>CM059034.1:36751959-37362584 GCA_030279155.1 Forsythia viridissima | reverse complement strand
TTTATCATTGTACCATTCTTTTAGCTGCAAACTTGGTGCACCTTATGTAAGCCACCTAGTAAATGAGAAACATCTTGGTTAGTGCTGGTAAAATTACCTGTTCCTTCTTATGTAAGGCACCCTGTAATTTGGACACCTCTTTCTTCATGCTTTCATTCTCCAGTTCTAGTTGAATCGAACGATGTTCCATTTCATTGTATTGAGTTCTTAGCTTTTCCAATTCTAAATGCAAGTTCTCATCTATTCGCTTCTTTTGAACTATTTGAGACCGCAGGGAAATTGATTCATCGGACAGTTCCTCTGCTTCCTTTCTCACTGAAGCGAGTTCCCTCCCTAGATCTTCTTTTTCTGATACCAGTCTCTGTAGCATCTCTGATTCACCAGTACATGCTTCTTGTGCTCCCAGACAATTTTCATTCAGAAGCACCTGAAATTTTCTTTTGTATTGATCTTTTGATATTTGAACTTCTTCCTCTGCTTTCTGGAGCAATTCTTCTAGAACTTTATTTTTCTGGCGCAAATCATTAGCTTCTGCTACTGCATTATTAGCAAGTTGCTCATTCTCATCAATCCTAAATGCCATCTCAACGGAAAGCTGTCTGAATTCCTCCTGAAGGCGCTCTGCAGTTGCGGCATTCTTCCACCTTGTCTTCCTTAATTCCTCCTCAGATCGTATGGCCCTTTGCTCCTGCTCAACTTTCGCTTGAGTTAACACTTCTAGTTCATTTTCAAAATCTTGTACCTGCTTTTCCAGTTCTTTCCTCAAGCTCATAACCTGGGTTTCAAGCTCACTGATTCTATTCAAATATTCAGAATGTTGTAGTCCCTTCCTTTTGATTTCTTCCTTGAAGTTTTCTACCTGGAGTTTGAACTGCTTTATGGTGACCAAGGACTCTGAATAATTTTGTTGTATTTCCATTTTTCCTTTCTGGGTTTGCTCTAAATTGTTGTAGATTCCCTCGTTTTCCTTCTCTAAAAGCTCGTAATCCATAGTAAGCTTTTCCATTTGCATCTGGACTTCTTCTTTCTCTTTCCTGCATATTTCTATTTCACAATAAAGGTCTTTAATTTCCTGTTTCAACATTTCTGCTTCATCAGCATGTCTTCGCTTGTTTGCTAGGTCTTCCTTTGCTTTCTTTTCTTGATCCTGATCTTTCTTTATCTTGGATGCTATTGCAAGAGTCTCTTCGCCACTATGACCGGCCTCTATTTTGCTGGAAAGTCGAGATATTTCCTTATTTTTTTGATCCAACATTTTTTCAAGGTCTCTTAATGCAAGAACCAGTTCAGAATTCGAGTCTTCTGTCTTCTGCAGTTGTAGCTTCAACTTTTTATTAGATTGCTTCTCACTTCTAAGTTCTTGCTTGATGTCCTCTAGTGATGCCCTCAAATTTTCAGTCTCTTTCTTTGTATCACTTGAAACTTCATCACCATTATTAACTTTTCGTAAGGACTTGATTTGTTCACATTCACTTATAATTGCATCTCTCTCCTCCTTGAGGCAATCAATCTGCTTCAATAGTTCCTGTGCCTTCTTGCTTTCCTTCATAGCCTGCTTCCTAAGTGATTGTACTTCCAATTCTGAAACTTCTGCCCGTCTTTCTAACATTGTTATTTGATTTTTCAACTTCCCAATAATATCATTCGAAGTTTCTTCTACCCCGTCTCTTGAACAGGTTTCATCAGAGCTGTTTGTTTTATTGACCATGCTTCGATCTGAAGCACACTCCAATGACATATCTGTGTAGGATCTCCGATATACACCATTATTATCTGATTCAGTATCTCCAAAGCTTCCATTCTGTTCATTGTTATGAGATGTTAATTCTCTGAAGTGCTCACTCTGGGGAACAATACGGATTCTTGAGGTTTCTAACGACTCTATGATCTCTAATGCTCGCTTCTTTTTTTTTTTCTTATTTCATCGATAATAAAAAGGGGAGGTATGTGAGACCTTACTTCAGGAGATTGTAGATTTTTTTTCCCATAGCTATCAAAATCTTCAACCAGTGCTTCACTTTCTTCAGTGCATCTGAAATTTTCCAAGAACAATTAACTCATTATAATGGATAAAAGAACACGATCATTGTTGTTAATCCTCGTCATCACCTTGAATCAAGATCTCCTTGTATCTTCTGAATTGTGACCTGATAATTTTATACAAGTTTTAGAACGCATTGCATTGTACCGAGTGTGCAATTCTATATGCTTCAAGCTTATAATTGTTGAAAAACAGAAGTTTCTTGTTAATTCAGGCTACTAACATGTAAAATTGCACCCGTGCTTGAAGTCTGTAGAGGCAGAGATAAAGTCAATGGTTTAGTAGCCTCAGCTAGATCTGCAAGGTCAATTGAGTTTTCTCCAAGAACACCTGATTTTGATGATCTCTGTGAGAATTGAAAAAATGTAATTATCTTTAGTTTAAACTGCGTCTTTCTTCATTAATGAAACGACACAAGTCTAAGGGATTCTATAGGAGAAGGTGTATCACTTACAGTTGACACAATGAAATGGAAGATTTTTTCTTTAAATCTTTCCATTTTTGGCTCCCTTGCTAATTTTACAGTCTCATAAATAGGATGTTCCCAGTAGCAGTTTCCTTCAAAAATAGGAGCTTTCTCTAATCTCACTGTTGGCTTTCCTACATCTGCTGGAACCACCGAAAGTGTCAAGGTTTTGGCTTTTATCTGTGGCACCTGGAATCATCCCAATACATGGCCTAATTAGAACTAGTTCCCCATAACTCCAATAGTAGTCTATTTTCGGTAGAAACATATATAGATCTAGCAATGAATCGAACGAAATGGCGAAAAGGGATTCACTTAGGGGACTCGAAATTTGTTGGGAACAAGAAAGTGAAAACATACCTGAGTAGCTTGAAACTGCATTTTGAATACAACTTTGATCTTCTCGCTTCTCCATTTTGCAGACTTGAACATCTTGTGTAAAACTTGTGCATCAAAAAAATTATAGTTCCTCAAGTCAATGTTGTATTTATGGTGCTTTTTTGCTGTGAGAATTATAAGAAACTGGTGCCCTTCTGTTGCCTTGTTGTAAATTAAAAGGTATCAGATACTCAGCATGATATGGTTGTTGGAGTAAAGAGTTCATATAATTCTGGTAAATATAAATGGATCGAGTTCAGTTTTCATTGGATGTGACACTATGTAAAGATCTGCAAATGTTTTATTATTGTATTTGTCTTGATTCATTCCAGGTCAACTCTTTCTGGACTTTCATTTCCAAGTGGAACACTCTTTAGATTCATGCTTCAACCAGCTCATACCTTGCAGGTTCGAAAACTTATGTTCATGTTTTCTTGTTTTTCTTTACTTCGTTTTAGCTGTTTCTAGATGGAAACAAGCGTGAATTCATATAAATAACTCTACAAAAGAGAAAATGTACAAGACACGTTACATTTTGATAAAAAAAAAAAAAAAAAAAAAAAAAAAAAAAAAAAAAAAAACCTCTAGTTTCTATTTCGTAAGGTCAAATTTTAAAAGGCCAAATAAATTGATTGGTGCTTTTAAAATTTATTATATGATACCAATATTATAAGCACAAGAAACTTCATTTTTTTTTTCTTTTCTTTTTTGTGGGTTTTCCAGATAACAAGTAAAGTAGTGTTCACTTGAACAAAATGACAAAAAAATAAAAAATAATGCATTATTTATAGATTTAGGGATAGCAAAACTCTATTAGGAATCCAAGTAACCCATAACTTTACTTTATGGTAGATGCTGCTGTCGGCTGTGCCAGCCTTGTCCCTTTGAACAACAAGCCGTCATTTTCCTTCTTTTTTTTTTTTTTTTTTTGGGTTTGTTCGGTAGAGATTTTTTGGGGGAAAAAAATGGGTTTTTTTTGTTATTTTTTGACTTTTCAAAAATTTTGGTAGTGTAAAAATAGTTGAAAAGTCAAAAATTATAGACAAAAAAATAGGTTTTTTTTTTATAAAATGACAACCGAACAAGTCCTTAG
This sequence comes from Forsythia viridissima, assembly GCA_030279155.1. Taxonomy (NCBI): domain Eukaryota; kingdom Viridiplantae; phylum Streptophyta; class Magnoliopsida; order Lamiales; family Oleaceae; genus Forsythia; species Forsythia viridissima. The sequence continues at coordinate 37,358,606 of CM059034.1, read as the reverse complement.
GTAGGAAACTGAAAATTATAATAATAACAAAAATGTTCTAATGTCCACAGTGGACATTGTTATAATGTCCACTTAGAACACTCATTCAATGCCTATTGAATTAGTGTTCTAAGTGGACATTAGAACGGTGTTCTGTAATAAATCACTAAGAACAAAAGGTGCTATATGTTAGATTTAAATCTACCGAATTCATAAATATGGATGATTACATATCTATGACTTAAAACCATCATGCTGTAATTACCAAGATTAATACTGAAGCGGAAGCGTACCTGAATCCATGATTCTGTTTGATCGAACTGGGTTATGGTCTTCCAATTGATCCGTGGTTTTCTCCTTAGTGTCTCTTGTTGATGGGGATACAAAGAGTTATGAAAAGCCACGCTCAATTGGGGACCATGACCTGTATATATAACTGCAGGACAGTTATTATGTTTCAATGTTGTTAAATCGGCCCCTCATCAATTTAAAACATTGTATCCGTCTCTACACTTTAATCTCATGACACTTAATACCCATTAGTCCAAAATAGTCTTTAGTGGATCACTTTATTGACTAAAACCTTAAGATAGCACCACACATTTTAATATATACATGTTTGGCCCCACATGTTGAATTTTATCCAACACTATAAAAATAGGAATACAATCAATTTAGTACTACTAGTCGGGATAGAAGTAATAAAAATAGATAGATTTATGAGTCACTTTATTTATTTCATGATGAAGAACAAAACAACATAAAGTACATTCAACTTCTCTTTTTAATATCTAATTAAATTAAAATGGTAAAAGACAATGAATCACTAGAACAACACAAAATGTTATTTATATTTTATACATATTTACTTCCTTATTTAGAATAAATGAATTTTTTTTTTTTTTTTATGGTCTTGCAAATTAATTTATATAATAGAAATGATCGTAAGGCACAAGTGGGTCCACCTTATGTTCCACAGACTTTTGCGACTACACGGCGTCACGGCCCACCTCAGTTTTTATTGCGTGCCTGTAGCCACGTGAAAACATGTGCTCTCTCTCTCTCTCTCTCTCTCTCCAAAAAAAAATTGTATATATATATACTCTCTTAAATATCCCAAATATTATTATTTTGTTAAAAATTCTTGAAATATCATTACTTTAAAACATTCATACAATGCTATTAAACTTTTAAAAATAAATCTTACATGTCACTCTATTACATTTTATTTTTAAAATAGAATGGCATATAGAATTTATTTTGAAAATTAAGAAATTTAAGTTTGTAAATGAACTGATTCACTTTAAGTTTGTAAATGAACTGATTTTTTAATTTAAGTTTGTAAATGAATTGATTCAATTTAATAAAAAAATAAATTCAGTTTGTACATCACAGAATTATTGAAATTAAAAATTAAAATAAATAATTTTAATTTTTAGAATTTTGATAATGTGGTTCAAAAGTTGTGATATGAATGTCTTAAAGCCATCTTTTGTTCTCACATTCACATAGAGTATCTAATATCTTTAGTAGAGTTCAAAAATCCATGAAGCTTATATTAAATTTTAAAATAATTATTAAAGTAATTTTTTTTACTAATAAAAGTTATAGTAGTTTAACAAATAGTCATTCAGTTACATGTCGGCCTTAAGTGTCATAATGGACTCACAAACGTTATTTTGCATGCCACATGAGAAATTATTGTTTTTAAATCCAGCAAGTGGACGGATCGTTGACAAGTAATATAATGATAAATAAAATGTCGAACCTACAAGAACTAGATACTAATTCAACCAATTAATTTCACAACTTAAGTTTTAACAATGTAAAGAAACACAGATTCAATTTTTGTTCTTATGACTCTAAACTAAATTAACTATCGTAATTAAATTGAAATTAACAATAAGCAACTTTGAAAGATGAGAACGAATTAAAGTTTACCAATACTTGGATTCACAAATCCATCGACACGTTTTACTCAATTATCTGTTAATCACTTTTTAACTTTTAATTACCTTAGATTGAAAATCGACGTTCTTAAATTAATCGAAAGCCTCTCTCGATGGTCAATCAATTCTATATATTATGCGAACCTAATGATCTCTAATTAAGTTTCGAGCATAAACACATGCATTAAAATCTCAAGAACGCCTAAATGGATTTCATAAAACATAATAGTAATCTCTATCTATTATTGGACCCTATGTTATTCAATACCACGTGCTAAATCTATATTGAATCTCTCGACTTCAATATAGATCACAATATATTCTAATGGTGCGCAAGTATTAAAATAATAAAGAAACTGAATAAAGAATAATCAATCCACGGGCAATTAATTACTAAAAAGGGAAAAAAAAAGACTAATTAATCAAAAACATGGGGTTTCATCGTTCATCCTAGATAAATTAAATTAGCCGGACATGATTTCGTCAATTATCGAAAGAATTGAGTTCACATGGTCCGGAGAAAGGAAAACAAAAAGTAAAATAAAAGACGTGATCTCGGCTCGATGATCTTCGATTCCGCGCCTTGATCTTCGTTCTTACTTTGTATCTTGTTCCTCCAAAATTCGTCCCCCGCGAAATGTCTATATTCTGCCTTTTATAATGCTCTCACAAGACCTCAAAACGTGTGTTTGGTAGTTGAATTTATTTGGACTGGTAGAATTCTAATCTAATCAGGTTTCTGCCAAATGTAAGTACCTGCGATCGCATGGTTCAACGATTTTACATTCTGTTGGTTTTTTGTCCTCCTTGCGATCGCACCAACATCATGCCATGCGATCGCATGGTTGATGTTGGTGCTAAGTTTGAATTTTTCACCTTGATAATTGCACGTCAAGCCCCTGAAGTCTCTTTTCTTAGCAATTAAATCACATTGTCTTTATTTTGCTCTCTTTTCATCCGATTGATACTCGACTTTGATTATTTCCTAAATTGATAAGAAAACAACATACAATTAAACTGAAAACAACTAAACGAACTTATAATTGTCCCTTTTTGTGAGCTCAGATAAATACAAAATTGTACTTATCATTTTTCTATAATTAAAACTTTTAACATTGCGCTAAAATAGGACGTTAACCTATTTCTTGCCCCCCAACGAAAAAGACTACGGTGTTAAAGCTAGCGAAACAGTGAAATAAAGAGCTCAAACTTAAGATTTAATTTTTTTTACAAAATAATGTCAATTTGATGCGACACTTAACGTAGACATATAAAATTGTAAGTTAGTTTTCCTAATTGAATGGTCGTGGTTAAATTATATAGTCTTTAATGTTTAATATATATATAGGACAAAATAGGACATACCATCATCAATTGGTGCGTTTATTAGTCGATTATTGGGGGTGGACAATTAAATGCTTTTTAATGTGACCAACAACCAAAGCTTCCTGTAGTGCTGAGAAAAAGACTCCTTTTTCTAGGCCGAGCCCCCCCCCCCCCCCCCCCCACCCCACTCACATCCCACCTCCCACCTCAAAAACAAAAACGGTAAAATATGGCAAAAGTCTCCATTTTTTATATTTATTTGTATTTTATCTCTAACTTTTTTTTATTGTTTTATCGCCAACCTTTAAAAATATAAACAACATTCATCTAAATGAAGAGTTTTATCTATTTTTTTGTTAATCAACCCATTTGAACAGGATACTTAAAGATTAAAAATGGCAAAATTACAAATTTAATATTCTTAGTAAAAATATTTAAAAAATATAGAAAATGAAAATGAAATGAAAACTTCAGGAAAAAAAAAGGAACAAAAAAATCAAAACAAAGAACTAGAAAAAAAAAATACTATACATCATCTCCAACAACCACTCCCTACCTACCTACCTACCTACCTACCTTCCTACCTTACCACTAGGGACGGACTTACTCAAAGACTAGTGGGTGCATTGCACCCATCGACTTTGAGTTGTCTCCAATTATACTGGCTTTTGTGTAATGAATTGAGGTATACATGCACAGCGAAAATTAAATATTCAATTCCTATAAACTCGGATCAACCTTGTACTTAGATAAAATTCGTGATAGAAGTTTACTTTGATGAACACCGTGAAATTTGATTATCTGATTGGCTGGAGATGCGATCTTCAATACCACAACTGTTCAATTGTCCAGCCTCCAATGGTGATCCACACAACAAGAACAGATCTGGACTTCCACGATCAAGAACAGATGAAAACAGAATTTTGGGAGAAGTTGATTGGGCTGCCTTTTTCCTTGTGCTAGCAAGTAATGAAAACAACTATTGTGATCTAATCTGGCGTGGCCTTGTATTTATAGGTAGGGCTAACTCTAGCCCTAGTTCTAGTCCAACTAGAACCCATCAACAAACGGGTCCAATTAATTAATTTGGTCCAATAAGTAATTAAGTCCGACCCAACTATTTGGACCTTGGACATTAATTCTTACAATCTCCCACTTGGACAAGGTCCAATTCCAGATGATCAATTCTCACTTTATATGTGTGACCCATTATGTTCTCTTTCACAATGGCAAACGCAGTGATATTCTCATCGATTCACCGAGATCGATCAATTCACGTCGTTGTCCAAGATTGACATCTAGCAATGTGTAAAGGCAATCCATGTGAAGGAAAAATGTCATGTGGCATGACAGAACCAATATATGTGCGGTTACCGTGGAAATATAATCCCTTCATCAATATAACCCAATTGGTTAAGAGATATAGATCAGCGTCAATCTCATTTCAACCAATTATGTTATTCACCTCAACTCTTTGTTGATCTAATCTAGTTATGATTGAAACATTTTTCAACTCATAACTCCACCCCGGCCAAGGAAATTTATATCAACTTAAGTGGGCAAAAATCAGATTATAATCTCCTACTTTCCAGGAATGACGAATCCTCATATTGGACATTCACAACCTTCATATGATTCTCACTATACCCGTACGACGTCTTCCTAGTGACTCAAGTCTTCGAGTTCCATCAAATGCTCACCAAAGTATAGTGGTCCTCGCATAAAATTCTATGATGTCCTCAAGTCAAAGGACCAAATCCACAACCGCGCGCATTAGAGATTTACCATTGACGCTTGGATAGTTATCCATGTGGAATCTCTAGGCGGATCATCCAATGTCATGTTCTCATAATAATGCATTTATGTGTTCATTCAGATGTCTCTCTACATCTTAGCTCATGAGATCAACTACTTTATTAAAAAGAAATGCAATACATGCTAGTTTATCCGCAATAATGATATCCGTATCTCATTATTACTATGACTAGGGATATTTTAAGAATAAATTATTTATAACTTGTATCTCACAATCACAACACCTTGTGATTAACAAGTTATTATGAACTTTTTCTTCGGACTCTATTATTTTAAATAATAAAACTTAAAATAATAGATCTGTCATTTAAAATGTAGACAAGCATTTAATTAATCAATTTGTTAATATACTTCAATGTCTAACAAAGAGTATAGTACAAAATGTCTCATACAAACTAGATCCAATCACTCAGGTATCTTAATATCATCAAATTTAGCATGACCATCATACTTGTGTTGGGACAACAACTTTATCAAAAGATCTGCTACATTATCGTATGTTAGGACCCGTTCTATCTTTATATAATTTCTTAAGATTATCTCCTTGATGAGATGATACCGTCTCAACATATATCTGGATCATTGATGAGACATGTGCTCCTTCACTTGTGCGATGGCTCCATTGTTATCACAATACAAGTTATTGGATCAAAAATGCTAGGAACTATTCCAAGTTCAGTAATGAACTTCTTGATCTAGACCGTTTCCTTTGCTACTTATAAAACAGCTATATATTCGGCTTCTGTAGTTGAATTAGCAGTCGTTTCTTGTTTGGAAATTTTCTAACTGACTGCACCACCATTTTGAGTAAATACATATCCAAACTGGGATTTGTTATCGTCTTTATCAGACAGAAAGCTGGCATCGGCATAACTTTGAACTCTAAGTTCATTTTTCTCCATACATCAAGAACATATCTTTAGTCCTTCTTAAATACTTAAGGACGTTCTTGACTGCGATTCAATGTTTCTCGCCAGAGATCGCTTAGAACCTGTTTGTGACATTCAAAGCATATAAAATATCTGGTCGAGTACATATCATGTCATACATGATAGATCCTATTGCTGATGCATGAGGAATTATATCCATGCGATCTCTTTCAATTTGTGTCTTTGGACACATTTCTTTTGAGAGATAGATCCCATGCCCGATGGGGCAAAGTCCTCTATTGGACTCTTCTATGCTAAATCTTCTCAAGATTTTATCTATGTACGTAGATTGAGATAGGCCAAACATTCTATTAAATTTATCTCTATAGATCTTTATTCTGAGAATGTACGCTGCCTCTCCCATATCATTCACGGAGAAAATTTTGGATAACCACAATTTTACTGATATTTGGAATCGGAGACATCGTTTCCTAATAATAGTATGTCATCCACATACAAAATTAGAAACACGACTTTGCTCCCACTAACCTTTTATACACACATAGTTCATCTTCATTCTTGATAAAATCAAACATTTTGATTGTCTTATCAAAACTAAGATTCCAGCTCTGAAAGGCTTGCTTTAATCTATATATAGATTTCTGTAGTTTACATACCTTGTTTGGCTCTGTAGATTCAAAATCTTTGGGTTGTATCATGTACACATCCTCACTAAGATTTCCATTAAAGAATGCAGTTTTGACATCTATTTGTCATATCTCATAGTCATAGTATGTTGCTATTGCAAGTAGAATCCGAATTAACTTAGACAAGGCTACTGGTGAGAAGGTTTCGTCAAAGTCAATCCATTGTCTTTATTTGTAACCCTTCGCAACCAATCTTGCCTTGTAAGTATGAACATTACCATCCATGTTGACCTTTTTAATGTAAACCAATTTACAGCCTATAGGTTTTACCCCTTCAGGCGGGTCAAGCAAGGTCCAAACCTTGTTTTCGTACATGGAGTTCACTTTGAATTCCATGGCTTTCTGCCATCTCTGTTAGTCAACATTTGACTTTGATTCTGCGTAAGTAGTATGTTCAACTTCCTCGATTAGTAATACATTACTAATAACCAGGAGATCGTATCTCAGAGGAAAATGAATGACTCTGTTCAACTTACACGAAGTTGGTGTGTCCTTGGGGACTGGTGGTTCCCACTTTCTCAATCTGTGCTTCATCAGATGCAAGCTCAGCCATTAGAACATCTAATTGGTCAATTTTATTTGCAGTTTCCCGAACCTCTTCAAGATCTACTTTGCTCTCACTGTCTTCTATAAGAATACAGCAAATCTCGATATGATGACATTCATCTTGATGGGATTGTAGAAATAGTATTATGTAGTTTACTCTAAATACTCCACAAATAAACATTTATCAGATTTATCTCCTAACTTATCCGATTCAACGCGCTTCACATAAGCGTCGCATCCCCAAATTTTCATGTACGAAAGATTAGATCTTTTTCCCTTTCTAGAACTCGTATGGAGTTTTATTGATCGATTTAGATAGGACACGGTTTAGTGTATAACATGCAGTGTTAAGCGCATATTTCCAAAACTATTTTGGAATAACTACGTGACTCATCATTGATCGCACCATATCAAGTAAGGTACGGTTTCTCCTTTTAGATACACCATTTAGTTGTGGTGTATACGGTGGAGTCTACTGCGAGAGAATCACATTCTCTTTTAGATAGTCTAAAAACTCACCCTTCAAATATTCTCCGCCTCGATCAGATCTAAGTGTTAGAATATTTTTATCAGTTTGCATTTCTACTTCTTGCTTGAATTCTTTAAGCTTTTCAAGGACTTCACTCTTGAATTCTATCAAGTACATGAAACCATATCTAGAATGGTCATTTGTAAATGTGCTGAAGTAAGAAAAGCCACATCTAGCATCTTTAGATATTTGTCCATGTATATCAATATGTATAAGACCTAAAATATCTGCAACTCTGACTCCTTTTCCAGAAAAGGGTGTATTGGTCATTTTGCTCAACTGGCATGATTCACACTTATCAAATAATTCATAATCATTTGAATCAAAGTATCAATCTTTATGTAACTTAGTAATGCGTTTTCATTTAAATGATCGAGTCTGCAATGCCAAAGATTTGAGTTGATAGTTTTGTCTCTTTTATGCCTTGCAATTCCTCTTCTAATGTCCTTTTATTTTTCACAGTGAAAACACGAATCATCAGACTTGAATTTGTCTTTGTTTAACTGTTTTTTCAATAGATTTGGCCTTCTTGGATCCTTTCTAAAAAGTCCATTTAGATTTTCTCTTAATGCTTTTAGAGGTATCAATGGCGAAAGTTTACCCATTTTCTTGGGCTTAATAGTTTTCAGCATGTTTAGCAGCTTAAGTAGGGTACACTGAATCTTATTCATGTTGAAGTTCATAATGAACTGAGAAAAGTTATTAGGTGGGGACTGCATAACTAAGTCTACACTTAGCTCATGGTCCATGGTAAAACTCAATTGGTTTAATTTTTCAATAAAACCAATCATCTTCAATACATGAACAATGACTGAAGATCTTTTTACCATCGTACCTCTTCATAACCTTTTGGATGTCTCATATTGTCCAGTCCGTGACTGTACATCATTCAACTCTTTGAAATGATATATTTTGGTATAGGCATTCATACCCTCGTGCTGCTTTTCTAACTCAAGTGGCATACTACAAGCATCATATGTTGCAGTGTTACTATTATCACTGTGTTTTTGTAAGCCTGCACGTTCCCTGATGTATCCTCCTCAATAGGAGCTTCCGGCATTGGCTGCTTATTGACATATCCAATTTTCTTTTTCATGCTTGAGAACAATTCTCAGATTGCGGTCCCAGTCCAAAAATTTGATCCAATATGTTTGTTTACATCCAATATGCCTCTCAAACTTATATAGTTACTCATGATTCAACAATTAAATAATAAGATAGAACAATTAATTAAATGCATAAAATTAATTTAACATGGACTTATATTAAATTAATTATACTCCCACTGTTTAAATTGAATTAATGACCCTCAAACATTAATCAATATAATCGATTAGATTCCCAGTAGGCTAGGATCCCTTTTGTTTTATTAGAATCTTGAGTGACTCAACAAATCCTAATAAACATTCAGGTAGATACTTCTATCAATCACATCTCTATGTGACTTCTAGATCATCAAGTAGACAACTTATTGTCGCACACATCTTTATATGTTTACTTGACTGTACCTCTAAAATTCTATTTCCTCGAGTGACTCAACAAAAAATAAAATTTTGAATTTTAGTTAAATTCGACCTATTGTTCAGAAACATCAAATGTTTCATAGTGATAAACATATCGATGAGCGAGCAGCCTTGAGTGACTCGACAAACTGACATCGATAATTGACTCTGTTTTTACTATAACAATAGAAGACACGTTGTATTAACCATTTAATACGAATTTAATATTTTGATAAAGAGGAGTTTGTCTTATCACATTTATGTATATATATTAATTAACATCTAACATGCAATCAATCATACATAATAACTATTGTGGATGATTATGGATTTTATCTATCTAATCTTCTTGAGCCAAAAGGAAGATTAGTCGGTCAATTCCTAAGGGACGTTGCATTCGTTCGTCGAATGCTAAATGCAATTATCTCCATCTCCTACTGCAACCCGTATCCTATACTAGTTGCTTCCTTGTGGCCAATCTGTAACAAATATCCTATACTAGGTGACACTCAGGCCGTTATAAATAGACACGCAGACCCATAATAAATAAATAGCTCGTAAACTCAATTAATTAAATAATAGGCTCGCATGCCCAACCAACAAATAATAGGAATAATTAACCATACAACTAATCACATTGGTCGAGTCCATAATCATCCACTAAACATCTATTTTAATATCTAATATTAAAAATATATTAATTTCTAAATTTGCAGCTTTAACAGTATAAGTCTAAACCTTTTTGACATTTTGGAACAGACTAGACGGAATTAAATAATTAATCTAATTAATTAATTTTTCAACAATAAAATTCATCAATTAATCAATTAAATTTATTCATAAAGGAGATTTTTCAAAATTTATTTTATCTCCCAATTTAAAGTCATACTCTAATTGAAGATAAAATTTGTATAGGGTCAACAAATTACAATTTTATAAAGTAATAAGTTAAAGTTTAATCTGGTCAGAAATTCAAAACATAGTTTAAAAACGATTTTATTTAATTTTGAATATTTGACTAACATTAAAATAATTAATAATTACAATTTTTCCAAAAAATTAAAATTGTATTTGAGACCCTATTTTTCTTTAAAGTTTGAGGACTTAATGTGCAATTTCTAAAATTGCAAAGTCATTCCCATAAAAGTTTAAAACAGTAGGTCTTTAAATGCAATTTCTAAAACTGTACATAAGACCACGCTTTTATTTTAAAACAGTTGGCCTTCTTGTGCAATTTTTGAAATTGCACAGAAGGTCCCTTTTCAATTTTAAAACACTTTGTCCTTCCTATGCAATTTCAAAAATTGCATAGGAGGCCCATTTAAAATATTTTGAAATAATGGGCTTCTCATTCAATTTCTGAAATTGCAATGAGCCCCCCATCCCCATTCTCAAAACGCATTGCAGAAACCCTAGCGGTTTGCTTGCGCGGCGTCCGCTGCTTTTGAAGCAACAGACCACTTCGTCGAATTCTTGATCGGACCACACATCTTGTTCTGTAGTGGCACGCCGGCGCGCAGTCTCTGCGCGTTGAACAGCAGCGCTGTTCGTCGCTGCATGTAAAGGCAGCGTCGCTGTGGGTCGCCGCCGCGAGAATCTGATTCTCGCGGTGGTGTTCGATGCTTTCCAAAAGCAACGGACCCGCCACCACTCCGATCGTCGCCACGCGCCGGCAATGATGTTTTTTCGGCCAGTTATTGTCTCGTTTCCCAGAATCCAAAACCAATTTCAGATTTAAAAAAAAAAATTAATAATAATAATAAAATCTAAATCAAATTCAGATTTTTAAAAATTCACAACTTTATTTACCGTCAAAACTCAAATCAAATTAATATGCCAATAACGATTATTGTTCAATTCATTAAAGCACTCTAACGAACTCTAACAAGTAACAATATAGGCTCTGGTACCACTGTAAGGAATTGAGGTATATACATGCACAGCGGAAATTAAATATTTAATTCATATAAGCTCGGATCAACCTTGTACTTAGATAGAATTCGTGATAGAAGTTTACCTTGATAAACACCGTGAAATCTGATTATCTAATTGGCTGGAGGTGCGATCTTTAATACCACAGCTGTCCAATTGTCCAACCTGCAATAGTGATACATACAGCAACAATAGATTTGGACTTCCACGATCAAGAACAGATGAAAGCGAAATTTTGGGAGAAGTTGACTGGGTTGCCTTTTTCCTTGTGCTATCAAGTAATGAAAACAACTCTTGTAATTTAATCTGTCGTGGCCTTGTATTTATAGGTAGGGCTAACCCTAGCCCTAGTTCTAGTCCAAATAAAACTCATCAACAAACGGGCCCAATTAATTAATCTAATTAATTAATTTGGTCCAATAAGTAATTAAGTCCGACCCAACTATTTGGATCTTTGACATTAATTCTTACATTCTAGACATAAATAAAAAAAAATTCAACCCACAATTTGGATCATTTCTACCTCGCACCCACTGAACCAAAATACTATATCTGCCCCTGCTTACGACACCGCCACCGCCACCGCCACCGCCACCGCCACTTTAAATCCATAGCATCGTCGTTACTACAACACCCCCACCACCGCCATAATTTTGGAGGATTTCTCGCCTTAATTTTCTCATGGTTTGCCCAAAAATTCGAGATTTCTAAATCCCCCTACAGTGCAGTCAGCGGACATACCCTATTCCCTTACTATGATTCAGGGAGGGGCTTTATCTCTCCCTTTTAGCACAAATCACTAGGACAAGAATCCCTAGCTAACTTCTATTTCAAAGGGGATGATTTTTGTATCTGACCAAATATCGAAGTTGAATTCCAAAGAGCAACAACCTATACAATTCATCCACATCTTTTGACTCTATACAATGGGAAGAACTATGGACTAGCATATTAGACTAACTTGCATAAACAAACAATTGCCACATTGGTGGCTCGAATGTGCGGAAACAATTTTGTTATATTAAAAACAAAACTTTCATTAAAATGCAATGGTCAATCAAACAACAGGACATTAATACCATGTAGTTTATCAAGAAACTTTTTCTTAACATATTTAGGATAGCTTGCCAAAAAAACACGAATCATAACATAAAAGTTCCCATTAAAATATATGTGACTACCATGCACATCAAAAAAGTGTATAATTTTTATTATTTAAAATAATTCTTCGTTTAATCTCAATATAAAACTATGAACGTGATTAACAAATGTCAAAACTGACAATGTGGTGGTAATTAGTAGGCCGCAATCTAATAACGATAGCAAAAGTATGCAAGCGAACAATTAACTTAGAAATCAATGTGACAACATGGAGAGTATCATTCATGTGAGGCAATGACAAAACAAAGTCAATGTGAAAGTCACGTAAATGAGTAGTCTATAACAATTTTGGCACTAAATCATATTTAGCATATTGAAACACAACAATTAAAACTAAATCATCGAAAGCTAAGTTTCATCATTTCGTCCTAACAAATTGAAGTTTAGATACTCGTACTTTAAGTACACAAACACGAGATATGAATTGAATACATCACCAGATTATACACAGAAAATAAGAAGAAAATCTAAGTTTGGAGCCACGAACTTCAACCCACTCAATTCCTTCTTCGCCTTCTTGCTTGAACTCCAAAGAATCCCATGAGCAATATAGTCTCCAATATTGATTGTGTGTTTTTTTTCTCTCAATCACAAGATTGCGCAACTCTCTTTCCTCTAAGACTTCAACTATTATAGTAGGAGATGATTGAAAAGTGTAAATTTTACACTTATATGGGCGTTAGATCTTATGATTTTGTAGGTGATTTAACTCGAATATATGCTAAGTTGCTCTCATTTTTGTTTGGTAGGATGGATCTAAGTGCGGGGCCATGTGTTGGAAGATAAAAATTTTGGAGTCGATGCCAAAAGTGTGTGGTGTGTATCCTGAGTTCAACAATTTCACCAGTGCTCGTGACTTCGAAGAATTACACAGCGTGAACGCTAATGTTAATTGGAATTCTATTTCGACTCAATTTTTGATGATTTCAAAGGAGTTTTTGGCAAGTTTAAGGCACGAAATTTAGGACTTTGGGGGTATTCTATACATAATGAGGGTAGAAGTCATTGAAGGTGAGGCAATCTATGAGAGAAGACCATCACACATACACAAATTCAAGGGTTTAAAGCTTGGGATTGAAGATTGGAGATTGAGGAGGGAGATTTCAAGTTGGTTCATGCTTCCAGATTCAACACGAGGTTCTAGGTGATGTTTTTAATTTCATACAAATCAATGAATTTATGTAATTGGATGATAACTAGCTAATTTTCTTAGTTAGGACGAACGATGTAACCAAGTTTAATGGTTTGATTTTAATTTGAGTTGTGACTCTAATTATGATTTTATGTAGAATTTTTATTGTAGATTTAATTGGTTTTCATGGATCTAGCCAGTTTATGAATTATTTCTGAATTTGTGTTATTTAGTACTAACAGTAATTAATTTTATAATTTGTACAATCTTTTATTGAAGTTTGCAATTGAATGCACTTGGATTTGTTGAAATTCACATAAAGATATAGTGGAGTTACTTGTTTAAGTGGGCTTGATTCAATTCGAAAGAGATTGTCAAATATGTTACATGAATTCGACTATCAACAAGGATGGTATAAATTTTCATAACTCGGTAGGCGAAGTTAAACATAATAACTATGGTGAAATCGTAAGTCTTAACACCTTTAAAATCCTCAAGTTTTCTCAATTGCATGATTGTCGATAACGTTAGCTTAATTATATGTTTAATTTTTAATTTAATAAAAATCACCAAATACTTTCGTATTAAATTTTTGCATTAGTTCAAATAATTTGTTAAGACTAATTAGGTCAAGAATCACTACAACAGTCATTATGGGAACGATATTCTACTTCACTAGTATACTACTTGTTGTGATATCATACATGTTGTGCGATTTCAATCCCGCAAGTGTATGGTTCGTTAGCAAGTAATATAGTAATAAATGGAGTGTCGAACCCACGAGGAATAGATATCAATGTAATCAATTAATTTATAATTCAAACTCTAACAATACGAAAAACACAGATTTGTTTTTGGTTTATTATTCTAAAAACTATTTTAATTAACTCTAAATTATCAATACTCAACTTTAAATGATGAGAACGAATTCGAGTTTTTACTAACACTAGGATTTGCGAATTCATCTACAAGTTCTTTAATCAATTATTCGTTAATCGCTCTAGCGGTTAATTACCTTAGATTGAAAATCAGTGATCCTATAATAATCAAAAATCTCTATCGATGATCAATTAATTCTATATCGATATGCAAACCTAATTATCTCTAATCATATTTCGAACATAAAAATATGCATTTAAATCACAAGAACACCTAACTGGATTTCATAGAGCATAATATTAATTTCTATCTATTATTGGACCCTATATTATTCACTATTACGGGCTAACTCTATATTGAATCTCTCGATTTCAATATAGATCACAGAATATTCTAATGGTGATCAAGCGTTAAATCATTAGAAATACTGAATAAGGAATAATCAATCAATGAGTAATTACCTAATAAAACAGAAAACTTCTAATTAATTAAAAATATGAGGTTTCATTGTTCATCCTAGAAATAAGTAAATTAGCCAGACATGATTATGTAAAATAATACAAGAATTGTATTAATCATGTTCCGGCGAAAGAAAAAAAATAAATAAAACACATGACTCTAGCTGAATAATCTTCAATCTCGTGCATTGATCTTTGATTCTCCTCTTGTATCTTGTTTTCCAAAATTCGTCTCTATTGCGTAACCCCATCAAAAGACCTAGAAGAGGTCTATTTATAGTCCTTGGAAAGTCTTCAAAATTGTGTCTTAAAAGAGTCCTAATCTCATTTAACTTCGGAAAAAGA
Source organism: Forsythia viridissima (assembly GCA_030279155.1). Taxonomy (NCBI): domain Eukaryota; kingdom Viridiplantae; phylum Streptophyta; class Magnoliopsida; order Lamiales; family Oleaceae; genus Forsythia; species Forsythia viridissima. The sequence goes on along the minus strand of CM059034.1, from coordinate 37,343,477 downwards.
CATTTAAAACTTTCCTTCATCGTAGGTTGCGCCTAGGTCGCACTACCCTGGTGTGATATAAGTTTTGAAAACTTACAATTTGGTCACCGCTTCTGATGTACGATTTTGGTCATTTCTTCTTTAAATCTTCTCAATTCAATCCAAAAGCTTCCAAATGCATTCTAATTGGTCCTCACCTTATAAAGTCTTCCAAAGTGGCCTTCCAACTATTCAAAATTGTGCAAATTAGTCCCTGAACTTTTAGAAATCTAATTTTTACTCTCGAAACTTTTGAATTCACCACAGTAAGCGTCAATTAAGCTTCAAACTCTTCTTTTTCATTCTAAACTCATCCAAATTGAGTTTTGTACCCACGTATACAATAATTAAACTCATTTAAATAGAAATATGATCATATAGTGAATATATAATAAGTTTACAAGTATAAATAAGCGTATAAAATACACTTATCAAATACTCCCAAACTTAAACTCTTATTCGTCCCGAGCAAGATTATCTACTCAAAACACACAATAAAATGAAATAGGAAAAACTAAAAATAGATTCGTTAGATAGCATGCTATATTCGCCACTGATCAACCAATTCATGACAAGCTTATAAATAATGCTACCAAAATTAATTTTTAATTTATCCGATGTTTGACCGGTGTGTGGGTATAGTCATACCCAATGTCATGAAGCTCTAAGTTGGTTCCTTCCCAACCCTCAATGGTCAAATGTTTTCTCTCCCTCTCGTGAGATGCATCTCCAAACTTGATTTTTTTTTTTTAAGAATCTCTCACCCGCAGTGTTAATTCTAAGGTTGCTCTCAAATCACTCATTATTTTTCTACTTCAGTTTGGTTGGATCTAACCAATAAAAGCAATTACTTAGATCTATGATGATTCTCCTTAAATTTAAGTGCTCCGACTTTCAAGTTTCCATTAGGCAATTAAAAGATGTTAGTTGTCTAAATCCTCATATTCATTCTACAAAGGACCCTTTTTTGCTGTCTTTGAAATATTTTTTTTTTAAATCTTATGTGTAAACCTCAGTCCCTTAAGCTTTTTAGATGACCCTTGTAACGAGCTTTAGGTCGATGACTCCCAGATTTTACAAACCCTAGGGCACCGGGTTATAGAACCCTTACGGGCTTTATCACTCGAGTCAAAAAGGCTACGAACAAAAGTGTAAGATAGATCTAGTGCCAAGTCCTTTGCGTGCAAGAGTTTATATGTAAGGTCTAGATTTCTAACATCCGGTCATCATCTAATTTCATTTTGTTAGCCAAAACACTCAACACCCATATTTAACATGCATGGAATCAACATATCTCTAAATAATTGCTCTCACATGCTCTACCACTCCCAAACAGTCTCACACATGGTCATAAGATATTTTTGATTTATGTGGTATATGATATATTTATAACTTGGCAACCTAACTCTCACAATACACAAATATGGCTAGCTTGCATAACGAAGGTTGTGACTATGTGCTTATGGTATTCAAGTCTCACATGGATAAGTAATTACATGATAAGCATTTGTAGCATCACTTAATCATCAATCATGAATTGATTACACTTTTCAATATAAATTTCATCATCATAAGATAGCAAGGCTATCCAACACCACACAAGCATGCACTAATTGTTTTTAAACAATAGACTCCAAATAGAGTAAACTTAAAAAAAAACTCGATAAGCAGATAATATCAACACACAGAAACATAGTACACCCCCAACTTAGACACTACATTGTCTCAATGTAGATAAAAGAAATAAACGAGAAAAGTTTAATATACTTCACGTAGAGGTGTGGTGAACTTTGACTGTTTTGTGCTCATGTATCATCCGGAGGTGGTGGGGGAGCTTGTGGTGTTTGTGGTTACCAGAGATGGGAAAACATCGCCATCACCGCCTCATGCTCACAGATGCGTCTCATCCTGGGTGTGGAGTGAAGCTCGTATTTCGTTCTGCCCATTCTGCAACAATCTGAACTATCGGGCATTTGCTTCTCGATCTTGTTGTAACTGAGCTTGAATGGACTCTAGAACCGGTCCAAAATTTACCCTCCTCGGTCTTCGTCTAAGCGGAGGTCTTATCACCGGGTGTTCCTCTTGTGCCATCATCTCCTCTTCGTCATCTACATCGTCATCTTCATGTGCAAGTCTGGCAACAATCCGGTAATATGCTATTTGAGCATGGCCTGCCACAGGGTAGTAAAGATAATGATCGGAGATTTGATTTTCTCAATCTTTAATGGCATCATTGGGACTTTCTCTTTTTTGCAAAGTCCCAAAATAAGGCACGGAAAATAGATCTTTTTCTTATTTCCTGTTGCTCGTGCATTCTCAATTATTACATTAAAAATCAATTCTCCAAAATTCAAGTCATGCCATTTGGAAAGCCAATAGAGCAATTGCATCCGCGGGTGGTGAATTTGCGTCATGTGAGATGATGGAACAATGTTGTAGGCGAGGATGTAGTGGAATAGTTTAAGCTCAGCATTCAACTCACTGTGCTTTACTGTATTGCAGTCTGGCCATTGTTGTGGCATGTCTGATCTGAAGCTAAATCAAGCCACATCATTCCAATCCTCGATATCAGGTGTATCCGTTCTGTCCTCCAGTCTGAAATAATTTTGGATGTCCGCGGGGCTAAATCGAATCCACACACCCCAGACATATGTTTTAAAGGAGTGATCATTGTCTTCATCTTCCACATTCCCAAAAGTATTTGGGTTGAAGTTGGCCAAAAATTCATGTACTACTGGTGTGTAGACTTTGTATGGTGTAGCACAAAGTTTGGTCCATCCCTTTACCATTACCTCTTCGGGGACACCGGATGACTCGATGCTTGCGAGATCTACCTCCCTCTCTGGGTGAAGAGTCCATTTGGAAATGGTTTTAGCTTTCTCCTCGACGTGTTCTGTTAAATATATTTTGTATTGTGGTGTTTCTCTACGTGCCCTCTTATTGACATTTAAGCTCTCAACAATCTCCTTTCCCTTTCTTGAGGTTGTCGTATTTCAAACTTTTGGTGGCATGATGAATGTATGAAGGTACCTACAATGCACATTGAAGTCTAAGCCATTAATCAGTTCAAGTGAAAGAAAGAAAGAAAGAAAATTTGTAAGTTCTAAGTATTAGTGGCAAATTGGTGTTGGTTTGCTAATGTCAATCATGTCAATTTATCTACAAAGTAGTGTAAAAATTGTGTGAATAATCTCTCCCTACTTGGTATAATAATCTCCCAAAATAACTTTTCATGTTGCACTTAAATATTTGGTTGGGTCATTCAAGCAAACACCTTGAGGGCATAAATTAAGCCTAAAATCACAAATATGGGCAACTTGAGCAAATCCAAAATTTCACAATGCAAAACCCACATCAAAGCACAACAATCCATGTCCTAACTATATCCCATACGCCATCAACAAGCAAAATTCAAAGGTAAAGTACAACATTCCCAAGATAATAAGTGTTAAGCCATACTTACCTTCTAAGATCCGAATTTGATATGAAATAAGAGTTGAACTTGCTTGAATCTTGGTGTAATGTATATTTCTTATCCAATTATTTGGTAGTGGCTATGAATTGAGGGTGTGGGTTGAAGGAATTTGGGGGAAATTTGAAAAAAAAAACTTGAATAAATGAGGAAAGAGTCGCGGAATGCATTCCGCAGTTCAATCGCGACTTGCAGAAACTTTTTGTAGGTTGCGAAATGCATGTCGCGACCTAAGCGCGACCTACTGCCAATTTTTTTTTTTTAATTACTGCTATCTTCGTCCCCCCTTCGTCCCCTATCAAACGAACTCTGATTGACACCAAATTTAAACCACTAACTCATTACACTATAAAGTTCATGATGTGCAAGAAAAAATTGGAGAAAGAGTTATGATGATTATTTTTCCTCGTTACCTAAAAATTGATAAAGCTTGAAGTCTTAAACAACTAAAACATGCAAAAATATTTATTGAAATCTTAAAATTAAAATGAAAGGGAAATTTAAATAAAATGGTAGAAAAACAGGTTGCCTCCCATTGAGCGCTTGTTTACAGTCTTTAGCTCGACTTTGTCGTGGTGCTCACTCAAGACACTTTGAATAGATCTTTGGAGGACTTGATTTGCTTGGCTTGATTGTCTTGGAACCAATTTTTGTTCACCTTCCAGAGTTTGATTTTTCCCTTATCATATTGATAAAACTCTATTTTGCCACCCTACTCAAATTCAACTATAAAGATTTCAGCCTCCTCATCGGCTTTGATCACAGAAGACGGATGTAACTTCTCTTTCTCCACATACTCTTCTTCTCTAGGTGGTGCATCCTGATGTTGGGTGACAGCTCTATCATCTAAACTCCCAGCCTTCTGGTTAATAACATCAATCTCGAAACAGGAATCTGAAGAGCTCGAAAATTTAGTAGCTTTAAACATATCGAATGTGATATGTTCATCATTCACCCTCAGCTTTAATTGCCCTTTTTGCACATCAATTAATACATGACCAATAGCCAAGAAAGGTCGACCCATAATAAGTGGTACATCCCTGTCTTCGCACATATCCAATATAATGAAATCTGCAGGGAATATGAATTTGTCCACTTTCACTAATATGTCTTCAATGATTCATCTTGGACGTTTGATTGTTCTATCTGCAAGCTGCAACGATACTGTTGTTGGTTTTGCTTCTCCCAAACCGAGCTCTTTAAAAATAGAATAAGGCATTAGATTTACACTAGCACCCAAATCACATAAAGCTTTGTCAAAGAATAAACTACCAATAGTGTAAGGAATATTAAAACTCTTTGGATCTTTTAATTTTGGAGGTAGCTTATTTTTCAATATAGCAATGCATTCTTCGGTAAGTGTGACTGTTTTGTGTTCCTCCAACTTTCTTTTGTTTGAAAGAATTTTCTTCATGAATTTAGTATAGCTGGGCATTTGAGCTAAGACATCGGTGAATGGTATATTGATGTGAAGCTTTTTGAAAACATCTAGGAATTTCTTAAATTGTTGGTCTAACTTATGTTTTCGCAGCCTTTAAAGAAATAGAATTGGAGAGACGTAAGCCAGTGGTGAAATATAATCTAGTGGAGAGTTGCATTTTTCTTGGGCAACTTATGCATCTGATTTGTTTTTTCTCTCTTTGCTGGACACAGTTTCCTTTTCTACACCTGGCCTTTTTACATGAATTTCTAGCAATTTAGCTCCGCTTCTCGTGGTGATTGCATTGACTTGCTCTTTTGGATTGACCTCAGTATTACTTGGCCATGTGCCCGGTTGTTACTCGGTCATTATTTTAGCTAACTACCTAATCTGATTCTCTATATTCTTTATCACGCCATCATGTCTTTTCTGCACTTCCTTGAATCCCATCTCCATCCATTCTGATAATTTAGTGACTGTTTATTCTAATCCTTCTTCTCTTTCCTGGGGTCTTCCTTGATTTGGCAGATTTTGAATATTTTGGATATTGCCATATGAGAAGTTTGGATGATTTCTCCATCCTGGATTGTAAGACTGTAAGTATGGATTATTTTGCTGTCACTGAAAGTTTTAAGCATATGCAGCTTGTTCAGGTGATGACCTATCAACTTTGGTTAAAGGGCATTCTAATGACTGATGGTTTGCCCCGCATGTTACACAGATTGGTGGAGACATATGAACCATATTAGCTGGGTGAGAATATTTCAGTGCTTCCATCTGTTTTGTCAATGCATCGATTTTCTCCAGTAAAAGCAAATTGGTGTCCACTTCGTGTATTCCTGTTGCTTTCTTCTGTAATCTTCTTTCTGGCCACATAATGAACTGTTCACTCATGGTTTCTTCTGCAATCTTCTTTCTGGCCACATAATGAACTGTTCACTCATGGTTTCATACAAGTCATGGAGATCGTCGACAGATCTATTTTGGATAGAGCCACATGCCAAAATCGACTAAAGAACAACTGCTTGGAATTAAACTAGAGTAGAAGAAATGATCTGAGCTGCTAAAGGAAAACAGTGACTTGGACATTTTCTGAGCAATTGCTTGAATCTTTCCCATGTCTCGTGAAAGTTTTCCAACTCAGATTGTTGAAAATAGGAAATTTCATACTTTAATCTGTTTACTCTAGCCGGAGGGAAATATTTTAGTGTGAATTTTTGGATCAGATTAACCCAAGTAGAATTGTTCTCTGGCGGTAGAGAATCTAACCATTCTCTAGCTTTATCCTTCAATGTGTGTGGAAAAAGCCTCATCTTCAGTGCTTCTTCATTAACACCGTGGTATTTGAAATTTTTACAGTATTCATAGAAGCGAAAAATATGGTAATGAGGATTTTCATCTGTCATACCATAGAACGACAGATTTTTCTAGAACAAATTAATCACATCTGGCATCAATTGGAAGTCGTCGTGTCCATAAGGCGGATAGATTATACTGGACTGATTTTCAACAATCGGCAGTATCATATATTCACCCATAAGGATATATCGTTCATTAACTTCAACTGGTCGAGCTATTGGTGCAAGATTATTTCCCACATTTGCTGTAATGGATTCTGAATTCGGTTGTCTTCCATTGTGTCTTTTTGCTGTTGTTTATTTTCTTTTTGCTCACGTTGTCATTGGCGAAAGCTCCGTTCGATCTCTGGATCTAAATCAAATAGATCAAGATCCTTTATACAACGCATACACACTTGACACCTGAAACTTTAGAAAATAGTTGGAATTCAACAGTAACACAAGAATTTAGAACAAATATAAAACTAAAAATAAAGTGAATAATAATAAAAAGAATTGTTAAGAATTAAATTATCAATTAACGTAGTAATTGATAAAACTAGTCTCCGGGAACGGCGCCAAAAACTTGTTGTACGATTTCAATCCCGCAAGTGTACGGTTCGTTAGCAAGTAATATAGTAATGATTGGAGTGTCGAACCCACGATGACTAGATATCAATGTAATCAATTAATTTATAATTCAAACTCTAACAATACGAAAAACACATATTTGTTTTTCGATTATTATTCTAAAAGTATTTTAACTATTTTAATTAAATCTAAATTATCAATACTCAACTTTAAATGATGAGAATGAATTCGAGTTTTTACTAATACTAGGATTTGCGAATCCACCTACACGTTCTTTAATCAATTATTCGTTAATCGCTCTAGCTGTTAATTACCCTAGATTGAAATTCGGTGATCCTATAATATTCAAAAGCCTCTCTTGATGGTCAATCAATTTTATATCGACATGTGAACTTAATTATCTCTGATAAGTGTATTTTGTGCACTTATTCAGACCTTTAAATTTAGCTTTTATTCTATTATTCTATTGATTTTTTACTTAGTTTAGTGTATTATTCTTCTTATTTCAGTTTTGGACCTGTTTATAAACAAATGGAGAAGAATTGACGGAAAGAGCAACAACTTGGTGAAATCTACAACTAAATTGAGTTTTTGAAGTAAATATCAAGAGCTAAACATTGGAGGATGAGAAAGAAGATAAAATCAATAAGTTTAAAGTGTGTTGGAGTGACAATGAAGAGTTGAATCAATAGATCAAACATCAGAAAGTCAAGAACCGAATTGAGAAACTACCTACCGAAGTATGTGAAGAAATTCGAGTACAAATTTCGATATTAAAATCTTCAAAAGGAAAATGATATACCATTGGAAATATAATTGAATTATGAGTCCAACGCTTTTTACGGATCTCAATTTGGAGTTTTCTACAAGACGTTATGGCTATTTGAAAAACAGCCGCCGCAGAGGAAACAACGTAAGCTGGGTGATCGCCCAGGATTAAATTTGGGCGATCGCCCAACCCTATTTTTCAACAGCAGAATGGTTTTTGCTTGGCCTGGGCAACCGCCCGGGTTTGCACTGGGCGATTGCCCAGTGTATTTTCAGTGGAAACGGAATTTTCTTACCTTTTTGAGTTCTGATTCAATTAGGAAACCTTTTGGGCACAATTTTAATGATTTTTTGGTATCTTTAAGGGCACCATTAGACGAGTATAAATATGAGTTATATTCTCATAATCAGGAGGAGAATTTTGGGGTTGAGTTTTTGGGGAGAAAAACACAAGACGAACACAAGAAACGAAGATCAAGAATTAATCTTTGAAGAATTGAACGAAGATTAAGATCAAGATTTCTTCTCTTTTAAGTTTCTTCATATCTGGGTGATGAACTCCATATTTTCTTCTCCCCTTTATTTTCTTATTTTTAGTATATTATGCTAGTTTATTTTGTGATAGGATTACGATGAAGCTTGTAATCTAAATTCTTCTATCCAAAGTTTTGATTTTTGACAATTTATTTTATTATAGTTTTGAATAATTAATTTTGATTTATTTGAATCTACAATTATATGCGCAATAATTGTATGAGCGTTGTGGCTTGTTTTGCTATCGAAAGATTGAGAGAAGACTAGACAATATTTTAATTATCTTAAAGTCCGATAGGGGATAGAAATATACCGCTATGTTTTAGGTGATCTTTAAGTATGCACAGAGATTTAATACTTTCATTTGTATTCATATTCGTCAGAGAGATATAGTCGAGTCATACTTATGAATATGTTTAATTTTATTCGAGAGAAACTGTTAAACAATCTAGAGATATTATCTTCATAACTGATATATTTTGTCAAAACCAAGAATCAAGATAGAGGAATTAATAATTATAAGTAGATTCGAAATCCTAGTACACTTCCTTCTTCAAGTTAAAGTAATTTTCATTAATCAAATTTTTAGTTATTCGAATTATAATTATTTTATTGTTTTCAGTTCAGATTCTAATTAATTCTTAAACACAAAATTTTCCAAAGTTCATTAGATTCGGTTAAGGTTAATATAATTGAACCGAATTATCTAAATTTTCGTGGAAACGATACTTGGACTCAACATCCACTATATTACTTGAGCGATCTGTGCACTTGCCAAATTATTAAAGATATAAAATTGCTGACAAGTTTTTGGCGCCGTTGCCGGAGATTTAGTTTTAGTTCTTTTCAGTTATTAGCACTAATTCAAACTTTATTTATTTAAATTTTTATTATTATTATTTTTTTAGTTTAGTTCAGTGTTCAATTTCTCTTTTCAGACCACAGCACAAGATGGAATATCAAGAGATTGATGAAGACAATATGCCAGTTGGACTTTTTGACTCCACATATCATCCAAATACAATCTAACATTGATGAAGACAATATGCTTGTTGGAGTATTTATCGCAATGCAATAGGCTAATGAGATTGATGAGGAAGTAGACATTATCACGGTGGTAAAAATAGATTCTTTGGCACACAAAGTGGAGAACATGTTACAATCATTCCATGTGATGCAAAACGAAGAAATCAACTTGTGAAGAGTGTGGGGCAGATCACAGCACATCAGAATGCCCTATTCTATTAAAGCAACCCGTGCAAGCCGAATATTTTCAAGGTGGCCATTATCAGCAAAATTATGCTTTCTCTAACACATATAATCCAGGTTGGCAAAATCATCCAAATTTCTCTTGGAATGATAATCATAATAATATCAGACCACAATTTCAGTAGCCAGAAAAGAGAAATTCACTAGAAGACATATTTAAAAATCATGGAGACAGTTGAATGGTACATAGAATCTAATAATCAATACATGAACAAGACGAATATCTCTTTTCAAAATCAAGGCGCTTCAATAAAGAATCTCGAAACACAAGTGGATCAGATAGCAGTTGTTCTATCAGCCAGAGTACCAGATACATTGCCAAGTAATACAGAGGTGAACCTCAAGGAAAGTTTCATAGCTGTTACTACCAGAAGTGTGGTGCAATTACCAGAAATCCATGTAAAGATGCCAGTTGAAAATAAAGAAAATGTATCGCCCACTGATGAGGAGCACGTGGAACAGATTGAGTAGATATTAGATATTAAAAAGAGATCAAGTACACCACAGGTTAAGGCAACCGTTCCTATAGAACCATCTGAGCTTCCGATCTCATTTCCTCAGAGATTACAAAAGCACGGGTTAGACAAGCAATTCTCCAACTCTTCTATTTCTTCTAAAATTGATTTTATGATCAAGGTCGATGAGTAAGTTGAAGTCTTCGTAGTTGTGTTTGAGCAATGTTCTACACTAAAAGCATATTTTTATGAGGAGCACAAATTCAAATTTGTGAGGATAGACAAAAAATGGTGCAAAGTCAATAGATGCAAGCAAAGAAAATCATCCAAAGAACTATTTAAAGTACCGTAAAGCAACCAGACAATAAATCAAGCTAATGACTATAAATAAGCGCTTAATGGGATGCAACCTATTTTCTAACCCTTTTATTTACTTGCTTTATATGTAATAGTTTTAGTTAGTTTAAACAATTCATTAGTTTTTATTTCATTTATTAATTAGTGCACTTATTAAACCTCACCATATCAATTGCAAGATGTCCCACTCTGCGAGCCACTTGGATAATATATATGACATCATCTTTTGACCAAGAGTCCCAGCACTATATCTGAGTTCACTTCAACCGAACCTTCAACCAGCCAGATCCATCTTCTCCACATCTATTTTTAGAGAGTAACTGATCTCTTCCTTCCTTTATTTGCTTTATTTTGTTATTACATTGGGGACAATGTAATATTTTAGTTTGGGAGTGGGTTAAGTATCAGAATACTTAATTATTTTAAATTTGCTTATTATTCGGGTCTATATAACTGCAAAAAAAAACGCTATTGTTGAATATCTTATCGCCAATGATAATACTTGTTTGAATTTAAGTACGTTTTTAGTTAGAATATTAGACAACACTTTAACTCATACTTTTACTTGAATACTTATCCATATTAGACTAGATTTGAAGCATGTAGCCAGTATTGACTTATCACTTATTAGAAACATGACTTGAGTGTATATGTTGATATTATTGACTTAGGTTTATTATGAAAAATTCCGTTCCTAAATCTTTAGACTAGTAACCAAACTGTTTGAGAACAGTTTGGGGGGTGTTAAAGTTACTACATGTTTTTGTAGAATTTTGATGGTTTGAGTTTTCTGGATCTCATCTTTGGTTGAATAAGTTGTAGTCAAGGAATCTATACCGAACACTACTCACTACTAAAAAAAAAATTAAAAAAAAAAAAAATATATATATATATATATATATATATATATATATATATATATATATATAAAATATCTGACTTGAGCAATTAAGCCTGTTAGGGTATTTTAAAACTTAGTGCCCTATGGTCATCTGACTTGGGAATCATCGGCTCAAATCTTGTTACATGAGTCACAAAAAAAATAATAAATAAAATTTTACATCTTTACTTCTCTTATAGCATGTGGGACTCAAGCAATTAAGTCTGTTAGAGTATTTCAAAACATGGTGCCCTATAGTCATCTGACTTGGGAGTCATCGGCCTAAAGCTTGTTACAAGGGTCACATAGAAAGCTTGTGAAAAAGAAGTATTGCACAGGATGTAAAACTATTTATATGAGTAAAATAAATAACAAGTGTTAGAGGTGCTCGGTAAGGATTGATAGGTTAAAATCTAAGAGACTAAATATGAGAATTTAGAATTCACTCACCATCCTAGTTCTATGAATACAAGTTTCTAATTTTTACCACTTTATTTGAAAAAGCATTGTATTGATTAGTAGGAACCAAATTTGCTAGAACACCTCGGGATTGGAGAGAAAAACATAAGAAATTTGATATTTTACGAAAGTTGTAAGAAATAAATGACTACAAAGGGTTCAAGATTATAAAAAATATCAACAACACAATATTGGTCATGGTCTAATACATGTATAAGTTCAATTTTTTGACTACTCACACACTCACTAAAGGTCGAGCATTGGATAAGTGAAAATTCTTTGTGTTGTTTGATCTCTTTCAAAACGTGTTACTTTATATTTCAAACTTGAGGCATATGGTAAGAAATTTAACATTAATTCATTTCCTGTTAATTCTTTTAGCTTAGTTTAATTTTATAGTTTATCTTTATTTTTGTTCGAGGACGAACAAATGTTTAGTTTGGGGATGTTTGATAAGTGCATTTTGTGCACTTATTTGAGCTTCTAAACTAAGCTTTTATTCTTTTATTTTATTGATTTTTTACTTAGTTTAGTATATTATTCTTCTTATTTCAGTTTTGGAAATGTTTATAAACAAATGGAGAAGAATGGACGGAAAGAGCAACAAGTTTGTGAAATCTACAACTAAATTGAGTTTTTGAAGTGAATATCAAGAGCTAAATATTGGAGGATGAGAAAGAAGATAAAATCAATAAGTTTAAAGTGTGTTGGAATGACAACGAAGAGTTGAATCAATGGATCAAACACCGGAAAGCTAAATAACCGAATTGAGAAACTACCTACCGTAATATGTAGATAAATTCGAGCACAAATTTTGATATTAAAATCTCCAAAGGGAAAATGATTTACCATTGGAAATATAGTTGAATTAAAAGTCCAATGCTTTTTACGGATCTCAATTTAGAGTTTTCTACAAGAAGTTATGACTATTTGGAAAACAGCCGCCGCAGAGAAAAAGGCTTAAATCTGGGCGGTCGCCCAGGCTTAAATCTGGGAGATCACCCAACCCTATTTTTCAACAGTAGAATGCTTTTTGCTTGGCCTGGGCGACTGCCCGGGTTTGCACTGGGCGATCGCCCATTGTATTTTCATTAGAAATGGATTTTTCTTACCTTTTTGAGTTCTAATTCAATTAGGAAACCTTTTAGGCACGATTTTAATTATTTTTTTATACCTTTTGGGGCACTATTAGAGGAGTATAAATATGAGTTATATTCTCATAATCAGGAGGAGAATTTTGGGGTTGAATTTTTGGGGAGAAAAACACAAGACGGACACAAGAAACGAAGATCAAGAATTAATCTTTGAAGAATTGAACGAAGATCAAGATCAAGATTTCTTCTCTTTCAAGTTTCTTCATATCCGGGTGATGAAATCCATGTTTTCTTCTCCTCTTTCTTTTCTTATTATTAGTATGTTATGCTAGTTTATTTTGTACTAGGATTACGATGAAGTTTGTAATCTAAATTCTTCTATCCAAAGACTTGATTTTTGATAATTTATTTCATTATAGTTTTGAATAATTAATTTTGATTTATTTGAATCTACAATTATATGCGCAATAATTGTATGAGCGTTGTGGTTTTTTTTACTATCGAAAGATTGAGAACATGCTAGACAATATTTTAACTATCTTAAAGTTCGATAGGGGATAGAAATATACTGCTATGCTTTAGGTGATCTTTAATTAACCACAGAGATTTAATGCTTTCATTTGTATTCGTATTCGCATAGAGATATAGTCGAGTCATACTTATGAATATGTTTAATTTTATTCAAAAGAAACTGTTAAACAATTTAGGGATATTATCTTCATAACAGATATATTTTGTCAAAACCAAGAATCAAGATAAATGAATTAATAATTATAAGTAGATTCAGAATCTTAATACACTTATTTCTTCAAGTTAAAGTAATTTTCATTAATCAAATTTTTAGTTATTCGAATTATAATTATTTTATTGTTGTTAGTTCATATTCTAATTGATTCTTCAACACAAAATTTTCCAAAGTTCATTAGATTCGGTTAAGGTTAATATAATTGAAATTAATTATCTAAATCTTCGTGGGAACGATACTTGGACTCAACATCCACTTTATTACTTGAGTGATCTGTACACTTGCGGAATTATTAAAGATATAAAATCGCTGACAATCTCTAATCAGGTTTCAAACATAAAAATATGAATTTAAATCACAAGAACACATAACCGGATTTCATAGAGCATAATATTAATTTTTATATATTATTGGACCTGATGTTATTCACTACCACGTGCTAACTCTATATTGAATCTCATGATTTCAATATAGATCACATAATATTCTAATGATGATCAAGCATTAAAACATTAGAAATACTGAATAAGGAATAATCAATCAATGACTAATTACCTACTAAAACGGAAAACTTCTAATTAATTAAAAACATGAAGTTTCATCGTTCATCCTAGAAATAAGTAAATTAACCGAACATGATTATGTAAAATAATACAAGAACTGTATTAATCATGTTCTGGCGAAAGAAAAAGAAGAAAAATAAATAAAACTCGTGACTCTGGCTGAAGAATCTTCAATCCCGTACTTTGATCTTCGATTCTCTTTTTGTATCTTGTTCCCCAAAATTCGTCTCTATTGCGTAACCCCATCAAAAGACCTAGAAGAGGTCTATTTATAGTCCTTGGAAAGTCTTCAAAATTGTGTCTTAAAAGAGTCATAATCTCATTTAACTTCAGAAAAACACATTTAAAACTTTCCTTCAGCGTAGGTCACGCCTAGGTCGCACAATGCATTGTGCTACCTAGGTCACACTACCCAGGTATGATATAAGTTTTGAAAACTTACAATTTGGTCCCTGATTTAGCTTCTGATGTACGATTTTGGTCCTTTCTTCTTTAAATCTTCTCAATTCAATCCAAAAGCTTCCAAATGCATTCTAATTGTTCCTAACCCTTCTAAAGTCTTCCAAAGTGGCCTTCCAATTATTCAAAATTGTGTAAATTAGTCCCTGAACTTTTAAAAATCTGATTTTGCTCCCGAAACTTTTGAATTCACCACACTAAGCGTCAATTAAGCTTCAAACTCTTCTTTTTCGTTCGAAACTCATCCAAATTGGATTTTGTACCTATGTATACAATAATTAAACTTATTTAAATAGAAATATACTCATATAGTGAATATATAATAAGTTTACAAGTATAAATAAGCGTATAAAATACACATATCAATACACAACATTTAAGTTCAATTTTAGTGAACATTTAGTTAAGTGCAACAATTATTTAAATGTATCGCGAACAATTACTTAAGTGGTTTTCACTTATGGAGAATCGAACACAAAACATATTAAACTTTTGTAATAGCAATATTTGGATGTCGTTCTTGAATTAAATACTTTTAAGTGCTTACTCAATATTAATATATACAAACAATTATTTAAATTATAAGATAAAATGATATTATATTTATTTACTGAATGTAGTCGGTATACATCCCAACATGAACTTGTCAAACATATCTTGACTTTAGGATTTGTCTCATACTCGCTTATCTCAACTCATATATGTTGGGTATTTATTGCAAAACAACATCAAATGAGCAATGATGATAAATATTAATTTCATAGGCGTTAGCTGAGGATTGAAATTAAGGAAAAACGTCACCACTTAGCGAATCCAATTAAAGCTCGACCCAAAACTTAGCAGGTCATTTGGAGTGACTTATCTTAAATAGTTACTCAATGGTCTACTCTATTACTTAGGCTCAATTATGGTGTTTTAGTGGTTTTGTTCTTATTGGTCTTATGGCCCAAATTGGTTGGTTTAACATGTTGCTACCCTATTCATTTGTTTCATTCCAGCATCTAAAATTGATTTTGCCTTGTGAGAGAGAGAAAACTGTCAGATGCTTCATTCTTCTTCTTTGATGTGGCTGTTGCCATTGTTTGTTTTGGTTTCTCTCTTTGGTGAGATTATTTAGTTCTTAGTCAGCTACACTTATTTGGGTCAATAGAGGTATTTTGGGTTGAGCTTTTCATGAGGTTTCTAGTAGTGTTTAGGTTCCAACTTAAGCCCTAAACACTAGTGGTAATTTATTTTCGATAAATTGGTATCAGAGTTTGAATATATAGTATCATTAGGGTAAGAAAAATCATCAAAATCCATTCAAGAAACTATATATTTTCAAAAACCAAAACTTCTGACCCTTTTTCCGGCCAAACCATGAGTCATTTTCGTGAACGGAGACCATATTCCAACTCATGACAGTGAGACGATTCTATACTACTGGCGCGTGAATCACTGTAGTGATGGCGCGTAAATCACACATGCAGATACTTGGATGGCGTATGGGTGGTCTTCTGGATTTCAGCCAAAAATACAAATCGTTCCTTGCTATTTTTAGGACCCACTAGTGGTGTTAGTTTTGTCATCGGTGTAGTGGTCCAAAATCTAGTCATTTTTGCCCTTAGGGTACGTTTGGCAGGTTTTTCGATTAATGTTGATGTGTTTTTGTTTTTGTTGTTGTTGTTGTTGCTGCAGGCATAGATTATAAAAAAATTTCCATTTCTCTTAGAATACGAACAACATATTTGTTCGCTCAAGTATTATATTCTATCTGTTTAATTTTCGCAGTCAAGACTATCGTGTGGAGGTAGTCATTTATTTTTCTGCAATAGATGTCATCATGTGGGTTGATCATTAGGATTGAGATTACTGGGTGGGTAACCATTGCCTATTGCTAAACCTAGGATATTATTTGCTGGAATTATTTACTGATTATTTTTGTTTGATTGATATAAGTATTTCTTAACTTATTGTGTGAGAATTTCTTAGTGAGAAATTTCTTGTTGGATTATTTTTGTGGTTGCAAAATTTGGACTATTTTAGTAGTCTTGTGAAAATTGTGTATTTTGTTTTTTTTTTTTTGGGTTGATTTGTCCTAAAAAATGACAACTCACAATTTTTAATTGTGAATTTTTAATGGAAAAGGATATTTCTTAATTTGGCAACAAAAAATGAGAAGGATTTTGATATAACAAAAAGTTTCAAAAGTTATAGATGACAATTTTTCTGCAGATTTGACTAAAGAACAAAAAGAAGAATCATATAAACTTGCCTACTCTGCCATTATATTACACTTGTCAAATGCGTTTTTGAGAAAAGTTGGTAGACCTAAAACTACAAAAGAAATTTAGAAAAAGTTAGAGCATCTTTATTTGCTTAAATATACTCCTAAGAAACCTTTCTTGCTAGAGAGATTTTTCAGTTTTAAAATGAATCATTCAAAGGATCTAGATAATAATGTGGATGTATTTAACAAACTTGTGCAAAATATTGTTAACTGTGGAGAAGCGGTGCCCGAACAGTATAAGGCCATAATATTGCTTAATTCTATTCTTGAGACTTATAAAGAAGTAAAAAAATGTAATTAAGTATGGTAGGGATACTTTAACACCTAAGATTAGCCTTGATTCCCTTAGAAATAAGGAGATGGAGATGAAAGCTGAAAAACATGATAAGAAAAGTGGTGAAAATCACATGATGAGGGGTAGAACACAGTTTAGGAAAACTAGTAGCCAAGACTATCAAAGCAATAGTGAGTCTAGTAATAATAGGGGTAAAAATAAGGGTAAGAGTTGGTCTAGATCTAAATTTAGAGTGAAAGGGGAAAAATTTTATGGTTGTGGTAACACTAGACATTTTATAAAAAAAAAATTCACTAAGCGAAGAACAAACAATTGTTGGATGCTTGCATTTGTTAACTTGGTTCAATTAATCGACAGTAATTGTTATGACTTCTCAATTCAATTAATCGACTCTAATGCTGGATGCTTGTGTTTGTTAACTTGCTTTTAATGTTAACCTATTTTGGATAATACCAACTATTGATTAATTTGCATGAGATGACAACAATTGTTACGTTTTCTTTTATCAATTAATTGCCTCTTACCTTTGATGCTTGTCTTTGTTTAAACATTCTTTAATTGTTAACAATAATTTGATGTTACGACATATTGATTAACCCTTCATGAGACAACAATAATTCTTACTCCTTACTTGGAAAACCATACCCCATACCTCTTTGATGTTTGCATTGTTAACCTGCAACCTATCTTAACAAATACATGTAGTTTGATTCATCAATGTTTACTAAGCATAGCTCAATCATTCACTTAGATCTTCTGAATAAATTGCATTGTTATTGAAAATATATATCCATTCTTATATCATGTTGCAAATGGCATGTTATAACATGAAACAACATGTGCTTTTCAACTATTAATCTATGTATATGAACCTGGATAATTAGGAAATTTGATACCTATCTTTAAACATAGCAGCAAATGTATCAAGCTCAAAGATAAATGAAATTGTAAAAGGAGCAAATATATAGTTCTTAGTGGAATGGTATAACAAATCTTCCAAAAAATAATGTTTTCAATTGAATCCAAAACATTCAGCATCTTCAACCACCAGCCTCTTTCAGTCTTAGGAAGAACCACTGTCACGATGAATTATTTTCATAATTTCCTACTCCAAATGCAAGTATAAAAATGTTGTTATTAGCATCCTATGTGCAAGCAGTGAATAGTGTACAACCATAACTACCCGTTAAGAATGTACCATTAACCACTATAACACTATAATATGGTTGCAGTGTTTCCATTCTTCTATTGATGCCCCTATTACAACAAAGCTGAACATGAAACTTTTACTCTCATTTGTTTCAATTCTTGTATATGATCCTTGATTTGTTTGTATAAGCATATATAGGTAAGCCGGTAGTCTTCCATATGATATCTTTGGATAACCTTTGATTAACTCCATTGCACGTTCACGGACTCTCCAAACCTTCTCGTAACTAGGTTTTCATCACGTCTCTAATGTCAGCTGGTGTGTATACCATTCTCGCAGAAGTAAACTTGTACTTTATACAGCTTGCAATCACATAACAAGTTACTTGTCTATGATCACCTAATGTTATGTTCAGTGAACATGTATGACTATTTTTTATTTTTCTTATTTTGAACATCTTTGTCCTCCCAATTATGGAAGATCTAAGTCCCCATTTGCAGTTTTCATCTAATCACTTCAATACGTACTCATTCTTATCTGATTTGTACACTTTGAACTAAAATTGGCAATGAATTGAATGCAGTGGTAGACTTGTTATTAACAACTCTTTATTCTTGAAAACTGTATTCTTGTTAACACTTTCAATAGTAGGTTGGCAGACGACATTTCTATATGTTTCTATCATGATTTCCTCATCACATGTCACATTTTGATATATTTCTAAACACACTTCTCGATCATTGGTAACTCCGGAGTCAAGGAATTATCTTAAGAGCCATAATCAAAATGTTATGTATTCAATGTTTGACGTAATCCTAATGTATCAGCCCCTGGAATCGAAGTACCTAAGGTCGTCAAGTTGTCCTCATTACCATGTTGATACACACAATGGGAATTTCATCAAATTCATCATTCTTTTTTATCGCTGGAAATTTCTATGTGGGGTCCGTTTGTTAAAACTTGGTACTGTATTGTTATAGCATGGTGTGGCCGATTCTTGTTTATATCCTTCATTATCAAGTCGACTAAGTTTTACATAACTGCAATCTAAGAGGACAATTAATCCAACAACTGAGTAATCCTTGTAATTACGTGATTCATCCCAATTTCCATCGTAATAACCCAACACACTAATACTACTAATATCTTCATAATAAATTTAATTAATAACATGTAGACAAATATGCACGGTACTAATTCTAAAATAATGCAATCTCAATTCATATCTCCATTACAGAAAAATATCAAATTCTCTAATGTGTCTTTAAGCTACTACTGCATTCTATATCCTAATAACGTAGAATGAGTTCTCTCTATCACAAGAGAATAACTCTATGATTTGTTAATAACTAAAACCAATTTCTAAAACAATATGAATTGCTGTATAATTTGAAATTTATGTGCTTTGTAACAATGATTGATGACAGAAATAAAACTTAACTCACAAAAGTTCTGATGGCACAGGTTTGAAATACTTGAAT
Organism: Forsythia viridissima; assembly: GCA_030279155.1. NCBI lineage: Eukaryota > Viridiplantae > Streptophyta > Magnoliopsida > Lamiales > Oleaceae > Forsythia > Forsythia viridissima. The sequence continues at coordinate 37,323,861 of CM059034.1, read as the reverse complement.
GTTATGACAAGCTTGACGATCTCCAATATTCATAAAATCCAGTGGCAATTTGGAAATACAACATTTCTATTCCGAAATTTCCTCCATGTGTTACAAAATCCCATAATTGGGTCTCTAATTTGATTAGGATTTAATCGTTTTTTACTTTAAAATTTGAATGTTCCAATTTCTTCGCTCATAAAATGAAACACACGGATGTTTGTCTCAATTGGTAACAGTGTGTTGATTGTGGTCTTGTAAAATAAAATGTAGTGGCCCAGTCTAAAAATTGGAATAATACTTAAATTGTTACTAAAACTCTTATGAACGAAAATGATGGGAAATTCAAACTGAAAACCCATCAAATCGTTATCAAATTGGAGACACGAGAATATAATTTGGTAACATATGGAAAAAAAATTGGTAAACATATGGTGGAAGATAGTAAAAATATTTCAAACATATTGATATTGTTCCAAAAAACTAGAGGTAATTATTTACTCATATTTTAATAAATTTCTTAATATTTATAAGATTTCATGGATTTTAATAGAATTTGATAGATTTTATAAGATTTCAATAGATTTCTAAATTATAGATTTTAATAAATTCTTATGTATTTCGTTGGTTCTAATAGATTTGTGATCTTTTCAATAAAAATTTTATTTTTACTTCATCAATTGCTAAAAGCAACTTGTCAATTGAAATTTTAGAAAAATCATATTGGTAAGAGAGGTAGGGAGAGCAATCAAAACGATTTGTGATTTTTTTTTTTTTTTTTTTTACTTTAACCACTCATTGTGCACAAGGATTTTCAGTAAAATTGTATTGGTGAGAGAGAGAGAGAGAGAGAGACCAATTAAAATTTTGAGGTTTTCCAAATCTATTAAAATCTATCAAATTAATGAAAATTTTCAAAATTCCCTAGTTATCGAGGACATTTAAATTTCTAAAGAGTCCATTAAAATCTAAGTAGATGACACCTAAATTTTAATAAATTTTATTAAAATCTGAGTTGAATACACTTCAATTTATATGAAATTTCAAAATTCGTTAAACTATGAATGATTACACCCAATTAAAGTGAACATTTTCTTGATTAGCATTTGATTGATTTTTAAATAATTTATTTAATTTTTAGTAGTTTAAATTGTAAGTAGTATTGATGGTTGATAATTTGGGTGATTTGGTGTTTTGTGAGATTATTCAGACTGATGATTTTTTATTGTTACAAATAATAATCGACAAGAGGATATAGGTGGGAGCAATTTATTAGAGATGGGAGTATCATGCGTTGGGTAGGGGTTTTGAGGTATTAACAAAACTATATTGATAGTTTATTCCTTTTTCATTTTTAGAATGGAAATTAGCACAGTTAGGACTGAATGAGAACTTGACATTTTTGTGTACATTGCATATAATTGAAATTAAAATTTTAGTATCATTCATATTTGTTGGTAACTTGTGATACGTTACAATTATAACTTTTGATGCAGATATGAGATATATTAGTGTGTTGTTTTATTACGAGAGTTGACTCACAAAGTCACAATGATTATTATGTTGTTGGATTAATTATTCCGTTAGAGGTGGCACGGCTCGGCTTTGCCTAGCCCATTGCCCACCTTGTTCGGCTCGTCTCTAGAATGGGGGCTCGGTTCGACCCGTTGGTTTATGGGCCGAACGAGTTGAGCTGAGCTGAGCGGCACGAGCATGGCTCAATTTTTTTTTTCATATTAAAAATTCTGAAATTGAAAAAATAAAAAACCAAAATACAGCATCAAATGGTCGCTAAATTGTGACCGTTTGATGCCCAAAAAAGTGACTGTGGGTCACGAGCCATAAGCCCGGCCAACGATTCGGCTCGTTTTTTTGCGGCTCGGTTCAAGCTCGAGCTCGTCCCGCGACGAACCCGAGGGCTTTCCCGTTCGGCCCATTGGCCACCTCTAAATGTAGTTATGTAAACTTAGTTGAGATGATAACGAAAGAAATAAAAAAGGATTAGTCATAACATGCTATAACTGTATAGTTTCAAGTTTTAACGAACGGCTGCCTCATTAGGATTTGAAGCGATAGTTCTATATATATCTATATGCATATCAAAAAGAATGAATTGGACTTAACAAAATTCTCATTTTGTGTAGATATCAACAATGTGACATGTAATAAAGACAATTTGATGTACTTGGGTAATTTAATTTGAAAATCTGAAACCTTAGGATTCTGTCACACATTGAATACAATAATTTCTTTGATTCCGATTATTGCCAACGATTGAAGAAACAAATATTTGTCGAACGTGGCTTGTCTTAAGGAAATTAAGGACGAAATAGGGAAGGGATAACCTTGAATCTTGAATATGAGAACTTTTCTACCACTACACCTGCTATTGTGAATGCCATCACACCTCAAAAAGTCCCACTCTAACCATAGACACCAACAAATCCAACTAAGCCATCCACAAGAAAATCAAGAGAGTTCTATGACCTTCGTGCTTAGTTCTTAGTGCTTTGGTCTCATGTTAAAGTCTTTTACCCTGAAAATGCGGTTTAAAATCTACTAGGATATAACCTTCTGTGATTCATAGTTTTAATGAGAAGGTAACTGCCAGCAATTTTATGTGTTTAATATTTCGCAAGTGTACGGATCGTACAAGTAATAAAATAGATTATGAGTCCAAGTATTGTACCCATAAGGATTTAGATAATTCAATTGCAATTATACTAACCTTAACTGAATCTGTTAACTTTGAAAATTTGAGTTTAAAAACTATCTAAAATCTAAACTAAGAATAATTTAATTAATTATAATTCAATTAAATAAAATCTTTAATTGATGAAAATTACTTTAACTTTAAGAAAGAAAAGTACTATGATTATAGTTGTTAATTCATATATCTTGATTCTTGATTTTGACAAAATATATCAGTTATGAAGATCAATATCTCTAGATTGTTTAACAGTTTCTCTCAAATAAAATTAAACATATTCATATGCATGACCCGACTATATCTCTACGACGAATGCGAATACGAATACAAACGAATGCATGAAGTTTCTATGGATAATTGAAGATCATTTTAAGTATAGTGATATATTTATATCCCCTATCGGACTTTAAGATAATTAAAATAATGTCTAGTCTGCTTTCAATCTTTCGATAGTAAAACTAACCACAACAATTATACAATTACTACATATATAATTGTAGATCCAAATAAATAAAAATTAATTATTCAAAACTATATTGAAATAAATCATCAAAAACCAAGTCTCTAAATAAAAGAATTTAAACTACAAGATTGATCGTAATTCTAGTACTAAATAAAATAGCCTAGCATATTAATAATAAGAAAATAAAAAGAAAAAAAAATATGGAATTCGTCATCCGGAGAAGAAGAAAACTCAAAAGACGATGTCTCGATCTTGATCTTCATTTAATTCTTGAAAGAGCAAATCTTGATATCTGTTTGGTGTCTACGTCTCTTGTTTTTCTCCCAATATTCAACACACGATTATGAGAATTATGAAAATCGCGTCCAAAAAGGTTTCCTAATTGCCGTCGAACTAAAAAAATGGTAAAAAATCACTACTGCCAGAAATAGCTTGGGCGATCCTTTTGTTCTCTATTTGCGTTGGACAGCGCTGGGCAATCGCCCAACTTACAACTTGATTCTTTTAAAATCTCACAATTTGGTCTTTTAAGTTTCTACAGCCTCCAATTTGGTCCTTCAAGTTTTCACAACCTCGTTCTTCAAGCTTCAATTGAGTGAAATTGAGTTCATATATTTTCTAAATATTTGCCAACGTGTTGCTCTTTTCATCCAATTACTTATAAACAGGTCCAAAACTGAAATAGAAACAATAATACACTAAATTAAGTCGAAATTCAATAAAATAATGGGATAAAAGCTTAGTTTAAAGATACAAATAAGTGTACAAAATGCACTTATCAAACAACCCCAAACTAAATATATGTTCATCCTCGAACAAAAATAAAATTAAACTACAAATTTAAATTAAGCTAAAAGAATTAAGAGGAATTAAGTTAATGTTAAATTTCTTACCATATGCCTCATGTTCGAATATAAAGTAACATGTTTAGAAAGATATTAAACAACACAAATATATTTTTACTTATCCAATGCTCGACCTTTTGTGAGTGTGTGAATAGCCAAATATTAAACTTACACTTATATTAGACCACGACCAATATTGTGTTATTGATATTTTTACAATCCTAAACCTTTTGTAGTCATTTATTCATTACACCTCTTGTAAATTATCACACTTCTAATACTTTTTCTCTAATCCTGAGGGGTTCTAGCGAATTTGGTTCTTATTGATCAATACAATACTTTTTCAAATAAAGTGGTAAAATTTAGAACTTGTATTCTTAGAACTAGGATGGTAAGTGATTTCTAAATTCTCATCTTTAGTCTATGAGGTCATAACCTAGCAATCCTTATCGAGCACTTCTAACTCTTTTTATTTTATTTAATTAATATAAACAGTCTTACATCATGTGCAATACTTCTCTCACACAAGCTTTCTATGTGAGTCATGTAGCTTTAGGCCGATGACTCTCAAGTCAGATGACTATAGGGCACCAGGTTTTAAAATACCATAACATGCTTAATTGCTCGAATCCCACATATTATAAAAGAAGTGAAGATGTAAAATTTTATTTTATTTTTTTAGTGACCCATGTAGCATGCCTTGGGCCGATGACTCCCAAGTCAGATGACCATAAGGCACCAGGTTTTAACATACCCTAACAGACTTAATTACTCGAGTCAAATATTTTATTTTATTTTTTTATCAGCATTGAGTAGTGCATTTAGATTACTTGACTACAACCTATTCAACCAAAGGTGAGTTCCAAAAAATCTACTAACTTTAACATTCTCAAATTGTTCTCAAATAGTTTAGTTACTAGTTTAAAGATATGTGAACGAGATTTTTCACAACAATCCTAAGTCAACAATATCAACACATATACTCAAGTCATGTTCCTATATAAGAGATAAGTCAATAGTGGCCACGTGCTCCATTAATCTAGTCTAACATGGATAAGTATTCAAGTAAAAATAAAATTTAAGTGTTGTCCAATATTCTAACTAAAAATGTACTTAACTTCAAACAAATACTACCATCATTGGTGGCAAGCCTTTTAACAATAACTAGACAAATAATAATTTTTTTTAACAATATAGCAGTTATACAGACACGAATAATAAGCAAATTCAGAATTTATCAATTAAGTATCCTAATACCTAACCCACCCATAAACTAAAACATTACATTGTCCCCTAATAGCAAAAATAAAGCAAATAAATTAGGAAAGAGATCAATTACTCTCCGGAGGTAGATGTGGAGAAGATGGATATAGCTGGTTGAAGGTCCTGTTAAGTGGACTCAGATGTAGTGCTAGGATTCTTGGTTAAAAGATGATGTCATAGATATTATTCAAGCGTCTCGCAAAGTAGGGCATATTGCGATTGACATGGTGAGACTTTATAAGTGCATTAAACAATAAAAGAAATAAAAACTAATGAATTATTTAAACTAAATTAGTTAATAAGAATATAAGATTGGGTTACCTCCCATTAAGTGTTTATTTATAGTCATTAGCTTGACTTATTGTCTGATTGCTTAAGTAAAAGAAGAAGGGATCTCGAGATTAGCGAATATGTCACTCTCCAATAATTTCTTGATTTTCTTCTCCATCTTCTGTGGCATGTCCCTCATTTTCCATTTAACAGCTCTACTATGTGCCTTAAATATGACTTCTTCAGCTTCAACCATATGTTCTCCAATGTCAGTTTCTTGCATCTGAACAATTTGTTTACCTTTGTCTTTCACTTGTACTGTTGGCTTCGTTTCCCAAAACTTTTTAAAGAAGTTGTTCTTGAATTTCTTCAATGTCTAAACCTGACATCTTATCCAATAAGAAATAAATGGTGGTGCCACATCTTTACCCAACATATAAAATACCTCTCATTCATGCTAAACTCTCAATATCAATACACCTCGTGAAATATCAATGAGAGCATCTGTAGTAGCTAAGAAAGGCCGACCTACGATAATAGAGATTTCTACATCCTCAGGCATATGAAGAACAAAGTCAATGGAAAATAATAACTTTTCCACTCTCATAACCACATCTTCCACTATTCCAAAAGGCTTTTTAATAGATCGGTCAACCAAGTGAAGATTGAATTTTGCAGGTTTAGCTTCATCAATTTCTAATCGCCTAAAAATAGAGAGAGGCATCAAATTTATACTTGCACCAAGATCACATAATGCCTTGTCAATCACAAGATTACTGATAGTAATTGGAATTGTGAACCTGCCTAGATCATTTCTTTTGTCTGGTAGTTGCTTATCCACTATAGCACTTACTTCCATTGTAAGTTTTACTAAATCCTATTCTGCCAACTTTTTCTTATTTGAAAGTAGTTGTCTCATATACTTGGCGTAGTTGGGAATTTGAGTTAGGGCCTCCACAAATGGTATGTTCATATGAAGATTCCTTAGATGATCTAGAAATTCTGTACATTGCTGATCCTACTTCTTCTTCTTTGGATTTAACCTTTGTGGAAAAGTGATGGGAGGTTCATGTAGTTTGATAAGAACGATTTCCTTAACATGTTGTGTAACCGAACTCTCTTTAATATCTACTATCTGCTCAGTCTATTCTACTGCTCTTCATCAGTGGAAGGTACATTTTCTTTATTTGCAACTGATTTCTTTACATTGATTTCTAGTAACTGAACCCCACTTTTGGTAGTTATTGCATGCACTTGCTCTCTAGGATTGACCTCGGTGTTGCTTGGCAATATACCCTGCAGTCTACTTGACATAGCAACTGCCATCTATGTTTCCAAATTTTTTATTAAAGCGCATTGATTTTGAAAATTGATCTCTGTCTTGTTCATGTACTATTCAGTTTTCTCAATGATATTCTCGAGAATTTATTCTAATGAAACTCTCTTTTCAGGCTACTGAAACTGAGAAACTAGTGGTCTGTTGTTATTTTGATTATTCTTCCAAAAAAAATTTGGATGATTACGCCATCCTAGATTAAATGTATTGGAGAATGGATTACTTTGCGGGTATTGACCACCTTGAAAATATTCGACTTGCTTGAGTAGCTGTGATAGAATTGGACAATGATGTGCTGTGATTTGTCCCCAAACTCTTCACAATTTGATTTCTTCATTTGCATCGTATAGATTGATTGTGACATGCTCTTCACTTTCTGTGCCAAAGAATCTATTTTTGCAGATAACACCGTGTTAGTGTCTACTTCATGTACCCCTGCAGTTTTCTTGTGTATGACTCTATCTGATGCCTACATGGTAGTGGTGGTAGCTAATTTTTCAAAAAGCTCTAACGCTTCAATAACAGTTTTGGTAGATAAAGAGTCATTAGATGAAGAGTCGATCATGCATTTACTATCTGATGCCCACATGGTAGTGGTGGTAGCTAATTTTTCAAAAAGCTCTAACGCTTCAACAACAGTTTTGGTAGATAAAGAGCCGTTAGATGAAGAGTCGATCATGCATTTAAATGAAGGGAATAGCCCAGCATAAAAATACTGAATTTGTTGGCCCTTGCCAATGCCATAATGAGGACACTTCCTTCGCATATTTTTGAATCTATTCCATGCCTCATCAAAAGATTCTATTTCTGACTGTTGAAATATGGATATGTCATGCTTCAACTTCAAAATCTTGGCTGGTAGAAAGAATTTTGTGCAAAACTTTTGAGCTAGATCATTACAGGTGATTATGCTATCAATTGACAGTGAGTACAGTCACTCAAAAGCTTTATCCCGGAGAGTATGTGGGAACAAACGAAGTTGGATGGCTTCATCTAAGATTCTTTGATATTTGAAATGTTGGCATATTTCTAAGAATAGTGAAACATGTGTATGTGGATTCTCATCGCTCCTGCCAAAGAATTGATGTCCATTCTGAAATAGATGAATTACATTAGTCTTAACTAAAAGTTCAGCTGCCCAAAAGGTGGGTAGAGAATGCTAGATTAGCTCTAGATGATTTGTGCAGTCAAAAAGTCTCCAACTAGCATATTGTCTTCATCATTCTCCTATCTTGCTTGAGAGATCTTGTTATTATTTATTTTGTCTTGCTGTTTTTTGTCTGTTTGGTGTGTTTTTCTTGTCTCCATTTGCCTACGATAAAAAGTGCGTTCAATCTCTGGATCAACTGGAATTAGAGACTCGTGTCTCACACTTTGCATTCAACGGTCTGAAAAGAAACAAATCAAATACTAAAATAACTAAAGCAAATAATAATAAACAATTAAACAAATAAATAAAGTTTGAATTAGTGCTAATATAACTTAAAAGAACTAAAACTAAATCTCTGGCAACGGCGCCAAAAACTTTGTCAGCAATTTTATGTGTTTAATATTCTGCAATTGTACGGATCGCACAAGTAATAAAATGGATTGAGAGTCAAAGTATCGTATCCACAAGGATTTAGATAATTCAATTGCAATTACACTAACTATAACCAAATCTGTTAACTTTAAAAATTTGAGGTTAAAAACTAACTAAAATCTAAACTAAGAACAATTTAATTAATTATAATTCAATTAAGTAAAAGCTTTAATTGATGAAAATTACTTTAACTTTAAGAAAGAAAAGTACTAGGATCCCGAATCCACTTATAGTTGTTAATTTCTTTATCTTGATTCTTGATTTTGACAAAATATATCAGTTATGAAGATCAATATCCATAAATTGTTTAACAATTTCTCTCGAATAAAATTAAATCTATTCATATGTATGACTCGACTATATCTCTATGACGAATCCAAATATGAATACAAACGAATGCATTAAGTTTCTATGAATAATTAAAGATCACCTAAAGCATAGCGGTATATTTCTATTCCTTATCGGACTTTAAGATAATTAAAAAAATGTCTAGTCTGCTTTCGATCTTTTAATAGTAAAACAAACTACAACAATCATACAATTACTACGTATATAATTGTAGATCCAAATAAATCAAAATTAATTATTCAAAACTATATTTAAATAAATCATCAAAAACCAAGTCTTTAAATAAAAGAATTTAAACTACAAGATTCATTGTAATCCTAGTACTAACTAAATGAGCCTAGCATGTCTCGATCTTAATCTTCGTTGAATTCTTGAAAGAGCAAATCTTGATCTCCGTTTGGTGTTTACGTCTCTTGTTTTTCTCCCAAAATTCAATGCACGATTATGAGTTTATAATCCCTATTTATAGTTTCTTAATTGTGCCCCAAAAAATCATGAAAATCGCGTCCAAAAATGTTTCCTAATTGGAGTCGAAATAAAAAAAAAAAAGAAAAAAAAATCTCCAAGGCCAAAAATAGCCTGGGCGATCGCCCAGGCGAATGCTTTTGTTTTTAAACTCTCACAACTTGGTCCTTCAAGTTTCCAAAACCTCCAATTTGGTCCTTTAAGTTTCAATTTAGTGAAATTGAGTTCACATATTCTCTAAATATTTGCCAACTTGTTGCCCTTTTCATCCAATCTTCTCCAATTGCTTATAAACGGATCCAAAATTGAATTAGAAGCAATAATACACTAAATTAAGTCGAAATTCAATAAAATGATGAGATAAAAGCTTAGTTTAAAGGCTTGAATAAGTGCAGTAACTCTCTCTATCAAAATGGAAATTTCTCTATGTATGGCTCTAACCCGAATAGGATTAATAATGAGGCAATTCAGGAACTGTTAGCTTTACTCGAGTTATGCTGTCTCTTGCCTTGGGGCTACTGTCATCTACTCTCTCTAGCTCTTGACTTGACTAGAACATTTCTTTAACTCCTTTGACTCAGGAACATCAAAAACCAGAACGGATATCACATATGCCCTTACCTTTGATCCATAGCTAACAACTCACCGTACCAAGCATGGCAGCCTGTCCCCTCGGGAATAGAATCCTACCCTTTTGATATGTTAGCCAAACAGCCCAGATGGGATGAGACTAGTTCGGTCAACAGATAGTAAGTCATGCCTCGTATTCAATATTCTCATGACTCCCAAACCAGGGCTAGTCACTTTGGATCTCCATAAGTATGTGTAAGAAAATGACTAAGAAAATTTCTTTTCTTTCTTCCAAACTAATTGTAAAAGATGGATCATGAAAGTCAAGGTGATGGCTCCTCAATCTCATTCTTTAGGTCTTGGTAATGATTTTGTCACATTCTAAGTAAAGATCATGATAGGGAAGCAAAGAAGATATAGGATTATCTTAGATCGTATGGTTATGTTATGTCGTCCAATACAATTTTCAGGAATAAAGAATTGTTAACAACAAGTCTAGCCATGTATGCAATTCATTACAAATTTCATTTTATTTCCTACCCCGTTTATTTCTTCATTTAATTTTTTAATTTAAATATTAAATTAAATTATTAAAATTAAAACACTTGGATTATTAAGACATTAAAAAAATATAATAAAAATTACATTATTTATAGAATGTTCTTTTTTAATATGAAAGATAGTTTTTCGATTTGAGACAAAATGAAATATCTTAATTAGTAAAGTTCCAATATTTAAACAATAAGTTGTGTAATCCCACTTCGGATTTTTTAAATAAATGTATTGAAAGAGAAGTCTATAAAATGGACCAATTTATCATTAAATAGACAATGGGCTATGAAGTTTGTGGTCTTTTAATTATTAATAATATTTAGCCTATTAATATTTTTATATTTTTGTAAATATAATAATAAAAAAATTATTTTATTATAACTGGGGCCGGTGCGGGGCGGGCATCATGTTTTCCTACCCTTCCCGGGATTGGGATTGTCATCCCTACCTTGTCCCGATTCTCTAATTAATCGGGGATTTCCCACCCCGTTCGGGGCGGGTCTCCATGGGATCAAGGGAACTGGAGATTTTTGCCATCCCTGTTCAAAATAAGAAACATAAACACCAAATCACTAATGTTCGTTGGACATAGTCTTAAGAGATCATAGACAAGTAACATGTTCGGTCATTATGAGTTGCACTAGTTTATCTCTGCAAGGACAGTATACACTTTGGCTGATATTGTTAAAGACATGATGAAAACCTACGAGGTATCCATTAGTTACAAAAAGGCTTAGAGAGCTCGTGAACGTGCGTTGGAGATAATAAAAGGTTATCCAAATATATCACATGGAAGACTACCGGCATACCTACATATGCTTAATCAAACTAATGCAGGATTATATACAAGAATTGAGACATAAACTTGTAACAAGTTCATGTTCAGCTTTGTAGGATTAAGGCATCAATAAAAGGATAGAAAACTTGTACACACTTAATCGGTAGTTATGGTAGAACACTATTCACTATTTGCACATATGATGCTAATAACAACATTTTTATACTTGCGTTTGGTGCAAGTGATTCGAAAAATATTTCTTCATGAGAGTGGTTCCTACTAACACTGAAAAAGGCATACGGAGAACATGACATGCTTATTATCATTTCTGATAAGCATGGTAGTACTGAAAATGGAGTTGAGAATGTGTACCTAAATGGGATGCACAAGGTCTGTTCTTACCATCTATTTTAGCTTTTGAAAATGCAATTTTATAAAATGTTAAATTCATAAGGCAATCATCCAATGCAGTGAAATCCAAGTATGACATTTGGACAATGTAGACGAGAGTACACCAGGATTAGGGATGGCAACGCGAATTCGTGGGATAGGGCGGAGCAATCCCTTTGACCCGCCAACCGTCCCGGATAATTTTTTTTTGGTAAATTGAAAAAAAAAGGACTTTTTTAAATATTTGTAGCAACAAAACCAAAAAATTACAAGATTGGAGCTGTGATGTAGTGGTTAAGATTTATAGTTTAATAACTCCAACCCGGGTTCGATTCTTATTTAGTTTATTTCTAACGAAAGATGTGATTTGTATTCTATCTTATAATTTTTTCAAAAAATAAAAATAAAAAATTTGCAAGCAGCGTTGGGCTGTCCCAGACCCTCCGCGTGATAGAATTTTTTACTCAGGACATGCTCCTATTATCCAAATAAGCGGGACAGGGCGCGCGACGACGAGTTTTTTTGCCATTTTAACCAGGATATCTGGTTAGTAAAAAAAAATTCATAATTAATATATACATTTGAAAAATGAGTAACATCAGTATTAATCACCAATCATAAGAAAGGTTTTCACCCTTACTCGCACAAAAAGACATGTACGTTTGTCTTCAATTTTGAAAAAATTATCCCTGTCGTAAAATCTCTCAATCTCAATTTTCTTTACCATTCTTCAAATCTCTATTCTCAATCTTGTTCCTCTTCATTATTCTTTAACGCGGGCAACTTTCTGTGGTCGGATTACACCGGGTAAGCGGTATACTATCAGCTATTTTATATCTTTAATATTCCACAAGTATACGGATCGCTCAAGTAATAAAATAAATTATGAGTCCAAGTATCGTCCCCACGAGAATTTAGATAGTTCAATATAATTATACTAACTTTGATCGAATCTAATGAACTTTGAAAATTGGTGATTAAGAACTTATTAGAATAATATACTAAGAACAATTAAATAATTATAACTCAATTAAGTAAAAGATGGATTTATGAAAAGTACTTTAACATGAAGACAGAAAAATACTAGGATCCCGAATCCACTTATAATTGTTAATTTCTCTATCTTGATTCTTGATTTTGACAAATTACATTAGTTGTGAAGATCAATATCTTTAGATTGTTTAACAGTTTCTCTCGAATAAAATTAAACTTATTCATATGTATGACTCGATTATAACTCTATGAGAAATGCAAATACACCAGAATGCATTAAATTTCTATGGATACTTAAATATTACATAAAGCATAGCGGTATATTTTTATTCCTATCGGACTTTAAGATAATTAAAATATTGTCTAATATGCTTTCGATCTTTCGATAGTAAACCAAACCACAACACTCATACAATTACTACGTATATAATTGTGGATCCAAATAAATCAAAATAAATTATTCAAAACTATATTGAAATAAATCATCAAAAACCAAGTCTTTAGATAGAAGAATTTAAACGACAAGCTTCACGTAATCCTTGCACTAAATAAACTCACTTAGCATACTAATAATAAGAAAATAAAAAGAAGAAGAAAACATGGAATTCATCACCTGGAGAAGAAGAAAACTCGAAAAGATGATGTCTTGATCTTGATCTTTGTTCAATTCTTGAAAGAGCAATTCTTTATCTCCGACTGGTGTTCTCGTCAATTTTTTTTTTCAAAAAATCACACTTTAATTGTGAGTATATAACTCATATTTATGCTTCTCTAATGGTGTCCAAAAGATCTAAAAAAATTACAGAATTCATGGCCCAAAAGGTTTCCTAAGTGTATTAGGACTCAAAAAGTAAATAAAATAATCTGTGCCACAATTAGCATGGGCGATCGCCTAGGCAAGCGGTTTTGCTCACTGTTTGCGTCTTCAGTTGCTGGGCGATCACCCAGCTTAGTTATTTTAAAATTGCAATTTTAATTCCCCATCTTCCTATTTTGTCTTCTTTTAGTCCTTAGATCTTCCAATAGCCTCCAATTTGGTCCTTCAAATTCCAATTGAATGCAATTGAGTCCTCGTACTTATGTGACATCTTCCAATTATCACTTTTTCATCCATTCTTCTCCAATTTCTTACAGACGGGTCCAAAATTGAAATAGAAATAATGATACACTAAATTAAGTAGAAATTCAATAAAATGACAGGATAAAAGCTTAGTTTAAAGACCATAATAAGTGCACAAAATGCACTTGTCATATACTAGTACAAATTAATCTTAATATAGAAAGACATCGGGTATCATAAATAGTCCAGGGCTTACATAACAACAAACATGTTCTCCACAATGACATCAAACATTGTAGAGTCAGTGACTCAATAACAAGACGAGTCAAAAACCTCCCAATAGAGGCTAGTCCTTGCGTTGTAGAATGCAAAAGTGATTTTTCAAGAGTTTAAACGATGCGAAATCGACATTCACAAGACTAGGAAAAAGATATGAGAGCGTGATGAATGAGAGATCTGTGTGTGCGTGTAGATTTTTTAACCATTAACATATTGAAGTTTTCTCTGTTGAGTATTGAAATTATACCATCAAGCGAAAGTACATATCAAGTCAACAACAACAAAAATTTTGTTTTTGATGAAGATCGACAAAAAGAATTGCTCTTGCAGATGTTTTTAGATTGATGAAATGTTGTGTCCTCTTGCAATATCAGTGATCAGTACAAATAACTTATCGATATATAATTATTTCTCGCCTTATTTCAACAAAGGCATATCTTGGGGTGGAAAAAGCTTGTTGTACATAATGTATTATATAATAAATTACAGAAGATGACATGGTAAGAACTGTGAAATGACTGAGTTACCCATATTAATTTGGCTAAATTGTACAAGCCTTGGTTGTGAAAGTCCAAACTGTGGATAGAGAAAAAATTATACAGTCCGCTATTGTTCTTACCAGAGGAAACTGGTGGTCGTCGGATAGAAGCTTTGTCGCTGAGAGAAAAATATTGTAAACTCAACGGTCAGTACTACTTCTTCATTGTTCACTATATCCCCTGTTTGGATTCTTGAATTGTGTCGTGACATGGGTGGAGGTAGAGTTTCATGAAATAGGTGATAAATCTTCATCATTTTTTGTGAGAAGAAGATGAATTATTCGTTCACCTATGTGTTGATTTTCAAATTATCTATGTCAATTTTTCTTCGTTCACCTATGTGTTTAACAATAGGAATTAGATAAAATTTTGTCAATTTATTTGTAGTGTGTTCATACCCAAACAGCAAAAAGAAAACTATTACAGTAAATCACAAGGATCGTAGAAATTAGCTATGATTTTAACTTGTAGTTAGTGGGATATTTTAGAGGGACATTGTCTTATATCATTTCAAATATGACTTTTATAATGGCAGATTGTGCTAATGTAAAACTTATTGTTTGCTTGATACATTTTACATAAACCAGTTGAACTACGGTCTTCGTTAGATGAAGTGTGTATGTTACGATGATAGGAAATAATAAAGGAATTTTTCGTGGTTATAGATGGCCAGGGCACTACTTGCCAGCATGCCCAAAAAAGTAACGATGCCCCTTATGTGGAGAGGGATTTGTAAAATGGATGGAGGTAGTGAAGAAATCTGCGAACCTAGGGAGGCTATTATTTTGTTGTAGTATAAATTGTGGATAATTCAAATGGAGCGACGACAACCAATCTAGTTGTGCTTATGACGTAGGTGAATCAAGTGGTGTTTCTTCAGGTACATCTACGACAAAACATGAAGTTGAAGATTTGTCACGTATATTAAAACTATTTACTCGGATATCCAAAGAAGAAGACGTTGAGATATCGGTCAATGTCACCATTCACAAGGGCAAAGAAAGTGCAGCAGTGAACAATAAAGAAAATGGGAAGACCAAAATGATTTAGAAAATTTGATTTACGATTAAAAAACGTATGTTGATTGTGCATTTGTAAACAATGGATTATTTGTGTTTGAATGGTTATGACAGATTAATTTGATTTTACATTTGTAAACAATGGTTTGAATGCATATATGTGTTTGAATGGTTATGAATTTGATATATGCGTTTGAATGTGTTTGGTGCTTCATGACATCAAGCACCAACTTTTCCAAAATTACTTTTTGATGACAGGAATGTTGTGCTTCCCATCTTCATCAACGAGTTTTCCCAGCTGTTCCCAATGCTTCAAAAACCCTTTTCGCAAAATCTCAGACTTCGAGTAGTCTAAACTTCTTTGCTGAATCCAAGGATTCAAATTCTGAAAAAGAAAAAAAATTAGCAATATTGTACATTAAATCATGTTGGATAGGGCAAGCATTGACAGCTATAAAAGCTAGTAACAATTGGTATCATCTAAATCATGCTACTTGATAGATGAAAAATGAAACTAAAGATGCAGCACACATTATGAGCGCTATCAAAATCACTATGTGGGATGTGTTGAAGATATCAACTAGTTGCACAAAAAATGTAAGGAATCAAAGAGAAGCATAATCCCAGCTATATAACGAGTCTCTTTGTATATCGTAAGTATCTGCAGTTAAGAAATAATTGTCAACTTTTTTGTATTCAAATAGCAAAGATCAGCCGATTCATTTGAAATAGGCAGGCCCTTCAATTCAGTGAGTTTTTCTTTGACTCGTAAGCAACATGAAGCTGGGGATTCTGAATGCTCAAGCGTTGATTCCTGTTGCAATTTTCTCCCACCAACAATCAGACATATACCCCACTGTAGCGTGAGATTGAAGACACTGATTCCAGCATAAATATCCACTCCAAGTGAAACCTAAGACTGAGCATTCTAGGCAACATCTTTTAACAATCATTTCAATACAAAAATATTGAAAATTTAGTTAACAATCATCTTCTAGTCCCGTCTAATTGTATCGAAATGCTCAAATCATTGAAGGTAGACAAAGATTACCAAAACAAAAAAGCTAGTATAATATTCAACTCTTATAAATAGAACCTACAATCACTAATAACTTTTTTTTTTGGGCAAATAAAACCTTCAAGCAGCAACCAGTGTCTCCTAACTCATAAGAGCATACAGAAACACAAGCAAATCAAATTGGGAGTGAAATGAAGCAAATGAACCAAACATCATACAAAGAGCATACATAAACAGAGTGCATTCTACAACTTAGTCTACATAGTAAAAATAAATAGTGGCAGCAAACCACGAGTGCATGTATAATAGATCACAAAAAAAATAAAATAGTGCAGATCAATTCATTTCATCCACCGATGCATCCTTAAAATAACAAATACAGTCTCTGAATATTAAAACGCTTCTTCATTACATGAAATTTACATATTAAGCCTATGTATTGGATCACTAGTGGACTCATTCCCTACTCTGAGAAGTGGGTTTTAGGTTGGAAATGGCAGCAAAGCACGATCTATCTGAACATTAGGCATGAAGTTCAGTCCAAATGAATGAGACCAATGATGATATTCAGCACCCTGCACATAACAAAGTCACATTGAAGCATCATTTTAATAGATTTTTGTCATCATAATTTGAAGTCCACAATAGTTACCATTGTAGGTAGGGAGTAAAAGAGGTTAGGCAATATGGTGTATCCTACTTCATGTGATGGTTGGATGAAAGCATTAACTGGTCTCAAGCTCTTAGATTTGTCTGATTTTGCTAAAGCCCGTGATAACAATAAAGAAGGGAAAATTGGATAACTTATGGTTTGCATATAATAGAAAGCTATAATACAGAGGTATAATACTTTAGGTTACTTTGAACTCATTTCCAATGGTCCTTTTCTGCGAAGCTTCTTAAGGGCTCCCATCGTTCTTGACAAATTCAGATCGAAAATGACCTCAGTTGCATTGTTTTTAGCTTCAATATTACCCGAGCCTACTTGAACGCTTTGTTGGGAGTGGAGATTACTAGCACAACTTAGTCTCGATCTAGATGTAGCCAACTTGTTCGATTGACTATTGATCAACTCCATAATCTCCGGGGTTCGTTCTTTATCACCCGATGCCAAGTATGCTATCTTGCCAAATGCAATACACATTCGATCGTAACGTGATTGCCCAAGGTTACTTATCCAACCATCGTAATTGATTTTCACCTTTGTGTGTGGTCTACTTACATCTCATCCATCTTCTCAAGATATACATCTCAAGAGGTGTCGTAACATAGTTACGGTGAAATACTGAGATAGTATGTTTGCACATTATTCCTCTAAACTCGAATAAGGGACAACTGCAAACAATATGGCATATATATCTTCAAAATGAAACCGTAAATATTATTTTTCACTCCTTCATTGAATATGATATCCTGACACACCTCGTACTTCGTTACCGAACAACCTTCTTCAGTGGATATAACCTCACAATACACCTTTCTAGTAAATTCTTCTTGAAATTCTCTAAATTTTGATATGGTGTAAATTTCTTGAAATTTCTTTCCCATCTGGTACTTAGTTGCACATGGAACCATTTGCGCAAATGACTTAAAATCTGCTTGAAATTTTTTTCCCACTTTACTCCTCATTGTGCACTCATATTATTTTAAGGATGTTTTCGAATGGACATACCCATCGAAGAATGCATTCATACTCTCACTGCATTGAGTAGTAGACATCTCCGCCCAAAAACTAGTCTTCAAGAAACATAGAACCCAACAGCTTCTATCTTTGTAAAGTCCGGACAACCAATCATTATCCTACAAATCATATTTTTGAACCATTTGACTCCAATCCTATTCAAACTCTTCAGGACTTTGTGAATCATAAACCAAACCATGTATAGTAGAAAATATGAAACCCTTATGATTGTAGTTGCCAAATTTTTACGGTAACTTTTTCATTATATGCTACAAACACCATCTATGATTTGTATTTGGAAATACGATTTGAATGACATTTTCCATAGTCTTGTCTTGTTCAGTAATTATTCCATTGAGGGTCTCGCCATTCATGCATTCAAAACATGTCCTAAATAACCAAACGAACGTCTCTATATCCTCGTTCGAAACTAATCCACAACCAAGCAAAGTTGATTGTTCATAGTGATTGACTCTTACAAAAGGGGCGAAAGCATGTCGTATTTATTAGTCAGGTATGTAGTATCAAAGGTGACTACGTCGCCAAATTCCTTATATGCTTGTCGACACTTATTATCTACCTAAAATACATTCTTCAATTGAGAATCTTTGTCTAAGTCCATACTAAAGTAGAAACCAGGACATTGTACTTGCATTTTAGAAAAGTAACCTTGTATTGCAGTAGCATCTCCTTCCCCAAGTGTTAAATGCCTAACTTTTTCAATATAGTTCTTGCGATCTTTTTCGACACATGCCATCTTGTCATAGCCAATTACTTCGACAACTGTTGAGTTAAAACTTTTGTGTAATGGAATTCCAGCTATATCATTACATTCAAGCTTCCGTTTCACATGTGTTCTAACTTGTCGTTTGCATCGATATAACCTGGATTTGGATGGGCTTGTTTTATGATTATGTTCAAGATGGACTGTGTTAATTTACCATATTCCACTAATCTTTGAACATACTGTAAGCCTAGCTTTACACTCTGTTTGAATGGTTGGTTGAAGCTTCAAAGAAGTGCTTGTTGTACTACTCTTCGACCTTCTCAACTACATGTAATAGTCACATATCTAACTATCCCGTCATCTCCCTTTTTAGAATTTCTTTTCCTAACAGGAAAACCTAGATGATAAGCATAACTTTTGTAAAATTCAAATACTTTATTCTCGTCCTTAAACTTCATCCCAACCATAAGCACAATTGCACTATCTTTTCCTAAAATTTCATCATCCAATATGTTCACATTCTCCTAAACTGTCTCCTTCTCAAATTCTTCAAAAGTGTTTTCATCCATAACTCCGACATTCACATTGACTATGTCATTATCGAAATATAAATTCTAATTTTGTGGAGGAAAATGCAAAATTTCAATAAACAAACCAACATTCTGCAATCTTAGATTCTAAAAAATTCATGTTCCATAAAATTTACCTTTTCAGTTCCATGTATTAATCCAATAAATACATTAGCTACTTTTTAGATTATCATTTTCCTCAAATATATTCCTATAAATAATGACCCTCTAATTGCAAATCGAAAATTTTAAAACAACAAATCCTAACCGGAGATGGAAGCTAACCAGAGATGAATTTTTTACAAATCAAGAACCAAGAAAATACATGTGTCCATATCTTCGCTGGAGATGGAAGCTAACCGGAGGAGAATAAAATGTCGCCAGTTAATGGATTGAGAAAAAAGACATATTTTTCCCGCTTTCTGGCTACATAAAGTGTTTCTTTCATTGCTTATTATGTCATTTTATCGTGAGAAATAGAACAAGTGTTTCTTTCATTGCTTATTATGTCATTTTATCGTGAGAAATTGTGTTCTATTTCTCACGATATATTGACTTGGGCCATGTCAGATTCTGTGATCCATTCTGTAAATCATTATGTACAACAAGCGCAACTCTCTTGAGGCATACACCGGGACAATATATTCTCTTGGTAACATGTTTAAATAGAATCTACCGAACAAAGTAGAGAGTATGGTGATTCTGGCTCCTAAATCGAAAAGAAGGTCTAGAAAACTGCGTGAAAAGATAATACAGTCCGTGTGCGAGGTAAAGAAGACATCAAGGTGTAGTGTTTCTTTGAGTAGAACTCATACAGCAAAACGAATTGGAAAATTTTAGATTGGTTAAATGCAAAACCCGATCAGAAAAGGAAGGTAAATATTGGTTCCGAATATGAGGTAAAATTTTCATGCTTTTATTATATACCATTAATACAATTGATTAACATCTAAGTTAAATACTTGAATAACAACTATTTACTATTGATTTATATAAATAACTTCAATGTTTTCATTTTTAAAATGGTTGTGATCCTTAAAGAAATGACAATAAACAATTTCGTGCACAAGGGGTTATGGTCTAGCTTCTGTCAATCAATCAAGAGTATGTAGCTTTACTTATGTCTACCAATTAAATTACCAATATGATGAATAATAAGAATCCATGTAAATGAAGTTCATAACTTAAGCTGTGATTTTCGTTGCAAATGTTGTTTCCGCTACTATGAGTTTCAGAAGAATCTCAAGACATTTAGATATACGTTGTTTAATAATAATTATTACCATATGGTATCTGATATTACTTAGAAGTATTTATATTCGTATATGTGATGCTATCTGATGGTATTTCGTTCATATGAATGAATCAAATAATGAAGGTTGAGATGGTTGTGGGCTGCCTTTTGAGGATCAATCACTATTTAGTGTGGTTGAGACTCGAATCACCAGGGTTTAACCTCTTAAAAATTTACATCTTGTTCGTAATCTGTGTTATGTTTAGTGCAGGTGGTGCAAAATGAAAATTTATGATGCTGTTTCCATTATCGTTAGCTTCAGAACTTGGTAGAAATGATCAATCATTGTTCGATGATCGTTGTGAGGGCATCAAAATAGAAATACGAAATTTTGAAGTACCAAGAGATGAGTGAACAACAAAAGAACGGTCTTATAGAGAATTAGAGACATAATATGATATGTTCTCGCCTCGTTTTTTACTGTAATTTGTGTTTGGATCTGATGAACAGTTTTGATTGATTTCATAAGCTGCTATCTTTTAAGATTCGTTCGATTCCATGTATCAAAGCATGTTAAGATACATACATGTAATCTTCAATAGCATTAGTTCTTTGAAAATATTTTATGCCATTTCCACCTTGAACTAAATATAGATTTAGAGGTTCAAGTATTTGTTCTGATTTCATGTATCAAAACAGATTAAAATGCATACAAGAACATAGTCATTAGCAATCAAGCACTGAATCGAAAACAACAATTTCGTTCCAAACGAAGAAACGACTACATCACGTTAACAGCCACAAGAAGCGGAAATTAGTGCAATTAAATGTCAGATGAAGACATAACATTTATTATCGTTTCAGGCGGACCAGACGATAATTCATACCAACATCGTGTCTTTCAATTGATTCTAAAGATAAGTACCAAACCTAGTTATGAAAAGAATAATATTAAGAGAAGGTAAAAAATTGTAACGAGGATTGGTTAGTGAATGCTCTACGGATAAGCCAAGATAATCAAAGATGTACAAACTGAAATATCAAATAACATAGTTCAGAGCCGCTTCATCCACAAACCATCATTGCAAAATGTAGATTAGAAATATAATCTAGACAGAACAAATACGCAATAACATAGCAATCAATTTACATAAACAGTTTGATGAACGAACCCAAAATACAAATAATTGAAAATATGCTCAAGTCTTAGACGTATAATGACCAAAAACATCGACCACATTGAAAATAACTTATTAAAGAGATATCTTCGACCAAAATCCAAGGGGTTGAATTCATGATACTATGACTACTTCGACTTTCGAGACAAGTGTAACTCAGGCTTCTCGAGAGCAAATTTGTATAATTGGACAGCCATGTTATGACGAGCCACCTTTGTATTGAACATTTTCGGCATCTCTTTAATCTTCTTCTCAAATAAGTAATCCGCATACTTGATGACAAATATCCCACATTTGCCATTGCATTGTGAAAATTAACATCGGGAATTACTACTTTGACAATCATTTCTAATCATGCTAATATTTCATTTAACGAATAGTAAAACTATACAAAGACATCATTCAAATATTTTAGGGATGGCAATGGGGGGGTCCGGAGCTAGGTGGCCCTGCCCCACCATACTCCACCCCGCCCCGCCCTGCGTCGCGACCCACGAATTCACAGGACGGGACGGGATGGGACGGGGCGGGGCGAGACGGGCCAATCTTTTGACCCGCCAACCGCTCCACGAAATTTTTTTTGTTTATTTTTTTAAAAACTGAAAAAAATAATTAAAAAAAGAAATAAATTTGTTTTAAATATTTGTAGCAAACAAAAAAAATTCAAGATTAAGATTGTGGTATAGTGGTTGAGATTTATAGTTTATAATTTAAACTCGGATTCGATTCTTCTTTAGTCCATTTCTATCAAAATTTTAATTTGTATTCAATTTTATGATTTTACAAAAAAAAAAATCTTGATGGGGAGGGTCGCGTGTCGCAACTCATGGGGCTGGTGGGCGGGCTGGGCTACCTTGATCCACCTCACGACCTCCGCAGGGCAAAAATTCTGCAACGAACCAGCCTATATTACCCAAATAAGTGGGGCAGGGTAGCTTAGCGCGTGGCGGGTTCAGGGCGGCGGGTTTATTTTGCTATCCTTAAAATATATAAACAAATTCGAAAATCAAACATATTGACTATACTAATAACAAGACTAACACATTTGTTTACTTAGGTATTGCTTTGCATAATTTGCAAGACAATGGGAATTTGGAATCTTCAAACTTCGGAACCTTTGATTGATGGAGAAGATATGAAATGATGGTCTGCAATGGCTCAATAGCGGCAAATACTCAACATATCTAATCATTTTGAAGGATGAATTGTAGACATCCAAATGCTAGTTAACTATGTCAAAGTGTCCTAAAATCCAATGGGCTTTCTTATCCATGCAAATGAGAATAAAAACTTGATTGACATCTCTCGAGTTAGTATTGAATTGAATATTGTGACCAGTAAGATATAAGAGCATAGAAGTTTGTTTGGCGATTGCATTCATGTCCTTCATGGACTGGTCGTAGATGCTTAGGATCTTAAAATCGAAATAATAATTAGTAGAAGTCACTCTGGTCTTGTTGATATTACTGAATTTCATCTTCGTTTTCAGAAAGTAGAACATCACATCGATGTGCTGCCACAATATCAAAAGGACAAACATGTATGGAATTCGTTAAATAAAAAGAATAAATGATAATAGAATTGATGCAAATTACCCTATCGTTTAGTGGTGTCGCGACCTGCTTCAAGTGGTACAATATTTTGGAGTTGATGTTCACCGGTCCAAAAGATCCATGGCTAGTGATATCAGAAATTCATTTTTATGAAATTTTCTCAACCTAACTGGGAAGTGTAAGAGTGAGGTAACCATATTGTACAATAACATTTTATGCAACAGTCGTAAAACAATTAAAAACTCACTTGTTACCGAGACGGTGGCCTCTGTTAAACCAATTTTCAAAAACCTCGACATCATAAAGTTCTGGAGACTCCAAGCATATATTGTATTCAAATGAAAGAGATTGGAGATTTGAATGAAACCTTCTGACGAATGGGGATTGAAGGCATGTTGCATGTCTGGTGAGCCTCTTTCGAGATTTAGGTGTGATACCATTTTCAACACAAAATGGGATGGGTATAATTGCCTAGGAAAAATTACAATGCGACACAACATGAGAGAATAATAAAATCGAGACACCGTGAAGATATAAATTGAGATTTGGTTTTCAATTTAATGAGAACCTACATAGATCATTTTTTTGACATGCACGCGATTTTTATAAGTCAATTTGTCCATGTGCCTTAAACCTTCTTTGTTGAACACCAGGTCATCGTCCAACAAGTTACCATCCAAAAGGTTACCAGATGATTTTGAATTTTTTTAATTCCAACTACATCAGTACATGCTTCGTTTTGACTAATTGCCTTTTGTTTCTTGTGTTTCTTCAACAGAGTCGTCATCAGCATCATGACGTACATCTACCGCTGTGGCCATTTCAACCAACTTGTTATTACTCGACTTCAAGACAAAAGGCTATAATAAAAAATCTCTTCCAAGATTAGAAATAAATACTAAACAATATAAACTAGATGAATGACTCATGAATGAACATCTAATGTCATGTTATATCCAATGCATTACATACAAATAATCGTTATAGTTGATAGAAAACGATATTGTAATCGTTATAGTGTCTTTCCAACTATAAAGATATTTTAGTCATTTGATATTTCATTTTTCCACTTTCTTTAATGTTTAGGCCTTTCACACAAAATACATTGAATGTGGGCTATTTAATTAAGACACTTGTTTGACTTGGCCTTTTAAATAAAGACCCCGTATTTAATGGCATATTTGAAGAGGGATTTCTCCTTTTCCTCACTTTAAATTTGGCATTAATGGTAGGAAAAATGGAGGAGAACTCATTTGGCAATGGTGAAGGTTGTGTATGTTGAGTGAGGGGGGAGAAATTTCTCCTTAAAGCATCTTCAACCACAATCTTCAAATTAGTACAACTTTATTTCTAAAATAGTATAATTTTTACACCATCTTTTTTAACCACCTCCAACCAAGATCTTCAAAAATTACACCAAACGAATAGTATTTCATTTCTTTCTTTATTTTTTTAATTCTCAACAATTATTTTATTTCAAAAATTATTTAATTAAATATTATATTACTACTTAAATTTATAAATTAAAAATTAAATATTCTTTAACTAAATATTCTAATACTACTTAAATTTAAAAAGACATTACAATTAATATCTTAATTAAAAAAATAAAACATTTAAAATCACAAAAAAATAACATATAACATAAAAAGGTTCAAAAACATACATAAAATATACTAATTTTGTCAATTAATTCTCAGAATTAGTATATTCATCCCACAAATAATGAATCAATATATTTCGAAGCGCAATGTGAACCTCTTTATCCTTGATTTGCCGATGACAAGCAAAAAATTCTTGAAATCGAGTTTTTTCATCTACAACAATCTCAACTTCTATGTTGGCACTTCTACCCAATCTACAATGAGTAATTTTATTTTATCGTATTCATTAATTATTATTTATTACTCGATTACAATTTATTATGTTAATAAAAATAATAATTAAATAAAAAAACATAAATAAAATTAAACCAACTAATAAAAGAATATAAAAAATAATATAGAAGAAAAAACAAAATTTTGAAATATAAAAGAAATTGCAAGAGTAGAAAAAAAACTCCAAAAATTGCACCAAGTTTATTTGCCACTCTAAAGTGGAGTCTCCATTTGAAAACCCATTGGAGTAGGAAAAATGTTGTCCTATTGGAGATGCCTTTAATATGCCATTAATGGCAATTAGAGGTAGCAAAATTGGGCCGGCCTGCGTAGCCCACCTTTTTAAGTTGGGTTGGCCCTGGCCCAAATAAAACCGGGCCAAGATGGCCTGGCCCATCTAGCCCGCGGGCTAGTTGGGCCAGCCTGATTTTGATTTTTGTTTTTTGATTGTTTTGATATTTTTTATTTTTTTATTTTTTTGCTCCTTAATACTAATCACTCATTCTGTGAATACCCCTAGTACATAATTCAAATAATATCAATCTAAAATTATCTAAGTCAAAGTCACCAATAAACATTAGTCCAAAAATCTCAGGATCCAACATGAAATTGTTTAGATTTAATTAAAATATAGTTTAATTTAAGTTTCAATCCAAAATATATTTAGTGTGACAAGTAAATTATTTATTTTAAATTTACTTATAAGTAAATATTTTAATTTAAGCCAAATATGCTTATATCTCAAAACAATAAGACTAGCATGCTTTTAATATTTGTATTTTTTTTTTAAAAAAAGTGTCTACAAATAGTTTACAATTGGAAAAATTTTGGGTCGGTCACTGTTACTGCCAAATTGGGCTAAAAAGTCATATGGTCCAATCTTAATTCAACTAAAGTCATACTTTAGTACCAAAAGTCCAATATGCCCTCCAATTGTAAAAACCGCCATATAAACACGTACACCACTATGAAAAAACCTCTATTTACTTCAGCACACTTCATCTTCTTCGTGATTGATTCTTCTCACCGCAAATCCTAATCGCATACATCGATGGTGAAGGTAATTTCTTCAATAAATTTTTTGATAATGTAGTTTCCGTAAGTTAGTTTTTTCTGTCATAACAAGTGATATAGGGTTTTGAAATGCGTGATAATGTTTATTCGTGATAATGTAATTTCTTCGATTTGGTGATTTTTTTTTTTTTTGATTTTTTCTTAGAACGTGCTATTTAACCATGAAAAATGCTTCATACTCTTTATTTGTGCTAAATTGATACTGTATAATATATGTTAATGTTTTGGTGATTTTTTTTTTTTATTTTTTCTTAGAACGTGCTATTTAACGTTGAAAAATACTTGATACTCTTTATTTGTGCCAAATTGATACTGTGTAATATATGTTAATGTTTAGGTGATTTTTATTTTATTTTTTCTTAGAACGTGCTATGTAACCACGAAAAATGCTTGATACTCTTTACATCTATGATACTGTTTTTATTTTCCAGTTTCTAATGATACTGTTTTAATCTGATAGGTTTATCTTTGATACTGTTTGAATGCCTTAGTTTTAATCTATGATACTGTTTTAAACCTATGATACTATTTGAATCTATGTGATCTTTGATACTGTTTAATTATGGCAAGGATTGAACCTGTGATACTGTTTAAATCTATGTGATCTTTGATACTGTTTAATTATGGCAAGGTTTAAACCTGTGATACTGTTTGAATGTCTTAGTTTTAATCTATGATACTGTTTTAATCCTGTGATACTGTTTTGCTTGGGTAATGTACATTAGTATATTTTGATACTTCTGATACTGTTTTTGTTTATGATGCAGCAAAACAAAAATACTTCTAGATACAAAACAATTGGTTACAAATTAATGGGAAAAAAGAAGTCTATTCATATAAGAAGAAAAATAACAATGGATAAGAAGGCTTAGCCACAATACCGTTCTAACCTCCAAACAGTGATCAGGGAGGTGAAAGGTTTATCATTAACAAAACTTCAAACGGATGGGTTGAAAAAATTGCCTTTTTACAACCTTATCAAGTTGATACTGGAACAAAATTGACAGACATTGCTGTCGTCGAAGTGATATGGATCTGTACAAGATCATTGAGTGCTTCAACAAGTCAAATAAGAATTTTTTGATAAACAAATCCCATCTAAAGTTCAAGATGGATGATGTGAAGGGTATTTTTGAAATCGTCGAAGGTAAAAATCTGATGGAGGTTGAAAAACAAAAGCCAGCATCGATTTCAGATTTTTCCCAACGAAGGTTCAGAAACTGTCGTAGATTGACCAAAACAATAATATCTACACAGTTAAAGGCTGCAGCAAATGGGAACAAAAAAGAAGACATCGACGATGTTTCTAGATTAATGATGCTCTTCCTGATGGCATCGTTCTTTGTGCCAAATAAATCCCTGACTTTGAGTTGGGGATATATCAAGTATGTTGAAGATCTCGACAAGATCAAAACTTACAATTGGTCGAAGCACATCTTTGAATATCTAATTTTTTTCCTATGTAAAAATGAAGATCCAATCGATGTCACAGGCTGTGTGATGGTTTTACCAGTAAGCTATTTGATTTCTATATACTGTTTTATTTGTTGATACTGTTTTGTATTTAATGTGATATTCGCACTAATAAGTTTTTATTTATGAAAATCCAGTATTGGTTGTTGGAAAAATTCAAAGTCTGCAAAGCGTTGAAGAAGAATGCAGAACCAATATGCATTAAATGAGACTTAAGAGATCTGACATGTAGTCTAAAATCTACAACTGTACACGAACTATCAAAAAGAAAGGTAATAGCAGTATCACCAATTCACAGCATACAGTATCTTACATGAAGAGTTATTCAACATACAAACATCCAGAATATTTATTATTCGACTACACCATTGCAGGTTGTCGAAGAATTCGATAAAGATGAAGAATCCAATGAAAATGAAGAATCTACTGAAGATGAAGAATCAGATGGAGATGGAGAATCAGATGGAGATGGAGAATCTGATGAAGTTGATACGGAAACAAAAGATACTACTGAAAAGGAAGAAAGTGATAACAATCGAATAGAGGAGAATGTTTCAACAGAAGAAAACAAAAAGGAAGAAAGTGAGGATGACAATTGGCTACACTTGCCCTTGAGTCGTCTGGTAGAAATTGCAATCAAGGATTCATCAGAGAAAAAAGCCATAACTAGTTCATCCAGACTTCGTGATGAATTACAAGCCTCTAGAGAAAAGGAGCGCATCTTGCAAGCTGCGTTGGATGTAAGCGTCTCGCAGAATGAAAGGTACTAATATATATTTATATGATACAAAAATCTATAATACTAGAATATATGATACCGTTTTAATCCATGATACTGTTTCTATTTACCAGTTTCTAATGATACTGTTTTAATCTCTTAGTTTTATCTTTTGATACTGTTTTAATCCTGTGATACTGTTTAATTAAGATACTAATAATAATATGATTTTAATACTTTGATGCTGATAATTAATGCTTTTGATACTTTGCAAAATGAAAGGAATATACAGGAGCTCAACGAGATGAGCACAAGAATAAGAATTATAGAAGACCAACTAGAAAAGTCAATGGCTCTACATGCAGCAGTTTTGGAGGAAAAGAATAACACTGATGAACAACTCAAAAAGCTGCAACAAACTTTGGAATATCTTACAAGTGAGAACAAATCATTAGAAAAAGAGAATACCTCGCTTGTAAATAAGTTGACTGAAGAAGTAGTGCATGAAGTCACTCAAGCTTTGAATGATAGAGAGGTCCAAAAAAAAAAGGATGCAACAAAGCAAACTTCAATGGTCAAAAGAATAAAAGAAAAAAAGGAAAGAAAAAGAAAGAGGGATGATGATTTTACCTATTCTGCTACGAAAAAAAGAGTCACAAGGGGTAAAAAGGCTAAATCTCAGGTGCAAGAAGAAGAGGATGACAATACAATCATCAATGTTGAGGACCTTCCCGATCTTCCAATGAGGAAACAAAAAAAGTACCAACGAAAATCAATGCAAAATGGTTAACAGCAAAGCATTTAACTGCAGATGACAGGAAGAAGATGGTAAATATTAGAAAAATTCACGACCCATCGTAAGTATCTTCCCTACAGTAATTGTTGATGTTTTGATTCATGATACTATTTAAAAGTATTGTGATACTGTTTCAATTACTGAATATTTTACTTATAATATTGTGATACTGTTTAAAAGTATTGTGATACTGTTTCAACTACTGAATGTTTTTCTTAAGATATTATGATACTGTTTTATTGCTTTAATACTGTGTTATATTGCAGAGTGACGGTTTACAAGCCGACATGAGCAGAATTTTGTTTTGTGACATTGGGAGATTTATTTGATATTCTTGGGGACCAGTCAATATCAAATACAGTAAGATTGTAAAAACCAAAAAATGTATTCCCAAATTATAAACTTATACAAAATATAACTATGATATTTTATATGCAGGTAATTGATGAATATGGAGAATTTCTAAAGGCCAATGACCCAATTATAGATAGCACTTACAACAAAAGATTTGTCGTTTTTGATTCTTTGTGCTGGGTGAATTATTGAATTTCAACATAAACATTTCAATTACAAATTTAGGTCTAACAACAAAATAATTTCTTATCTTGATATTGTACTTGAATACTGCAGCTATATGTCACATATCCTGAAATGGCAATTCCAAGATCTCAAAAAATTGACATAGTGTTGGAGCACCTCCACAACACCGGGCAGCCTCGACTTTTGTTGTTCCCGATGAACTCAAACGGAGGAAAAGGATCTGATGTAGTTCCAAACCATTGGACACTACTCACATTCGACTTTGAGGCAGGTCAATGGACACATTACAACAGTAATTTGCCAAGAGACGGGACTTCAAACAGATATATTGACGATGCTATGATATTGGTAAGATAATAAGTTGTTACAGTACCATATACTGTTTTTACAGTGAGTTTAAAAATTCAAGTCTAACATTTTACATTGTTGTTTTTTCTCAAATACATGTAGAAAGAATATGTTGAGAGCAAACAAAAAGAACTATTTATGAAATCTCCCGTTACAAATACTATTGAGTACAAAAAATAAGAATTCAATCATCCATTGATCTCCTACGAGAAATGTCCGCAACAACACATTGGGACGTAAGAAGCAACTAATCATTCAAACTCCCTATTTGTATTATCTTGTGTTTAAATGGCTATGTAGCACACCGACATTTACTACATGTTTCCGAATTTTGTTTTGCAGTGTCGATTGTGGAATACACGTTTGCCATGTGATGGAAAGACTGGCAAAGAATGAAGAGATAGAAGAAACCATGACAATGAAGGAAGTTAGACAATACAAAGCAAACATGGTTTCTCAATTCATCAAAGATTTTGTTGTAGATGAATGAATAGATGAATATATTTTCTTCATTCTAGATAAATAGATTTCCTAGTTAAGGAGTTTGTTTGATACTGTAAATTGTACTTGCAGTTTTGTTTTTGATACTGAATACAATTTGTTCTTAATGAGATACTGTTAGTGATGCTGTTTTGTTAATTTTTGTGATACTGTTTTGTGAAAATAAACATTTTGTGATACTGTTTTGTGAAAATAAATGTTGCTTTCATTAATTCAACCAACAAATCATTACAACACAACTGTGTTCCTATATGTTTAAAAAAGAATGAATAATATCCTTCATGGGAACAATCTCTTAGACCAATGACTCCTTACAAGTCTTCTTATTGTGATTACCCAACTTTCCACACCTACCACATCGTATCATCCGCACTTGTTCGCCCCTTGATCTAATTCTCCTCTTTTTAGGTCTTCCAGGTTGTCTCTTTGTAGGTGGAGGCAAAATGTCAAAATTGACAGAAATTTCATATTCCAACCTTATTGACGTAGGAATGGAATGTATAGCTTCTTCATAGGACTTGCGGAATGCTGCAACATGAAAATAATAATCAACAAATTCATCAATGCGCCTCCCAGATATGTTAATTGCAGCAACTACATGCACACATGGGAACCCATTCAGCTGCCACTGGAAACAAGAACATGTGCTTTTACAGATACCCACACAAACCGATGGATCTGAAAAAACTTCAAAAATTGTATCGAAAGACCGCTTGATATACCATGATCGACTTTCATTTGCATATCCCTTCAACTTCTCTATCATCTTGGGACAGACAACTCCCGTCCACTCACCTACATCGGTATCATATAGAAAATAAAACAGTATCACATCGAAAATAAAACAGTATCACAGTGGAAATAAAACAGTATCATGCAGAAAATAAAACAGTATCATAACATTACCAGAATCAGTTCTTCTCGTAACAAACATATTCATCAGTTTTATCCTAAATATGTCAACCATTCGGGTAATGGGCAAACTCTTACAATCAACTATCCATACATTGAAAGAATCAGCTGCATTTGATGACATCTCTCCATATCGACATCCAACACTATGAGCATTCGACCAATTTTCAAATGGTAACCCATCTAGAAACCTTTGAACAATTGTTCCCCCCTCACGTTTCAATACCTCCAACTTCTGGTTAAATAATGCAAAAGTTGGAGCATGCGCACATTCCCGGAACAACCAGACCATACGCTCTCTATAACTATTTGAGAAGCCACCACCACTGAATTTATCCCTCAAATTTCCTTTAAGGTGTTGTAAACAGAAAAAATGATTCGATGTAGGGAATGCCTTAGGCAACACTTCTATTAACCCAACATTCCGATCAGACACAAATGTAAGCTCTCGAGTACTTTGAACAATACTATGCAACTGTTCCAAGAACCACAACCAATTATCGTAGTTCTCGGAATCTACAACAACATAAGCCAATGGATATAAGCCTACACAAAATAATAATATCAAAATAACAGAACAACAGTTTCTAACGAGATCTTATAAATCATATTACAAAAACAGTATCACAAAAATAACAGAAAAACAGTATCACAAAAAGAACAGAAAATCAGTATCTAACCTTGGTTGCCATTATTAGCGGTTGCAGACAACAAGATACCTTTGAACCTTCCTTTCAAAAATGTTCCATCGATAAACAACATGGGACGACAATGATTAAACCCACGAATGCACACATGGTAAGAAACAAACAATCTTTGGAATCTTTTAGAAGCTTGGTCCACCTCTAAATCAATATGACTTCCATGATTAAATAACCTTGCAGCCTCAATATACCAATGTAACTGTTTGAAAGATTCAGATGCATCACCAAAAATCAATCCATTCGCTCTCTCCAACGCATTCCAAACCTTCTCATAGCTTATCGTGTAACCGTAATTTGTTAAAATGTGTGAAACAACATCATTAGAACACAATGTTGGTTTTTCCCTCAATATATCAACAATCAAACCAGAAATTACCTTACAACTTAATCTCTCACTTTTTTCTTTCCTCAACACTATAGGGCAACTATGCTCATTCACAAGCTTTCGTATGTAACAAAAACCACTAACCTTTGATACTGTCGCACAAACATACCACCTACAATCATCATAATATCTATTTGAACATTTGTTGACGTCGGAACCTGCACCAGTCCATGTGCCAACAGATCTCCAGTCACTCCTTTACCAACTCGTATGTTACCTACATACTAAGACGACTGTTAGGCACCAAGATCTCTGGATGAAAAGAGTCCGGCGATCGTTGGCACTCCGACGATCAAGTCAACTGCTGGTATATAAGAGATACATGGGGGGCAAAAATAAAAAAGGTGTGGGAAAGACAAGAAGGCAGAGATTTGAGCAGAGTTTAAGGTGGGATTCTTAAGCATAAAAAGTGCGTACCTTGGAACAACCGGAGATGTTGCATTTATAGCGCAAGAGTTCCAATTGATTTAGGAAACAAATCAATTTGATACTCAATCGGATCCTCCTTCCTTATGTGATAAAGATATTCGAGATTACCTTCATTCCTTGAGCTTATCACATTGCATGATTTTAGGAGATCATGATTCAGTTTTCTTGTGAGGATTCGTGTGCCCAATCCAACGCAATCTTTCTTTAATTACTTCTCTGGTCATTCCAACACGTCGAGCTGCTTGCTGGTTACAAATAATACGAAGCCTGACGAGGCCCTGTGGATTGCACGCGAGTGCCGAGGCCCTCCACAAGACTCGTAGATTTCTGGCTGTCGAAGGCCCAAGCGTGCGACGGGCCTTCCCGGGCTCTAACAGGGTCCATATAGGGTTCTTGATGGATCTCGAACTGGGCCCTTAATGGGCTTGGATGGGCCCCCCTACTGATGTGGCAGTCATATCGTAATCGTGTGGTAACAATAGTCCCCCAAGTCCAAGCCTATTATTTATAATAGGCGTTGGACTTTTGAGAATAAACAGAATGTTGATGTACCTCGCAGAAACAGAATGCTGATGCGCTTCGTGGGAAATATGGTCCCACAGTGGTTCGGCAGGAAGTGATTCAACCTACCCAGTATAGTCCCCGAAGTCCGAAGCCAAACATTCATGACGGGTGAGGGCTTCAAGGGGCCAGGTGGTGGAGAGCATCATGGAGGTCTATCTGGAGTGGGACCTTTCCTTTCTTCGGCAGGACTCATCCGAGGCTCAAGTTCCCGATGCTGGACCTAGTTCAGCAGGAGATCGAACACCTCCTCTAACTAAGGAAGGCCCGCAATATGCTGACCCTTAGAGAGGCGGCGGGGCACTCATACTTTGTAATCCTTATCTGTTTTTTCCTAAGTTAATTGAAACAGAATTGAAATTGACTTTTTGCTATCCCGACGTTTCAATTTTGTGTGCGCGTGGGGTGGGGTGGGGTGGGGGGGGAAATGCTCCAAATCTGAGAATCATCATCCCTTTAGTATTAATGACGCAGACACCTGGGGGAATCTAAAGAGTTGGCATTTTCAATGCCTTGGGGAGGTGGAACGTCCGTACGTCGTTCCAAACCCCCTGTTATGACCGTATTCATTGCATTGCACCTCTTTCCAACGTAGTCCCTTATAAATAGGATGCAAGCCTAACAAAACTCTTCCATCGTGAGCCTGTTGTATCTAACCTGTCATTATCGTGTGATCGAGATAGATATAGCAAACGTGTGATGGTGGTGCGGTTGGAGGGCTCGCATCCAAGATGCCTGTTAATCTGAGAATCAACATTCAGAGGACCAAAGACCTGGCCAATCAATGTTCAGGGGACCAAACGTACGGGGTGGGGATTTAGGCCTAGCAGCCTTAGTCAGGCCTGAACGGTTGACGGGGCTGAGGAGGTCTCCCATTGCAAAAAAAGGCATCAACGGCCTTTTTTGAGTAGTATGGTCTAATAAGCCACCAAATTAACTCAAGTTAGCTTGGGAGACTTCCAATCATGGTAAAGTCAGGTTCTCCAACCTGGACGATGCCAGCGTAGACCAGGGGATTGGGTTAGTAGATCTAGTTACCCTATTCATGTGTCGGCCCAATGAGGCGGCGGGATTTTAGAATATATTGCAGTTGTATCTGTTTCTCAACTGTATTCCGTATTCAATAAAATCGTGCCGAGTTACCTTCTTATTTGTGTATGTGCCCTTATCGTGTTTGTGATACCCCTGATTTATATACTTGTTTCGGGCCTCGTCGATGTTTAGTGTTGCGTACGAAATCACTGGCACAAGTCTGAGGTCGTCAAACACGCCCCCAGTGGCGCGGAGTGGATCGCAAGTCATGATCAATACTCCTTCGCTATGTAGAAATTTCGACGAGGTTGGGGCGCACGTCTAACAAATTTGACCTAGCGTGGGTGGGCGTCGGCGATATTGTTATCACGCTTTGGCGTTCGCATAATCACGCCCCCCGCGACCCCACGAGCTTAGATGTATTCTCCTAGGGTTTATCAAATGTGCTTTTAATTTCACGCCACGTGCCGGCCCATCCGACTGCTGGTATCCCGTTGGGCTTATATAATGTGATAGGGCATTCCTAAATCACCATTTTCCTACTATTTTACCGTCAAATCCGGACTCCTGATCATTTCCGGTCTGTCGGGCTTCCATTTTTCCAAAGTTCCCAAATTCAAGATAAGGCATGGGAGAATAGTGGAGGATGTCTCTCCTCCCCATTTGGCGTCATCGGCGGTGTCTGGTTCTAGGCCCACCGTGTTGCAGGGACCGGAGACGGTGGTGGGTAATCCTCATGTTCTCCCTGCGTCGGAGGTGAGAGCGGACATTCCGTCTCTGTCCAGTCCTGCTAGACACGGATCTTCTCCTGAGAACGTTAGGCCATCCGTAAAAAGGAAACCGAAGGTCAAGAGTGGAGAACAAGCGTCCCGGACGCCTGTCTCTCTCCCTCCTGGCAGGCGTGAGTATATCAACATTGGGGCCTGCCAAGACAAGCTGGATCCGTCAGTCATAGAGAAGTTGCCTTCAGCGGTTGCCCTTGCAGCTACCTCGGTCCACAAATATTGGACATCTTCCTTCGGGAAGGCGGTAGATACTGCAGAGGTGGTGGAGTTGATAAAGCTGGCTGAAATGTATACCTCTCGCAGTCACGTTTTGAACTGTGAGTTGTACAAAATGCTGGAGATGAAGGTTGATGAGATACAGTCTGCCCTTGGAGAGGATGAAAATACCAAAGCGATGAGGGTCGAAATCAAACGCCTTCGGGCACGACTCGCATTTTCGGAAGACGTACGGAGTCGTGCCACGTACGATGTTACGAAGGCCTAGATAATTCAGAAGGTGTGTATCGTTGCCCAAAAGAAGGTCGAGTCGC
Source organism: Forsythia viridissima (assembly GCA_030279155.1). Lineage (NCBI taxonomy): Eukaryota > Viridiplantae > Streptophyta > Magnoliopsida > Lamiales > Oleaceae > Forsythia > Forsythia viridissima. The sequence continues at coordinate 37,287,795 of CM059034.1, read as the reverse complement.
AGCTGAAGTCTTGTCAGAATATGATACAGGCCAAAGATAGAGAACTGACCGAAGTTTTGAACGAGCTAGCGAAGGCTAAGAGCCTGCTAGCTAAACTAGGAGTCCCCCGTTACACTGAAACGTAGGATTATGGGTCACATTTCCTTAGCCATGCTGTTGCATAATTATTTTATATAATCGAGTAAATGAGATTTTAGTGGAAGCCTTTACGTTTGTTCCAAATGTTTGTATATCAGACGCCCTACCAAGTGAGCTTAATAGAGTTGGTCATGAACCACACTCATTCGCCACAATTGCACACATACGCGTAAAATATTTATCCAGCGAGTCGATAGAGTTGGCCGCGAACCATACTCTCTCGCTGCCGAGTTGGTTATACTTGCTTACTTACGCGTAAAATATTTACCCAGCGAGTTGACAGAGTTGGCCGCGAACCACACTTCCTCGCTGCCGAGTTGATTACACTTACTTACTTACGCATAAAATATTTACCCAGCGAGTTGACAGAGTTGGCTGCGAACCACACTCCCTCGCTGCCGAGTTGATTACACTTGCTTACTTACGCGTAAAATATTTACCCAGCGAGTTGACAGAGTTGGCCACGAACCACACTCTCTCGCTGCCGAGTTGATTACACTTGCTTACTTACGCGTAAAATGTTTACCCAGTAAGTTGACAGAGTTGGTCATGAATCACACTCCCTCGCTGCTGAGTTAATTACACTTGCTTACTTACGCGTAGTGAGTTGACAGAGTTGGCCGTGAACTACACTCCCTCGCTGCCGAGTTGATTACACTTGCTTACTTACGCGTAAAATGTTTACCCAGCGAGTTGATAGAGTTGGCCGCGAACCACACTCCCTCGCTGTCGAGTTGGTACTCTTCGCTGCCGAGTTGGTACTCTTTGCATGGGGAACACTTTATATTCATAAAGGACAAATATTATTAAACGGCGTCGAATTTCTTGGCGTCCGTCAAGGAATTGTAAGAAGACCAAAACAATGCAAAAACTGTATTACTGGTGATATGGCCTCAAGTGGGCGATGTTCCAATGGTGTCTTGTCTCTCGTCCCTCATGATCTTCTAGTCTATAAGTTCCGGGGCGGATTTCTTCGATGACCTTATATGGACATTTCCAGGTGGGCCCTAGGGTTCCGGCCCCCACTTCCCTATTAGCTTGGAATATCTTTTTCAGGACAAAATCATGGACACGAAAACTTCTGCCTTTGACCTTGGAGTTGTAATATCGGACCATCTTCCGTTGGTAAACCGTGAAGCGAAGTTGCGACTCCATATGTCTCTCATCTAGCAGGTCGAGGCCCGCTCTTTGTAAATCTTCGTTGGCCACTTCGTTGAAGTGTAGGTGTCTGGGCGAGGGTATCCCTATCTCGACGGGAATCATTGCCTCTGCCCCATATGCCATGGAGAACGGGGTTTTACCTGTGGCCGTGCGAGAGGTGGTTCGGTAGGACCATAGGGTCTCAGGTAGTTCTTCCGCCCATCTCCCTTTTGCGGACTCTAGTTTCCGCTTAAGGGTGTGCTTAATGATTTTATTCACGGCTTCCACCTGGCCGTTGGATTGTGGGTAATAAGGGGTGGAGAAATCCCTTCGGATACCAAGATTCTCACAGTTCGTGTTAAACTTCATCCCAACGAATTGTGTGCCATTGTCGGAGACGAGAGAATGGAGAATGCCGAAGCGGCAGACAATATTTTTCCATACAAATTTCCAGGCATTCTCTTCTGTGATTTTGGCCAGAGGCTCGGCTTCACACCACTTGGTGAAGTAATCCACTGCTACTATCGTGAACTTGACCCCACCTCTCCCTGTCGGAAGGGGACCGATGAAGTCGATTCTCCATTTGGCGAAAGGCCAAGGATTAGTGACTGGGGTAAGGTTCTGAGTGGGGAGCTTCGGCACTGCTGCAAACTTTTGACATCTGTCGCACCTCCTCGCGAAATTGTGGGAATCTTTCTTCATGGTCGGCCAATAGTACCCTTGTTTCAAGGCTTTCTGTGCCAAGGTCATTCCTCCCGAGTGATTGCCACAGATCCCTTCGTGTATTTCTTTTATTAGGTATACTGCTTCCTCCTGCGTCAGGCAGCATAAGAGGAGGTGGCTGAATCCCCTTTTATATAGAATTCCGTCCTGTAGTACGAACTTTGCGGTCCTTCTACGGAGTTTCTGTGCTTCCAGTTTGTCTTCGGGCGACACCTGGCTAGTTAGATATTCGGCAATCTCCTTCATCCATTTCGGAGAATCAGTGATGGTTAGGACGGAGGGCGCGGTAGCTTCTTCAGTTGAAGGACGGTTAAGCTTCTCAACTGGGATGGCCTTCATTAAGTCGGAGTCCCTACTGCTTGCCAACTTTGAGAGGGCGTCTGCATAGCCATTTTTCGTTCGCAGGATCTGGAGAAGTTCGTATTCCTCAAAGTAGGACAATTGGTCCTTAGCTTTTGTTAGGTATGACACCATGGATTGTTCACGCACTGCGAAGGCCCCATTGACTTGGCTTACGACAAGCTGTGAATCGCTATGAATTCGGAGCTTCCTTGCCTTCATCTCGCGTGCCAGTCTCAAGCCTGCTAGTAGGGCCTCGTATTTTGCTGCGTTGTTGGAGGCTTTAAATTCCAGGCGAAGCGCGCAGTTGAGATTATGGCCATCTGGGCTGACTAGCAGGATCCCGGCTCCAGCCCTGGCCTTCTCCGAGGATCCATCAACATATAACTCCCATGTCGGTACCTCCAAGGGTCGGGCCTCAAGCGGACCATCGGGGATATAAGCGAATTCAGCCACAAAATCCGCTAGAGCCTGTCCTTTTATCGAAGGTCGTGGCTTGTAACTGATGTCGAATTGACTAAGTTCCACCGACCATTTCATCAATCGTCCTGACGTGTCTGGTTTCTGGAGTACCTGCCGTAGAGGGAGGTTTGTCAAAACATCTATGCTGTGGGACTAGAAGTATGGTCGAAGCTTCCTGGAAGCGATGATCAGTGACAGAGCGAGCTTTTCCATGTCTGGATATCTTGTTTCCGCGTCCTGCAGGACTTTGCTTACGTAATAGACAGGGAACTGTGCTGGACCCTCTTCTCGGATTAGCACCGAGCTAACTGCCTTTTCTGATACGGCGAGGTAAATGAGTAATGCTTCCTCATTCCTGGGTTTGGATAGCAGTGGAGATTTTCCGAAGAGGACCTTGAGGTCTTGCAAGGCCTTTTCACACTCCTCGGTCCACTTGAACTGCTTCCCCCCCTTTTATGGTCTGAAAGAAAGGTTGGCAGCGATCGGTCGCCCTGGATATAAATCGATTCAGAGCCGCTAACCTCCCTGTCAGACTTTGGACTTCCTTGGGAGAGGATGGTGACCGCATCTCAATGAGCGCTCTAATCTTTTCGGGGTTAGCCTCTATCCCTCGCTAATTGATCATGTAGCCGAGGAATTTTTCGGACGCAACCCCAAAGGCACACTTCAAGGGGTTAAGCTTCATGCGATATTTGCGAAGGACTTCGAACATTCTCCTTAAGTGATGTATATGGTCCTCTGCGTTTACGCTCTTCACCAGCATATCGTCAACATATACCTCCATCGTGTTCCCAATCTGTCCTGCGAACATGTGATTTACCAGCCATTGATATGTGGCTCCCTCGTTCTTCAAGTCGAACGACATCATCTTATAGCAGTACAGCCCTCGGTCCGTAATAAACGAAGTGTGGTCTTCGTTCCTTGTGAACATCAGGATCTGGTTGTAGCCTGAGTATGCGTCCATGAAGCTAAGCAACTTGTGGCCAGCGATCGCATCGACTAGCTGGTCGATGTCCGACAATGGGAAGCTATCTTTAGGACACGCTTGGTTCATATCAGAGAAGTCGATGCATACTCTCCACTTCTTGGTACTCTTCCGAACCAACACCGGTTTAGATACCCATTGGGGGTAAATTGCTTCTCTGATGAACTCGTTGGCCAGTAGCTTGTCAACTTCTTCTTTCAACGCCTTGTATCTCTTGGCGCTTAAAGGCCTCCTTTTTTGAATCCTGGGGTGTACTTTCGGATCTACTTTCAAAATGTGGCACGCGACCGATGGGTCGATCCCGACCATGTCGCTATGTTTTCATGCGAAGACGTCTGCGTTCTCTCAGAAAAACTGCTTCAGCTCTTCCTTCATCCTTTCCTCTAGCTTCTCCCCCACCTGCAACACCTGGGTTGGTTTTGAGGGGTTCACCAGAAATGTTTCCAGCTCCTCGGCCGGGGAAGCGAGAGAATCTGAGGCTATGATTTGGGGATCTAGACATTCGTCCAGTGCTAACTCCTCATCCAATCCTTCGTCGTCAACGTCTGTCGACTCTGAGTGCATGGTTATTACCATTGGAGATACGTCCTCGCGTTTGGCAGCCTCCTGTAATGCGTTCATGTCATGGGAGCGGCGGCAGTCCAGTGAACCAGGTTGTGAAGGGCTTATCTGGGTACGACTGCACTTGGGTCCATGCTAGAGGGGTTGGTTATCCAACAGTCCAAGCACAGCCTTCATCCGAGCGTCATCCAACTCCAGGTCCTGGTTCTCCTGTCCCACCATCCATTTCTGTCGATATCCAGATGTTATGCTCATTCGGGTAGAAGACACGTTTTACCACAAGCACTTGGTCGTGTTATGTTTTTTTTTTTCGTTCCCACAAACGGCGTCAATCTGTTGACGTCAGAACCTGCACCAGTCCACATGCCAACAGATCTCCAGTCACTCCTCTGCCAACTCGTATGTTACCTGCACACTAGGATGACCGTTAGGCACCAAGATCTCTGGATGAAAAGGGTCCGGCGATCGTTGGCACTCCGACGATCAAGTCAACTGCCAGTATATAAGAGATACACGGGGACGGGAATAAAGGAGGTGTGGGAGAGATAAGCAGGCAGAGATTTGAGCAGAGTTTAGGGTGGGATTCTTAAGCATAAAGAGTGCGTACCTTGGAACAACCGGAGATGTTGCATTTATAGCACAAGAGTTCCAATTGATTTAGGAGACAAATCAATTTAATACTCAATCGGATCCTCCTTCCTTATGTGATAAAGATATCCGAGATTACATTCCTTCCTTGAGCTTATCACGTTGCATGATTTTAGGAGATCATGATTCGGTTTCCTTATGAGGATTCGTGTGCCCAATTCAACGCAATCTTTCTTTAATTACTTCTCTGGTCATTCCAACACGTCAAGCTGCTTACTGGTTACGAATAATACGAAGCCTGACGAGGCCCTGTGGATCGCACGCGAGTGCCGAGGCCCTCCACAAGACTCGCAGATTTCTGGCTGCCGAAGGCCCAAGCGTGCGATGGGCCTTCCCGGGCTCTAACAGGGTCTATATAGGGTTCTTGATGGATCTCGAACTGGGCCCTTAATGGGCTTGGATGGGCCCCCTGCTGATGTGGCAGCCATATCGTAATCGTGTGGTAACAACATTGCGTCTCTACCCTACCATTGTTATTTCTCATGTAATCAAACTTAAATCCTCTCTCAATCGAAAATTTGCATAAAGCATCTCTAAATTCAGCTACACCTCTCTCAAACCTCTGTCCAACATGAGTAATTACACTTGACCAACTAGATGAAAGAAATTCCCTACTATTTGTTGAAGAACAATATGTAGTTATGGTAGATCCTTCACTTCCAAAAACAGTATCATAATCATGTGATACTATTTTACAATCAAGTGATACTGTTTTAGAGTCTGAAATATTAATATCAACAAATTTCAATTCAAACGCAGAAATCAAAGAAATCATGTTCCTAAATTCTTCCTCATTCCTTAGAAAACACCTATCATGTCCAGGGATACAATAACGTAATAAAATAGTGTCAACTTCTAATGAATTCCAATTATTACATAATTTTCGCAAAACACTATTAAAATCCCCACCAACAGAAACTTTTATGGAAAGTGTGTCTGAAATATACTTACAAAGTAAATTAGGCCACCTTCCATGATTAAGAAGAAAAATAGAACTGAAAAACCATGAAATTCTTGAAATAATCAATTCCAAAAACAAAAGAAGGTTTTTAGACTGCGGCGACTCACAGAATGTCGACTATGAGGTGCGCCAGTGATGTGATCGTCGACGGGGAAATATGGAGAAGAAAGTTGTTAATGGCAGCTTATGAATGAGAATCAAGAGTGATGAAATCTGGTTTGAAGTGGTTTAAAAGATTACATAGGTAATTATGGTACTAGATAAATTAATATGACTTATTCACAATTTTGGAAAGTGTTTAGACCTAATTTGAAACATGTCACCTATGAATGACTTTTAGACAATTTTCCCTTTACAATTAACAAAAAAAATTATTATTTTGAAAGAAAATTGACGTTTATCTATTAACTATACATGAGAGCCCCAATTTTATAAATTAATTTTTTTAAAAATCTCAAAATATATAGTCTAAATTTATTTAAGATTATATTTGATGTAATGTGTTAGATTGTAAAAAAAAATTTATTAGAAAAAAAAAAGAAAATTAAGACAAGTTGGACCAAAGAATTGGACTGGACTAGCATACTTCTGGCCCATACAAAACTGGGCTGGACCAGCCCAGTCCAGTTTTATGTGTGTCCCTGCTTTGGCGGGTTGGACCAGCCCATTTGCCAGCTCTAATGGCAATGACAGACTTGGGTGGAATTAGGGAATACCCTTTTTTGGTTTTTGTTATTGATAGTTTTCTTCTCAAAATCTAAAATTAGGGTGTGTTTGATTGTAAGTAAGAAATTTGAGTAGAAAGAAAATAAATTTTATAGAATTGAATTCCCAAGAAATTATTAATTAGAAAATAAGACAAATTTAGACATATATTTAGACAAATTCCGTAAATAAAACCATTTAACTCAACTCATTACGTAAATTATGCATCATTTATGCTAATTTTCTCTAATTTATGGCAATTTATTTTTTATATTTCTTTGAACAAGTAGTGGCCACTAGAGGTGTCAAGACGGGCGGGCCGACCGAACCGGCATCGGCCCACCCGCCTCGACCCGGAACCGCGGGCCGGCCCGTGAACCGGGCGGGCTGTTCACGGGCCGAGAAGGCCAACCCGCGGGCCGTTCACGGGCCGAAGAGGCCAACCCGCGGGCTGACCCGTGAACCGCTTTGATTTTTTAAAAAAAAAAAAATGGGCAGAAAATTTAAACTTTCATATTTGAAATGATATTTAAAAAAAAAAAAAACAAATGGCAAAGAGCCGTTTAAAGTGAAAGATGTGATAGATGCATTCACGTTTTAGTCTTTAAATATATAAATAAAAAATAGAAATTGAATTAAAAAATTAACAAATGTGAATTTATCATTGTTATTTAGTAATTTAACACATATTTTGTTATATATGTAAATATATATATTTTTTAATTACAATAAGTAACTAAAATTTTTTAGTAATTTCAAAAAAAATTAATTTTTTATTCATACGAGCCGAACCGGATCGAACCGCGACCCATATGGGCTCGACCCGTATGGGCCAATGGGTGGGCCAGGCTTTTGAAAAAATTTCGTGGGCTGGGCCGACCCGGCCCGCAACCCGCAGTGGCGCGGGCTTTTTCGAACGCGGGCCGTTACCGGGCCTCATCGGAGGCGGGCCGACCCGGCCCGCCTAACCCGGATTGACACCACTAGTGGCCACCAACCCATGTTGAGATGATGCACACAATGCCCTATGGTAGCTGAATCACGTGGGAACAGCTTATCCCAATGATAGATAAACACGTGTCCACTGCCACAACTTTGATGTAGAATATCTCCATCCGACGGCACAAAAATCTTCAAGAAAGTACGAACAAATACAGAACAGCCCCCATAAGAAAATGATAAACCACAAGTATAAGAAAAAATCGTCTGGAGACGACAGAGACATAGACCCAGAAGAGGAAACTAAAGAGAGGGTGAAAAAAATGGCGATAGCGACGAAGGCGATGCCGTTTTCTTTTGTGGCTCACTTTTTGGGCATAGTAGCTGCAATTATGGTGCTTTATTGGTGTATCAGCTTCAGGGGAGGTTTAGCATGGGAAGCCCCGAACAAAAATCTCATCTTTAATGTAAGCCCTCTTTCTATCTTTGATTCTCTTTTTGCTGTTTGAAAATTGAAAGACTATGGTTCTTGATTTTTGTAGCTTTTTATTTGTAAAATTTTGTCATGTTTCTGATTGAAGTAGCTTATGATGCATAAATCAATATGTTACTGGCCTGCGATAAATTGTATATTTTTTGCTTTTGTTCTGTTATGGCATTTACTGAAACTGAATTCAGTAAATTTTGCGATCATTGTTTCTATCAATTGAGAGTAGTAATGAGTTATGATCTTACCATAAAGTTTTTGCAATACTTTAATTGAGCACGAGCATTTGACCTCTGTTTACCTGGTTCTCTGGACGAAGTTGTTTCAATTATGTATTGTTAACTTAACATATGGATTGAAATGGTGGGCTCTTGCTGTACATTTGTTCTTGATGCTGTTGTTGCTCTTGCACGTCACAGTTCGTTTATAGTTTTCTGTTTAAACCCTAGGACTAGTACTCGATAAGTGCTATGCTAATTTAACTGGAAAGTGGAAGCAAAAGTCACAAACTTTTCATGACCACACGACCATTGGCAGCTTTGGGGCCTAAGGTAGTTTTGAGGTTATTTGGTTCTTTCATTCCTATCTTTTTCGTTTTCCCTTTTCCTCCTTGTTGATGGCGTATTTTCCATAATTCAAACTCCCGAATCTAGACAGTTCCTAACTTTATCCAAAATGACAAAGGCACTGTCATTGTCAGACCTTATCCATAAAATGAAAAAGTCTTAGAAGAATGTATGTGGCAGAAAGTTCATTAGATGCAGATAAGTACACCTGTAGATTAACTGGATAGGTTTTGACTCTTTGTGAGAGCATTTTAAAGTTTTGAGGGATGTTTTATTCAAAGAAATAAGGGTGTGTTTGATTGGCACCAATTCCATGGAAAATGTCACATCCGAGGAAAACAATTCCTACTTTGGCTGTTTGATACAAAGGTGGAAATGGAAAGTGAATTCTAGGGTACAACCACTTTGAGCTTGTTTTTGACCAATTCCATGGAAAATATTTTCTTATGGGTATGGTAGTTTTTATTTTCTAATTTACATGGAATTTTTTTTCTTTTCTACCTTTGCCAATCAAACACACCCATTAGAATTATGAAACCATACATATAACAAGTGAGTTATAGGATCATGTGTGAAATCACTAGAAGGTTAGCTTCCACTTCCAGGTCATTGACTAATTCCTAGCATTTGGCAAATTTGATTTTTCAATTGGACTTGTGTCTAATATAATCCTTTTATATCCAAGCTTGGAATGATTGGATTCATTTAATACCCCCATAATGGCGACCAAAAAAAAATCTTATTAGGAATTTCTTGTTTCTAAGTTATTATAAGTTTGGGTAATATAAGGTGGTGATTGTCATTGTGCGGATTTATAATCTTATTCATTTCTTTTGTCTCCAGATTCATCCTGTTCTAATGCTTATAGGATTAGTCATCATTGGTGGTGAAGGTAATTGAAACAAGTTCCTAAGTTATAGTAACATATTTACTGAACATCTAGCTTTAATAATGAATTTATGATTCTCTCTCTCTCTCTCTCTCTCTCTCTCTCTCTCTCTCTCTCTCTCTCTCTATATTTTCCCTAAATGCAGCCATTATGAGTTACAAATGCCTCCCATTGAAGAAGCCGGAGAAGAAACTCATACATCTGGTTTTGCATGCTATTGCTCTCATACTCGGCATAATTGGAATATACACAGCATTCAAGTTTCACAATGAAAGCAATATTGCCAATTTATACAGTTTGCACTCTTGGCTTGGAATTGGTGTCATCGTTCTCTATGGCATTCAGGTACAGTTCCAGTGTATATGCACTTCATTTTACTCCGACCAAATGTAATGCTTATTTGGAACTTATGTTTTTTGTATTGCTTTCTAAATGTGTATGAATCTTGCCTTGCTAAAAGGTCCCTTATCACTTATATTCTCATTTTATTTTGTTGCATCTTCAATTGTTTCTCAAGTGCAAACAAGCTGAATAATGTTGAAGCCGGATTTCCCATTGATTTCTTGATACACATCTTTGGCTTTCTGAACATTGGTGCAGGCATTGGGGCCCAGGCCTGCTAAAGCTTAGACCTATATTTGGGCCTTGAAGTATATTCCGTTGACATGTACTTAATGAGCTTTGCTCACCATAGTTTTTGCATTTCTGATATTGGGCTAATGTATCCTATTTTAGAAGCCCTTCTTGTTCAACTCCTTAAATAGAGAGCTTCTTCTTCTTTTCTTCCTTTCTGTGATTCTATCAAACTAAACTTTAGTTAGTTCTTTCTATTTCTCTTCAGAATCTCCTATTCTAATTTTATTCTAATTTGCAGTGGATTTATGGTTTCCTCATTTTCTTCTATCCCGGGGGTTCAACGACAATCAGAAGTGAATCACTTCCATGGCATGTTCTGTTTGGCCTTCTCGTGTACGTTTTGGTAGTTGGCACTGCTACACTAGGATACCTCGAAAAACTTACATTCATTGAGAACTCTGGAGTCGCAAAATATGGCTCGGAGGCCTTCCTAGTCAACTTCACTGCCATTGTCACAATCTTGTTTGGGGTATTCGTGTTCTTGACAATTCTTTCTCAGCCTCCTCAAGAAGATGAATACAGTTACTCAGCTATATAATGTCATCTACAGTTGCTTTGTATTTGCTTTTCTTTACCCTGTTCGTGTTTCTTTTGAAGTTCTTGTGTACTCGGAGGATGTGAGCTCTCTTTCTTTGTTGATATATATGTATTTGGATAGGTGGAACTTATTTCCCATCTTATTCTGCAATTAAGTTATCATTTTCTACTCTTTGTTCTTTGTTCAAACACATATATAAATAAAATGATATGATATTTTCTTGCTGTTATTATCTCAAAAATGTGAACTTTTAAATACAATATTCATTTGATATTTAAATTATTCGTTTCGAAATCAGCTGTTTAGTGGTTGTGTAAATATATACCTAAAAGTTTGGCTAAGCTTAAAAGTATGTCAACTAACCTTTAAGTAAATTTTGTTTCTAGACGTGTTTAGATATACTAGTTAAGAATTTGTGCGTTGTCCGTGATTTTGTAATAATATTATGATTTTTTAATTTTAAAATTATCGATGAATATAACACTTAAATAAAATTCATTTTCAATCATAAGTTCATCAATGATTATGACCAACTAAGGAATTATATTCAAACTTTTTGATAAAACATGTGGTTCATTAAAAAATACATGGCCTACGTGAATATTAAGTTTGAAAGATTATTGATACTTTTTTAATTATATTTTAAAGCATATATCTAATGGCATATTAGAAAAGGTAATTTACTTTTATGAAAATTAGTATCAAATTCTAAAATACATAAAAATAGTAGATAAAAGTACAACACAATTTTTCATTGATTTTCTATATTTATATCATTATAAAAAGCACACGAAAACAAAATATTTAGCCTTTTTAGTTAATTATTTCTCAGAAAAAAGAATCTCAAAATTCTTTGACATAAGATAAAGAAGAATTTTCTATTGCAATATCCATTCAATTTTAATGTATCCATAAATTAAGGGATTTTTTTTTTGTTCTCTTCATGCATTCTTTCCCGTAATTCCATCTGAAATATTATTAAATTTCAAGAAAATTCAAAACAACCAAGTATTTGGACAATGATTTTAACTCATTACATAAAACTATTTATTATGCGAGATTTACCTTCACTTTATACATAATATGACTCACTTTATCCAAGTTATGTCTTCCTCAGCCGCGTGCTTGAAAGAGTTAGAGTAACACTAATTCTCCTTGTTCTAACTCGTTCTTCCACAATAAACATACGTTTAATTGCTTACAAAATGACATAAAACATCATTCGAGCTTAAATCTCTTTGTTATCAAGACTACCACAATAATTAACATTTTTACATCAAACAAATATTCTAAATCAAGAAAAAAAAATATATAGAAATCAAAATTTAAAATCAATATTAGCATCATATATATTCTTAAAATTAGTGAATCATTTATGAAAAACTAACACATCGATCATTACCACATGACTATCAAACTAATTATCAAAGATTAAAAATCGTCATTGCGAGGAAAAAAATATTCTTGACATAATAAAAAACAAAGACGAATAACAAAGGAAGAAAGTATGAATCAATAATAAGAAAGTCGAAATGCAAAGCATTGTTTACAATTAAAGATAATAATTTCAATATATTAAAAATCTTATTAGTATATTTTTATTTATTTTCATTCATTACAATATATAATAGAATTTAAAGAGACGAATCATTTTTAATGATCAAAATACAATATTTATATAGTATTAAATAGTTTAAATTAAAGCCAAAATAAATTATATTAATTGAAAGATGATTTTAGGAATTATAAGTTATTTGAGGGGCAATATCGTCCAAAAATATTTCTCCCTTTAAGGAACTTTTAGAATTAGTATAGATTTATTCTCAAAATAAGTAATTTATTTCCTCATTTGACTAACAAAAGAGCTATTTATTCTAAAAATTTGTTTATAAACTTTCTTGTAAGTAAATTTTTTAAGCTTGGCCAAATATGTATGATGGATAGGAACCATACAAAAAGACACGAATACGAGTCATATGACTAAACTGTGAATCCATTGGAGCGCACAAAATAACTAAGAATTAAAGTGTGTTTGGTAAAGATTTTTATAGATTATAAGCAGTGGGTGTTACAGATAAAAAGTGGGTAAAAATTATAGATTATATGATATGTGTGGATAAAAATAATGTTTTTTGACTAGTTTATAAGTGCTTATAAACACTGACAAACATACTCTAGTAGCAATCAGAGACGAGGGCATGCTTGGTATGATGAGTTGTACAAAACAATGGACAAACAATGTACCCACTCTCTTCTTTTTTTAAATAAAATTATGTCCAAATCTAATGTACCAAACATTCCAAGAAGTTCTTTTATGCTCCTTGAATAAAATGAAAAACTTGGACGAGAGATTCTGATAAAAATTTATGAACGAATGCCTAATAATGATGAATATAAGCATGAACATTGCTGGCATATCAACTGGAATGGTCCCAGGAACCAGCAGGATGTCAATCCTTAATAGCTCTTTGTAGCAAGACTGATGTAGCTATACTGTGAAGAACGGAATTTGGAGGAGTTAATTGCCGGTGGTGGAAATAAAAAAGTAAAGATTTAAGCAATCCACCATTCAAAAATGCTTATTTAAGCAATCAGCTATTGATTAAAATAAAATAATTTCTCAATACATAGATTTCAGATAGGTGGTCCTCTTCTACATAGCACTCGTCACAAGACTAGGCTGTCAGTATAATTAATCTCGGACATAAAGGGAGACATCCTCAATATGTCCTTGCAGGAATCCCATATCATTTCCCCCGACCGGGAAATCTAGTAGTAGCTTCAACATGGTATCAGAGGAATCATCAATCTCATATGACTTCAACGATTCTGAATAAGCTGTCGTCATATCTTCTGCTTCGGTCTTGCATTTTATAGGTTCTAGATTTTCGTTAATGTTTTGAAATGATTTTCCAACCTCAGAATTCCACAGACGGATGAAATAGTCACCTTGATCAGATTTACATCCTGATGATGGATTGTTGTGAAGCAATGCATTCCTAGAAAGACTCGACTCGGATTCTGATTTCATAACCGTCTCAGAAGAGATAGGCTGGGGACTGTTTATGCTGCTGAAATGCTTCTTCAAGTGCGAGTTCCAGAAATTCTTAATGTCATTATCAGTTCTTCCAGGTAAATGAGATGCAATAGCAGCCCATCTGAAGAAATAAACATTTTTTTGGTGAAGTTCATTAAATTGTACATTTAGTACATATACCTTGTCTTTAGATGAATATGTAAGCAAAGTTTGAACTTTGAAGTGCTAAAGATGTGTATGGATACAAAGAAACCTTGGACAAATTGATAGGCATTTTTTCGATATATAGGTATGTAAGAGGAGACAACCCAAGAAGTTAATTACTTGTTACCGAGCATGCCCTGGAGACGAACAATAGTATTCTCTTCCTCGGGACTAAAGGGACCTCGTTTAATGTCTGGTCGAAGATAGTTTGCCCAACGAAGACGACAACTCTTTCCACACCGGAGGAGACCTAACATTGTCACATAAGCAAGAAATCCCCCTTAGTTTCTTAAGAGACAAAGCTTGGTGTAAAATATGGTCATTTTCACTATATTCATCATTTAGAATGCCTATTCAGTTTGAAGAGGACTACAAAATATTAGTCGACCTAATACATATATAGAATATCAATAAACGAGAGATCTAAGTCGATGAGATAAGTGTACAGTTTTGCAAAATGTGCTCTCAGTAATCTGGACAGTACCCCACGTTTTAAGGGCAGATCATCTTATTCTTTGCAGATAAAGAATGCCATTATTACCAGTTTTAAGCACCTATTTTCTTGTTAATTAGTAGCGGCATTAAAACCTTCCATCAGAATCCTCTTAAAAATTATTTCTAATTTTTTCCTCATTAAGAATTTAAGGGAAAAAAAAAAAACCAGCTGGGTCATTTAAGTACTGGAAAATTAGATAAGTAAGTTTTAAAATCAATAAATCTTTAGATCAAGATTGAAAATAAGTTACTTATAATTAGAGGAAAGTAAGAAAAAAGTAACTTAAACCTGCGTGTTTAGGGAGATCTCGCCAAGTGCCATGGCCATTCTCTGTGATGAAATCAACAAGAATTCTGTCTTCTTCAGGACTCCATGCACCTCTTCTCACTCCCTCTTTCTCACAGCATGGTTTTCTCCCTTTCTTCTTCTCTTGCTCTCTCTTCTTTCCCATTCTTTCAAGAAAAGACCACAAAAAACTGCACCAAAAACACTTGAGAGAGAGAGAGAGAGAGATGGTATATGTATTGATAAGAAATGTCCACAGAAGAATCTGAAGACTATAAATGGATGGGGATTGTATTAACACTGATAGAAACTATTATCAGTGCATTAACCTGAGCATTTATTTTTGTACTCTCTTATTTATATTTCCCTGCACCATGTTATTGAACTTTTAAAGTAAAATGAGAAATTCTTGTGACATACGCCATAAGAATTTCATGCATTTTGACTATTATTATAGTCTTTCTGGTCCCCTCCCTCCCTCCCTCCCTCCCTCCCTCCAAAAATTTCCACCAACGGGTGAGTGTAGTGTCCTTTTGCGTTTCGGAATGTTTCTTGGACTCTCCCAAGACTTTCAGTTTCGAAACATGTTCAAAATGAATACACTACGTATCGTTCACGAAGTTTCCTAAAGCGCGTGCATACACACACACACACATATAGAGAGAGAAATGGTGCTTACAAGAAAATGAAAAGTGAGGAATAATCGACAAAGTGTGCAACGTCTGTGACCTTTTTCTTCTATTGTCTTGGTCTTCTGTTTTAGCTTAATTTATTGGTAATTTTGTTCTTTTATTCGTTCCCAAAAAATTCGATAACAGCTGTAAATTTCGCTGACGAAATTGACATTTAACAATGAACAGTGAATTTGATAAGATTACGATAGCTCCATATGTGACTTAAAAGTCCTTGGGGACCAATTATTTGTTGTGTAACACTTGATGTAGTTGTATAATTGAAGTATAAATCGAATTGATTCCTTAAAAGTCTAAAAGTGTCTCCAATGTATTCTGTCTATTACTTTTTAGACGTGTCATATAAGTATATATAGACAGAGTTATAAAAAATCATCTCCAATGCATTACGAGGAAAAGTCCGTCTAGCTGATTTGGTACATCAAAAATAGACTTCGTTGACAGACTTCTAGATGGAGTAACTCAGCAAATTAAATCAATCTCAGCATTTTATTGGGGGAAAAAAAACCAAACAAGACAAATAAAAATTGAAAACCTTCCAATGTAAAAAAAAAAAATTAATGCCACATAAACAGTAATATTAATTTTAGACAGAACCCATTAGAGAAGAATTTATAATTTGATCGTTTATTCAATAAACGTAGTGCCACATATATTGAAAGTTAGTCTATTTTATATGTTACATAAACTACAATAGATAGAGTGCATTAAAGATGCTCTAACTTGATAATAGTCAAGGTTCTGAATTTGGGTGGACTTGTCTATCTGCTCCCACTCACTTGGTCAAAGTAATTTGGCATTTTTCTCATCTTAATATATACTCCCTCCGTATCACAAATATAGGCTCATTTTCTTTATTTATCTGTCCTAAATTAGGTCACTTATTTTATAGAGAGTGTATTAAATTTTTCTTTTCCTAATATACCCTTATTTAATTTACATTGTTATCAATCTAAATAAACTTAGGCTTGGTTTGGTATTACTGAGCTTTTAAGAGAATCATCTTATGCTGTGCTGCAGAAAGAATCAGCTGTAGGAAGAATCAGATAAGGGTTTGGTAAACTCTTGTTTCAAAATTGATGTATGTTTCAAAAGCATCATTTGAGCGTTTGGTAAACAAAAGTGATTTGTTGCTGTAATGGTATTAAATTACTAAAAAGGGCATTGATTATAATAATGTTATTTTGTATTATTATTATTATCATGAGTGATAAAATTCTTTTTTTTTCTAGTCAAATATTTTTTAACAAGACAATGCATTAATTATTATTCTTTTAAACTAAAAATAATAAAAACCTAATAAATTTCAAATTTTATAAAAATTACAAAATAAAAGTGTAGTCATATGCAAAAATTAATTAAATTTATAATATTTTTTATGATCCAACTTGCATCAATTCGGTATCTCAAATAGGTATTAAAAGAATTAGTTTAATTAATTAGGGGTAATAGGGGTTTTTTAATAATATATAAATGAAAAAGCTAAAAGCAGAATCTGAAAAGCTGCCATTTTGTTCTTCTCAAAATCTGCTGCTAGGTGAACCAAATTATTTTATAATCACTTTTAAAAAATTTGTCGAACGCCTAAATCAACTTCTGATTGTTTGAGAATCAGAAATTGGGCTCCAAAATCAATCCAAAACAGAGCCTTAATATATTCCAAGTATAATAGGAAATTACATAAATTTATTCACACATTTACTCAAGTAGGTAGTCAAGAAATTCCACCTAGCCTAGAAACACTCATCTCCCAATAACAAATCAACAATTGATTTCGTTATTATTTCAATGTAATTTCAATTTCATTTGCATTCTAATTGTAACTTAATGAGCATTTAAATTTATTAGATTCATGAATGACTAATATTAAATGATGGCATAATAGGAAAAGTGTGTGAAAAGTTTATAATTTCAATTACATTAAATGAGATTTCTTAATCTGTGTGAAAAAAATGAAACTATCTTTGTGAGACGGATGGAGTATAAAAGAAGGATATTTATCAGTGAAAGTCAACACATTTTTCTGCTCAAAACGTCTCCCAAATATTATAAAATAAATATTTAATTTAATTAATTAATTATCCAATATCAATTAATAAATAATTATATTTAATGTATAGTCCGGATGAGATTCCTAATGATTCATTTGTTAAATCTTAATCTTAATCTTAATATATATAAAAGAAGGATAGTCATCAGTAAAAGTCAACACATTTTCCTGTCGAAGACATCTCCCACATATTACAGAATAAATATTTAATTTAATTAATTAATTTTCCAATATCAAATAATTAATAATCATACTTAATGTGCAGTCCGGATGAGATTCTCAATTATTCATTTGTTAAATAATTGTTCAACTTTAGTTAATTAATTATGAGTATTCCAATATAGCGTAAATAGTATCGTCGGTTCAGCTTCTCAATCTTTTGAATTTTCTATGATACTCGGTAAAAATGAATAAAATTATGAATTAACATTTCCAATTAAAAAATACACATTTTCTAAACAAGATAAAGTCAATTTAATTATTAGTAATGTTACAACACGATTATGATATGACTGCCACGTCAGCAGAGGCCCCATCCAAGCCCAGTAAGGGCCCAGTTCATAATTCATCAAGAACCCTACCTGGGCCCTGCTAAAGCCTTGGAAGGCCCATCGCACACTTGGGCCTTCGACAGCTAGAAATCCGCGAAGGATGTAGAGGGCCTCGGCACTCACGTACGATCCATAGGGTCTCGCCAGACTTCGTATCATTTGTAACCAGCGAGCAACCCGATATGCCGGGACGACCAGAGAAGTAACTAAGGAAAGATTGAATTGATTTAGCGCACGAATCCTCACAAGGAAACCGAATCGTAATCTCCTAAAATCATGCAACGTGATAAGCTCAAGGAAGGAAGATAATCTCGAACATCTTTATCACATAAGGAAAGATGATCCGATTGAGTATCAAATTGATTTTCTCCCAAATTAATTGGAACTCTTGCGCTATAAATGCAACGTCTCCGGTTGTTCCAAGGTACGCACTTTTTATGCTTAAGAATCCCACCCTAAACTCTGCTTAAATTTCTGTCTGCTTGTCTCTCCCACACCCCATTGTTTCCGCCCCCGTGTATCTCTCATATACCGGCATTTGACTTGATCGTCGGAGTACCAACGATCGTCGGACCCTTTTTCTCCGGAGATCTTGGTGCCTAACGATTGTCCTAGTGTGCAGGTAACATACGAGTTGGCAGAGGAGTTACTGGAGATCTGTTAACACGTGGACTGGTGCAGGTTCCGACGTCAACAAGTAATAACAAATTTGAATAATACATTAATTAATCAATATAAAATTTAGAATATGTAAATATTAGTAATTGTTTACAAATAGAAAAACAATAAATTTGCATAATATCATTAACGCAATATGCATATTTACAATTTAAAAAATCAATTTTCAAATTATAATATACATGCACCAAAAATTAATTAATTGTCTCATATGCTAGCGTGAGATTATATCTACAAAAACCAGTTTCTAGTCTTGGACAATTTTATGTTACATTGTCTAGAATTACAAATCGTACAAGATTGAAGATGTTGATTTGTGATAGGGATGAAGTGTCAACTAATTCAACCATAAACGTGGTTTTCAAAGACACGTTTGAAAATTTGGATTAACTATATATATATTTTTTAATATCAATAAGTAATCAAATATTATTTATATAATATTTTTTTATTTGAATGTAATAAATAAATAATATACTCTTAAAATATTTTAAAATCACTATTATAAAAAACCAAGTAGCGTGGATTGAACGAGTAATATACTAGTTTTTATTGAAGTAGAACTGACAAAGTTATTTATTATCAGCCAAGATGGCCGTGGCGGGTCGACAATACTTAAGCCATAATGGGCCTAATCTGACATTAATCTGACATGCGTATACATGCTTGTTTCTTGGGCCACCCATGACCACCCTTGGGCTCCAATATGGTCAATTTTAGTGATAATTTCACTATATATTATAAAATATAAAATAATTAAAAAAATATTGTTTAATTTTTCTTATTTTAAAAATACTATTTTTTATTTTTGTAACACTTGTTGTTATATTTGTTATATTTGTTAATAATAATTATAATAAATTTATTATAACTAAAATAACAAATATAACAAATATAGCAACAATTGTTACAAAAATAATTAAATATTATTTTTAGAATAAAAAAATATGATAGTATTTTGAGAAATATAATATTTATTGTGGTTATTTCTGAAAAAACTCATTAACTTTTCCAAACATCCCGATACTATTATAAAGGGGTTTTTTTTAAAAATAATTCCTGTTACGTACCAATCCTACTTGGCAGCCCGCATCGCCACACAGGCATTAGCCGAGGCGTTTTGGGCCGACCCGCATGTTCCTCTGAGGCGGTCTTGGGCCGACCCCAACCTTTCTCCGAGGCGTTCAGGGGCGAGGTGAGTAATTTCCCGAGCCTCAGGGTGCCAAGTAGATTGAGTGGCCAACCCTAGTTGCGTGCTGAGAAAGCCTCTCTGCCAAACTTACAACTCAATC
Source organism: Forsythia viridissima (assembly GCA_030279155.1). Taxonomy (NCBI): domain Eukaryota; kingdom Viridiplantae; phylum Streptophyta; class Magnoliopsida; order Lamiales; family Oleaceae; genus Forsythia; species Forsythia viridissima. The sequence goes on along the minus strand of CM059034.1, from coordinate 37,267,793 downwards.
TTAAAAAGATTGATGGGACTGCCTGCCAATGCGGCCTGTCACAATCATAGCCTCTTAGTTTGCGGTCGAAAGTGACTTTCTCATTAATGCCGTTGATGTGACACTTAAGATGAGACTCGAGAACCCCTCAGATGAAACCACGTGTCGTGCATCAAAGGGGATCACCATTGTAGGATTTGCCTATAAATACTAAGCTTGTTTCCACAAAAAAGGGATGTTGAAAATGTCACTCTGACTATATACGTAAACAAGTCCTCCATTCTAACTATTCTCGAGTGTCATAACCACCTGGGAATCTGTTAGTCAGAGGCCCTCAGGCTATCACCTTTGTCTTATAGTGTCCTTGACCTTTTATTCTTCTCCCGCCCGGATCGAGGCATATCTACGTGGTTGAATAAACCACGTGACAGTCTTGACAAAGAGAAAAATACACGTAGGCAGAGGTAGCGTGGGGATCCTGTTGGCAGCCATTTTTAGAGGTCAACAGATTGGCACCGTCTGTGGAAAGCGTGACAAAAAAGCTTCTTTTTCCTTGAGCAAAGGAATATCCCTGAGCAAGGGATTAGCCAACCCACAAAATGAGTGGAAGCAACGAAGAGAAGAACCCAAGAAGAACCAGGCCCGCGACAGACGAGGGGGTCAGGGCCGGAGAAGCCCCCCGAAGGAGGCGAGGAAGGAGGCCTCCCACAAACCTTGAACGAGAAATGAGAACGATGGCCACCAGCGTGAGGCAGCTGGCTCAGCACCACGCGCAAATGCAATGGTATGTCCAAATGATGCATGCAAGGGGTGAGAACCGCCCTCAAGAGTCTGATCCAGACGATCCAGAGGAAGAACAGGAGATTAACAGCAGGCACTCCCGTGACCAGCAAGCCGGGGGAGAGGCCTCTCATGCCAGAACCAACGAGAGAGGAGGCAAGGCCGCCGCTTCGGAAAGAAGGCCCCAGCCCACGATGTCCGCCAGTGTGTTTGAAAGGCTGGGCGAACAGGAAAGCAGAAGATGGCCACAAGAGAACCCGTAAAGGAGGGAACTGCCCCAAAGTCCCCCTAGAAATAGGCAGGAAAGGAGGGCAAGGGATGCCGAGGCTAGGGGAGAATCGAATTACCAACCATACGCACCCCAGCCAACCATGCAACCACTTCAGGACTATGGGGACGGACAGCAATCCCAAGGCCACGCCCCATTACCTCCAGAAGTAAACACCGGGGCAGAATATCCGAGGCCTACGAGATCATTCGAGGTGGACGATGATGACGAGAACCTCCCGTTTTCAGCTGGGATCAGGAACGCGTCCATCCCCCACGAGTTTCGCGTGCCCAAGATTACCCCTTACACAGGCAAGGGTGATCCCTTGGATCATGTGAACACATACAAAACTGAAATGAGCCTTCGAGGAGCCACTCCGGCCTTGAAGTACAGGGCCTTCCACCTAACCTTGTCAGGGGGAGCGAAGCGGTGGTATAACAAATTGGTCGCAGGAAGCATTTCCAGCTGGCCAGAGCTGAAAAAGACATTCATAAATTACTTCTCATCTCAAAAGCCTGCATTGGCCCCGGTCCAACGCCTCCATGACGTAAGGCAGGCCCCAAGCGAGCCGCTGCAAAGTTACCTAGGCCGCTTTAACGAAGAAATGTTATTCTGTGAAAGAATAACAGACGTCGAGGCCTTGTCCGCCCTAAAGGCAGGACTAGACATGAACCATCCGTTCTGGAGGGAAGTCCGCAACAAGAACCCGGCCACCTTTGATCAACTGGTGGAAATGATCACCGAGGAGATAACCAACGAGAATATGATCCTCCACAGGAATCGAGGCGGGTTGGGAGCCAACCCGGCATCAAGAGCCGGATATATCCAAAATCTCCTCAGAGTTGTTCTCCAACACAATCCACGACGGAGAAACTACCCATCCGACCCAAATGTCGGGATGAGTTATGTGGCCTCTGCACAAGAGGGCCTGCTCTCCCCTTACACGGCTCCCTTGCCGTCGGTCCCCGCGGTCGGACTATACAACTACGGTACCTCCCTATCCACCTACTATGAAGCCGGAACCAGCACGCCTCCAGTAGTTCCTCCTCATCAAAGAACTCAGCCGAAGTACTGCTGCATTCACCGAAGCCATGGACATAGCACGGACGAGTGTCAAGAGGTGGAAGAACTTGCCAACCGGAGAACGACCAACCCGGGGCCCAGACACAGAACGAACACCAGATGAGGAGATCAGGCCCTGACGAGAGGACGATGAACCAATTTTCAAGATAGGCGCTCCCAGCAATGGGATAGGAGGCCTCCAAATCATGAACAGCGATCGAGGTGCAATTCAAGAAGCCCGGCTAGACAACCTCGGATGGAGCACAACCCTGAGCCTCGTCTGATCAAGGGGCCGGAGAAGGCTCCGATTCGAGAGATTGACACCATCCACGAAGGACCTTATATTGGTGGGCAAACACGAAACGCACAGAAGAGCTATGCCAAAGAGGCCGAGGGGATCCAGATGACTAACTGGCTTATCAATAGCAGGCCCTCAGGATAAAAAACGGCCGACCCTATCACCTTCACGGAGGAAGACATGAAAGGCGTACATTACCCCCACTGCGACGCCCTGGTTGTGAGAGCAGTGGTGGCTCGGAATGGGCTGGGAAGAATGCTAGTTGACAACGGCAGCTCCGTTAATGTCATCTTCTCAAGCACTTATGAGCAAATGAACGTGGATGTGCCGTTGGAACCATCGACTGAGCCCCTCTACGGGTTCACCGGGGATTGCGTAACCCCGAAAGGGATAGTGCGCCTTTCTGTTAGCATGGGGGAAGAGCCCTTCGCATCCCATACCTTCATAGAATTCCTAGTGGTTGACATGAGGTCGGCTTATCACGGGGTCTTGGGCCGACCGGCCCTGAAAGAGCTCTGGACAGTAACTTCCATCCACTACCTCTGTATGAAATTCCCTACCGAATGGGGGATAGCAACAGTACGAGGCAATCAACCCGAGGCTAGGAAATGTTATCGTAATGCCTTAAGGAAAGCAGAGAAGAAAGAGGTTAATATGACTCTACTGGACGTGAAAATGGCAGAAACAATGATAGAAGAATCGGAGGACATCACGATGGAGGAAGCAGCGACCTCTGATGACATCGACCCGAGAATAACGGGAGCTATTTCCCAAGCCTCCTCCAGCGGAGAGTTAGAACTTTTTCAGGTAGTTGACAACGACCCGACAAAAAAGCTTCAGATAGAGAATGATCTCCTTGAGGAGTCCAAGGAAGATCTGAAAGGTTTCCTTTGAAAAAATTTGGATATCTTCGCATGGAAGCACGAAGATATGGTTGGGATCGACGCTAAGTTGCCACCGCCTCAACATTGACCCCAAGTTCCCATCACACAGGCAGAAAAGGAGGCCGCTCAATGCTGAAAAGTACGAGGCCTTGAAGGAGGAAGTATACTTACTCCTCCAAAACAATTTCATACGAGAAGCCAGATATCCGAAGTGGGTATCCAACCCTGTGTTGGTCAAGAAGTCGAATAGAAAAATGAGGACCTGCATAGATTTCTCCAACCTCAACCAAGCCTGTCCCAAAGACAGTTTCCCACTGCCTCGGATTGATCAGCTGGTCGACGCCACGGCGGGACATGAACTCTTGAGTTTCATGGACGCTTACTTGGGATACAATCAAATTCCAATGTACCTGCCGGATGAGGAGCACACGTCGTTCGTAATAGACAAGGGGCTCTATTGCTACAAAGTCATGCCGTTTGGCTTGAAAAACACCGGGGCGACCTACCAAAAGCTCGTCAATAAGATGTTTGCCGATCAGCTCGGTTCGACCATGGAAGTCTACGTCGATGATATGCTTGTCAAAAGCTTGAGAGCCGAAGATCACATACGACACCTGGAAAAGACTTTCGAAATACTCAGAACCTACAAGATGAGGCTCAACCCTCAGAAGTGCGCCTTCGGAGGAAAATTCCTGGGCTACATGGTAAACCAGAGAGGTATCTAGGCCAATCCCAAAAAAGTCAAAGCGCTAATAGAAATGAAATCACCAAAGAAACCCAAGGATGTGCAATGCCTCACGGGAAGAATGGCGGCCCTCGGCCGATTCGTCTCAAAAGCTACAGATAAGTGCCTTTCCTTCTTTAAAATCCTAAAAGGAGGTAACCGGTTCGAGTGGACAGAAGAATGCGAGGAAGCATTCCAAGCCCTGAAGGAACACCTTGGCAAGGCTCCTCTGCAATCGAAACCCAAGCTAGGAGAGGCACTACTGCTCTATCTCGCCGTCTCCACAGAATCAGTGAGCTCGGTCCTAGTCATGGAAGAGGGACATCAACTGCCGGTCTACTATGTAAGCAAGGCTCTACTAGGAGCGGAAACACGTTATCCGGACATGGAAAAGCTGGCATTATCACTCATCACCGCTTTTCAAAAATTGAGGCCATACTTCTTGGCCCATAGCATTCATGTCCTAACCAACTTTCCTCTGAGGCAGGTGATGCAGAAACCCGACGCCTCAGGGAGGCTACTTAAATGGGCAGTCGAATTAAGCCAGTTCGACATTACATTCAAACCCCGGCCATCCATCAAAGGGCAGGCCTTAGCAGATTTCGTGGCAGAATTTGCTAACACACCCGTGATAGATACCCCGATGGATCCCGCAGAGCCACCCACTTGGTATCTCTTCGTGGACGGCTTATCAAGAGATGTGGGGTCGGGTGCTGGGGTGGTCCTCGCGAGCCCTGAAGGCCATAGACTAAACTGCGCAATCTGGTTCAACTTCAAAGCCTCAAACAATGTTGCGGAATACGAGGCTTTACTGTCAGGCATGCGCCTAGCCAAAGAAATGAAGATTCAGAGGCTCTCCGCTGCGAGTGACTCCCAGTTAGTAGTAAGCCAAGTGAAGGAAAATTTCGTCGCTAGGGAGAAAAATATGGCCTCCTACCTAAAACTGGTAAGAAATCTCATCCATAGTTTTGAAAAGTTCGAACTGGTTCAGGTGCCAAGGGCTGATAACGCCAATGCAGACGTTCTCTCTAAACTCGCGAGTAGCAAGGACTCCGAGTTTCTTAAAATGGTTCCCATTGAACACCTCAACCGACCCTCCATAGAAGCGATGACGGAAATAATGTGGGTCGAGGAGACCACCACCTAGATGGATCCCATCCTCGCCTTCTTGAAAGACCAAACGCTCCCCATTGACAGAGAGGATGCAAGAAGGCTGAGGAGGAGGGCTGCCCACTTCGTCGTATCGGACGACGTGCTGTACAAACGAGGCTACTCCCTACCGCTCATCAGGTGTGTCGGAATGAACGAGGCGGATTACATCCTCCGGGAAGTTCACGAGGGAGTCTGCGGCAACCACACCGGAGGCCTAGCTTTAGCACAAATAATCCTCAAACAGGGATACTTCTGACCTTCGCTAAGGAAAGATTCCTTTAATCATGTAAGGAAATGTGACAAGTGTCAGCGCTTCGCCACCATTCCTCGTCAGCCCCACCAAGAACTTACCACAGTATCCAGCCCGTGGCCCTTCGCCAAGTGGGGGATAGATTTCATAGGACCTATGCCGAGAGGCAGAGGTAATGCCTGCCACGCCTTAGTCGCCATCGACTACTTCACGAAATGGGTAGAAGCAGAGCCAATGGCGAAGATCACCGATGTTAACACCTCCAAATTCATATGGAAGAATATCATATGCAGGTTCAGAATTCCACACTCTCTGGTATCGGATAATGGAAAACAATTCGACAACAAAAAGGTCAGGAACCTATGCGAGGAGCTGGAAATCGCCAAGCACTTCTCTAGCCCCCATCATCCCCAGGCCAATGGTCAGGTTGAGGCGGTCAACAAAACCATCAAATACACGCCTAAACGGAAGCTTGAGGGATCAAAAAGGGCCTGGGTCGATGAACTTCCTCAAGTCTTATGGGCTATCCGAACCACCATGAAAACTCCGACCGGGGAGACCCCTTTCTCCATGGCGTATGGCGTCGAGGCTGTGAGCCCAGTTGAAATTGGTATTCCCTCACCCCGTCGGTTATTATTTAGTGATCGGGTTAACGACGATCTGATGAGGACAGGGTTAGATCTATTAAGTGAAAGAAGAGACGACTCCCAGGTGAGATTAACGTCTTACCAAAGAAAGATGTCCAGATACTTCAACAAGAAAGTAAAGAAGAGGACTTTTCGCGTTGGCGACCTCGTCCTAAGGAGAGTGTTCCTATCCTCCAAAGAACACGGCGTCGGAACACTCGGACCAAACTTGGAAGGACCATACAAGGTCGTTAGTGAAACACGCCCCGGGACATATCGCATCGAAGACATGAACGCCAAATTGCAACTTCATCCCTGGAATGCCGAGCACTTACGCCGATATTACCAGTAGTTAAACGGGTCGTTATATGGCCGAGTAGTTAGTTTAATTTTGTTTGGCTATTACAATGCGATTAGTCGTATTTAATCTTATTTGTTCGATGACCCAAACTCGCGGCGTCGGAAAGCAAACTCAAAACGAGATGTTTGTCATACAAGATCAAATAATAATAAGACAAAAATTGAAAATGAGGCCCATAAGAAAAATCATACTTCATTTCATAACAGAGAAATTACAAAAGAAACTTGTACAAAGAAAACCTAACTATCCTCCTAGCTATCCTCCTCACCCTCTACATCAGGCGGAGGGAACCTAGCTTCTAATGCCTCGAGGCTGAGGCTGGGGTAGTCATTTCGGAGCACTGCCAGGACTTCCTGTTGCCCAACCCTAGCGAAGTAATCCGAGAAGTTTGTATAGGCTTCAGTGTTGTGAAAATTGGCCACAAAATCCGCATTCGCACTCCCCAGCCTCACCTCTAGCTCTTTCTTCTCGGCAACCAGCCGTGCCACCTCTGACTCGGAGGATGCCACATTCTCCCTCAGATTCTGTAGCTCCTCCTCGCGGGACTGGGCCTCATCCAGAAGCCGCCTTTTCTCTTTATTGGCAGCCTCCAGGGCCTCGGCAGCCACCCTCTGAGCCGCGTTGGCATTATCCAGCTGCCTCGTCATCTGCAGAACATTGGAGTCAGACTCCTTCAGGTCAGCCTCCAGCTGCTCGTAGGCTACACGAGCGCTGTCCAACGCGGTCTGCAGACCTTCCAGAGCCTGCTTGTGCTCCTTATCATTTTTTGCGGCCTCAGCACTAAGTTTCTTTTGTTCTTGCATGTACGTCCGAAACTCGCCGAGCACCTTCATTTGCATAGCCGAGGCCCTGATAGCCGACGCCAGGCTGGCCTCCAAGACGTCCTCTAGGTCTCCATGCGAGGTGAACTCCTCCCACTTGGGGGTGAAGTATTTCTTCACGGCCTGGGCCCCCAAGGAAGGGTAAAAGGGCAAATCCCGAAGCGAATCTTCAGGGATCTTCGACCCGGAGCCGTCAATCAACTCCTTCAGCTTCTTTCTGGAGTCATAGGACCCCCCTCCACTGCCTCCTACATCCTGGGACTTCGAGGGCCCCTCCAGGACCACCTCCCCCGCAGTGTTCACTGCCAACGTGCGTTGACCCGCCGGGACGGTGCAGACCGCATCTTCAACCACCTCCACAGCCTTCCCCTTGGCCTGTGGGGATTCGGACGAGGCAGCTTTGTGTTTTTTTTCCTCGACAAGGGCTCTTTGCCCACCGGGACACTCTCGTCGTCGACCTCCATTGCCTTCGAGGCCTCAGTGTCTCCCTTATTTCCATCTCAGCTCAGGTCCTCAATGACCTTCTTCTGCCGAACCTCCTCTTTAGATCCGGGAGCCAGAGCCCTCGGCTTTTGCTTCGATAGACGGACCAAGGTTGGCCTCGGGCACTTGCCTTGTTCTATTTCATCTGCAACAACAAAGAGGTTCTAGTGTCACCGAAGTTCTAAACGAGACTCGAATCAAGCAGGGGTATTGGAACATTACCTTTGGAGGCCATTAAACCCAGCTCGCTTAAACACCTCTGTCGGTTTAACAAAAACCCGTATCTCCTGTTCGACGGAGGCGACTGGTAAATGGATTGAAGCACGTCAACCAGGTCCTCCGACAGCTCACAACGGGGCAGCAATCTTGAAAAGGAAACCAAGAACAAGTTAGAATATATTTTCACCCCCGTCGAAGACAATCACGTCGGCATCCCTCACTCACTGGCTATTCCGTAAAAACTGGATACATCCAAGTCCGGCTCTGGGTCGTCTGTTACCCTCTGCCAATTACCCGTCACCCAGAACCAGGACTCCTTCCACTATTTTATGGAGGAGGGGCAGTCCGTCACAAGGGGCTTATGTGCTCTCCACGGGCAAAAATAGTACCAACCAACCTCCTCCACCTTGTCCTTCTTCCTCGGTAGTTTCCGTGGCTGGTATAGGGTCTAGAACACGTGAGGAGGCATCTCCAACCCCAACGAATGCCTGAACCACAAGTACATGCTCACCGCCATCTGACTCCACCCGTTCGGAGCCACCTGAGTGGGAGCCAGCCCATAAGTCCGTAGAATCCGTCGGAAGAAGGGATGCAGAGGTAGTCGCAGGCCACCCACGAAAGCATTGAGGTGCAAGGCTGTACAACCCCTCCTCGGAACACATGCTCGTTCATTTGCCTCCGGAAGTATGAGCTCAATGTCTCCAGGCACCTTGTACTGCTCCCTCAACGACACCAAGTCCCCTTCTACCATTATCGAGGGGACATCCATCGCGGTCCACCTAATTGGGCCGGCCCTAAACGGGTTTGTTCCCTCTACTACCCTAGACAGTGAGGATACGTTCATCACCTTGCCTGTCGATCCACACACGCTTCGAAGAGGCATAATCTCGGCCATTTCAGGTGAAACGGGTCGGGACTCCCCTTTTCTTCAACACGACCAGAAGCCTCGTTATCACCAAACTCCGCGGACATTGTCAAAACTAAAACAAAATCAGAAAGTAAAAGGACTCTAGATAGAGGGTTTACCTAAACCTAAGTCTTCGCCGGAAACGGAGATGGAAACAAACGCCAGGAAATCTCGCCTGAAGTCTAGAAATACACTGCAAATCTCTCAGAAAAAAGCGTAAGGAAAAAATTATAACCCCCCTCACCTATTTATAGGCAAATACGAATGATATCACACCGTTGGATCAACCAGAATTCAATCCGCATCGTCCGTTGGCATCGGTCCATCTCTGCCCTTGAATCCGAAAAGACGCAAGCAACCATTTGAATGAATGCCTCGATGCGGGCGTGCTAACCACGCGCGCGTCATTTCTCGATACCACCAAAGCCACCATACTTAAACACCATCATTACCTGCGGCCGTCTTTTCACCATACCCAAAAAGGACGTGCGTCAGGCTACCCAATCAATCAATGACCCGTAGATTGAACCATTAATTGCCCTGCAGCGGGCCTCTTCGCCTCCCACACCTTGAGACTGGGCCATTCCGCCTCTCCTAACTTGGGACTCGGCACATCCGCCTCTCCCACTTGGGACTCGGCACATCCGCCTCTCCCAACCTGGGGTTCGGCATCCCTACCTCTTCCCACTTAGGACTCGGCGTCTCTGCCTCTCCCAACTGGAACTCGGCGTCTCCGTCTCTCCCACTTGGGACTCGGCACATCCGCCTCTCCCAACCTGGAGTTCGGCATCTCCGCCTCTCTCCGCGTGGGACTCGGCATCTCCGCCTCTCCCAACTTAGGACTCGGCGTCTCCGCCTCTCCCCACTTGGGACTCGGCGTCCCCGCCTCTCCCAGCCTGGGACTCGGCGTATTCGCCTCTCCCCGCTTGGGACTCGGTGTCTCCACCTCTCCCCGCGTGGGACTCGGTTACTCCGCCTCTCCCACTTGGGACTCGACACATCCGCCTCTCCAACCTGGGGTTCGACGTCCCCGCCTCTCCCCACTTGGGACTCGGCGTCTCCGGCTCTCCCAACTTGGGACTCGGCGTCTTCGCCTCTCCCACTTGGGACTCGGCACATCCGTCTCTCCCAACCTGGAGTTCGACGTCTTCGCCTCTCCCCGCGTAGGACTCTGCATCTCCGCCTCTCCCAACTTGGGACTCGGCGTCTCCGCCTCTCCCACTTGGGACTCGGCACATCCGCCTCTCCCAACCTGGAGTTCGGCGTCCCTGCCTCTCCCCACTTGGGACTCGGCGTCTCCGCCTCTCCCAACTTGGGGCTCGGCTTTTCATCCCGCACACCAACAGTATCAAGGCCCGCCACCCACATTAAATGAACGTCTCGGGCCTTGTGGGACTTCAATCCCTACCTCAAACTTTAAAACAAACACCCAAGTAAACATCCAAGTTCAACATCCCACATGAATGACAGATTCTGAACTTGGGGGACTATTGTTACGCACCAATCCTACCTGGTAGCCCGCATCGCCACACAGGCATTAGCCGAGGCGTTTTGGGCTGACCCTCATGTTCCTCCGAGGCGGTCTTGGGCCGACCCAACCTTTCTCCGAGGCGTTCAGGGGCGAGGTGAGTAATTTCCCGAGCCTCAGGGTGCCAAGTAGATTGAGTGGCCAACCCTAGTTGCGTGTTGAGAAAGCCTCTTTGCCAAACTTACAACTCAATCTTGAAAAGATTGATGGGACTGCCTGCCAATGCGGCCTGTCACAATCATAGCCTCTTAGTTTGCGGCCGAAAGTGACTTTCTCATTAATGCCGTTAATGTGACACTTAAGATGAGACTCGAGAACCCCTCAGATGAAACCACGTGTCGCGCATCAAAGGGGATCGCCATTGTAGGATTTGCCTATAAATACTAAGCTTGTTTCCACAAAAAAGGGATGTTGAAAATGTCACTCTGACTATATACATAAACAAGTCCTCCATTCTAACTATTCTCGAGTGTCGTAACCACCTCGGAATCTGTTAGTCAGAGGCCCTCAGGCTATCACCTTTGTCATATAGTGTCCTTGACCTTTTATTCTTCTCCCGCTCGGATCGAGGCATATCTACGTGGTTGAATAAACCACGTGGCAGTCTTGACAAAGAGAAAAATACACGTAGGCAGAGGTAGCGTGGGGATCCTGTTGGCAGTCATTTTTGGAGGTCAACATTTTCAAAAATATTCTTGTTTCATTTATTTTAAAAACACTGTTTTTTTTTTAAAATTATTATTTTAATTTATTATATTAAACAATATATGGTAAGTGAATAGTAAATTTGCCGCTTGAGTCCTTGATTATTTGTACGATAAGTCTTTCATCTTTCTAATATCTCCACTTTAGTCCATATACTTCATTTTTCATTTCAATTTCGTCTTTTTTTATTTGCAACCCAAATCTTTCAACTTTTTGATTTTTGCAACTTGATCCTCATATTTATACTTTTATATCAAACAGTGATACACAGTATCATTTGTATCAGATCGTGATACTAAACAGAAACTGTTACAGCTGCAAAACCAACTATAAATTTCAATAAGTTCGTATTAATATACACATTGGACTCTAAAAATCTATTGATACTGTGTAACATCAGTATGATATAAATATGTAACACAATGCCAAATTTAACAAATAAAACTATTGATTTCATCATTTGTAACATACGTAACATTAGTGATACAGAATATCAATTCATGTAACATGTGATGTGTAAAATAATATAATATAATATGTAATATATTCAGTTACATATTCAAGATACAAAATATCATTTGCAACATCTGTATCAAATATACTATAAAGGATTAAATTGACATAAAAATATAAATATGGGGACCAACTTGTAAAAATATAAAGGTTCAAGGACTTGATTTTTAAATAAAAGAGGACGAAATTAAAATGAAAGAGGAAGTACATAGACTAAAATAGAGATATTATAAAGATGAAGGACTTATTGTGCAAATAATTAATTCATTATTTTATTAATTAATATAATATTAATTATGTATTATTTTTAAAATAAATCTATTAATTTGTTAGATTTGAAATTATTTTAAGATTGGTAAGTGGTAGGTGTAATATTCCGAAAATATCTCCTTATAAACTTAGTGCTTGTTTGGTTATATTTTTGTGTAAATTTTAAACAGTATATCTTATCGAATGTGTATATAAAAAATGAATAAGAATTGTATAGATAAAAAATAATGTTTTACCAATTTATAAGTGCTTGCAATATATTCTACAAAAAAAAGTTTAATGAATTCAAAATCTTGATATTAGAAGTAAAGTTGGTATTAGATGATATATTTCTTAAATAATCCCACGTCTAAAATTAATGTATATATATTTACTTATTTTGTGGGGTTTCCACTTTTAAGTTACCTTTTGCTTCTTCCACCGCGCGATGAGGGTCATATTTTAGAGAGAGAATGAATAACTTCATCACCAAGTTTATCTCACTTCCTTATTCCTTCTCCCATTTGTCCCACAAACGTCTCTCATTTGTCCTATAAATATTAAATACAATTCTCTCACTATACATCCATCATTAATATTCTTTATATTTTGACCACCGAAAAAGCTGATTTTTGAAAAAAAAAGTTGAAATTATTTTGATCCATTCCAAATTAAGTAATTATGGTGAAGCTGACATTGGTTGGTAGGGTGAAAGATGGGCTGCCTCTTGCTGAAAGTCCAACTTATAAGAATCAAGAAAATGATAACTTGTCAACTTACAAGCAACAAGGAGAGTTCATACTCAAAGAATTCTCAAGAGGAGCCTTGCCTACTTCAAAGATGACCATTTTGCTCGATCACCATTGCTTCAAGTATGATTTTCTTCTCTAATTTGTATTTAGATTTTACATGTTCAAGGCCTACCTTCCCTACCTCTGTTTGTTTCTGATTTTATTCGATTTATTGTTGCTCTTAATAATTAGGACTTAATGAGTGATATAGACTCTAGAATTATACGAGTGTATTAGGTTTATGTAATCTCGTACCACTTATTATAAAACACGACTTTTCATTGGTAAGTTTTATCTTGGTTTGATTTCCAGTTTTATTGTTGAGAATGGAATTTGCTTCATGGCACTCTGTGACTCATCTTATCCAAGAAAGCTGGCTTTTTATTATCTACAAGATCTGCACAAGGAATTTGACGAGTTAAATGTGAAGACACAGAGAATTACAAAGCCATATAGCTTCATCAAATTCAGTAATTTCCTGCCACCATAATTACGAATCTCTATAATTCAGTATGTTTTAGGACATGTTTGGTACATTGTTTGATTAAATAGGATCAATGAATGATGCATACAACAAAATTTGTCAATTTTCCTCTCAATCCTATCCAATCCAAATGACCAAAAATTCCATCAATATTTAGTTGCTGATCAAATTCTAGTGTCAATGACTTGGGATGTTTCTGATTTGCACCACCAGATGGCATCATTGGAAATGTTCAAAGAAAATATGAAGATACAAGGACACAGGCAAATCTATCAAAGCTAAATGCAGTGCGTTCTCAAGAACCAGACAATATTGCATCAGAAAATCTTTCACAAATAGTAAAACGAAGACGAAGATCTGGTAAGCTTATCGACTTAAAATCAAACTTATACAATATCGTAAAGTTGTCAGTATCGATGTTGTGAATTACGCAATGACAGGATAAATTTTTTTTTCCTTCTATTATCAGAAATGTTGGAGAGAATAAGCAATGCACATCTAAATGTCTCTCCAATCTGGGGTTCCAAAAGTCTTGAGGTATGTATAATTTATAAGTTTTGCATAGAAATTATTGTGCGTCTTAGCAGGCAACAGAACTATGGTGCATAAACCTTGGAGATGTAATACATTTCCTTTTGTTTTTGCTAATTTCACACAGATTATTGCTCTGAAATGGACACCAATAGGAATAGTCCTTGCAGTTACTACTCTACTTTTATGGACCAGCTTAATCCATAAAGACAACTTCTTATAAATTGCCTATTTTAGGCCTGCTAAATCTGAGGATATTCATTGAGCTTCCAAAGCCTCTTGAATGTAAATTCCTGTCATGTACTTAAGATTTGATATATATGAAAAGAATGTTCATAATTAATTTTAGAGTCAGCTATGTAAATACTTTCATTACTTCGTCCAATTCATTGTTACATCTAATCGAAGATTTAAACCACCTAGATCCTTAGCAACCACGACAAGTCATGTTAATTTTGGTCTACTCCTTTCTCTTCTAATTTTTTTCTATTGAGATTGTGTCACTCTTATAACCGAAACCTCTTTAGGTCTACACAAAACATAATTTAACCACTTGTGCCGTTATTCCCTTAATTTTTCATCAATCCATGCCACTTCTTCTTGTTGGCCTATATGTTCATTTCAAGCTCCAATCTATTAATAACAGTTATGAACATGTTCTGAGTTCAGGGTGCACATGAATTATCTAACTAACTATGTTTCTTCTCCGAGACATGTCCTGAGTTCTGACAGTCATTACCTAGCCCAGTACAAAACTTGAAACATAAGAACGTCATAAAATTGTCAAGTCATTGATACACACAAAATCAGCCAAACACTAATGATACTGCTTATATTTAAAATGGAATCCTTCCTGAATACAAGTTACACTGAGTTACACTATCAAGTAACAAATCTGAGCATGCCTAGATACCTAAGACCGCTCAGGAAAAAAAAAATTTCTTACATTGCATATCTCATAAAGCAAAAGGCATCACTGGATCATATTCCTAACACGACATCATCAAAAGTCCACAAATTGCGAAACAGAAAATGACTTCATAAAGCAATGTGAGCGAGAAAGAGACAAATTTGATAGTCTACAGCTACAGTTACAGTAAGGACCCACATCAGAAAGAAATATCATAAGTTAAATAACTTCAGAAGGAATAAAGTAAGAAACTTTACGTTCAAATTGTCCATTCTAGGAAGAATGATCGACAACAATATGCCAGTATTTGCTCAGTCATCTGTGAAACTTTGGACTTGGACCTGCACACTACTTGATTCTAATTCTCCAGCAACACTTTATCCTTGCATGAGCTCTAGGAGGTCCATGACCATTCATGAGTGGATCATGTTGAACTGGAACCTGGATAGCTGCTGTGGAATGGTGGATATAACAGGTCCATATCTCTGCCATTTCGCGAAGAAGTGCTTCGTAAGAATCATATGATTGCCATATTTATATGATTGTCAACCTTCACCACAAAACGCTAACAAAAAGGGCCTTTTGTGTTTGCTTCTTGTTGTTGTTTTTATTATTATTATTATTATTATTTAATAACTTTTTTGGGAGGGTTGTGGGTTGGGTGGGTGGGGGTGGAAGGGAGGATGGTGTGTTGCTGCCATTGTGTAAGGTAGGTCATAATCGAGGAAATAAAAAAGAGTAAATCAAACAGAGACCAATAATAAAAAGGAAAGCAACTGAAATTATTGGCAGTTATATTAGTTTGCTCATATACATCCGTACTTCTAATCTCTAACTAAGCACATGTTTGGATATGCTTAAATTATAATTTCAAATGGTCAAACTGGTGAAACATAATTTTTATCCACACATTTCATAGGACACTCAACTTACAACCCACTTTTTATCCACACATTCACCAACTTATAATATAAGCACTTAAAAAATAATTTTAGCACTATCAAAAACATGCACTAAACTGCTAAAAGAACTATTTAGAATAAGAGCTACTTAATCTCTTTCGTACCTGAACATTGTCGTAGAGTTCAAACAATGGAACAGCAAGAAGTTTCAAGTTTTTTGGCACAGCAAAGTACTCTCTTTCAGATAGGTGAACAATGAAAAGCTTCTTGCACTCCTGCATTAACCAAATGAACGGAAAGCACAAATTAATACCAAAAATGTCCTTACACAGTATGTATGCAATGAAATTATGTTTTAAATTAATATTACCTTAGGTTTCGTAATATGTGGAGGGCAGTAAGGGTACATTATAGTTTCAAAATTTGGTCTCCACCAGATAGCCACACACTCACCTATCTGCAATGAATGTTGCCAATACAAGAAGGCAAAATAAAGTAAATAATTATTAAAAACTAGGAGAAAGGCCATGAGACAACGTCTACCAAATAACATAATTTCCCTCACTTACGGTACATAACGGGAGTAAATATGGTCCTCAACCTCAACCTTAAATTTAAAATGTACGCATCCAAGTAAATCACTTGTAAGTTTTGGTATGTCAATCTGAGATAGAACTTAGTTGTGTGTATCCTATCACACATTCCTTTTCTCCAAATAATTTACAGAGCAGTGAAATATACTTCCCACAGTACAATCCATTACTGAAAATTGTCCACCTGGAACCTGTTCTCAGACAACAACTCTTACATAAACATTACCTGCCAATCTGGCTGAAGAGAAGGTGAATTAGCAGCAAGTTTGCTAGAGAGTTTCCTTTTCAAGCCCTCAACCTCTGGAAATATATGTTAAAAAATGAAAATAAGTACAGAATAAGAAAAATAAAAGAGTTTCCAATTAAAGTTCAGTGCCCGCCGCGTTTTTCCTCTTTTTTTTTTTTTTCCCACCGGGGCCGCCTGAATGGGGGAAGGGAGTGTTTGACAATCAAGCAGACAACATAGAGTAGCAATTAAAAATTCTCAAAGTGGAAGTAAAACATTATACCATTCTCTCCTGGCTTCAGCCGGCCGCCTGGGAGTTTACAGAAAGTATTTCCGATTTGCAGAAGAAGTATATGGGGGTGATTGTGTTCTTGTACCTATTGAACAATGTTATGTAATTAGCCACTATTAGAGATGCACAAATTTTTTTCCACTTTTTAAGTTATATTCATGCTGAAAAATAAAAGAGTGAGAAAATATAATATATTTGAAAATTGAAAGCTTCCATGGTAGTTTTGAATAGTGAAAGACGGACAGAAATGGAACTTTCATATTGGTTACAGAAACCCCCAATAATGTCCATCAATTTTTAATTGGATTAGTATGGTACAATAATCAGTAACAAAGATTAGAACAATTTTTGAAGAAGATTAACTCACACCCGACCATCGCTGAACACACAGACCATAAAATGGATAAGTTGAGAAAATATTGTTTTGTATAATTCCTAGTAATTCCTAACAGAATGAAAATGAGCTGAACTTAATCATGATGGCAATTAAGACCATTGATAAAATACATATTCCAAACAAAAGACATTGTTTCTGTGTTTTTCTTCTAATGAAGTGTAGTCTATAAGAAAACAAAAACAAAGAATTCACCACCAGCCTTGATCATGAAAGAACACAATACTAAGGATCAAGTTCATATCACATTATGTTTGGTGCACCATTTTTGTTGTCCATTGTAGAAGAAAAGAAACATAACTAGAAGGCATTCAAATTTCAAAACACCAATAAGTTCATACTATATGGTCAATACTCGTGTAAGAATCAAGGCATTTACATATTGCAGCATTTCTTAACATTAGATAAACTAAGCTGATACACAAACATTTGGGATCACAATGCCACTGCAGAGGAACATAACAATGAAAAAGAGTTAGCCAATTAACAGAATGGATGCAATGGTATTCATTAACATGATAAAGTTTGATTTCACTTATTCTTGAATTGAAAAAGAAAAGGACTGCTTCATCCATACTCAGCGCAGAAACATAAGGTTCCTTCAAGTGACTTCAGAAACTATATCAGATTGAATATGACTTTACTTCACCTTATCTGTTTAAACAAGTCTTTAACCGGGTCCACTTAGCTAAATCAAATAAATAGAAGGTTTTGAAGGCACAAAAATTCCTCACTAGTTTTTTGACATGTCTATGTTAATTGGCCAGCTTGCATAACCTTGTCCATGTCAAATAATCTTGACAAAATAATTAACTAAAACAAAGACTTAGGCTTTTAAAAAGAAAAAGCAATGCCTACACAATTCTATCAAGAAACAATTAATCCAAAAGTTCAAAAAGTATATTCTATAAAACTAAAGTTCAACTTCAGCAAATGCATGAATTTCGTCAGAATGTTTCACACAAATAAATCAGAAAGTGTTGAAAGTAGAAACATACCAATAAAATCCCTTCAACGCTAGTCCTCATGCCCTCCTTCATGTAACTACACCAATTTGAAATCCATAAAATCAAAATTAAGACACATACCAAAGGTCTGGCATAAAACCCTAGATACACTTAGTTTGATCTAGGTTTTTACTATGATTAAACAAAAAATATTAAAAATTAGTAACACTAACGCACTTGACTTTCATGCGGGCAAGGCGATCGGCAACTGATGTATCTTTCTCCATCTTTGGCTCTTTGGTACCAAAAGTATAGCTCGAAAGAGGGTATGTATTAACCACCGGTGACGTCACCATTTTCTCCCTCCCCCCTCTTGTTTCTTGTATTCTGGATATCGTGAAGCTTGATCTAATTGAATTTGCTCCGCCGCAGAAATCGCCGGTGGCCGATAGCAGGATGTTAAAAAGCGTGGCGACGGCTTCGCCTCCTGTCGGTCATGTTCCTTGGTCTCTTAACTAAAGTCGTGCATATTTTAAGAAAGCGCATTGTAACATTTTAAATTTTAGGATAAATTACACTCAATTCCCACTCTCTCTATTTAATTTTAATCTGATGTATCATTAGACCTTCCATTAATTGACGCAATTGGTCATTTTTAATAATTTTTTCTTTTAACTTAAATAAACTAAAAATGAGAAAATTAGAATCGGAATCCCTAACATTTTTAAAAGTGATAAATTTAGCACATTTACCCAAAAATAAATAAAAAGTAAAAAATGACAGAAAAAATAAATAAAAATAAAATAGAAAATAAAATAGGATTCTTCTTCTCAATGACCCGGCACCTCAAGACCAGGCAACAATTACCACCACCAAAACTAGTGTTGTACTGGCAACTATCACCACCACCATCCCAAGATTGAATTATGGTGATTTTAATTGTTTTTTGTAATCTCGTTCGGTCAATTGAGTCGTCTATTTCTGCTCAATATCCATATATACCAAATACTGAAGAATCTGATTTCAATTTAGATTTCTTTTGGGTTTGGGATGTGTGGGAGTGGGGTGAGTTACATTTTTTATTGGGAAATTGGCGCAAATAGTCCATAACGTATGATATTAGTGCGTAAATGGTTCTTAAATTTTTATTTTTGACAGAGTGGTCCCTAACATATCCATTTAGGTGTACAATTAGTCCTTTTTTACGGATTCCATTAAAAATCAGTTAAAAACATATCTATTTAGGTGCGCAAATGATCCTTTCATTTTTTTTGTCGTTAATAGTGGGGGTAAAATTATCAAGTTACATTTTTTTTCATTTATTTTAATTGGCTCAAATAGTCCCTAAGGTAAATGTTAGGGACAATTTGTGCCTATTGAAAAAAAAAAAAAAAAAAATGTAACTCGACAATTTTACCTCCACTAATAAAGACAAAAAAATGAGAGGGACCATTTGTGCACTTAAATGGATAGATTTTTAATGGAATCCATCAAAAAGGACTAATTGCGCTCCTAAATGGATAGAGTAAGGATCACTCTACCAAAAATGAAAGGTTATGAACAATTTGCGCAATAATATCATACGTTAGAGACCATTTGTGCCAATTTCCCTTTTTTTAAAAAAAATAAAAAAATAAATCTATATATATATATATATTATAATAGGATAATGGTCAAAAATTTCAAGCACAAAATTTTCTACCATTTTTTATTGGGATAATTGCATCAAAGGTCCCCAACGTTTTAAAAATGATAGGGATATGCCCTTAACCTAAAAAAATAGCACCAGACATCCCTAACGTTTGAAGAAATAGGCACCGTAGGTCCCTCTTAACATTTTCCATCAATTTTCTCCGTTAAATCGTTATATTTGCACTGCACGCGCTTCATTTCTACAAAAAATGAGAGTGAAATTGTAAATTTTCATTTTCTAGGTTACCATTAATGGAGGCATCAGAGTCTCCTCCATAAGTGGTATAAGAAATAGTATCGTCCTCACCAGGGAAATGCTTGTGCCTCATGAAGCTAACATTTGATTCATTATCCCCATAGAAAGAATCAAAGCCATCACTTTCAGTATCAGAAAACACTCTCTTCAAGAATCAAAGCCATCACTTTCAGTATCAGAAAACACTCTCTTCCATCTTCTGGATCCAATTGGAGTAGTACGAGTACTCGTAAGTTGCACTAACCTTGCAGCATCATCACCATCTATGGATTGATTATCATGCTCTAAAATCGTGGACTAGTTTGCCTTGCCAGAGTTATCATTTGCGAAAATTGGTAGGAGAACATATTCTCAATTGACTCGGAGCTGTTGTACCTTCTCCTCCTCAGTCCAAGTGTTTTCCTTCGGTACGAGTCTGGTGTGGTGGCCTCGAGATCCTCAAGAAATAAAAATTTGTAATCTCCACATATGTTGATAGCTTCAAGATCTGTTTCGTTTCTTGGAAGCAAACATGATAATTTCCCACAATCAGCCAGACCCAATTTATTTCAACAACTGACAACTACAAATTTTGATAGGTACAAGCCCACTTCAAATTCACTGTAAAAATTAAAATTAAAACGAAAACAAAAATGTGCAGACAGGAACTACACCGACTAAGAATCTGAAATATACATCAAGCCAGAACAAGATCCAGTTGATTGAAATGTAAATAATCGAACATAACGATTAATAATGTTAAGAGGGACCTACAGTGCAAACATAACGATTTAACGGAGAAAATGTTAAGAGGGACCTACGATGCCTATTTCTTCAAACGTTGGAGATGTCTGGTGCTATTTTTTTAGGTTAGGGGCATATCCCTAACGTTTTTGAAACGTTGGGGACCTTTGATGCAATTATCCCTTTTTTATTTTCAATTTTGATAAGTTTTGTCATAAATGCTGCATATGCCAATATCCTCATTTGCTTGTTTCAGCAGAAAACGAAGTATGTTTTTTTTTTAATTAGTTTCACACATTGATTGTTTATTTATTTTTCTGCAAAAAATGAAGTGTAACATTTAATATTATATACGATAAATGTAACAACTTTTCAAATTCTTTAATTAATTTCACACATTAATTGTTTATTTTTTTTCTTGCAAAAAATGAAGTATAACATTTAATATTAAATGATAAATGCAACAACTTTTCATAAATGTGTTAGACTCATCATCATCTTTTTTTTATATGAAACCGTCTTTTTGGACTTCCATGTGGTATTCAAACAGTTTATTGTTTCCTATTTTTTGTTAAATCATTTCTGTAAATTATTTGCATTTTTGAATTTTTTTTCTTATTTTATTTTACTGCGTGTTCGGATACTGTTATAATTTATTTTTTAAAATTAAAACAACTTTGCGAAATACACTCAAATAAGGATAAACGCAGCAACTTTTCAAAAACTAACAATTGAACTCATCATCTTTTTCTTTTTTATGAAACTGTCTTTTGGCCTTCTATATGGTATACGAACAATTTAATTGACATATTTAAATGGGATCAGGTTTTCTGGTGTGCCTAATCATGAGCTAAAGTTGAAGGTTGGCACACTTGTTATATTACTTAGAAACATAGATCATTCAGTTGAATTATGCAACGACACTAGATTGGTCATCACAAAAATTGGTAATCATATTATTGAAGCCAAAATTCTCTCAAGAAGCAATGCAGGTCACAAGGTTCTTATATCTAGAATGACATTAATTGATTATGTGTAGGATATGGAATGCTTACATTCATACTTTTATAAATAAGTACATGCTTTATTAGTTTCATGAAAATTATTCATATGATTATTTTAGAACAGAATTAATCAATGAATATAAAAGAAAATATAAAGAAGAAGTTAAAGAATTTATTTTGCATTATGTTTATAATCATTATAAACAATGAGCATAATAAATGAAATAAATGAAGAAGAATTTGGAAAAGTTTTTGAACAAAACGAATCCAAATGAAACTATTCAAAAGAGATTTTGATCTCTAATAAAAGACTGGCAAAGATTTGTAAAACGAATCTTTTCATACACCCTAGTGGAGTTTTTGTTCAGCCAAACTTCATTAACAAATTCATCAATAGGAATAGACATGTATATTATGACGTCTTTCAAAAGGAGTTTGCTATACATGTACAACACACTACATGAAGGATAGGAATATCTTTACTCACTAAATAGGACATAAATAAAGCAAAACAGAAAGTTGACTTAGATGACAACAAAAACCTATATTGGGTTACTATAGGAGCAATTAGGATTTTGATCCGTAGCACCCTATCAGACAAAATTGATCAACCCATTTCAATGAGTTTGATTGATGAAAGAATACAGAATCCAATTGAAGGATGTCTAGGTTCCCTAAATGGAAACTTAGCATGTGAAAAATTGATATTTACAGTCTTTCCTAGACTATCAGTTAGTCTTCATAATCAGGATTTTGATGGAATCTTATCTTTTGTACACAAGTACTTAAGAACAAATTTAGTCAAAAATAACAACGTCCCTTTTCCAATGTCATACTTGGTTAGTTGTGCAGTGCATAATCAACACAATATGACTATTGTAAAAGAACCCAAAGGAATCAAAATTGATCTCTTGTTTTCAGACTATCTTGAACATAAAGAAACCGAGTTTGATCCATCCAGAAAAATTTGTTGAAATTGATTTACTTCAAGAAAAAACTCTAGTAAAAGAACAAAATCCGCTTTTACTTAGAACAACTTCCATGAGACAAAAACCTGAAATTAGGTAAAAAGAAAAACCTGAGTCTAGTCAAGACAGTCAATTAAGACAACTTAGAGACACTGTCAATAAAATGATAGAAAGAATCTTAGGAGAATAAGATGTCAATTTCTGACATTTTAAGAGAACTAAGAATTCTAAAAAAAGACATTGATGAGATAAAAATATCCCTTAAAAATTCATAATAAAAAATCAATGGAACAACATTCAGCCGTCATAATTGCTGGAATTAGGAATCAACCTAGTACATCAATTAAAAAGACTACTTTTGGAAATTTTCAAAAGAAAGGGAACGAAGTCGAAAATAAAAAACAAATCAAAAACGAAAAATTTGAATTTGATGATCCAGATTCAGAATGACAAGTTTCAAAAAAAATTTAGAAAAAGTTTATAAAACTTCTGAAAACTTAGAACTGTTAAATGTTCTTTTAGCTTTTGAAGACAATGAGCTTGAGCAAATTGCATCAATTGTTAAAAGAGTAAACATTAACAATCAAAAGACTATTCTTACAGCCAAATCTGTAGGAGATGAACCAGATAACTTAGAACCAGTTAAATCAAATGACATTTCTGAAGATAGTTCAGAAGATGACATAGTCATTCATGAAAGATTCTATCCCAATAGGAATCCCATCCAAAAAGGAATAGAATTAAGAGAACCAAAAATTGAAATTGAACCTATGTATTATGAACCTTCATCATCTCAAAATCCAATAGGAGACGAAAAAAGACCTGTAGGAGACTGTGTCCTTGGACCAAAGCCAGTTAGAGATGATATTGATCCATCATTTCTATTAAACAAACCTAAGAAAATACAAACTGATTTGAAAATTCTTGATCTAGATTGTGTTCTTGATCCAGAAGTTATCATTGAAGATTGGTATAATAATATCATGATATCTATGATAATCAATAAAGAAATCCACAGAAGCGAAACTAATTCTTGGAATTATGTTATTTCCAGTACAAGAGGAAATGTGAAAGCTTTCCTTAAGACTATAACATATGCCACCAAGAATGCCATTTGGCAAGAAACCCAATGAGATATTCCTCAATTTATTAAAAGAATTGTGAAAAAAAAAATCTATAAACAGTTTACAGGTCAAACTTACGAAGTGTTTAAAAACACTAGGTCTACTATTGATGTGGCAGATGCCATGAATTATTTAGAAAAAATATCTATTTGCGATATGTGCTTCTTTGAAGAATATACTTGCGAATTTTCTAAATATTATTACATCCGTCCCTCTGAAGATTGGAAAAATCTTATAGAAAAATTCATGAGAAAATTACCAGAACCATTTAACAATGAAGTAATGGTACTTTTCAATGAAGCAATTGAAAAACAGGAAAATAGTAAAGAAAATTTTAAAGTCAATCTCCAAATAGACCATTCTTTAGGTCTAGCAATTACAATTACAAGGAATCTTCTTGTTGAAAAATGTAAAGAATGATATCTTGTTAGGACTAGCAGAAATGCAGTTACTCGAAACCCTAGAATCTGTTGTAGCAGATATCTTGACAAAATCCATGTATAATATGGTTGCAAACCTGAAAAAAGACAAAAGAAACCTAAAAAGAAAACTTATAGGTTTAAAAGGTACAAAAAAACCATATAAAAAGAAATTTTTTAAGTAAAGAAAATTCTTTAAAAAATATGACAAAAAATCTAACAAGGTTAAAAAAGACAAAGAAGACAAAAATAAATTTTGTCCTCAAAAGAAAAAGAATTGCAGATGTTGGCTCTACAATGAATTAGGACACTATGCAAATGAGTGCCCTGCAAGAATTGGAAATGAAGACAGGATTAAACTCCTAAAGACATTTGAAAAACAAGGTTTCTACCCTGTAGAAGACCCAAGTGATACTGAATCACTTTACTATCTGACAACTGATACAAACACGGATTTTGAATCATCTTCAGAATTAGGGATGGCAATGGGGCGGGTCCGGGGCGGGGCCGGCCCCGTGAAAAATTTTACCCGCCCCGCCCCGCCCCGCGACCCGCGAATTCGCGGGGCGGGGCGGGGCGGGTCACGGGGCGGGGCGGGGCGGGGCGGGTCGGCCCTTCGACCCGCCAACCGCCCCGCGAATTTTTTTTTTTTTTTTTTTTTTTTCTGAAAACTGAAAAAATAATAAATTTTTTTTATATATATTTGTACTAAACAAAACAAAAAAATTATAAAATTGAGGTTATGGTGTAGTGGTTAAGATTTGTAGTTTACAAATTTCAACCCGGGTTCGATTCTTCTTTAGCCTATTTGTAGTGAAAATTATAATTTGTATTATATATTTATATTTTATGATTTTTCAAAAAAAAAAAAAAAAAAAAAAAAAAAAAAATTCTAGGGGCGGGCGGCGGGGCGGGTCGGGGCCGTCCCGGACCCGCCCCGGACCCGCGGCGGGGCAGATTTTTCTGCCCCAAACCCGCCCCTATTGTCCAACGGGGCGGGGCGGGGCGGTGCTTCGCGGGGCGGGGCGCGGGGCGGGTCGCGGGTCGTGGGTTTTTTTGCCATCCCTATTCAGAATCTTCTTCTGAAAATGAGTAATAGAAATATTACAAATCTAAATTCCATTTATATCCCAATTAAGCTTAGCTTTGAAGGATACAGAAAATACACAATCAATGCCTATGTGGATACTGGTGCATCAGTATGTACAGCTAGTAAATGGATTATTACAGAAAATTTTTGGGTAAAAGCTGAAAAAACCTTAAGTCTAAAAATTGCAAACGAATCAAATGTAACATCTTCAAAAGTCATTAAAAATCTTGATGTAGCTCTTTGTGGACATCATGATAATAAACTAAAAACCTTTTTCTTTAAAATCCCTACAGTTCATAATTTAGAAACAGGAATTGATTTCATAATTGGTAATTACTTTTGTCAATTATATCATCCCTTCATACAGAAAATTGATCAAATCAGTTTTACTTTAAATAAAAGAAAACTTTGGATTGAAAAGAAAAGAAAAGTAGTTGCTTCTAATTCTCTTCAGAAATTTTTTTAGAATCTCTAAAAATTAACGAAAATAGAAAAAACATTTTCTCATTTTCAAGGGGAGAATATTGCACATAATTCAAATGTTTTCATAACATCTGAAGAATTAGAAGTTTTCAAAATAAATACAAAAAGAGAAAAGATCTCTGATCTTTTTGAAAAATGTTGTTCAGAAAATCCTTTAGATCCAAGGATTAATAAAGAAAAGTTCACTGCAAAAATAGAATTACTTGATGAATTTAGAAATAAAATAGGTCCAAAGGATAGAGAAGAATTCTTAATCCAAATTAAGGAATTACTTGATTTAGGAGTAATTGAACCAAGTAAATCACCTTTCTCTTCTCTTGCCTTTATGATAAAAAAGAAGCAGAAAAAAGACGTGGAAAAGCTAGAATGATAATTGACTATTCAACACTCAACAAATATACTAAAAATGATGGTTACATCCTTCCCAACATGCAAAGCCTTTTGCAATTAATAAAAGAAAAAATAATATTTTCTTCTTTTGACTTAAAATCAGGATTTCATCAAGTCAAATTTGATGAAGGAACAAAACCTCTTATAGCATTCAGTTGTCCTCAAGGACATTTCCAATGGACAGTCGTTTCATTTGGATTAAAACAAGCACCAGGTATTTTCCAGAGACATATGGATAATACATTTAAACAGTTTAATGATTTTTGTTGTGTTTACATTGATGATATTCTTGTTTTTTCTGAAAATGAGATAGATCATGAAAAACATGTGTTACAAGTTTTGCAAAAAATATGCAGTGAAGGAATTGTGCTATCTAAAAAGAAAGCAGAATTGTTTTAAGAAAAAATTGGCTATTTAGGACTAGAAATTGCTCTAGGATTTAAACAGCTAAAGTCTTACATTTTGACACATATTCAAGAATTTCCTGACGAAATTCAAGATAAAAAACAGTTAATGAGATTCTTAGGATGCTTAAATTATGACGAATCTTTCATAAAAGATCTAACTAAAATGAGAAGTCATTTACAGAAAAAACTAAAAAAAAGAACATAAATGGAATTGGACTAAAGAAGATAGTCTATATGTACAAAAAATTAAAAAGAAAATGAAAAATCTTCCATCTCTTTACCATCCCCATAAGGATGATAAAATGATAATTGAGACAGATGCCTCTCAGGAGTTTTGGGGTGCAGTCTTCAAAGTAATAGACAGTCAAACATTAGAAGAAAAACTTTGTAGTTATTTTTCAGGTACATTTTCAAATGCTGAAAAGAATTATCATATTAATGAAAAGGAAATTTTAGCGATGAAAAAGGCAATACAAAAGTTTAGATTGTATATCATTTCTAATCATTTTGTTGTTAGAACAGATTCTTTTACATGCAGATCTTTTTTGAAATGTCAGGTACACCTAGACTATAAACAAGGAAGATTAATTAGATGGCAAATGTGGTTTAGCCATTATAATTTTGAAATCCAATTAATTAAAAGTAAAGAAAATTCTCTTGCGGATGCCTTAACACGTGAATTGTCTTTTGCAGGTCAAAATGATAGACATTCATGATCAAATTGAAGACCTTGAGCTTCAATTAGAGACAAAGCTTATGGAAATATCGACAAGACAACAAGAAATTGTTATCTTGAAGAAGAAAATCATCAGACTTAAACAAAAACTTCCTTCAAAAGAGGGGAGAATTGAGAAAGACAATACAGATGAGCCTTTAAAAGCTCAGTGTTCGCAAGAACATCCAGGTATTCCAAGCCCAAAAACAAAGACAGATTGTTCGCAAGAACAGAAGGACATTCCAAGTCCGAAAAATGATGAACTACTGAATGCAGTTGGAACATCTATTCCAGGAAAGAAATTTTATGTCATTTTTGATGGCCCAAGTAAAGGTTTTTACACAAATTGGATTGAGGTTGAACCCTTGGTTAAACACAAACCACACAAGCACAAAAGTTTCAAAACACTATTAGAAGCCCAACAAGCTTTTAATGATTTTCATAAAGAAACTCCAGACTTTTACAAAAGAATTACGAACCAAGTCAGCCTTAGGCCCAATTACCAACAGCAGGATATTAGGCCTAGACCCAGACTTCCTAATTTCCAGACTAGACCAATCTTCCCAGATTTGAGATTTAAATCTTACAAAGATGTGGCCCAAATTGTTTCTGAGACTATTCCAGACCGTTTCAAAAGGTTAGGAAAAACCCATGTCCAGAAAGAAGAAAATACAGTTTCAAACATCAATCTTCAAGATTCCATTCATGTTGAAGAAGAAGCCAGAGTCATAGGAGTTAACATTCCTGAGAAAAACTATTTTGGTACTTTTGACAAAAAATTCGGGGCAATTCATTTTTGTTGAAGGTGCAGAACCAAATCTTGTAAAGACAGCTTTTTATTGTGGACTTATCAAAATGATAATCCCAGGAAAAGATTTAGAAGAAATAAAACTTATTGATGAAAAACTTTTTAATTCATTAAAAGATTTTCTTAAATATGTTGTCAAAAATCAAGATTTACATATGGTTTTAAAAATTAACAGCACTATTCCATTTTGGAATAAAGATAATATTCTTTTTAAAGGATATCATCACATTCAGATTAAGACTGTTAAAGAAGTCTATTTAGATGAACCTTTTGAAGGAATTCCATCTGAAATAGATTCTGACATTTTAAATGAATGGATAGGACTCTATTTTTAGAGAATTTTGACAAGCTTGAGATCTATTAATGGAGATTCAAAAATCAAAGTTAATCATTCTTCTAAATACATTTTGGTCACAAGCAAAACAAGTGCTTTGATGACAAAAGAAAACATTAAAACTGTTTGCAATTTTGAAAAGAATTTCTACGGTGAATTAATTGTTATAATAGTTACAGTGGAGATCTTTGCAGATATTTAAAACAGAGCATTGGAAAAGACCATTTGTGTAAATGGTGTGAAAATAATGCTGAAGAATCAAAGACCAAAGAAAAAACAAAAGGAAAAGACAAAATTGTGGAAAATGCCGTTGATGATGAAATTTCAAAAGTGGCATCGTTGGCAGATGACTCATACGATTCAAATGAGGATTTACATGGATAAAGTAATTCGCTTTATTAAAGAAAAGACAGAGTATCTTTGAAAAATTTGAAGAAATTGGACAGATGTTTCCCGGTGATATGCGATCGAATAAAAAACATAATTTTGTTAAAGCATCTTGTAGACATAATTATTTGGCAGACAACATGGTCGACCAGCATATCCATTATTTTCTAATTTCAGCAGAAATTAAGGGAAAATCAGATTCCAAAAGCAGACCACATGGCCGACAAAGAGAAGAAGAAAAGAAAAAAAAAGTAAAAGGAATCTTTTGAAAATGGAGTTGCAGCTGGCAAGACTTTTCAGAAGAAAATTTTCTATAAATACAGACTTCAGTCATTGTAATAGGTAGAGGTTTTTCAGAGTCATTGTTTTCTTTCTAAAAAATTGTAATCATTCCAATGTACCAGGGCTAAACACCCTTTAGACAGTAGATCTATTTGGATCAAAGACATTGTATCTAAATAAGCTTTTACAAGCCTTAAGAATAAAAAAACATTTCATGTTTTGAATTCGTCTACTTCCCAAAATTTTATGTTTTCATTGAAATTTTGTACGAATCCATACAGTCAGTATCCAAAGGAGTACTGCTCAGGACAGGTGGTCCATCTCAGGGAAACAATGGATCAGACAGACTCGTAAGGCAAAAATTTTCAACAAGAAACACAAACGGAAAGAGAAACAACCAATCATTTACAGCAAGAAGGTATATGTTTAAGTTTATTAGTATACATGTCTTTCCATTTGCATCTATTGTCTAGATTTATATAGATAACAAAATAACTTTTAATTTCCGCAAGAAAAAAGTACATTTATGCAGTACGCGTAAAAAATGGTTGCGGAAATTAAAAATTCTTTTGTTATGTATTTAAATCTAGACAATAGATGCAAAGGGTGTTTAGCCCTGATACATGTCTTTCATCCAAAAAGGAATAGAATTAAGAGAACCAAAAAGGAATAGAATTAAGAGAACCAAAAATTGAAACTGAACCTATGGATTATGAACTTTCATCATCTCAAAATCCAATAGAATTGACATTAATCCCATCAGACCCTAAATTGCCATTCAAATTTCAACGGAGGAAATTCTCTCTCATTGTATCGTACGCGGTGACGATAAACAAGAGCCAAGGCCGTTCGAGTGGATTCGGGGGAGGGGGTTAGTAATTTTTTCAAACATTTCTACATTAACTTTTTTTAGCCTTATTAAGAAGCAAGGAATTGTGTTAGTTACGGTTTCTCCAATCACAATCTCATGTGGGTCTATACTTTAAAGAAGCTAGTCTTCAGTCATGAATAATTATATGTGGATGTGTCAAGAGTAACAATTCACAGTAGATTGAAGATATTGATTTGCTATAAGGTTATACAAATTCAACGACGAACGTTGTGTTCAAAGAAGTTTTCAAATTTTAGAATAGTATTGTCGTCATTTCTTAGTTACACATATATTGTAATCAACAACATGCTTATTATGTACAATTTAGGTACCGAAAATAATGTTTATACACAAATATAACAAATATTATTCCTCGATTCATGTAATTAAATTGAAAACGGTCAACTCCGTGCACTGCACGGGTGATGCACTAGTTATGCATTAATCTAGAATAACTAAAAAGGAGATCAAAATAAAAAAGTCGTGTTTGGCTAAGTTTAAGTTATGATTTAAGTTGGACAAACTAGTCAAATATATTTTTTTATCCACGCATTCTATAGGATCCATGACTTATTGCTCACTTATTATCCACATTACATACGACCCATAACTTATAAACACTTGAAAAAATTCCAGCATTGACAAACATAAGAAAATATAAGTATATAAACCACCTTTTATTTACAACAAACAGATTATAAAATACTCATGAAAACCACAAATTCTAGGCGGTTATATCAATTCGTCTGCGGTGTCGTCACTGCACCGGTGACGTTGGAAACGCCATCCACCACCAACACAAACTCTTCCATGCGGCCTGTCACTTTCTTCCGTATCCTATGTTGTCGCTAGAGGTTTCAAGACAGGTGGGCAAGCCGAACCTGCATCTGCCCACCCACCTCGACCCAGAACCGCGAGCCGGTCTGTGAACAACGGGATGTTCACGACCCGGGCGGTTGTCTTTAACCGCTGGCTTGCTTTGATTTTTTTTTTAAAAAGGTAGAAAATTCAAATTTTCATATTTGAAATAATATTTAAAAAAATATAAAAACAATGGCAGAGAGTCGTTTAAAGTGAAAGATATGACAGATGCTTGATGTTTTAGTCTTTAAATATATATAAAAAAAAATAGAAATTGAATTAAAAAAATTAAAAAAATGTGAATTTATCATTGTTATTTAATTTTTATTTAGTAATTTAACACAATTTTGGTTATATATGTAAACATTTTTTTTTGAATTATAATAAGTAACTAAATTTTTTTTTGTAATTTCAAATTTTTTTTTATTCATACAGGTCGAACCACGGCCCATATGGGCTTGACCCAGATCGGCTGACGGATGGGCCGGGCCTGTGTTCAATTTTTGTGGGCTAGGTTGACCCAGCCAGCAACTAGCTATGGTGTGGGCTTTTTCTAATGCGGGCCGTTACCGGGCTTCATCGGAGGTGGGTTGATCCGGTCCGTCTGACCCGGATTGACACATCTAGTTGTCGTTGTACCGACGATGCTGAAAAACTACATCCACCACCACTGCTGACTATTCCAAGCTTTGTTTGGTACTAATGCAATTCCCATCAATCTTTATTGCACTTTATTGTAAGGTCCCGAAATGTTATGTTATAGTTAGGTGATTTGGTCATTTAAGAGACAAGCCTTGGGGCTCGCCCACGTAAGGAAGTGAAAGCCCAAATCATAAATTGGTTTAAGTCCAAAGATTTAAGTTATTTAAGTTTAGGGACTTTTACATAAATAGACTACTATTTGAAAATAATTACATGAAAACATATATGTATAATAAATTCCAAATATACTTAGTCTTTTTTTTTAATTAGTAATATTAATTTTTAATTACATTATATACTATAGCTAAAAGCTAATAAGTAGAGAGTTATTTTAATTCAAGATTGTAGAATCTTTAATTATGGGATAACTAAGGGTGGTAAATGGGCCGAGCAGCTCTCGGGAGAAAAAAAAAGTGTTACAAGCCAACTCGTATAAATTATATGTGGATGTGTCAAGAGAAACAAATCGCAATGGATTGAAGATATTGATTTGCAATAAGGATGATGGCCATACAAATTCAATGACGAACGTTGTGTTCAAAGAAGTTTTTCACAAGTTAGAATAGTATTGTTGTCGTTTCTTAGTTATACATATATTGTAATCAACAACAAGCTTATTATGTACAATTTAGGTACTAGAATTAATATTTATACACAAATGTAACAAATATTATTCCTCGATTCATGTAATTAAATTCAAAACGGTCAACTCCGTGCATCGTACATGTGATGCACTAGTTATGCATTAATCTAGAATAACTGAAAAGGAGATCAAAAGAAAAAAGTCATGTTCGGTTAAGTTTAAATTATAATTTAAACTGGACAAACTAGTCAAATATACTTTTTATCCACGCATTCTGTACGATCCACGACTTATTGCTCACTTATTGTCCACATTTCATGACTCACAACTTATAAGTACTAAAAAAATAATTCCAGCATTGCCAAACATAAGAAAATATAAGTTTTTTTACGCCTCCTAAAAATGCATCTACATGGCATGTGACAAGTAAGCCCCATACGCTGATGTAGCCTCAAATTAGATGCACTTAGCGACACGTAGGAAGACACCTTTATAACCATCTAAACTGCTTTTAACGTAGGCAATCCGAAAACTCCACGATAGCCGAATCGCTCTGACTGATTGATAAGACAGAAATAAGGCATCACTGTTAGTCTGACATAAAGGAAGAGTGTAAGAAAGGATAAGACGGCTGTCTGCAAATCCAAAGTCAGACGCAAAAGAGAACGACGACACTGATAGTTTGATGGGACATGAGTCAATCACTTATTCAGAAATCTGACTCAAATCAATTGAACTTCAGAAGTATATAGAGAAGAAAGAGAATGAAAAAGGAGGTAAGTATTCTAAAAACTTGGCTTTTTGAGATTGGTTTTTTGCTAAAATTCTATTAGCCCGGCTAAAAGCAAAAATCCTAATTTGAGCGTCGGAGTGCATACGGCAACCTCTCCAGTCGCCTATGCTAACTGACAATTTTGGTGTTTAAGTGTGCAAGAATCTCGTAGTTGGAAGGAAAGAAGATATTTCAGTGTTGATTGTAAATCCGACTAGGATTTGTGGTCAACATTTTGGCGTCATATGTGGAAAACGAAATAGAAACCATAAGGAAACACATGAAAAATCATATTCACACAAGAACGAAGAAAAGGAGACACTGAGTTTGAAGAAGCAAAAAAACCGAGTGTTGAAGATTTAGAAGTTATGATAAATTTCCATTTGAACAAAAGGAGAAATTTCAGTTGAAGATTTGAAGTGATGAATTTCCCTTTGAACAAAATGAGAAATTTATGTTGAAGATTTGAAGTTGTGAAAATTTCCCCTTTGCACAAAAGTAGAAATTTTAGTTGAAGTTTTGAAACCGCAAGATTTTCCTTTGGATAAAAGGAGACATTTTATGTGAAGATTTGCAATCATAATATTTCCCTTGAAAAAGGCAAAATCTTACTCATATTTGGGCAAACACAAAATATTCCATTTCAGAAATGAAGACAAGGCTTATCCCGCATTCGGGAGGTTATAAATTTATGATTTCGCTTTGTACAATATAAAAAAAGAACAACTCACAAACCAACAGTTATTTTAAACAAAAATAACGTAATGAGTGACGAAGACGGAAACATTTGTACTAGACAAACTGATGGACTACTAGAAGGAGAGGACGAAAGAGCCCCTGAGGTTATACAACCACATAGGCGTGGAAGGTGTTCTAGAGCATGCATGGCATGCAATATGGAAGTCATGGCAAAACAAATGTTGAAAATGCAAAGACAACAGGTTGCGCAAACTGCTACTCTGAACGCATACTTACAACAGAGGCTTATGCCCTCTGTACCACCTGTGTATCCGCCTTACAAGCTCCAAGAGTACAAGTACCAATACAGAGAAGAAGGGGAAGACCCAAACTCATACACGTCATTAGAGAGACCCAGAGCCCTTTATCGAGAAAATGACGAAATGGATCCAACACAATACCAATATCATAGGTACAATGTAGAAGAGAATTACAGAAACCCGAGATTCCTTCCTGAATATTCTCAAGAACTGGAAACGTCACAAGGGTCTAGTGTTTTTGATCTCCTGGGAAGCAGGCTTTCTAGAAATAGGAGGAAGAGGCGGATGGAAGCTTTCGCAGCCACAACCCAAGCACAGCACTTATCCAGACCATATCAATATCAGACTGCACCGAACCCCGGCATAAGATCGGTTCACAGACCCAATGAGGGATATGGACAGGCCCAACATATTCTCTTCCTTGAAGAAATCTCTCCACCCCATCTTCGATCATATAAGATGAATGATGATGAGGAGACAGATCATTTCTTAGAAGGAATAAAACGATGTAAAGTCCCTCGTGATTTTGAAATGCCTGAAATTAGTAAATAAGCTGGTCGGGACGATCCAGACAATCATCTTTTAAATTACAATGCCAGCATAGGAATTGCCAGAGCCACTCCAGCACTAAAATGCAAAGAATTCCCTCTAACATTGGAAGGAAGTGCACTTAGATGGTACAAGAAGCTACTGCCCAAAAGCATTATTTGTTGGAAAGACCTGAAAACAGCATTCAAAAATGGATTCGTATCATCAAAGCGTGGCCAGCTCCAGGTCCAATTGCTGTAGGATCTAAGACAAGAAGAGCACGAGTCGCTGAAAAGCTACTTAGCCCACTTCACGGAAGAGATGCACAATTGTGAAAATATCACAAAAGTAGAAATGTTCTCGGTCCTTAAAGGAGGCATATAATTGAGAAGCGTGTTTTGGAGAGACGTCTGGAGCCGGAAACCCAGAGACTACAAGAAATCATATCAGAGGAGATGGCTAGAACTAGAGACAATCATACCCAGCTACGCTATAGTCATGGGGCATAAGCGAATAACAAGTCATCCGACGATGACACTTGACGTCATATCGGGCATCGACAGGAGACCCATCAGCGTCCATTTCCTAAAACTGGATCTAGTTATGCAGCAGAGATCTCTGAAGCCATCCCTAACTTGCACACTGGCTTGCATACCCATAATCAAGGAACGAATGCCGGACAAGCAGGTCTTGGAAAATCTAAGAAAACCATTCACTAGCCCATATTGTGCTTATCATCGATTCTATGGACACATCACTTAAGATTGCCGCGACATACAGATACTGGCAGAATAAAAGACTCGAAAGAAGGATCGAACCTCTTTTAAGAGAAGCCGAAGTAGAAATTATATACCGTTCTGGTCCAACGAGATGCTTCACGAACGACGGTAGGAAGCTAGAAATAACTGGCTGAGAAAAGAAACAGAATCGAGAGAGCGATGGTCGAAGCAATGAGAGAAAAATTTCTGGAGAGTAAGAGCTCCAAAAAGGGATCAGCCTCCATCGCCAACACACTAACCCCTCATCAGAGAAATTGACACTATTATCGGAGGTCCCCACCCTAGTAGAAGCTCCAATAACTCACATGAGAGATATATCTGAGAGGCCAAAGAGCCAGCGAACGTAAATTACCAACTACATACTCGCCTGTCGGGAACAAGGAGTAGCGATCCCATCATATTCACTCTCTCTGATGTTGCAGGGTACATTTTCCTCATAATGACGCTCTGGTTGTCTGAGAGGTCGTGCCCTGAAATGGTCTAGGAAGAATGTTGATCGACGATGGAAGTTCCGTCAACATTATTTATGGAGCCACTTATGACAAAATGGGCATAGATACCCATTTACTCCTAGCCATTGATCCTATCTATGGGTTCACTGGGGACTCCATAGTCTCCAGAGAAACGATCATTTTGATGACCAAAATGGGTATCGTACCGACCAGTGTACAGACTCCTCTAGAATATCTGGTAGTTAACAAAAATTCTTCTTATCATAGCGTACTTGGAAGACCGACCCTTATTGAGTTAGGGACGGTGACCCATACATAGTTCTTATGCATGAAATTCTCCATAGATCACAAAATTTCCACAGTCCAAGGAAACCAATCCGAATCCCGAGCATGCTATACCAATACCATGAGAAAATTTGTGGACTAGAGAGTTAATATGATTGATATAGAGATGAAGGACGTCCCAGTGGAACTTGAAATATTGAATATTGGGAACAATGGAGAAGATGAGCAGATGATTGAGCATAGAGATTTGGAAGATCTGGATCCACAAGTGGTTGAAGATGAGCCTCAAACCTCTCCGACTGACAAGCTGAAATGCTTCTTTGTAGATCCAAATGATCTGACAAATGAGCTACAATTGGAGAGTGAATCTCCGAATGATTTTAAAGACCACCTAAAATGGTTTTTATCCAAAATCTAGACGTGTTCGCATGGAAACATGGAGACATGGTGAGGATTGAACCTAATATCTCGTGCCACAAACTACAAATAGAAGCAACCCGTCTAGGACACAGACAAAAAGGTCGACCCATGAGCCTTCAAAAATATACTGCTCTGGAGAAGAAGCATCCAATCTGTTGAAAAGCGGTTTCATAAAAAAATCTCGTTACCCAAAATGGGTTTCCAATCTGGTGCTGGTGCCAAAGCTCAACGGAAAAATGAAGGTGTGCATAGACTTCTCCAACGTTAACTAGGCTTGCCCCAAAGATAGTTTCTCCTACCCCGCATAGACCAGTTGGTAGATGCCACGGCCGGTCATGAAGTACTTAGCTTTATGGATGCATATTCAGGGTACAACCAAATTCCCATGTATCGACCTGATGAAGAACACACTTCTTTCATTATCGATAGAGGCTTATATTGTTACAAAGTAATATCCTTTGGTTTGAAGAACACCGGAGCCATGTACCAGAGGCTAGTAAACAAAATGTTCATATAACTGTTGGGCAAAACTATGGAAGTCTATGTGGACGATATGCTGGTTAAAAGCTTGATAAAAGCTAACCACATTGATCATTTGAAAGAAACGTTTGATGTATTGAGAAAGTACAAAATGAAGCTAAACCCCTTGAATGTCTTTTGGAGTATCTTCCGAAAAATTTTTGGGTTTCATGGTGAACCAAAGGGGTATAGAGGCAAACCTTGAAAATATTAGGGCGTTGATTGAGATGAACCCTCATCGGACCCTAAAGCAGATGCAAAGTCTGACGAGTATAGTGGCTGCTCTGAGCTGCTTCATCTTAAAATCAATTGATAGGTGCCTACCCTTCTTCAAAGCCCTGAAAGGAAAGAAAAGATTCGAATGGACACCCGAATGCGAGGATGCTTTTCATGACTTGAAGCTATACTTGGGAAAAGCACCACTCCTATCTAAGCCATCGAACAAAGAAACTTTAATGTTGTATCTAGTCGTTTCAAAAGAAGCTGTCAGTGCAGTCCTCATCAGAGAAGATGACGGTTTCCAGTACCCCGTCTATTATGTAAGCAAAATCCTTCTGGATGCTGAAAGATGCTATCCAGATATGGAAAAACTAGCTTTGGCCTTGATCGTATCCTCCAAGAAGCTCTGGCATTATTTTCAATCACACACCATATGTGTTTTGACCACATTCCCTATGAAATAGGTATTACAGAAACCAGATGCTTCTAGGAGACTGATGAAGTGGGCAACAGAGCTAAGGCATTTTGAAATTCAGTACCAGTCCTAAAATGCTATCAAAGGTCAGGCTTTAGCTGATTTTGTAGCCAAATTTTCCTACCCTTCAAAGGTAGAGATGACTGACCAGGCTAGGCCCTCTAAACTTTGGAACCTATTTGTGGATGGATTATCGAGAGAAAATGGGCCTGGGGCAGGCATAATGTTGATCAGTCTGGAAGGCCACAAATTACACAGCGCATTGCGCTTCAGGTTCAAAGGCTCCAACAATGCTCCAGAATTCGAGGCTCTCCTAGCTGGTACGAGGTTAGGAAAAGTATTGCAAGTCCAGACTATAGTTGCACACAGCGACTCACAACTAGTTGTTAGCCAGATAAATGGCGTTTTCGAAGCAAAGGACAAGAATATGGATTTTTATCTTCAAAAGGTCTGGGACCTGATACCTTATTTTGAAGACTTCAAATTAATCCAGATCTCCCGAACTAATAACCACAGTGCTGATGCATTATCCAAACTGGCTAGCAGCAAGGACTCCGATCTCCTCGGATGTGCTCAAATTGAGTTTCTCTCCAAACCTAATACTGAACAAGATGATGACGTGTTCTTTATCGCAGAAAAATATTCATGGATGAGGCCTATCTTCTTATATTGAACGGGGCAGATCCTATCCGAAGATAAAGGTAAAGCGCGGAAGATCTAGAAACTGTCGACGCGATTTGTCATGCAAGATGAGGTGCTCTACAAAAAAGGTTACTCCTCTCCATTCTCAGATGTGTTGGGCCTGATAAAGCAGACTACATCATGAAATTAATCCATGAAGGAACTTGCAACAATCACTCCAGAGCAAATTCATTGGCTCATAAGATCCTTAGACAAGGGTATTATTGGCCTAACTTGAAAAAGGATACATTGGAGTTTGTACGCAAATGTGACAAATTCCAGCGCTTCGTCTACATGGATAATCATCCCCCACGAGTGCTACAAGTTATATCTAGCCCTTGGCCTTTCGATAAATGGGAGATTGATATAATCGGACCCATGCATCGGAGGTGAGGTAATCACTGTTATGCAATTGTGGACGTCGATTATTTTACTAAGTGGATAGAGGCCGAACCCATGATGAAAATCATGGAAGCCAATACTTCCAAATTCATGTAGAAAAATATCATTTGTCGGTTTGGTGTGCTCCGTTCACTTGTTTCAGACAACGCAAAACAATTTAGAAACCGCTAAATTGAAGAGATGTGCAGCGATCTAGGGATAAGGCACCACTTCTCATCCACACACCATCCCCAAGCTAATGGTCAAGTGGAGGCAGTGAACAAGACCAAAAAATACACCTTGAAAAAGAAGTTAGAATCAGTGAAATGGGCATGGGTAGACGAACTGCCTTAGGTGTTGTGGGAGATGTGCACCACTGCTTAAACAGCCACCGGCGAAACCGCATTCTCCATGGCGTATGGTACTGAATCAGTTTGTTCGGTAGAAATCGGAGTGCCTTCCCATAGGAAAATCCATTTTGATGAAATTTCCAATGAAAATTCTCGAAAAGCAGAGTTGGACCTTCTCCAAGAACGGAGAGACGATGCATAAGTAAAACTAAAGCACTACCAACAAAAGATGACTCGTTATTACAATAAAAGATGACTGGGTTCTGATGGAAGTGTCTATTGCTATACAGGAGTCCGGTGTGGGGACTTTAGGCCCTAACTAAAAAGGTCCTTACAAAGTTGTAAGCGAAGCAGTCCCGGGAACTTACGTGTTAGAAGACCAGCCAGGCAAATGATTACCGCAACCATGGAACACGGAGCACCTCTGCTGATATTATCAGTAAAATCCTAAGTGCTAGCATTTTAATCTTCTATTAGTTATGTACAAATTTTACATCTATGAAATAAGGAGGTTCGGTCTAATTGCTCTTTTGTACTTATGGCATGAATTTACCCTTTCACTTAAACCCACTCCAATTCCAACTCCTGACACGCCTCACAGCCTCACAGAGGATAGCTCATCATACTTGAGACATGTTGAGATCATTGGTCATAAGGTTTATTCACATATTACAATTTATGTTAAAGGGCATAATAAAAATTCAATAAAGATACACCATCAAGCATTGAAATAAACGATGTATCTGAACTTATCCTTTATTGGGTGGAATAAAAAACTGAATACCTATCGAGTAAAGGAAAATTAAAAGAAAATCCTATTACCCTGCTGCCTCTTCAAGGCCAGCACAAGATTGGATACCTAGACAGGCTAACTCTTACTTAGTCCTCACTGATTTCATCCATGCTCTACCTCTTACAGCATTTGCTAGGTCATCATCAACGTAACTCTGGTTTCACCACGATAGTCTATCATGGTGAAGTCAGACTTATGCTATTGATTATCCAGCATCATCTTGAAATTCGCCATTTGTTCTGAAACCAAATGTGAAATGTCTTGTAAAGGATCTTAATTCAAAGTTGGCCCACTATCTTCACGAATTTTCCTACCCATCTTTAATCTTACAACTCAAAATTACGTGAATTGTCAAGAAGAAGCAAGGTCAAAACTGGAGTAAAACATTTCGTGAAGTAGAATGCTAAGAACAGAATAAAGCTAAATGTGAAGGTTTCTGTTGACTTATATAGAATCCAAATTTTGAGCTGCTTGGAGAACACCAAGCGACATGCCAGCACTAAAGAATCATGTTACTAAAAAAAGAACGTGAACCGTCGCTATCTTGAATAATGAAAAAGCCACCATCAATGCATTGAAGAGATGGTTTTTTAAATATGAATGTAACTCTTTGAACTTTGTAAAAAGGCTGCAACATCAATACAGATGAAAAATGATTACCTAAGATTGAACATAAAGCATGGAGTTCTCAATGGATTCACACGAAAAGAATAAACCAATTAAAAGTAATGTTCCATTCAAAATTTGACATTACAAAAATTGAGAAACCAACACTAAAATCATGTACTAAGCATCATCAGTAGGAGGTTGGTCCGTAGGACACTCAGCCCCATCAGCAGGGGGCTGGTCAACCCCATCTTCAACCTCTTCAAGAGTTGGGTAGTCTGCATCAATAGTGGAAGAGTCTAAGTTAGGATGCAGCTCTTTCATTTCGGTCAGCACTTGTCGGGCCAGTTAACGAAGAAAGCTTGGAGGTTCTCATAGTCCAAGGTGAACTCGAACTGGCTCTTGAAGTCTTCATCTCCTGCCTTCACTGATTCTTCTATGTTTGCCTTGAGATTGAGATTCCCACTCCTCAGAGTTTCGACCACCTCTTACAGTTGACCAATCTCCAACAATCACTATATTTGAGCGTTAACCTCCTCAAGCTGAGTAATCCTCTCCAACAGGCTCACCCTTTGAACATTAGCCTTTTCCAAACTTTGGCCATTATTTTCTGTGCCTAGTTGGCTAAGTCCAACTTCTTCAAAAATTCAGCCACATCACATTCAGTGGTTGAAAAGTCCGCTTTAACCTTACCATTCTCCTTAGTCAAGAGTCTTATTTATTTTTTTGACTTATGGAGAGCCCCATGTAACCCAGTGGCCCATTCTTGGAGATGGTCCTGATCTTTAATTATGTTCTCAATATTTCGAAGGACAGTAACCACGCTCACTTTGTTTAACTCCAGATCCTAGACACTGGATTTTGCCTCCTCAATTCAAACCAAGGACCGGGCAACGAGATCCTTAACAATACTCAATTTAACCCTGGCTGACAACTTATCAGAATAATCAGCCCAACTGTAGGTCCAAAACGAGTCAACTGTCACAAGTGCCCTCCCTCAAAGAATTTCCTGACATGGGCTGAATGATCGTAGTTTGGCCCTTCAGAACTGTGAGACTCCACTTCTTCGTCATCCCTCTCTCTTTCATGAACCTCATCGGCAATATTCTGAGGAGACTTAGAAGAGGCAGTCCGAGGTTTCTTGGCCTTCCTAGTAAATGCTGGATCCTCCAACACTTCTACATCCTCGTCTTCATCCACGGGCATTTTTGAGGAGACTCTCCATTTTTCCTTGTTTGTCTCCACCCTCTTAACCCCCACTTTTCATTTTTGTGCTATAATTCTCAAACCATGCGATGATCTAGTAGGAGCCAAAATGGTTTGCCTCGGATCAACAGGAGCAGGTGGAACATCTTGATTTTTCTCTCTGTCTTTTAGGCTCAGACCGAGAAGAATCTTCTTCTGATCATTATTAGAGGACTTCTTTTTCACCACCGAAGGGATCCTCTTGGCAGCTAGACTGGACAACCCAATCTTGGAAAATACACATGACCCTAAAATACCCACGATAGTCCGTTAATGGCTCCAAATGAAGAAAATAAATAAATGAGGCCCTTCATACACAGTAATGATTACCCTTGCTTCTTCATCAAATTGTGTTTCACAAAAAGGCGGTATGAGCCAATAACTCTGTAAAAATCCCTGTTATAGGAATATAACCGGCCAATCACAGCCAAGTCCTTCTCAGTCAAAAAGAACGCTGGCACCTCCCATACATAAAAAATAAATTCAATGAGAATTCCATATAAAACTTATGTACGAAGAAAGGAACCTGCATCTAGTCCACTATATTGGGACATAAAATTAAACTAAGACTCACGCCAATGTGAAAGAGTCTAGGGCACTGTGATCTCAGGGACCGGATCAAAAGAGAGGCACTACCAGTCCCAGCAGCCCATAACTATTGGTTCCTCCAATGTTTAATAGATGAAGGATGTCCGGTGATGACAAGGCCATGAGTCTCCTTTGGGGTCAAATAATACCAATCTTTAACCCCTTCTGCTGGTTCCCTATCTCTCTTTGCACATTTGTTCAATTTAAACAAGGTATGGAAAACATAGATGAGTATGGGGTAGTCCGGACTGACTTCTTGCCAAATAAGCCAAGTGCCTACAGCTTGGGTCCAGAAATTAGGAGAAACTTGGTAAGAACATACATTATAGGACCTAAGGATAGCTCTAAAGATAGGGTGAATGGGCAGCCTCATTCCACAAGCGAAGGCATCGCTCATAATAGCCACATGCCCCTTGGGCGGACTGTATGGTCTATCTTCTTTGCTATGAAATATTAATCTAACCCCCTTAGGAACCCTATAAAGGTCCCTAAGTTTGGTGAAGTCCGCAGGGCTAAAATCAGAATGGTATTCATTACATGCCCAACTCAAACTTGATATATCTGTTTGAAATTTTTTTATCTTCACAAAAAGAAAAAAAATCGGCCACTAACCACTTATAAGCACCAACTCAATCAATTAATATAACTAGGGATGTCAAAAATATTCAATCCACCCCAAATCTGATGGATACCCTATTCGAATGGAGCAAAAAATTCTCAATCCGCAGATCAGTAGGACGGACCGCGGGGCAGATCGGATCATGTGTGCTCTGATCCGTTCCGTCCCATTTGGAAAATAAATAGATGAAATATTTGGCGCTTAAATTACAATTTAGAGGTGGCTGTACTTAGCTTAAAAAATTATTCAAAAAAATGAAACAGATCACAATGCGGATCGCTATTTTGATCCAATCCGCCCCGAAAAATGGCAGATCAATACGTGGATTTGGATCTCCTACAATTATTGTGGGGCGATACGGATCAGGCCTTCCAATCTGAATCCTCCTCATTGCCATCACTAAATATAATGTGGTAAGAATCAAAAATTTCAACAAGATCATATTTGTAACAGTTTGTGCTATATACAGTTAAATTCATGATAATAATATTTGCAACACTTTATGATATATAATATTTGTATCACTTCATCTTACATATCATTTGTCACAGACTGCCACACAATCACTTAACGTAACATAGCAATACCCAAAAATCTCAACAAGATCGCATTTGTAACAGTTCGTGTTACGAATAAAAAATCTTATGATAATAACAGCTGTAGTAGGTTATGATACATAACATTTGTGGCAAGATATCAATAATCATACACAATCATCTGACATAATATGGCAAGAATAAAAAATCACACATGATCACATTTGTTACAATTTGTGATACATATGGTACCATCAATTGAAACACATGAATCTACAATTGTGACACTTCATAATACATATGATAGTTTCAATTGTAACACAAAAATCTACAATTTTCTGATTTCGTTGTACCAGACTTTTAATTTTTTGGGATTCTTTTGGAGTTGAATATTTAATGAGCGGACGAAGACGACTGATAAGTATATTTTGTGCACTTATTCGACTTTAATACTAAGCTTATGTCCTGTTATTTTATAGATTTTCTACTTAATTTAGTGTATTTTCCTTTCTATTTCAGTTTTAGACCCGTTTATAAGAAAGTGAAGAAAAATAGATGAAAAGAGCAATAAATTGGAAGATGTTTTGGAAGTACGAAGATCAAATTGTACTCAATTGTCACTTGAAGGACCACATTAGAGGTTATGAAATTTTTTGAGGACTAAAGAAACTAAAATCCAAAGTTGAAGGACTAAATAGAGCAGATTGAAAAAGATAAGTCATGTGATCACCCAAGCTTATAGCTAGGCGAGCGCCCAGTATCATTAAATTGCAGCAGAGATTTAAAAAGTTAGATTGAGCGATCACCTATGCACCCGCGAAATTTTTATCTTTTTGAGTTCGACTCCAATTAGGAAATCTTTTGGGCACAATTTTAAAGAGTTTTTTTTTGGATCCTTTGGGATACAATTAGGAGACTATATATATGATTTCTTAACTCAAAATTGAGGAGTCGATTATTGGGAGATTTGAAGATGAGAAACAAGAAATGAAGATTGAACGAAGATCAAGATCTATTCTTTTTAGTTTTCTTCTTCTCTAGGTGATGAATTATATATTTTCTTTTCGTTTTCTTCTTCTTAGTATGTTAGG
This sequence comes from Forsythia viridissima, assembly GCA_030279155.1. Taxonomy (NCBI): domain Eukaryota; kingdom Viridiplantae; phylum Streptophyta; class Magnoliopsida; order Lamiales; family Oleaceae; genus Forsythia; species Forsythia viridissima. The sequence goes on along the minus strand of CM059034.1, from coordinate 37,223,478 downwards.
CTAAATTTATTTTGTGCTAGAATTATGATTAAACTTGTAGTTTAATTCTTCAGTTTGGAAACTTGATTTTTGACAATATGCATTAATATAGTTTTGAATAATTAATTTTATTTTATTTTTATCTATAATTATATACGTAGTGATTGTATGATTCTTGTGGTTTTCTTTACTATCGAGAGATTGAAAACAGGGGATAGACATATCGCAAAGTACGATAAGGGATAGATATATACCGCTATGCTTTATATAATATTTAATTATCTATTGCAACTTAATTCATTCTTGTATATTCGCATTCGTCATAGAGATATAGTTGGGTCATACATATGAATATGTTTGATTTTATTTGAGAGAAACTATTTAACAATTTAGCAGTATTGATCGTCATAACTGATGTGTGATGTCAAATTCAATAATCAAGATAAAGGAATTAACTACTACAAGTGAATTCGGGATCCTAGTACATTTTTTTCTCATATTTAAAATAATTCGACATGAACTTAGTCTTTTATTTGTTTAAATTATAATTAGTCAATTATTTTTAGTTAATACTCTAATTAGTTCTTCAGCAACAAAACTTCAAAAGTTAATTCGATTCGGTTAAGTTTAATTTAATTGTGTTGAGCTATCTAAATTCTAGTGGGTACTATACTTGGACTCTAAAATTCATTATATTACTTGTGCAATCTGTACACTTGCAGTAAAAAATAAATTACTAACAACGATAATTGAGGAAATTCTAAATATTTGTTCTTCGATTTCTGAGCTTCAACCTCCTGATAAAGATGACAATGGATGTAATTCGGTAATATTGAAGACATCTACAGTTTTGTGGCTCTATTCAAAAAAGGAAAATAGCTACAAGTTTAAGATTCATCTTGGATTTTGAGAGCTAAATTGTAGGAACGTTGATAAAACTGATTTTCATATTTATTAAATACTTTAATTTAAAATATTATAAAATATAAAATAATATACAATATTTTTAAGATTAAATGATAATGTTTGGAATATCATAATTATTTTTAAAAAAGTCAAGTACATGATGTAATTTCCTCTTAAGTTTATAAGGTTAAAAGGATTTTATTTCATTTTCATAAAAAGTAACGTATTCTAAATAAAAGACCTATATTTGAATCAGCATGCAGATGTTTTCCAAAGACAATTGGTTCTCAGCTTGACATCAAACTACTGAAGTTGCTTCACTAATATTGGAGCTTGTATATAGTGTTGTTATTAGTTAGTTAGTTTGGATTGTAACAGAATTGTTCTTGCACTATAACAAACTCATTTTTTCTGCTATTTATACAGCTCCCTAGTTGTATTACAGAAGAAAAAAATAGACGAATAAGAAACAATTCTTTTTCTCCATTTCATTCTGCATTTAGGTCAATATGGTATCAAAGCTTAAGCTCAAATCCGCTGCAATTCCACTCTTATAAATAATCAGAACTTCAGAAAAATAAATCAGCAGAATATCAGATTGAGTATCATCATCTTCAATTGCATCATTCAGATAGTCCAGGAATTGTTCTTGTGTCACAGCTGCTAACTACAGATAACTATGCCTCCTGGAGCATATCGATGCTGATTGCATTGTTTGTAAAGAACAAATTGGGATTCATTGATGGTTCAATCCTCAAACCTGAAGGTAGTGATCTGATACTCCTTAATTCTTGGATTAGGAATAACAATATTGTTATTTCTTGGATATTGAATTCCATTTCTAAAGATATATCAACAAGTGTGATATTTGCTGAATCTACATATGAAATATGGCTGGATCTTAAGGATCAATTCCAACAGAGAAATGGCCCTAGAATTTTCCAATTACGTTGTGAGTTGATGAATTTAATTCAAGGTCAGGATTCCATTAGTGTTTATTTCACAAAAAACTGTATGAAAAGAATTAAGCAATTACAGACCAGTCGGCAATTGTGGAAAATGCACTTGTGTTGGAGTTAAAAATCTCAATTCACATTATCAAATGAAATACATCATGTCTTTTCTCATGGGATTACATTACTCTTTTTCTAAAGTCAGGGGACAATTACTTCTCATGGATCCTTTACCACCCATAAATAAAGTGTTTGCTTTAAATTCTCAAGAAGAATATCAAAGGAAAGTAGGTGTTCAAATTAATCGTACTTCTGATTCTACAAGCAATATGGCATTTGCTGTTAAGAGTGGCCATTCTAAGAGATCTGGAGATAATATGGGAAATTATGGCCATGGAAATTATACCAATAACAATAATCGCAATAACTTCAATGCTAGAGGTTATAAATGACAGAAGAAAGAGAGGCCATTTTGTACTCACTGCAACTTCCATGGCCACACCGTTGAAAGATGCTACAAATTGCATGGTTATCCACATGGTTACAAACACAAAGAAAGGGACAATTCTTCTTCAAACATCAACTATATTGCTGTAAATCAAGTGTTTGATCAGCAAAATGGTGTTGGGAATTTCTTTCAAAACCTCAACTCAAATCAATGTCAACAACTTATGTCCATGCTTTCCAAGCCATCTAGCTTCATGAACTAAGACAGCTACTAATCAACATGAAACTTCAAATACATCTTACACTACATGTATATACTTTTCTATATCTCAGAATCCCATATTTTTTTCAAATCAGTTGTGGATAATAGATTCAGGGGCTACAAAACATATATGCTCAAGTGCTGCTATTTTTCTTTCTACGAGATCTATACAGAATTGCAATGTCACTTTGCCTAACCATTCACAGATTCAAGTTAACTTCAGTGGTGATGTTAAACTAAATCCTTTGCTCATTCTCAAGGATTTTTTGTTTGTACCACAATTTAAATTTAACTTGATTTCTATGAGTTGTCTTACATCCGATTCTCAGCTCACAGTTAACTTTCTTTCTGATCACTTCACTATTCAGAAAATCAGCAACAAGAGGATGATTGGCAAGGGTGAAAATTTTGAAGACCTTTATGTTCTTGATGCAGCTACTTATGTTTCTACAGCATTTATAAATAATATCTCTACATCCATTTGGCACAATAGACTTGGTCACCCATTATTCAAATGACTAGATAGTCTGAAAAACCAATTGTCTTGTAATATTTCCAAACTCAATAAAGCTATTTCTTGTTATATATGTCCATTAGCTAAACAAAGAAAGTTATCTTTTGAATCTCACAATCACAGATGCCAATTTCCATTTGAATTGATTCACTGTGATATCTGGGGACCTTTTTATGTTCCTTCTCTTGTTAGACATAGATATTTTCTAACTTTAGTAGATGATTGCTCTCAATTCACTTGGACCTTCTTACTGAGACAAAAATCTAATGTTAGTGCTGTTATTCTAAAATTCTTCCACATGATATCTACCCAGTTCAATGCTAAGATAAAAGTTTTTAGATCTGATAATGCTCCTGAGCTAGCATTCACTAATTTCTTTAATACTAAGGGAGTCTTGCACCAATTCTCATGTGCAGAAAGACCTCAACATAACTCAGTAGTGGAAAGAAAACATCAACACTTGCTCAATGTTGCTAGAGCTCTATATTTTCAATCTAGAGTTCCTCTCCAATTTTGGAATGAATGTGTCCTTACTACCACCTTTCTAATTAACATAATTCCATCTCCATTGCTTCATCATAGGTCACCATATGAAGTTCTTTATAATGTTGTTATTAGTTACTCTTCTTTCAGGGTATTTGGCTACCTAGCTTTTGCTTCAACACTCACAGCACATAGAACAAAATTTCAACCTCGATCTCGAACCTGTGTATTTCTTGGATATCCCCCTGGAATGAAAGGTTACAAACTTTATGACATTCAGTCTAAACAAATCTTTATCTCCAGAGATGTTATGTTTCATGAGAAAATCTTTCCCTTTCATACTGTGGTTCCTTCAAACGAGTTAATTGATCCATTTCCTGATTTTGTGTTACCAGCTTCATCACTTGAAGCTCCTCATATGACACAATCTACATATCCTATTCAGTCCCAAGTTTCTAATGATAAATCTCCAATATTTGATCACCATACAGAAACTTATAATAATGCTGAAAATGATTTAGTCCCCTCTTTTGCTGACATTTCTCCAAGAAGATCAAACAGAATTCCAAAAACTCCTACTTATTTCAGAGACTTTCATTGTTATTTAATGCCTCATAAAACATTTCCCACATGTGATAATTCATACCCTTTATCAAAATATATATCTTACAATTCTTTATCCACTTTCCACAAGGACTTTGTTCTTAATATATCATCTCAGTTTGAGCTTCAATTCTACCATGAAGCAGTTAAATTCCCTCATTGGAGAGTTGCTATGCAAGCTGAGTTGGATGCTATGGAACTTAACCACACATGGTCAGTTGTTCCTTTACCCATAGGAAAACACTCTATTGGTTGCAAATGGATATACAAAATCAAACACAAGTCCGATGATTCTATTGAAAGATACTGCAAAGGAGTACACTCAACAAAAAGGATTGGATTTCATTGAAACATTTTCTCCTGCAGTTAAAATTTTGTTGGCCCTTGGTACTAGTCAACAATGGCATTTAGTTCAACTTGATGTAAATAATGCCTTCATTAAGTGACTTGTTTGAAGAAGTGTACATGGATTTTCCTATTGGTTATAATAGAAAAGTGGACAATGTTTGTGAAAAGGAAAAGATGGTTTGTAGATTACATAAATCCATATATGGCATCAAGCAAGCTTCAAGACAATGGTATTCAAAATTCTCTCATGCTCTTATTCAAATTGGATTTACTCAATCCAAATCTAATTACTCTCTTTTTACCAAAGGCTTTGGATCTTCCTTTGTTGTTCTATTGGTTTATGTTGATGATATTATCATCACTGGTCATAATCTACATGCTATTCAGTCTTTAAAGCTCTTCCTTCGTAGCCAATTCAAGCTGAAAGATTTAGGAAGTTTGAAATATTTTCTTGGATGTGAAATTGCTCATTAAACTAAAGGTCTGGTTCTATCTCAAAGACATTACACTCTCCAACTCATTGAAGACACATGATACTTAGCCTGCAAACCTACTTTAGTTCCTATAGATCCTAAGGTGCGTCTTAGTGCCTCTGATAGTGATATCCTACCTGATGCTTCTCCTTATAGACGATTAATTGGTCACATTCTTTATCTCACTCTATCTCGCCCTAATATAACTTTTGTTGTCCATAAACTAAGTCAGTTTTTGGTTCAGCCTCGGATACCTCACTTAATAGCTATTTCTCATCTTCTTAGATATCTAAAATCCAATTTTGGTCAAGGACTTTCTTTTCATCTTCATCCTCACTCTAGCTGAAGTTTTTTTCAGATGCTGATTGGAGATCTTGTTTGGACACCAGAAAATCTGTCACTAGTTTTGGCATTTTTATTGTTGATTCTTTAGTTTCTTGGAAAGCTAAAAAGCAAAGCACTTTCTCTCGTTCTTCAACTGTAGCAGAATATAAAGCCTTAGCTTCAACAGCCAGTGAGTTGGTCTGGATACATCAGTTGTTGAAAGATTTCCAAATCCATGTGTCATCTCCTGCTATTTTATTTTGTGACAATAAGGCTGTTGTTCACATTGTATCTAACCCAACCTTCCGTGAAAAGACCAAACATATCGAGATCGATTGTCACTTCATTCATGATAAAATTACAAAAGGCTTCACCAGACTTATACCCATTCGATCACAACATCAGCTCATGGATGTATTCACCAAAGCTTTATCTTCTTCTACTTTGTTTCATCTTTTATCTAAGATGATTGTAAAAGACATACACAGTCCATCTTGAAGGGTGGATATTGGAGCTTGTATATAGTGTTGTTATTAGTTAGTTAGATAGTTAGTTAATTAGTTAGTTTGGATATTAACAGAATTGTTCTTGCACTGTAACAAATTCATTCTTTCTACTATTTATACTGCTCCTCAGTTGTATTACAGAAGAAGAAAATAGACGAATAAGAAACAATTCTTTTGCTCCATTTCATTCTGTATTTAGCTCAATAACTAACAATGATGTCAATAATTCTTGCACTAGAGCTGAGAGAAAAGTGTATTATTAGTAAATGTTATATTACTAGCAGATATAGCTATAACGAGCATTATATGTGATGAGACAAAACAAGTACTATAACAATAAACATAATTGAAGGAAAAAATTTAGCAGATACTAAAATGTATATTGCAACGCTCAGGGCACTAAAATATTTGAATGATTAAATAAAACCGACCGGAAAGGCTAAACTCTACCAAACAAAAGCAAAAGAAAAATGTATTTGCACCTCAAGCTGAGAGAACCCATACATACCACGATGTTGGATTAAGTCTAGAAGAGGTATTTGGATATAGTAAATGTGTCCTCTAATAATGCCTCAATTTCAAGATAATCACTTTGGAACAGGTTAACCTACATGAAATACACCCTAACAAGGAAAAAGATTTATTGTGATGATAAACGTGCGGTGGTGATAATGGTAGAGACATGTAAAAAGTGGCAGGGCTTCTATCCCCGTGCCCACTTTGGTGTGATAATCAATAGATGATTGAGTTGAATATACAGAATAACAATGTAAAATATATGTGTCGTCCTTTAACTGGGAGATTAACCTCTATTTATATGGTTGATAAGGAGTTATTGTCTTTAATGGGTTTTAACTGTATTTAATGACAGGTGCCCTTTCATCTCCCTCATTACTTGGAGTTAATGAGAGACGTTACAGTGTCTCAATCGACAGTGGTAACTATCACTCTGTGGGTTGTGGGTTTGAGTGAGTCAACAACGATTGGACTACCGCTATCCAGATCTAAGAAGTGAGTTATGAGACCATCGGGGTGGGTAAGCCAATGAGGTAGGCGAACCACCATTGATAGACAACATACAGCAACTGTCATCATTTCTATCATCATATTGTATAATTCATCATAAATATTAAATGTGAGTTGCTTATAGCTAACGAAATAGACATTAATGCTCCATTTTGATATTGGTTTCTGCCAGTAAAAATGAATACAAATCCATAAAGCAAACCTTGTCTCATATTTGGTCACAGAGGATAATAAGAGGATGTTGTTTTTATACACGCATCGATTTGAACTTAACAAGAACAGATCAAAAGAAATATGGCGAAAACAGAAACAAGAACAAAAAATTTTTATGCCTGGAGGGACCGTATTCACCCAACTACTTGGCTACTTCCCATTGAAAATCTATTTTTGTGGATTCGGCTTCAGTGCATTAAAGATCTCCAAGATCCAACATGTTACAAGGATTTACAGAACACGAGTATCACAGCGATACAACAAGAATTACACCATGAGAATAAATCAATAATTGACCTCTGAAGGTAAACCCTTAAACCATCACTAAGAGAAGGAAAACACTTATCACTCTTTCGATAGAACAAATCAGACGAGAGAGATGAATGAAAAATCAGAAAGGCGCGGCCGAGAGAAAACAGAGAGATAAAAAATTAGATAGGTTTGAACAATGACCAAAAGCACACATTAAATAGTCCAAATCAATGATCCAGATTGAATCCCTAAAATAAACGTTAAATTTATTCGGTAGTAATTACATGATTCATAAGTGCGATTCCAAATAAACGAGACTGTAACATTAACATGCATCACCTCTAAAATACTAACAGAGAAAAATTATTATATTACCACAACTAAGGGCGATGGAACCTTTCCCAGATAGAAATAAATGATCTTCAACGTTTGCAAAAGGTTACCATTATGCAAACTACATATTCCAAACTCCCTTTACAAGGTCTCAAACTATAGCTTGTTTGATTTTGTTAAAAAGTTGAATTCAAAGTTAACAATTAATTTTAACCACTCATTTTATGTGACCTATAACTTTCATCAACTTTTCAACCCACACATTTTATCAACTTTTATCAAAATTTAAAAAAAAAAATCTGATTTTTAGCAAAATCGAACGTGCACTATGTCTTGAGTCCATAAACCGATAAACATGTCCTACTACAGTAACCAAAACTCCATATTTTTCTCATCCTATTGAGTAGGATGATCGATGATTTAGATTCAAGTTTAATTTCAACAAATTCGAACTTAAACTAAATACACACAATAAACAGTTGACTGTGATTTAAATTAAGTGTAAATATGATTTTTGGACGTAAAAGAGTTGTGTACCACACATTTTATGTGAAAGAGACATTTTTCTGTGGCAGACATTTCTTGGCCCAGTCCAAAAGGTGGCTATCTTGGTCAATTACATAAAACACTCAATATTTTATGAAAATTTATCAGTGTTATAACTTGGTGCATATTTCCTGCTTTAATTTTTTCTATAACGTTGTCGGATGAAGTTCACTTTAGCTGGATACAAATTAACTTGTTTGTCTTATTGAAAGAAATTGAATTGTCTGTCGTATTTTTGACTTTTAGTAGTTCTTGATTCAATGTCCTGCTCACTCTCTAGTGGAACTTGTGTGGTTTTCTCATTAGGGAAGGAAGTTGAAATGGTGATATTACTTTCTGAACTCTTCTTTAGTTAAACCTCGAAACGGACTTCTTTAGTTAAACCTTGAAACTACTGTGTCTTTGGGATTTGATTGAAAATATTCCATTACCAGTAATGATATATTTTTATACTTCAAAGTTTATATGTGTGTTATATGCTCACATGCCAACATACATAACTCGCGGCTTTATACAACTAAGTAAGCAGACGAGCAACAAGTTCTAGAGTACATAGTTTGCTAGTTCATGATATTAGAGCCATCATTCGGTCACATTGCCCAATGAATACGGGTTATTGGCGGACCATTTCTCATAGTGAAAATGAGGACCTTATGGATGAGATCACAATAAACTATAAATGAATCATTTCAAATCACATTAGTCATTTCATTTTCACATTTTTTTACCTTTTACTTTGTGATTTGTTTTACAAATATTGTAATTTGTAGTAATTATGGTTTTTTTTTCATTCGGTGATTTGTTTTCTTTTAATTACGTCAATTTCAAACAAACTTCGAGATAAATCTGAAGACTCGAGCTTGACAAATTATGTTAATAGACTATACAATGGGAGATATAGGGAGTTTAAGACTGAGTTGAGTGCATACTATAAGTTGCGCAAGACACATAAGGATGCATTAGCCAACCATCCTTCGGAAATGCTTGATAGAGATGCATATCAGTAAGTGAAACTTTGTAATCATTTCGACTCTGAGAAGTTCATGGTATTTAATGTGTATTTCCTTACTAGTACCTCTATTGTACTTGTAATTTTGTATGTAATATCTTTATTTTTCTTTATAATAGAAGGCATCATTGGCCAACATAGAGAATTGGTCAAAGAAGAAGTACAATCATTGTATTGGTTCATGTCCACTCTCATATATAGTGGAGGAGATGTCAGTGGTATTAGAACTAGAATATATTGTTTGAAACATTTTTTTTTTGCACTATTAAGATGGTTTTTAGTTTTTCAAAATGTCCACTCTCATATATAGTGGAGGAGATGTCAGTGGTATTTAGTTTGTTGAGAACTAGAATATATTGTTTGAAACATTTTTTTTTTGCACTATTAAGATGGTTCGAAGTTTTTCGAAGTAGACACATTTGAGTTTGCTTATGTGGGAAATGACAAGTGTTGGACTGATAGTGCAGCTAAGGGTCAACGTGTAAGAAATACCTACATTGCAATTTTGGTTTTTCTTTTGTACTGCCGACTTTTTTATTTCCCAAAGTATACATCATTTGAGTTTTGTGTTAAAGGTGTTTGAAGATAAGTTTGCTGCTAAGTTTGTCCAATTATTTTGCTATAAATGAGTGTAGAAGTTGATTTGTTTTGGCACAAAATTTGGAGTTTTTTGTCTTGTTTTCCGTACCTGCTTCGATTGGTTAATGAAGAGAACTTGAAATTATGTGATATTAGTATTAGGTTCATGGGTTTTGCAATAAAGTTTGATAGCTTCAAGAATATTTTGCATTGTATAGAAAGTGTTAAAGTGTTGGGACCTACTAAAAATCAACAATAAAAAGTGTCACTAATGTGGATGGGATATATTTTCACATTTAGAAAACTTGACCCTAGAGCTGTAAACTGCATTGTCTTGGGTACTCCACTACTCAAAGGGGATGGGATACAAATGAAATGAAAATGTTATCCTCCACTAACTCATAAATTAAAAAAGTTTACCCTGGATGTTGTTACTTTCACTGACATTAACCAACCAAGCCTATTTTGGCGTAATATTCAATAGCAATTTGCTTTAAGTAATACTGAAGTTTTAAGTACAATTTGCTTAATCAAATTATCCTTGGCTAATATAGAGTTGCATTCAATTTTTCTTTATGTCCTGAGATAATCTTATTATTGTTTCTATAGTCATGACTCAAATTTTTGAATTTGACATGAAGGGGTAGCATTAACTATTGAATCATTCTTATAGGATGAGATGCTTACTAAAGCTGATGAATATGTAGCAGAGAGGCCAAATGAGCAACAACTTCTCGAGTATACTCCTTTGGAGGAGATACCTGTTTACGATGTAGATGCTGGACTTAAGATCATGATGTCCGTTCTAGGTGTGAAGTTTGAACGTCTAATTCGTGGGTTGGGAAATGGTCGTGTTTGACATATTAATGGTGCTTCTTCTGATGTGTGCAATATAGAGAATGAGATGCAAGAAGAACGCGTTGCTCGAAAGGCAGCTGATGCAACTTGAATTAAAATAGAGGAAATAATGCAAAAAAGTTGAATATTGTTGGGTAACAATTTAATTCCACGCTGCGATCCTGGCATCACTCTATGGAACGACTATGTAGATAAGTTCCGGGTTTTGATCTACCGCCCTTTACGCCATTATCAATAGAAGATGACGATATTGTGGGCAAAGATAACGGCTTTAATGAAGACAACAATCTTGGTGAAGATATGTAGCATATCTAATTTACGAGGACAACGAGTTATGTTTTTAAAGATACATTATAATTGATAGAACTCATACTCTTTTTAAATTTAGCTTAGTGAATGGTTTTTATTTGTATTTTGGTACAATATTTTATGTTTAATGTTATATTGATTGACACTAATAAGGTCTTAATTTAATTAGTTGACATTTTTGCATCTATATATTATTTTGAAGAAGGTAAAAAGAATTATTAGTGTCAATCAATGATGCAACTCGAATTAAAACAAATTCTTCCAATGTGCGCAATATGGAGAATGAGCTGCAAGAAGAACGCACTGCTCAAAAGGCAGCTGATGCAACGCGAATTAAAACAGAAGAAATAATGTAAAACAAGTTGAATATTGTTGGGCAACAATTTAATTCCACGCTGCAATCCTGGCATCACTCTATGTCACGAATATGTAGACAAGTTCTGGGTTTCGATCTACCACCCTTTACACTATTGTCAATAGAAGATGATGCTATTGCGGGCAAAGAGAATGGCTTTAATGAAGACAACAATCTTGGTGAAGATATATAGCATATCTAATTTATGAGGACAATGAGTTATGTTTTTTTAATATACATTATAATTGATAGAGCTTATATTCTTTTTAAAGTTAGCTTAGTGAATGATTTTTATTTGTATTTTGGTATAATATTTTGAGTTTAATGTTATATTGATTGGCACTAATAAGGTCTTAATTTAATTCATTGTCTTTTTTGCATCTTTATGTTATTTTGAAGAAGGTAAAAAGAATTAACATAATATAAAAAATTATATAAAAATAATTAATTTCTTCCTACAAAATCTATCATTTGGAAAAAATAATTTACTTATCCCACAAATACGCTTTCCCCACAAAATCTCATTTGTAGAAAAAAAGTAGAACTTGCCCACAAAATTTTTTCGACACAAAAATTTATTTGTAGGAAAAAGTATGATTTAGCCTACAAAATTATTTTTTCCTGCCAAAGTAACTTTAGCAAACGAATAATTTTGTCGATAAAAAACTTAGACGACAAATTGTATTCGTCTCTAAATGATTTGTAGGAGACACTTTAGCCTACGAATTTCCACCATTTGTCATCTTATACATTTCTCCACGATGTTTGCCCTACAAACGTCCCTACAAAAAAAATTTACCTGGAAAGGTTTTTCCCCTACAAAAAAGAACCTTTCACTACAAATTTATTTTGTATGCGAAATATAAAATTCTTGTAGTGTAAGTCTTGAGCCCATAAACCGATAAACAGTTCTATAACCAAAACTCAAGATTTTTCTCATCCTACATGAGTATGATGATCGATGAAATTCTGCAAGTATACGAGTTCATTGACAAGTAATAGTAAATATGAGTAAAAGAGTATCGTTTCCACGATGATTTAGATTCTAGCTTAATTTCAACCAATTCGAACTTAAACTGAATACACACAATAAATGGTCGAATCAAGTTATTATGATTATACCTATAATGTGATTATGATTTGACCTAAGTGTAAATATGATTTTTGGACGGAAAAGAGTTGTGTACCACACATTTTATGTGACCTACAACTTTCATCAACTTTTAAACCACATATTTAATCAAACTTTTATCAATTTTTTTTAAAAATCTGATTTTTAGCAAAATCAAATGTGCACTAAGTCTTGAGCCCAAAAACTGATAAACAAGTCCACCCACAGTAACCAAAAGTCTATATTTTTCTCATCCCATTGAGTATGATGATCGGTGAAATTCTGCAAGTATATAAGTTCGTTGACAAGTAAGAGTAAATATGATTAAAAGAGTATCGTTTCCACAATGATTTAGATTCCATCTTAATTTCAACCAATTCTATCTTAAACCGAATACACAATAAATGGTTGAATCAAGTTATTATGATTATGCCTATAATATGACTATGATTTAATCTTAAGTGTAAATATGATTTTTGGACGTAAAAGAGTTGTGTTAGGAATCCGACTTCACCATTAGTATCCATTACAATTCTCTCAAAATTCTCAATTTTAATTCAATTTATGCCTAAATTGATAATCGACAATCATATGTTGTCTAACAATCTATCCCGAGTAAAGTTAAACATATTTTCATATACAACCCAAAACATTCCAATTTTGAATTCGAATATATGAAAACGCATTTAACAACAAGATTGTCTAACTTGATCATACCAAGAATATGGCTTGAGCGTCTATGTATTTGTTTTGAATTTTTGGTGATTATTTAACAAATTATAAGGGCAGCCGGTCATTGTCTGACTTTAATTTGAATGTCTAAATTTTAATAGCATACGACATCTAGGAGTTATTTAGAGAGAAAGAGAGAGTGTGTGTGTGTGTGTGTGTGTGTGTGTATGTGTGCGCGCGCGCGCACGTGCGTGTAAAATTTTTCATTAAGTGAGCAATTCTACCCCAAAGAAGCTGGAGCTTGATAAAACAGGTTGCCTACATCTATACATTCCGTAAATCTAGCAACCATAAACATGTCAACCACAATTCACATTAACAAGTACTTACATTGATACACCTATCTTGTTAATTGCAAAAGTTGTTTATCTTTACTTGTTATATATAATTTGTAAGCATCCTATATGCTTAAATAACAATAAATACGATCAAATGGAGAATTTGGATGATCGAAATACTTCTGGCCATTGACAACGTAATAGCTTTTCATAGCCGCTGAATTTCTAGTTTGGAGAGCTTCTAATGCCTTGTTACAGCCTCTGAATGATGGTGCAAAATGAAAGAGTAGACGAAATAGCAATAGGGACTCCAAAGATTCTTTCTTTTATAGACTCGGTCCATCACCGAGTATTTCTCAAGATTGATTCCATAATGGTGGGAATCATGGACTAATCTCAGCAATTTTCCAACTGGCAAAACTTTTATTTAGAAATTCAGAATCAATGCAAATTGATGATAGAAATAATGATAGCTGCTATATGTTGTCTGCCAATAGTGGCACGTCCTAGTATGCCCGCCTCACCAACTCGTCCGCATCGACAACAATGATCCAACTGCCATTAGGCAAGCCAGACAGACGATCTATAAAATGACGGTTACCATCGACAATTGGAAATATGAAACACCAGCAATTGAGAAGATAAAATATCCCTCATTAATTCCTAATAATAATGAAGGGACACCCATCATCAGATGAAGAAGATGAAGGGACACTCGTCATCAATAACTACATGCCATCCCTATAAATAGAGGCTAACCCCCAGGTAAAAATAGAACACACCACTCTTACACTCCATATTGCTATTCTGCACATATGTTTTAGTCATATACTGATTATCACACCGGAGTGGACAAGGAAAAAAAGTCCCGCCACTTTTTGCAAGTCTCCACTACTATTGTTGCTGCATTCAGAAGAGAAGAGAAAATATTTATCATCAATTGGCGCCGTCTGTGGGACAGTACAAAAAGTCATGGCTCGAATTAGAAGAGCTAAGAATGTAACTGCTCCACCAGCCCCCATCAGGGATGTAGACACCGAGTCTAATGCTGCTACAATTCACCCACAACAAGAATTTGTCTCTACTGCTAAACTTACGACACTACAAGCTCAAGTGGCAGCCTTAACGGCTCTACTCCAAGATCAGAACGTTGGGGTTTCTAAGTCACCATAGGCTCCTAACTAGGCATGGCAATGGATCGGGTCGGGTTGGGCCGAGCTGAGCTGGCTCGGCATTAAATACAAGCTTGGCTCGTCCATGGGGAAGGGACAAGCCGAGCCTGGGCTAAGCTCGTCCCCAATTATCGAGCTCGATTTGACCCACGAGCTCGTGGGCCGAACCAGCCGAGCCGAGCTCATGGTGAGCTCAGCTCGGCCCTATTTTTTTTAAAAAAAAATTTGAAAATAAAAAGGAAATACGATATCGAGATTCATTTATGTGAAAGATTAAAGATTTAATAACCTCATCTCTTTTGTTTTTGTTTTTTTTTTTTTAAAATTTGAAAATAAAAAAATAACTATCATATCGAGAATCTTTTATGTTAAAAATTAAATATTTAAAACCCTCCTCCTTTTTCTGGATTTGGGACCGGCTACTTTAAAAGTAGGCGAAGTTAAAATTGTACACGAACAAGATGTTATATGTACAATTTTTTTTGAAATAAGAAAAAAATATCAAATACATAAATACTAATGCAAAATAATATTTACTGCAAATATGATTAATCCATATTTAAATATTCAAGTTTTTCGGACATTATCCTGTCTACTTTGTTTTAGATTCGAAGTTCGGCGTCATCCCAATCATTTAAACACAATAAGCTTTCTAAAATGTCGACTTTGAGTTTTGACCTAATATCAGATAAAACTTTGCCACTTGTACTAAATGCAGCCTCTGATGCTACAGTTGAGACCGGAGGTTTTAGTAGATCACGTGCTATTTTTGAAAGAATTGAGTAACTACGTTGATGTTGTCTCCACCATCGTAGTATATCAAAGTTTTTTCTCTCTTCGTCATCTAACATACTAAGCACATCATGCGCAATTAGAACGGAAAATGGGAGAACTAAAAGAAGAACCAACTAATTGTTGACCTGGACCACTCCTATGTTTACTGACGTAACTCCATAAGTCAATATCATCAATTGATGACGAATTATATCTTGGATTAGGAGGTCGTACAACGTTCATACCGGCCTTTTTAGCATAGACCTCATACATAAAACATAAAGTTTTTTCTAAATTACCACACTTGACTGAATTTCTGTAAGTTAATTTATCTGAAATTGTCATTATTGTTACTTTCGTACCCTATAAGTTAAGTCGATGATCCATGATACATGCTAATGGAAATAACATAGGCAATTGTTTCTAATATTTTCTAAATTTAGCTTCCATAACATGTATAATACTAGTAAAAAGAACAAAATTCTTATATCTATTAAAATTGTTAGCAATTTAATAGAAATGATTTAAAACAAGCGGAATAGTTGGGTAATACACACTAGAACATGCAGTTGTTGCGTCGTAAAAAACTTTTAAAAATTTTCTAACATGACTATATATTTCCCAATCATGTAATTCTAGATCATATTATGAGCCGTGTGAGTGTCGATCATTATAATAGACAGTAATGCAATCTTTATAGCTTTCATACGATTCAAGCATAAAATATGTTGAATTCCATCTATTAGTAACATCAGTTGCAAAACTTTTTGATTGCAACCTATTTTCTGTACATAGAGCAGCAAAAACTTGTTTTCTTATTGGTGATACCGAAATATAATTAATAACATATCTAACTTTTTCTAATTGAGGTTGTATAAATTTTAATCCATCTTGTATAATTAAATTAAATACATGACATACACAACGAATATGAAATAAAATACCGTCAAAATATGGACTACAATGTTGCATTAATTTTTCAATTACTATATTATTTGGGCCTGCATTATCAAATGTAAAACTACGAGCCTTAGAATCACATTTAAATTTGTGTAACATGCCTAATAAAATTTGATAAATATTATTTCCATTATGAAGATAGTCTATTTGTTTAAATGTTATTACTTTTTTATACATTATCTAATTATTATCAATATAGTGTGCAGTTGCAACCATGTATCCTTTTTTGTTACAACCTATCCATAAGTCTGATGTAAAAGATACAACACCGTTATAATTATTAATATCATTAATTTTAGCTTCTTTCTTTTTATTATATCTAACAATAGTGTCTTTACGAAGTGTATTTCTAGAAATACTAACATACTTTGGTTGTAGATATTTTTGGATGAATAACGTCCAATGAGGATTGTCCACCAAGCATAATGGAAACTCAACATTTGCTATCAATTTCGACAGTCCTTCATGGCGAATGAGTTCTTGTGAGTATATCCAGTTGTTAATAGTGGGACTACTGGACCCAGCTCCCAGAGATCCAAACTGGAGTTGTGCTTGATTTGTATCCAAACCTCCATGTTTGTATTGACACTTTTTGAAGTGTCTGTTTAGATGGATTGTATCTATCTCTTTTTGCCAAGCAAACTTCTCCTGACAGTGTTTACACTGTGCTTTGAACTCAGGGACTCCATTCACTAGTTTACCAGTTGGCACCAACTCAAAATACTCCCAACACGTAGCCTTTTATTTGATGGCTTTTCGTTTAGTGCTAGAGCCAATGGTAGTTTGTGTATTGGTGTCTTCATGAACGTCTTCCAAATCAATTGGATCAGTGCTACCACCAAACTGATCGATAATATCTTCTGGAATTGGAATGTCATTAAGACCACTGAAATCATCATCACTTCGGTTGTATGCCATTTGGAATAATAGAATAAAGAAAATAGGACAAGATGAAGATGTAGTAGAAACTAGAAACTAGAAAATAGAAATGTAGAGAATTAGTAGAAGTAAAAAATTACAACCTAAAATTATAGAGTAATATCTACATAATGAGAAACTAGATACTAATTAGAACACTAATATTGAGAGAATGTAATTTGAGAATTGTTAATGGATTGAGACTTTGAGTATATAATTGAATGAGAGATAAGAGATTGAAGTGTGAAAAATGAGTTTAGAATAGGAGTATTTATAGGAAAATAATAAAAGTAAAAAAAATAAAAAATAAAGCTATGACCGTTGGCTAACGGTCACGATTGTGACCATTGACGAGCCACGAGCCAAGCCAGCTCGTGGCTCGTCAATTTGGCTCGTGGACACGAGCCCAACGAGCTGGCTCATTTTTGGCCGAATCGAGTCGAGTGAGCTCGGCCTTTTTTATTTTTTTAGCTCGGCCCTAGCTCGTGCTCGTTTCTCGACAACCCCGAGCCCGAGCTAGAGCTAGGCCGAGCTTTTACGAGCCAAGTCCACGACCCGACAAGCTTTACTGCCACCTCTAGTCCTGACCTTCCATTGGTAGGATCATTACAAACAGGAGCCCCATGGTCCTAGAGATCTACATGTAGGGCCTTCACTGCCAGGGGCTCCTCTCCAGGTTCCTAACTTTCCAGCAATGGAAACACCACCAACGGTAGCTCCACCGTTGCCAGGGGCTCTTCTCTAGGCTCCTAAATTTCCAGCAATAGAAACACTACCAACAGCAGCTCCACTGCTGACTCCAGTTTCTTTGGCTCCACTTTCTGCACCCCACTTCCATTCATTGACCTCTGGCCCAAATCCACATTAGAGGCAACCGTCATGGGTGCCCATGCCTACGCTGGTTGAGACACCATTTTTAAGCCTGGAGTAGCGATTAGAAGACATGATGGGTCACAAAATAGCCGAGGCTATTTCTAAGAAAAGTAATAAGCAACAATCTATGGTGTTGGAAGAAGATATTTTTTTCGTAGAAGTGATGGCAGTCTCCTTACTACAAGACATCAAACAGCCAAAGATGGAAAAGTAGGACAGATCCTCTAATCCTGTCGATCACCTCAGGACTTTTGTCGACTTGATGAGGTTGCAAGCCACCCCTGATACAATTATGTGCAGGGCTTTCCCGCTAATACTTAGGCAGGAGGCCAGGGACTGGATGCCACCCTTCTCCTAAAATTAATCTGTATATTCGATGATTTTTCCAAAAGTTTTGCTGCACACTTTACCAACAGTAAATGTACTAAGAAAACTGTCATAAGCCTGATGCAATTGACCAAGAAAAAGGATGAACTGCTTAAAGATTTCATTGCCCAGTTCAATAGGGCCATACTGAGAATTAAAGATATGCAGATGTCTGCTGTAGTCACTGACATGATGAGTGAAACTCAAAGTCGCCTTTTCAAGATGTCACTCTCTAAAAACCCGCAGAATACGATGCATGAGTTACTCAAGAGAGGGGATAAGTACGTGGAAGCTGAAGAAGCATACTCATTACCAAAAGTATGAAAGATTGAAATGAACATGAGTCTAACAAAAGGAAGACTCAGGACGAGCCCAAACCTCAAAATGATAAAGGCAAGTAGAAAATAAACCTTCTATGGTAGATAAATGATTAATGTACCAAAGAATGACCCGGCTAGCTAGGAAGTCCTAGTGCAGCTATTGGACCCAACATGCAACAAAAATATCCTCAACTACTGTAACGGTCAGACGAAAGGACAAAACCTTGGCTAAAAATTTTTTTTTCCTGAGACGATCTCACCCAAGACGAGGCGAGCCAACTAGGAGAGCTAGCCGAGCCAAGGTTTAAAAAAAATTAAGCGAGATGAGCTTATCCAAGATGGGGCGAGCTCGCCTAATCCAAGGTAAACTTGCCCAAAGCTTCAAAAAAAAAATTTAAGTGAGGTGAGCTCAACTAAGACGAGGCAAGCTCACCCAAGATGTGGCGACCTCGCCCAATCCAAGATGAGCTCTCCCAAAGCTTAAAAAATAAAATAAAAAAATTTAAGCGAGGCAAGCTCACCCAAGATGAGGCGAGCTCACCCAATCCGAGGTAGCTCGCCCAAAGCTTCAAAAAAATTGAGTTGAGGCGAGCTAATCTAAGGCTCCAAAAAAAAGGGCGATGAGATATGTTTAAAAATCAAGGCGATAGTCTATGTTTAAAAATCAAGGCAAGGCCATAAATAATGACAGCTGCTACTGTCTGAAACACAATGACAGCTGCTACTGTCTGAAAAACAAGGCTAGAAATAATGATAGCTGCTACTGTCTGAAAAACAAGGCCAGAAATAATGAAATCTGCTATTGTCTGAAATACAAGGTCAACTGCTACTGTCTGAAAAACAAGGCAAAAAATAATGACAATTGCTACAATCTGAAAAACAAGGCCAACTGCTACTGCTAAAAATTAAGGCGATGAGCTTTTGACTGAAAAACAAGGCGATGAGCATCTATCTGAAAAACAAGGTGATGAGCATATGTCTGAAAAACAAGGCGATGAGCCTTTGTTTAAAAATCAAGGCGATGAGCCTCTGTCCGAAAAACAAGTCGATAAGCCTCTGTTTAAAAATCAAGACGATGAGCCTCTATTTGAAAATTTTAGAGAAAAGCATGTGTAGTAGATTATTTCTACTTCTCATTGACAGTTTATGAAAAGTAGATGGACTTACGATGATAGAAATAATGATAGCTGTTATATGTTGTCTGCCAATAATGCCACGTTCTGGCATGCCTGCCTCGACAACAATGATCCAACTACTATTAGGCAAGTCAGACAAGCGACCCATAAAATGACAGTTACTATCGACAATTGGGAATATGAAACACTAGCAATTGAGAAGATGAAATATCACTCATTAACTCCTAATAATGAGAGAGATGAAGAGATACCCGTCATCAAATGAAGGAGATAAAGGGGCACCGTTCATCAATAACTGCAGGCCATCCCTATAAATAGAGGCCAATACTCAGGTAAAAACAGAACACACCACTCTCATACACTCTATATTGCTATTATGTACATATGTTTTAATCATATACTGATTATCACACCAGAGTGGACATGGAGAAAAAAAGTCCTGTCACTTTTTGCAGGTCTCCACTACTATCGCCGCTGCTATCAGAAGAGGAGAGGAAATATTTATCATCACAAATCAATGATTAAGATGGAATGATTTAGGCTATATACGGTTTTCTTGATCAATGGGTTTTTCCTTAATCTGAAAAATAAAATTTTTACATTCTCCCACTTAGCCCAATATATTCCATTATTTGCCATAGTAAGAACAAATACATGAATCGTGGTGATAGGTCATCTTCGAACGAGTATTATCTTCCATGTATCACAATGTATTTCGTATCTTAACTTTAGTCCATAAATCTTAATGAATTAACCTCATGTTTATTCTAGGTCCAAACTTAATTGATATTTCTCCAACAATAATAAATAAATTCGCATAAAACAAATATGAGAAATTATCATAACTGAAATAGAGTTTTATTAAAAATTAGCATCGTCATATACAATAAAATTAAACTAAAAGACCAAGTCCCATACGGTCTACAAGATCCTTGAACTTGAACAGTGGCATGCCTTTTGTTAAGGGATCAGCAATCATTAATTCAGTATTTATGTGCTCAATGACCACTATTTTGTTTTAACACGTTCTCTTATGACCAAATACTTAATGTCGATATGCTTGCTTCGACTACCACTTTTGTTGTTTTTAACCATAAAAACTGTAGCTCAATTGTCACAATATAATCGTAATGGCCTAGAAATAGAATCTACAATTCTAATCCCAGAAATGAAACTCTTTATCCATACACCATACGATGTAGCATCAAAACACGAAACGAACTCAGCCTCCATTATGAAAGTAGCAGTCAATGTTTGCTTTACACTCGTCTATGATACAGCTCTACCAGCAAACATGAAAATTTATCCAGATGTTGACTTCTGTAAATCAACACAGCCAACAAAGTCTGAATCAGAGTAGCCATCTACCACCAAATTATCAGTTCATCTATATATAAGCATGTAATCCTTCATCCCTTGCAGATATCTCAAAAATTCCTTTGCAGCTCTTCAGTAGTCCATACATAGATTACTCTAATATCTCGTCAACATTCCAACAACAAATGCAATGTCAAGCCTTGTGCAGACCCGAGCATACATTAGGCTTCCAACAACTGAAGCATATGGGATGTTTTTCATTTTTTCATTTTCAAGGTCATTCCTTGAGCATTGATTCAAATAAAACTTATCACTATTCACTATGGGAGCTATACTTGGTGAACAATCTTTCATCCTAAATCTCTCTAAAATTTTATTGATATAGGTTTCTTATGACATACCCAAAATGCCTTTATGTCTGTCTCTAAAGATCTTTATGCCAATGACATAAGATGCATCACCCATATCCTTCATGTCAAAATTTTTAGAGAGATATTGTTTCACCTCATGTAGCATACCTTTATCATTGGTTGCAAGTAAAATATCATCCACATATAGAATAAGAATACAAATTTTACTCCCACTAACCTTCTGGTATATACATTGATCAATAATGTTCTCTACGAAATCAAATGAAGAGATAACATCATGAAATTTTAAATACCATTGACGGAAGGCTTGTTTCAATCCATATATAGATTTCTTAAGCTTGAACACCAAATGATTACCATTAATAGAGGAAAATCCTTCCGGTTGTTTCATGTACACTTCTTCCTCTAGTTCTCCATTGAGAAAAGCAGTTTTCACATCTATCTGTTGCAACTCAAAATCAAAATGTGCAACTATTGCTAAAATAATGTGAAGAGAATCTTTCTTCGATACAGAAGAAAAGGTCTCCTTGTAGTTGATTCATTCCTTTTGAGTAAATCCTTTGGCTACGAGTCTTGCTTTATATTTTTCAATGTTGCCTAATGAGTCATTCTTCGTCTTAAAGACCCATTTACACCCTATGGCCTTTGTACCATTAGGCAACTCGACAAGATTCTAGACTCCATTAAATGCCATGGAATTCATCTCATCTTTCATAGCATTATACCATAAATCTAATTCTTTACAACTCATGGCATGTGAAAGTGTTTCGAGATCATTTTCAGCTCCAATGTTATAGTCCAATTCTTGTAGATACACGACATAGTCATCTGAAATTGTTGATCTTCTTTCTCTTGTAGATCTTCTTAATATTGGTTCAACATTTTCTTAAGGGTCATGTTGTCCAACTGGTTGTTCAACCATTTATGGCATTTCCTGAACAACTTGATCTACATAATTATCATCAACAGGTTGTGGAACTTCATTAATTTGTTGTACAACACTCGTTTGGACCTGAGGAGTGTTGTGAACAATAACCAATCTTTCACTTGATAAGGAAGGTTGATATCTTTCAGAGACTATGTTCTAAAATTGATCACTCTCACTGATTAAGTCATTCTCAAGAAACTTTGCATTTCTTGATTCCACAATTCTAGTGCTATGAGATGGACAATAAAATCTGTAACACTTAGACCTTTCGGCATATCCAATGAAATACCCACTAATAGTCCTTGGGTCCAGTTTCTTCTCTTGTTGATTATAAACTCTTACTTTAGACGGGCATCCCCAAACGCGCATATGTCGCAAACTTGGCTTCCAACATTTCTATAGTTCAAATGGCATCCTTGGGACAGCCTTGGTTGGAACCTAGTTCAATATATATACAGCCGTTTTAAGAGCTTCAGTCCACAAGGATTTAGGAAACTTGGAGCTGCTAAGCATACTCCGCACCATGTCCAATAATGTTCGATTTCTTCTTTCTGACACACTATTCTGGTCCGGAGAACCAGGCATAGTGTATTGGGCAACTATCATATGCTCTTCATGAAACTTTGCAAATGGACCTAGTGCTTGTCCATCCTCAGTGTATCTACCATAATAATCTCCACATTTATCAGTTCTCATGATCTTTATTTTCTTATTACATTGTTTCTTTACTTCTGCCTTAAAAACCTTAAAGGTATCTAATGCTCTGCTCTTGTTATGAAGCAAGTAGAGATACATATATCGTGAATAATCATCTATAAATGAGATGAAGTATTTTGGACCATGTGTGTCCATGTCTGGACAACAAATATCTGAATGTAGGATTTATAAGATATTTGTACTCCACTTGGCACCTTTCTTTGAATAGTTAGTCTTCTCTCCCTTAATGCAGTCCATACAAGTTTCAAAATAAACAAAATCCAAAGTACTAAGCACTATGTCATTTACCAATATTTTAATTCTATCTATGCAGATATGTCCTAATCTCTGGTGCCACAATATAGAGGAATCTTCATTCATAATACAACCGTTTATTACTAGTGTGAACATGCATAACATTATTAGCAACACCATGCTGTAAATTAATAAAAAAAAGACCATTACATAAAATATCATTCCCAACAAGCTCAAATTTATAAAACAAACTAAAAGATGCATCTGAAAAATAAAAGGAATATTCCAAAGGTACAAGTCTTGAAACTAAAACCAAATTTCTAGAAAAACTTAGAATATAAAAGGCCTTTTCTAATTTTAAAACATGGTCATTTTTTAAAACTAAATTGCATGTTCAAATAGCCTCCACATGTGAACCCATCTTGTTTCCTGATAAGATACTTTGCTCACTTCCCACTAGCTTCCTTAGGTTTCGCATATCCTGTAAGCTATTCGAAATATGGATTGTAGCACCAGAATCGATCCACCATGTATTATGATTAACATCAACCATATTAGATTCATAACAAACAAAAGAGATTGATTTACCTTTCTTCTCAAATCAATTCTGAAATTTGGTACAATCTTTCTTCATGTGTTCCTTCTTTTTATAGAAAAAGCACTTATTTTTCTTTTTTTTTCCACCTTGGGGGTGGTATTTTACCTTTCCCCCTTTTGTTTGGCTTGGTTATGATTCTTTCCTTGGTTCTGGTCTTTTTTACGTGTTACCAATAATGCACTTTCACCCATTTCCATAACCAGCCTTTCTTCTTCTTGAACACACATAGTCAGAAGTTCATTGATTGACCATTTGTCCTTATGTGCGTTATAAGAGATTTTGAAAGGTTGATATTGCTGTGAAAGAGTGTTCAGTATGTAGTGTACAAGGAAGAAATCAGACATATCAACCTCAAAAGTTTTCATCTGAGCTACAACGTCCCTCATTTGCATGATGTGCTCACGCACATCTCTCACACTGGTGAGCCTTACGGATGAAAACTTCATTATTAGGGTGCTAGCAAGTGATTTATCTGAAGTCACAAACTGTTCATCAATAGCCTTTAGTAATGCCTCGACATCGTCATACTTATCGACAGAACCTCGAATACCAGCATAGATTTTGGTCTTTATGATCATCACGCTAAGACGATTAGATCGCTCACATTGTTCATAAAGAACTTTTTTTTTCTGGAGTGTTGATAATAGTAATAGTTGGTTTGTCTTTCATGATAGCATAATCAATGTCCATGCATACCAAATGAAGGAGAATTCTCTCCTTACATACCTCATGGTTGTCCCTTTTCAGTTCGGGAATTTCACACTTAATATCAAAAAAATTCACAGACTGCATGGCTGCATAAAAATCAAACATACATGCATACATTACATTAATTTGAGACTAATAAACTCATATTGTGTTTTACCAATGTAAATCACATCCCAAATTTAAAATCTAGTGATATAAAACTTGCACGTGGGCTAAAGTCCTAATTCAATTAGATTCATGTATCTTTATGATAAAACTATCAAGTCATGTCAATTTTCTTAATTCCTGTGGAATTAAGAAATATAATTTTATATTTTACCCTAATTAATCATACCAATACAAAAAAAAAAAATTCTTGTAGGATAAATTTTATTATATCATGTACAATTAATTACAATAAATGTCTATTTTCTTATATGTGATTCTAAACCACTTAATATATAATTTTGCATAATTAAAAATGTTGTGGCTAATCTCTTATTATTTCAAACTATATGGATCACTAGATATTTAAAATTCTCCAAAATTGTTCATATACAAAATTGTATGTAATAATAGCAATATGAACAAATATGAATAAAAATTGTAATTATGTACTCCAAATATTTTATTCAAATTATATGCATAAAAGCAGTGAACTGTACGTACCAAACAAAATAATGATTAAAAATATTTCATGCGCAGAAGTTCTCAAGAATGAGAAAGACATTTTGAATTATAAAATGCCTTGACAATGCCATATAGGAAGAAATGACATTAAATTGTGGTAAAATTACTTAGCCTTCTTAATTAATAAACGTGTAAGACTTTGACTAACAGGGACAAATGTTTTGCGCTTTTTGATTGAACAAAACTAAAATCCAATAAGTTTTGGGCCTTTTGATTGAACAAAACTAGAAACCGATATGTTTTGGACCCAAACTGAAATGGCTAAAACGTGAATAAAGCTCAAATATTTATTTTTTAATTTTTATTTTTATTTGTCTTCAACCTTCAAATAGGTCACCTTATATCCATCCGACCCAGTTACAAATCCGTCATTTTCACAACCTCCCGAGCACAAAAAACAACGTTTCTTTCATGGAAATTTTAGAAAATCAATTTGCTAATGATTTCTAATCTTATTCCTCATAAAAACTCAAAAAATTACATTTCAAAGTCTCGGGTATAAAAAAATAATTCTAGATCGATAAAGTATCAAGACAGAGGTAAATAAGGTGCTCTGATACCAACTGTAAGCATTATATATGCTTAAATAACAATAAATACGATCAATTGTGGAATTTAGATGATCGAAATACCTCCGGCCATTGACGACGTGATAGCTTTTCGTAGCCGCTGAATTTATGGTTTGGGAACTTCTAATGCCTTGTTCCAGCTTCTGAATAATGGTACAAAGTGAAGGAATAGACAAAATGGCAATAGTGCCCCCAAAGATTCTTTCTTTTATAGACTCGGTCCATCACCGAGTATTTCTCAAGATTGATTTAATAATGGTAGAAATCATGGACTAATCTCAACAATTTTCAAATTGGCCAAAATTTTGTTTGGAAATTCAAAGTCAAAACAAATAAATGATTAAGATGGAATGATTTGGACCATATACGGTTTCCTTGATCAATAGATTTTTCCTTAAACTAAAAAAGGAAATTTTTACATTATTATGTACTTGTTACTTCATTTTACGTGTAATTCTTCACCTTAGATTTAAAATCTTTGTTTCTGTCATTCCCCTCCCATTTCTTGTTTTATTACAGTCTACTATATTTTGGAACATATTCAATGGTGAAAAGGAAGGACAAGAATGTGCGATCTTTAGCCATTTTCACCGGTCAAGAACGGTTGAGGAGAGGAGAGAAGGTACAATTTCCAGAACCTTCAACATTCTCGTTTCCTTTATTTCTTGGCATATAATAAAAGAGAGACATTTCTTGTTTATTCACCGTCAACCAAAATGTTGGATTTTATTTTTTACTTGTTTTGCATGAAAGAAATCTTCTTAAAAAACACAAATCAAACCCTTCGAAGAGAGTTTACCCTTAACTCTGCTATAAATTGGATTTGATTTACACTGAAATGCGCATGACGAGAGCTCAAGGGAAAGTTCTGGGCAGCCTTTTACAACACACTTTAAATTACAAAAAGCGAAAGATAGCTACATGTTTCTTCATGAGTATATCGGTGGATTTAAGTTTTATGTCATTTAGTTAACTTCTCATCTTCCTTAAATCTATTGACAATTTCAAAGACGAGTTGAATAGTTTTGTGAATAAGGTTACATTTATCACTACTTTCATTTCCTTCATTTCACCAATTTATTAATAACATTTTGTTCTTATTGCTTACTTGAGTAACTATAATTGTGGTTTGTTTTATAATAAAATTGAATCTTTTTTACTTTATTATTCTTTTACTCAATAAGTAATGACTATTTCAATTAAATTTTATTGTCAAATTATTGAACGCATTGTATACTAATGAGTGAGTAGTACTTGAGATATTTTCATAAATAGGTGATAATAAACTTGTCTCTTTACCTACTCTTATATTTTATATAATATAAAGATATTTCTTGATATTTTATTTCAATAAAACCCATATATAAATCGGGTTCATTTTTTGATGAAGGGCTTGACAACATTGTTAATTCATAACTATTTCGACGAGATCACCTAACAGCATTTCCAATGGAGCTGTGGATTGTACTAAAATGTATGCACATCACTCCAAAATGCTTATATGAAAAGAAAAAGTGGAAAATGTCTAGTATACAATCCACATTAAAATTTTTATAATATATTTTCATCGGAATTAGGGATATCAATTGGGCCAAGCCGCAGGGCCCACGGCTCGGCCCGTTATCGACTTGGTCTTGTCGAAGGATGAGCTAACCTTTTGAAATGGCTCGGCCCACTTGACGGCTCGTAGCCCGGCCCCATGGGCTGACTTGTGTAATTTTTTTTAACAGTCACAAGAAAAAATAATATATTAAAAAATTAAGGAGCTGGGCTCGTGGGCCGATCCAGCTCGACGAACTGGCCATGGGCCATACCGGGCTTTTCTATGCGAGATGGGTCGAGCTCAGGCTCGGCCTGCCACATGGGCCGAATTCGGCCCATTGCCACCCTAATTGGAATGAGTGTTTTTATTAAATTTTTTATAAATTATCTAAATCACCTCTCTTGTAAATGTAGGCCACAATTTTCCTAATCCATAATCCCATTGGAGATGATCTTCTCTCCATTTCTCATTTTACTTGGGGGCAATTTACAATTTTGGTCTCCAATCTTTAAAATCTGTTACTAATCTACCCCCAACTAATATTTTTAGCACCAGACATCCCCAACCTTTCAGTTTGTTGCAAATCACGTCCCCTTGGCATATTTTGACGGATTTTCTCTCCTCTTTAAATAAAGTAAAATAGAAAAAAAAGCTAAAAAAATAAAAAAAAATTGCAAATGAAGTCCTATAACTTTTAAAAAGTGCAAAATAACTTACTCTTCCTAAAAACCTAAACCAACTTCAACTTCTTCTTACACAAAGTTGTAGACTTGTGTTCTCTGTTTATTCTTCACCAAAAATCACATAAAAAATATGTTATAAGCTCATTTGATTTTGAATATAATAGCAGCCATGGATTGGATCCGATGTGAAAAATTGGGTCATAGAAGTTTTGGGACGGTGAGTTTGACAATACCCAGAAGCCAGAGTGCTCAATGTTGACCAGGTAGGGTCGAATCTCTGTAGTACTTATGAGATATATAAATGATTAGGCAAAAGAAAACTGTAGAATCCAAAGCAAATATTTGATCTAGAATTAAGTACCTCGCAATAGAGTCCCGCGACGGCAAGCTGTAACCTCCGGCATGCTTCGAATCCAGCAATGGTAAATTGTATACACCAACAAGCTTTAGTTGCACCGGCTGCAGTGGCAATGGCAGTTTCCAAAGCCAAGTTCGGGCCTAGTGATCTAATTTTTCATCGTAAAAAATGACCCGACTAAGATGTTCACTGGTGATAGCGGCCGTGTTCACCCCAACAACCGATGACATAGTGGCTGCACCACTTCTATGGGTTCTCTACTCGACGATGCCAAATCTAAAACTTGACGATGCCAAAGATTTGATCTAGAATTAAGTACCTCGCAATAGAGTCCGACGACAGCAAGTTGTAACCTCCGGCATGCTTCAAATATGGCGATGGTAAATTGTATACATCAACAAGCTTTCATTGCACCGGCTGCAGTGGTCTTTAAATACATCAACAAGCTAAATAGTGGTCTTTATTTGGTGGTGCCGCAAACCGGTATTGTTTAGGATAATATCAAGCCGGTACTTTTTGGGAAGATGAAGTTATTTTGTGCTTTTTAAAAGTTATAAGATTTTATTTACAATTTTCTTTTATTTTTGTGTTGTTTTTAGCTTTTTTCTTTTATTTATTTATTTATTTATTTACAGATGAGGGTAAATCTATCAAAATATGTCAATGGAGACGTGATTTGTAACAAACTAAAACGTTGGAGATGTCTAGTGCTAAAAAATTGGTTGGAGGTAGATTAGTAACATATTTAAAAGATTGGAGACCAAAATTACAAATTACCCTTTTACTCACATATACAACAATCCATATTGTTGCATTGGAGATGTTCTAATAACTACCCTCACTTGCCATGAACATTCATCCATCATAGCGCACGCATATTTATATGGCACCTGTGGTGAACGTAATTCATGTGGTGAGTTATACCATTTCTAATTAATTTTCTTAAAAATGCCAAACAAGAAATTCAATCTAATATAGTAATGAGTTATTACACACGGTACAAAGTGCAAACTATGTGTATACATTAAACCATTAGAACAATTTTCAAAATAATTTAGCAAAAAAAAAAAAAAAAGAAACATGATGATCTATGTTATTGGAAACCATATACAAACTCTAATAATTTTTTTTTATCTTCAAGGCATATGAAATATGAAGCTCTCCTTAAAACAATATTAACGTCCACAATTGATGTGAAATCGAGTTTCCAACAATCGTATTAGGATATAATGGATTCCTATTTTTGCATATTGCACTTTATTTATAATACCCTAATTGCTAAAAGTCTTCTAAGATATCTATAATTTTATCTTCATTTTTCCATTTTCGAAAATAATGACACACAAGAAAAAAATGTACTTTTATTGTGAGAAGAAAAGTGAGAAAATTGTTGTCCTTGTAGTATAAATAAACTTGTGGGAAATTTGCAGTAGATGTCCTAAATCTTTCAAAAATATTCTAATCTTAACACCTATATAACAAACATTTTAATAAATGTGCGTCATATAAACATCCAAACGGTTTACATCCAAATGACGGTCAGTTGACAAAAAGTCAAGTGTTTGACTTTAATTTGATCAATTTTTAATATGGACAAAAAATTAATTTTCACATTTAATTAGTTAAAACAATTAAAAAAACAAAAACGAAAAGTAAATAAATATAGAATTAAAAAAATAAAAAATAAATAAGAAAAGAAAAAAAGGAAAAGTATATCATGTTTCCAATCCACCCACTCACCATTATTGATTCTCGAGATACAAAGAAGTACAAAAAAGGGTAAGGCAAACAACATAATAAGCCGATGGTGGAGGCGAAGGCGGCCGAGGTGGTGGTGAAAATGGGCCAATAATTTCTGAGATTTGATGTATAAAATCTTGAATTTTGATGGAAAATTTTGAGCAAAAAATAACCCATATCTTTCAAATGCGATAGACAAGCTCGAAACTTTAGTAATAAAACTTGAAAATTGCTGAATATTTTTCATAAGTTTTTTTTTTTTTTTTCAATCGGAATTTGGAGAGTGGTGGAAGATGTTGTAAAATAAATTTGATTTGTGTTATTTTATTGTTTTGGTTTGAGCTTGTCAATTATTGTGATTAAGTAAATTCATAAGTTCACATTTAAAATAGTCTATATTCTAGATTAAGTTATTGCTCTAGAATAATTCACTATCTTGAATTGTCTTTTATTAGAGAGTGTTTAGTGGATGTTAGTAAGTAGTCAGAAGATGCAATTATTTTGGTTGTTGAGAAGTATGTAGAAGAGTCCATTGAACACTATAAATATAGGTGCTACACCTTGTACTCTTGCAACAAGGCAATTTAGATATTATTAAATACAAGTTTTTTTTCCTAGCCTCTTTAACCTCTCAAATATTCTTCTAAAGTACTCAAAATAAGCCATCTTCCTAACAAAGTGGTATCAGAGCACATAAGATCTTTTGAAAGATGGCAAACAGTGTGGTTCCCTTTCAAGTTCCATCACTTGACAAGAACAACTACGACAAATGGAGTATCAAAATGAAGGCATTGCTTGAGTCACAAGACCTATGGGAGATAGTAGAGAATGGGCACAATGAGCCAAGAGATGAGGCTACTATACCTCAAGGACAAAGGGACACCTTGAAGGATTCAAGAAAGAGAAACAAGAAAGCTCTCTATCCCATCTACCAATCACTTGATGATGATGAATTTGAGAAAATTTTGAATGCAAGCACCTCCAAAGAAGCGTGGAATAGGCTTCAAACCGCCAACAAAGGAGAGAAAAAAGTCAAGAAGGTTCGTCTACAAATTTTAAGAGGTGAGTTTGAATCTTTACAAATTAGAGATTCGAAACAATTTTCAAATTTTTTTATAAAGTTTTAGCAGTCGCTAACAAATTGAAGGCAAATGGAGAAAGTTTAGATAATATTAGAATCATGGAGAAAATTCTACGATTTTTAGATCTAAAATTTGAGCATATTGTAGTCACCATTGAAGAAACAAAAGATTTGGAGACATTGACTATAGATGAGCTCATGGGGTCTCTTCAAGCATATGAAGAACGTCAAACGAAGAAGCAAAGTACTTTGGAGCAAGTACTTTAAACAAATCTCACGTAGAAGGAAAGAAATAGAGGCGACTTTAGCAATGAAGAGGAAGAGGACACGATTGTGTTTGTGAACGTGGCCGAGAAAGAGGAGAATACAAGACATCCAACAATGAAGATAGTAGACAAAATTCATCTTTGAAAAGAGGCCGTGTGAGATATAACAATTCAAAATAAAGATATAACAAATCTAAAGTTCAATGTTATAATTGTCAAAAGTTTGAACATTTATCTTGGAAATATAGAGCTACTAATCAAGTTGAAGAAGAACGAAATTTTGTAGAAAATGAGAAGCAGTTGGATTCTACTTTGCTATTGGCATACAAAGGAAGATAATGAAGGAAAATCGACACTTGGTTCCTTGACACTTGCACTAGCAATCATATGTGTGGAAATAAAAAAATGTTCGTGGAGCTTGATGAAACGGTGAGTGGGAATATCTCATTTGGAGATGAATCCAAAATTCCAGTAAGAGGCAAATGTGATATTCTTATACGCTTGAAAGATGGAAGCCACTAATTTATTTCAAATGTTTATTATGTGCCTAATATGAAAAACAATATTTTGAGTTTGGGACAACTTTTGGAGAAAAGCTATGACATTCACTCGAAAGAAATATTCTTTCCTAAGAGATTGCAAAAATAATTTAGTTTCTAAGGTGCCCAATGACAAATAATAGGATGTTCTTGTTAGATATCCAAAATGATGTAGCAAAATATTTGAAGGTTTGTGTGAAATATACATCATGGCTATGGCATCTAAGGTTCATGCATCTCAATTTTTGTGACTTGGATTTGCTATCGAAGAAGTGAATGGTAAATGGATTACAATCTACTAGTCACCCAAATCAATTGTACGAAGGATGCCCACTTGGCAAACATTGTCGAAAGAGCTTTCCAAAGGAAGCAGGTACAAGAGCAAAGAAACCGCTAGCACACCAACGTATGCGAGCAAATCAATCCTAAATCCCTCGGTAAGA
Organism: Forsythia viridissima; assembly: GCA_030279155.1. NCBI lineage: Eukaryota > Viridiplantae > Streptophyta > Magnoliopsida > Lamiales > Oleaceae > Forsythia > Forsythia viridissima. The sequence goes on along the minus strand of CM059034.1, from coordinate 37,190,796 downwards.
GCAATTATTTTCTCCCATTTATTGATGATTTTAGTAGAAAAAACATGGATTATTTTGTTAAGGAAAAGTCCGAGGTATTTGATGTCTTCAAGAAATTCAAAGTACTTGTTGAAAACGAAAGTGGTCTCAAAATCAAAGCCATGAGATTTGATCGATAAGGAGAATTTACATCAAGTGAGTTCAACATATTTTGTGAAGAGAATGGAATTTGACGGTTCATTACGGTTCCAAGATCCCCCTAACAAAATGGTATTGCCGAAAGGAAGAATCGAACAGTCCTCAACATGGCTCAAAGCATGCTAAAAAACAAGAGGTTTCCAAAAGAATATTGGGCTGAAGCAGTGAATTGTACGGTTTATTTACTTAATCGGTCTCCAACTAAAAGTGTGTGGGGGAAAGACATCTCAAGAAGCATGGAGTTGAAGAAAGTAGACATCTCGCACTTGAAAATATTTGGAAGCATTGCGTATGTACATGTGCATGACCAAATGAGATCCAAGCTCGATGATAAAAATGAAAAATTTCTCTTTCTTGGATATGACTCAAGATATAAAGGATACAAGCTTTAAAATCCAAACACCAAGAAATCCATTATTAGCTGAGTTTGATGAAGAAAATTCATGGAGATGGGACGTTCAAGAAGATGACTACAATTTTCCATCAATTACTGCAGAAGAAGAAGAAGAAATGGAAGTAGAGCAAGCAAGAGAATAAATACAAGAACATACAACTCCACCCCATTCATCACAAACAAGCATTCATGGACACTGACAAAGTGGAAGTTCAAGCACAAGCATACCACCAAGGAGACCAGGCACAAGGAGATTGCAAGAGTTATATGAGGTAATCGAAAATCAAAATGAGATAACACTATTTTGTCTACTTGTGGATTGTGAGCCAATAGATTTTAAAGAAACGTTGCTAAGCAAGAAATGGCAACAAACTGTGAATAAAGAAATTAAAGTAATCTTGAAGAATGATACATAGAAGCTAGCAACATTTCCAAAAGGCCAAAAAGCAATTGGAGTGAAAAGGGTCTACAATGTAAAGGAGAAATTGAGAGACACAAAGTAAGATTAGTTGCGAAAGGATACAATCAAAGACCCGACATTGACTATGACGAGGTATTTGCTCCCGTTGCTCGCTTGGAAGTTATAAGATTAATTATTTCTTTGGCCACTCAAAATAAATGAAAAATTTATCAAATGGATGTGAAATCTGCCTTTTTAAACGGATTTCTTGAAGAAGAAGTTTACATTCAACAACCTCTTGTCTATGAAGTGAACGGAAAAGAACATAAAGTCTTAAAATTGAAAAAGGTTTTATATGGATAAAGCAAGCGCCGAGAGGATGGTATAGTCGAATTGAGAAGTATTTGTAAGAAAATGGTTTCACTAAATACCCACATGAATATGCTCTTTATGCCAAGGTAAATAAAAACGGTGACATATTGATTATTTGCTTATATGTTGATGATTTGATCTCCACTGAAAATAATCCAAAAATGCTTGAAGAATTCAAAAGGAGTATGACCAAATAATTCAAAATGTCCGATCTTGGATTGATGTCAGACTATCTTGGCATAGAAAGCGACAAATGTATTTTTATCTCAAGAAGGCTATGCAAGAAAAGTGCTCAAGAAAATCAACATGGGAGAATGCAAGCCAATAAACACACTCATTGATTGTGGAATCAAGTTTTCAAGAAATGATGATGGAGGAAGAGTAAATCCTACAAATTTCAAAAGTATTGTTGGAAGCTTGCGGTATTTGACATGCACACAACCCGATATTTTCTATGGAAGTTGCCTTGTTAGTCATTACATGGAGACACCTATGGTTACTCACATGAAGGTTGCAAATAGGATTCTTTGTTACATCAAAGGTACCATTGAATATTGTTTACTTTATTCATCCTCTAATTGTTTCAAACTTGTTGGGTATAATGATAGCGATTGGGCAAGAGATTTTGATGAAAGAAAAAGCACAATGGGAATTGCCTTTTTCATGGAAAATACCGTTTTCACTTGGATAAGCTAAACCAAACATGGCCTTACAATCACTCTATAAATACACCTTCTCTTCTTGCCTTTTCAAACCAAAAATTAAGTAAGGAAACTCTGCTGAAATTTAGAGAAAAAAGAAAGGTAAGAATGAAAAGAAAATTTTGAAAGGAAACCAAGAACTTTTTTCTTTCTTCTTTGTGTTTATGAGAAATAGTGCGATGAAACACTAAACTAACAAGAGTTCATCACATCTATTCCAAGATAAGCCAGAAAGGTAGAAATTTCTATCCAGAAATTCAAAACCCAGATTACAGCAAAGACCCGAGGCTACTGGTAGCCTCAGAAACAACACAATTTAGATTCTGGTAGCCCCGAATCTCCACTGTTGTCTGGTAGTTTCATTTCCAGTTAGTGATGGCAATGGGCAGATCGGCCTGATCCAAATCCGCCTCACAATAATTGTAGGAGATCCAAATCCACCCCGCGATCCGCCATTTTTCGGGACGGATCGGATACGGATCAGGGCAAATCAGAGCCTGAATCCGTATACTGATCCATATTTTTTTTTTTGGCAATAAAAAAATTTAAAATATATTGAAACAAGCTTTACTACTATACTATAAGAGTTTAAACAACATCATCCTCCTCAACTTCCTCTTCACTAAACCTTGTGCAAGGTCCACAATATAAATTCAATATTTTAATCCTTTTTTTTTAAATTCAGGACGGGGCCGATCGAGGCAGCCCGATCTGATCCGCCCCGAGATCCGTGGCGGATCATGGATATCTGCCTTGATCAATTCCGTCGATCCACGGATCAGATTTTTTTACTCTATTCGGATTGGGTATCCATCGGGTTCGAGGCGGATCAGATATTTTTGCCATCTCTATTTTCAGTTTAATATAATGAGTTTTTGGACAGAAATTCTTCCTTAGCCAAGCCTAAGACATAAATTTTTATTTCTCCTTATTTTTTATTTATTAACTCTCCATAAACTTGTAAAATTTCAGGTCACTAATCCAAGAAAAAGATTTCCTTTGGACTGTGAGTAAATTTTATGTGTATTGTTGTTTTTATATTGATTATTCTTGTTAGGATCAGAATATATAGCATGAGTTTTATGTTGAATGAATCCCCTCTTGTGATTTACTGTTACTCATCAAATTTCCTATCTAAGTGATCATAGATATTGAAATTAATTTCTTATATATGAGGAATTATAAGTAATAAGATCTGCCAAAATTCAACTTCATGTTTATGACCTTGCATGTCTCCTAAACTTATGTTTAAGTCGATTTTTGATGAGTTTAGAATCTGCAGTATATGATGACTTTGAAGTGATGGTTAAAATAATTGTTTATACCTAAATGAAGCCTTATCTTATGTATTATTATTGTGGCTTGTTAGGAAATGTTTAATGTTGAATATTCTATATTTAAGTTGTGCTTATTTGAGTCAATAATGACTTAAAATGTTACTGTAATAGCATGATGAATACAAAGATGAATGACTTTTAGATCAATCCCTTACAAATTGATTGGGAATTACAATAATATGTTTCTTTGAGGAAAAACTTGAAATAATATTTATGTGTAGGATTTTGAATGATGTTTAGCAATTAAATCTCGTGTTTCCATGTGTTGCATCATGGCATCATTCAAGAAAGAATTCATGATCTTTAAACATTAAAGCGAAAAGATATGCTTACATAATGATCATGAATAACTAAGAATGCACTATTTAGCTTTTACACCATGAGAGCAAGTCCCAAATTGAAGGTCACGGGCTACGAGATGCCCATGGGATGAGATGCCCAAAATGAAATGAAAGTACTTGAGCAAAGTGCTCTAAAAGAATGAAAGTACTTTGAGCATAGAAGCTCTAATGATGTTGTGACCTTGTGTTTAGCAAAACACTATGAGCGCTCTGTGTACGACCCTAATATGGGAAGGGCCCGAAAAGAAGAAAAGAAAGAAAGTTAAAAGAAATGAAAAGTAAGAAAAGAAGAATGGAACCATTTTTGATTAATACATGCATAGCATTCCAATGTTTAGTATCCATACTATGCATATTGTATTGATTTCTTGTGAGTGATCATCGAAGGCATTTTATGAAATATATATGTTATCAATTGTTTGAAAGTTAATGTGTGATTATTATCTTATTCACTTATGTGAGAATTGAGCAACAAGGTTAGAAGGTATAGTGAAAAATTCCATTCAATTGAAGGTATGAATTATGTGCTTTTATGTTTATGTGCTACTTTGCTCACTAAGCTTCATTGCTTATAGTCGTTTAATGACTAATGTAGGAAATGGAACAGAACTACCTTGAGGTAATGCATACTTATGAAAGGACATCGTGAAATGGGGTGGACTTCTATATCATCATGAAGAAAGATGTATGGGTTCATTTTCCGCAATGGCCGGACTTATACATAAAGGAAAGATCTTACAAAACGATATATGTCTACAATGCCATCACATTGGAGCCGAAGGGGACTCTCTTTTTTATGTACTAGATAACCGAGAGTATTTGATGGTTGTTTTTGTAGTTTCAAGGATTTTAGTATCCCTTAGTTAATTGTAAACCTTTTAAAGTTGTTAGTGTTGAAACGTTTTTGAGCAATAGGTTTAAAATGAGTGTCATTTCGACTTTTTTGTTATCGGAATGACGAATCATATTTTGAAAGAGATGGATACTACACTTGTTGAAGATAGTGAAAATTGTAAGAGAAATCCTTGTGTAATAGTTTGTAAGGTGGAAATTTAAAGTACTTTAAGTAATCGAGTATGTGGGGTATCTTTGTACTTTTATTTACAAATGGTTTGTAATGCTTTTAATATCTCTTCTAAGTGTTTTGAGTAATATTGGAGTGAGGTATAAAACTTAGGGAAGTTTAAAAAGAATTAAGTTGAAAAATTTATTGTCACAGCAGGAGGATACTAGTATCCATCTGCAGCTGAATTTTCAGTTTAACTGAAAGCTACTAGTATCCCTCAGCCAAGAAAAAAAAATTTAAGGAAATTTCAGAGGTCGTCACAAGCTTTGGTATCAGAGCCCCGGTCGAATGATTCTGTAGACTGTGATGATATGGAACCCTCGTTCAAGATGTCCTTTCCCGAGTATGTTTTATTCCTTTTCTTAGAATTATCATATCATTTGAATTGAAACTTATGTGTAGAATGAATTTAGAATTGTTAGAGATGTTCCTTAGTTATTGAAGTACATTAGAGGAAATAGATTTCCTAGACTAAAGCTTTAAGCTACCATCCTTGAGCTAACATTAGTCAAATATTAATTCATTCTACTCCATTCCAAACTCCAACACAAAATCAATAACAACATCATAAGCCAAATGATGAAATGTTTCATCAATAAGTTCCCTAAGGGAAGAGAGATCCATACAAGAGCACAAAAGAGACAAAAACAAAGACCTTAAATAGATTGTAGCAAAAGTTAGCACTAAAAGTTTCTACAATCATTAAAATTCCTTCTTCAAAAGTTAAAGTTAATTTTCATCTTTTAATCATCCTCTGAGCTCTCTTCATTGGAATCTTTCAAGGCATCAATAGATTTCCTTAAAAATTTTAAAGAAACTAATAAATTAATAATATACTAAATTATTTTGTATATTTTACGAACTATTATAAAATAACTAAAATTTAAGCTCATAATTATTAACAAACGTGTTAATTAAAATTATTTTATTATTATTAAGTAATCATATTATTTAAAATTCAAACTTTAATTTTATCGTTACAACATAAAAAAAAAATTCACAAACTTGATGTTCAAATATTTTTATTTAATTGAGCTATTCATTTATTAACTACAAATATTAGAGTTTAAATTGTGTTCGTCATATTTTAATTTATCGTTCAAAAATAAAAAATACATAATGTTGTAAACTAATTTTTGTTAGTATTTTTATGTTAAAAAACGTAATAAGATTGGTTCAATGTCATAAAATTATATACGTCATTTTGTTATTTATTTAACATAATTTTTATATATACGCCATTCAAATTTTTCACATCACATAGTAATTACATATACCTAAAGTGCAATTATTTTACATCTTTCTTTTATGAAAAATTTAATTGACATGGCTATAGTGATATATTTAATATGTTAAATTATATATTTAATATGCTAAATTAAATATTATTTAATAAATATATCGGACCTATTTGTACATTCTACAAAGGTTACAAATTCGATTGCAATTTTCTTTTATCATAACTAAGGGTATTTTTGTTATTTTCATTAAATAAGGACCAATTGTGCACAAAAATACATAGGATAGGGATTGCTACGTCAAAAAACAAAGATTATAGACCATTTCCACAATAAAGGAAAATGTTAGGGACCATTTGCACCAATTTTCTATCATTATTTGAGCTTTTGGTTAAAAAAAGTAGGCATGAGCGTCAGGTGGGTCGGTCCGGGTATTTCAATACCCGAACTACCTGTTACAGTGTGGGTATTTCGTAAATGGAACCATTTGGTTCCATGTAATTATTGGAACCAAAACCGAACCGGAACCGTCGATTCGGGTTTGGGTTCGGGTTCGGGTCTATCCTTAACATTTTTAATAAAATCTTTAGTTGACAACATGTTTTGAAAAAAATTAAAAATTGTAAACCTGTTAACATTAAAGTATGTTAGATATTAAAACAAGTTATGAAAGATGTAAACATTAACTGGAAGAATAGACACCAAAATTGCAAACTTATAAATTAAGGTTGGAAAAAAGAAAATTACCTATCAAAATTGAGGATTCTATTCAGTTAAAGAGGAGTTTCGCATTTGCCGTCTCACTGTGTGTTTAGCGAGAGAGAGATGAACGAAAGTATGAGACAGACGACAATATTTGTATTGAACATTTGAGCAAATAACGATTGAAAATTTGAGATTTGAGTAATTAGAATTTGGTCAATTGATTTTGAGTTTAGGAGTGATGGATTTTGTACTTTTTATTTGAATCTTGGATAGTTGGACTATTGTCTCTGGTACCGTAGTGTTGGATCGTGGGTCATTGAGTTCATGTGAATAAATTGTAAAAACTAAAAAATTTATAAAAAAAATGTCAAATTCGGTTCCAATCAGGTACCCACGGTTCTAGTTAAAGAACCAAGAACCGACCCGAATCTAAATCCGAATCTGAATCCTATCAGTTCTCGGTTTCGGTTCCTAATTTTATTTTTTTAGAACCGGACCAGAACCCCCGATTCCGATTCGGTTTTAGTTTGGAATGTTCGATTTTAGTTAAAATGCCCACCGCTACAAAAATGTTTTCTTCATTGTTTGTGCATGTAGATAATTATTAAAATAGGCATTGATTATATTAATCTCCTTATTTATTGTTACTCTAAAATTAATTTTTTTAAATAATAATATGTAATATTATTAAATATTTATCTAAGATAATACATTCATCATAGTTATTTTTAAATGAATATAATTAATATTTGTTTAAATTTTAAAATTAAAAATATATTTGATGTTTCAATGAACAATAGAAAAAATGAAAATAGAAGAATGATTTTTACATGAATGATGAATAGGACTCTATTATAGTAGATACTTGTTTCTATTTTGAGATGTTTATTTTTTTTGTTCCTTTACTAAAATACCATTATTTAATTTGCTTATTTATAATCATTTTTTCAATTTTAATCTTGAAATTGTACATTCATAATTTACCCATATTTAATATTCAATCCTTGGAAACTTGGAAATTGGAAAATTTAGTGGAGATAACTTCAAATATTACACATTACAAGCTTTGGTTTTTGGTTTCCATACATAAGGAATATTTCCGACAACATTTTAATAATTATTATTTTTAAATAATACTCATTAAATAAGGTTAAATTAGGAAAACTATTGATAAAATTTACCTTTTCAATAACATTCTTAATTTCTGTGAAAAATTCAATCAGCCTATATATTTGGGACGAATGGAGTACCAATAAATGTAGAATACCAACAAACTTAGAACACGAAAGTAATTAATTTTGGAAAGAGATCCTAAATCAAGTTCTAGTTTCATTGGAGTTAAAATTAGCATTTTAATGATGGATAATTAAAAAAAAAAAAACAAAAGAGTGGTTATATAGACACTACATTTTTCATAAATGTGTCACATTTTAATTTCATTATAAGTCATTAACATTTATTCATTGTCACATTTAAGTCCTTAAATTTCTTTCATCGCGTTCTTAACTTTAACCTTTCATTAATTGGAATATTGTCCCTAATAACGATTTTCGTTCAAAAATTCTATTGGTGTGCTTATAAATGAGGGACAAATATTTAGTCGTAATTTTGTATTTATTGAGTTTTTTGCTTATTTAAAAATATGAGAGGCAATTGAGTCTTTTACTTTCTCTTAATGAGATTTTTGGACGGAAATTATTATAAAAAATAAGAAATGCTAATTAATAGAAGGTTGAGGATAAGTATACAATTTTAGGAGGTTGAGAATAAGATTAACCCAATTTTAACAATCAATAAGATAAACAACAACAAATTAATATGGCGGATTCAAATAACTAACTACATACGGGAAAAGAATGTTTAGAACTTTCTGGTTTTGAAGTTAAATTTTTAGTGAGTTTTGGTTTAACATATGTAATGCATTAGAACAAATCTGGAGTTCAAATAGAACAGAAAGTAGTCGCATCTCTTCCGATTTCAACCCCCATCGCACCTTTAGGGTAGGGAGCACAAATCCACTGGCTAGAGACGACAGAGGTGAAAAATGAAATGGGATTTGAAATGGTTTTGAGCTTTGGGATGTGTTATTATAATATTTGTTTAAATTTTTTTTTTTGGGCTGGGCTTTTATATAAGTTCCTTCAATTTTTTTTTGGGCCTAGTGGGCTTGAGCCATCTAGAACCTTGGGCTGGATCCGCCCCTAACCTCCCCCATTCTTATCTTATGTAGAAACATCCTACTCTTTCTCAGAATTTCCTAAAACTCTCTATCCCAAGCCACCGTACGTCGAACAATAGTGCCACTACTTCTTCCACCACTCTCCAAATTCTGATTCACAAAGAAAAACTTTCAAATGGAAAATTGCTCGTTTAATAAAATTGAGCAATTTTCAAGTTTTCTTACTAAAGCTTCTAGTTTGTCTAATCCATTTCAAAGAATAGGTGGTTTTTGCTCAAATTTGCCATTAAAATTCAATATTTTATACATCAAATCTCATAAATTCTTGGCTCATTTTCACCATCACCTCGACCGCCTTCTCCTCCAATATCGGCTTATTCTTATGTTTGCCTTACCCTTTTTGTACTTCATTGTCCCTCAGGAATCAATGTTGATAAGGAAGGTTAAATTAATGAATGGCCACCGATCTTTATTTAGGTTACTCACCATTCTTTAAAAGGTTACCCATTGCTCACCCAACTTATCAAACATTTTCTCATCCATCACTCTTAAGCAAAACATTAATCAATTCAAACGTAAGTGGCCACGTGGTGAACGGAATGTCCAAGTGGCAATAATACAGTGTTAAGTTGTCCAACTAAGCAAAACGCTACTTTTCCACACAATTTTGAACAAATATTACCCATTTAATCTTCTTCACTTCTGCAATCTATGCCAAACATCTGATAGATAAAAAGCCCCAAATTGAAAATTCCCAAATCACCCAAGAACCCTAATTGTTGCATACAAATCAGATTGACCCTGGGACCCACCATCACTTAGACAATATCGTAGTGAAAGAAAGTGTTTTGGCTGCGATTTGTAAGACACAAGTGTTCTATAGTCGAAGTAAATGGACAACGCATTATTTGCTGAAGAGTTGTTATTGGAGGTAGACACGGAACAAGATCGTGGAGGTAAAATCTAATATTACATTATTTATCTTTATTATTTATGTAGTATATTAAAGAATACATCTGTATTTTCTGCTGAAAATGATTTGTGAAATTTCTACATTGTAGAAGTCGGCAATGGGAGAGAAAATGAGGAAGATGAAGTCGTCGTTCCTCGTGTGCAGTTTTGTGACTCCGACAATGATGTAAATGATAGAGAGTTTGAATTTGACAGTAATGCACATGAAAGGGTAGCGGTCGGACTCAATGCAGACCCTGCAGTTGAAGAAGCACATCTAGCAAAATGTAATGTAGAGTTAGAGTTAGATGACATGTATTACCCATTGTCGAAGGAATTACATACTGATTATTCATCTGGTGAGGAGAACAATTATAGGTTTCCAAATTTTGTTCCAGAAGTAGAGATGTTTGATCCTAAGTTTGAAGTTGGGAAAACGTTTAATGACATGAAATTGTTTAGAAAAGCAATCAAAAATCATGGGGTAGTGAGTAGGTACAACTTAAGATTCAGGCGAAATGACAATAGAAGGGCATAGGCAATTTGCAAATTGGGTTGTAAGTGGAGGATTTGGGCCTCATTGAATAAAAAGTTGGATTGCGTGCAAGTTAAATCATACTATCCCACCCACACATGCGTTAGAGATAGGATGAATAGGCATTGTACTGCTAAATATGTTGCTGAAAGGTATTTATACACATTTAGGGTAGATCTTCAATGGAAAACAAAACTGATCAGAAAGACAGTGAAGGATGATTTGAAACTGGGCATTAACAAAGTTACTGTTTGGAGGGCTATGAGGTGGGCTAGGAAATTGATTGAGTAGGGTGATGAGCACCAGTTTGGACTGCTTTGGTCATACGCTTGTGAGTTGGATAGGACAAATCCAAGGTCTACTTGTAGGATTGCCATTTATGGGTCCAAATTCCAGGGAATTTATGTATGTCTATCTGCATGCAAGTTGGGATTCAAAGCAAGTTGTAGGCAACTATTTAGGTTGGATGGTTGTTTTTTGAATGAGACGTTTGGAGGTCAAATGTTGACAGCAATTGCACTTGATGCTAATGACTCTATTTATCCAGTTGCATTTGCTATAGTTGAAAAGAAGAACACAGCTACATGGTGATGGTTTGTTAGCCTTTTGGGTGATGACTTGGGGATTGTTAACAGTCGAGAATGGACATTCATGAGCGATCAGCAAAAAAGGTTGCAAAATGTAATTGAGGACATGTATCTAGAGGCAGAACATAGGTTTTGTGTTAGGCACATATACACTAATTTCATTAGGACTGACTTCAAAGGGTTGGCCTTAAAAGAGTACATATGGAGAGCTGTAAAATCTTCCACTGTTGCTGATTGTTTGTTTTGGACGGATAAGCTTAAACATGAGAGTATTGATGGATACGATTGATTGATAAAAAGGCCGGCAAAGCAATTGAGTAAGTCACATTATTTGACTTATGTTAAGAGTGATAGATTACTTAACAATTTGTGTGAGTGCTTCAACAATGTTGTTTTAGAAGATAGAGAGAACTTAATTGTTACAATATTGATAGACATGCATATTGGTTTCATGAAGAGGGTACAAAGTCGAAGAGATAAGATGATGAGAGCCGGGTCTTATATATGTCTCAAAATTGTAAAAAAGTCATGACACTTATTGAGATGGCAGGGAACAATGAGGTTGAGTGGAATGGTGGATCGCAATGGTATGTCAAGGAAAAACATGGTGAGTTCGTGATTGATATTCATGCTAGAACACATGTTTGTAGAAGGTGGGATCTTATTGGGATACCATGTGGGCATGCATGTGCTGTAATTATGGACTACAGGGGTGATCTATTGAACTACGTTCACGAATGTTATAACGTGAATACCTATTTGAGATGCTATGAGAATCTAGTAATGCCGATAAATGAAAAAAAGCTATGCCCTCAAGTGGATAGATAACCTATAAAACCACCTGGGTGGATCTTACCAAAACGTGGTCTGAGGCAGAAGAAGATACGAAGGTAGCAAGATGAAGATGTGATGACACAATCTCAAGGTACTACAAAGATGAAAAAGAAAGGAAGTGTGGTCATGACATATAGTGTATGTGGGTTAACAGGGCATAACAAGCGATACCACGGCAACGCAGATGCACCACATGAGGTATCTTCTGAGATTTGTATAAAAATTTACATACATGTGATTTTGTATAATTGGGAGCTTCATTTTTATCTTCGTGTTTATTTGGTGTACTTGTAGGATTGGTTGGCTTACCAAGTCGAACCATTACTAGAAAGTCAGAATACAAGCAAATCTCAAACAGGGGTAAGTACAAATTGGTCATATTTTACGATGATGGTATGATCGAATTCTTCTAACTGATGGTATTTATTTAATGGTATTACTAATAGAATAAACTATAAGCAAGGAGATCGAAGAAGAATACTAAATCATATTCTGAAGACCAACCACCACCAGCCGAATTACATTTCATGCCAACTCCAGGCTTTGGACAATCAAATGCTGCTGTGAGGTCAAGACATGAAAAATACTGATTTTGAAGCTTGGTCTGCTATGTTTGACAGAACTGGATGATCATGGACTACAAAATTTTTTGTTTACACTTTTGATTGATATGTTTTGTACATTAGATGAATGTTGTTGCATGCGAATGTAAATCGTGGACTATTAAGGTTGGCCTGGTGTGTTGTGTACACCTTCTAAGTATTTTGTTAAGTTCACTGGATTAATCAAAAGCAAAACTGATGTATAGCTTAGTCTGGTTCATTTTGGTTAATGAAAGTTCCGTTTTGTAATACCCTACTCTTGATCATTTAAGTGTATATATATATTCATTTAATGCCCTATGCTTGATCATTTAAATGTTCATTTTGAGGCTTTTGTTGAACATTATTTGCTCCTGGTATTTTCAAGATGTGAAATTTTATGGCTGCTGCTGTGAATTCTTTTCCAATAAAGGTAATAGCTTCAAGCCTCTGAATGTAACTGATTATGGCTATTGATTAAATGACTTTCAAACTTCAAGCCTGCTTTGAATTCGCATTCACTGCTCATTGCCATATACAGATGAAATTAACTGACATCAATAAAAACATTACTCGTTGAAAACAACAATGAAAACATATGTAACTAATGAAAACAACTATGAAAACATTGCTCTTTACCATCAAATTCAACCATAACAACCGTGAAAACAACAATGAAAACAATGGAGTTAAAAAAAAAATCACTATTGGATTGAACCACAGCAACCATGAAATTACACATTGCACTTGAACCATTTTAAAAACACAAAAACCATCACATTATACCACAACATTTTGGATTGCTCTTTGAATCATTTTTACAAACACAAAATCCATGGCAACCACATCATTTCACATTACAAATTTGTAAATGATAGCACCGAGCAGAAACATGCCCAATGCAATTTAATTCATCTTCACCAATCTTCGCATCTTCCCCATTCCCGTTGTTAGTTGCCTTCCGTAAAAGCCCGTTGATAACTACCTTGTATCGTGGATGGGGAGGTGGATCCATCCAAGAGAAATAATCACAAGCATCTGGTCTTCTGTATAATGTCCTCAGAACCTACTACCTGGATTGTTCTCTGTCCAAGAAGTCCTTGTCACAGAGAATTGCCCACAATAACACACTGGCGCGTCCGAGATTTGGAAAGTGACCGATGAATTCTCCATTGCACTACGGGGTGTTGAAGTGATATCAATAAATGGGTTCACTTCAATTGGTCAATCTGATTTGTAGGCAACAATTAAGGTTTTTGGGCGATTTGGGAATTTTCAATTTGAGGATTTTTATCTATCAGATGTTTGGCATAGATCGCAAAAGTGAAAAGATGAAATGGGTAATATTTGTTCAAAATCGTGTGTGGAAAAGTAGCATTTTGTTGAGTTAGACAACTTAACGCTGTATTATTGCCACTCGGACATCCACGTGGCCACTTCCGTCTGAATTGATTAACGTTTTGGTTAAGAGTGATGGATGAGAAAACGTTTGATAAGTTGAATAAGCAATGTGTAACCTTTTAAAGAATGGTGAGTAAGTAGTAACTTGAATAACGATCGGTGGTCATTCATTAATTTAACCCGTTGATAGGGTAAGAGTAGGTGGATCGGGGGAAGATGATGTATTTTTCCTTTTTTCTTTTCTCATTTATTTTTCGTTTTCTAATTCTTTCTTTATATATATATATATATATATATATATATATATATATATATATATATATATATATATATTTATTTTGTTTCTCATTTCTTAATGGCTAATAAATATATTAACACCACGTTTTCTTATATAGGTGCACTATATTTTAATTGCATGAAAGGTACATAATATTTACTTATATTTCCAACTTTTTTTCATTATATTTTTATCATCAAAATTACATTCATTAGCATATTTCTAATCATATCGAATTAAGAGAATATACATACTCAAATGTGCTCAATAGCATGACCATAGGGTCAAGTACATCTCGACTCTAGGGCATAGTACATATACTCGACTTGTTTGAGAAGTCTAAACAAATTGACACTCGAAATCTGATAGGAATATAGGAACATGAATTGGGTTGACAAAACTCAACAGGGTGCTTGTATTACATTGAATTTATTGTTTGAATTTTTTCAAAGGCATTAATTAGAATTATTGACTCAAAACGTGAATGGTGCGTTCGGCACACATGCTATAATCATAATTCATATATGTGCCTTTATGAATGCATGGCCATTACAAGGGAGGTATTTATTAGGTGATCTGATAGAAATCTAAGATTTCATTAGGTATTTTATCAAAAATAAAAATAAAAATGAATTTGATATGTAGAGACGGGAGTTAATATGACTATGGTTTCACCATTTAGGATGGCAATTTACCTAGTAGTGTCAAAATGGTTGGGTGGGCTGGGAATGACCCGCCTAAAATCAGGCATGTTGTAGGTTTGAACCGACTTATCTAAAAATACGGTTTGAACTAGGCTTGAATTAGTCAATATTGTGAGTCAGGCCAATCCAACATTCCAACCTATCATTTTTTATTTTTTTTAGGAATTTAATGCGATTTAAATTAAATCATAACTAAAAGAAAATGAATTGTGTCAGAGATGATAAGTTTTTTTTTTAAAAAAACCAAAATTCATATTATAATTTAGAAAGTGAGAGTTGTTGGATTGGAGTTGAAAGAGAGCTTAGAAGCTCTTTTAATTTGCTTTTAACTTTTAACTTTTTTGTAATCGGACCAACTAGGGTTGACTGTCATGGGGTGTCGGGCTAGACAATGAAATCCGACACAACCCGTTCACTATTGTGTGTCAGCCCATGAACCGGTTTGAACTGGATTGAGCTGGTTTCGATCAGATTTTTTAACAGGATTGGCCATTTCAATCTTGGAGACCCAACTCATTTTGACACCACTAAATTTATCTAGTAAACTATCACCTGTTGCTACCAAGATCCCAACATTAAGATGAGTGGCTGCACTATCAAAATTTCCTGATGGCACCTATGAAAGATGAACAAGTCACCCAACAATTGTTGAACTGATGATTGTATTCACAAGAACCTGCTTCCTGGATCAAGAACTCAAGGCACTCGACACACTATCTTCTAATTAACACAGATTGTACAGAGTGCTTTACAAGATGGGCATAATACGAGATCACCCACAGAAAAAAGAAAAAAAGAGACTCGGTCGAGTGAATGACACCGGACACTAACAGATAAAGCCAACTCTTTGACTGTCTACTCATTTATTCCTTTTCAAGTTCAGCCGACTGATAGGCATTCTACCCAATCATGCTAGTAGCAGATACTGCCAGTAAAAAATCAATTTTGATCCATAAAATTAATTCAAATATTTGACACAGACCAGTACATAAAACACCTCTTTTAGCACTTTCTCTAGCCCTCTTTAAAAGGCATTACAAGTTTAAAATCATTCCAGTTTCGAAAACCCAAAAATACTGAAAGAAAAATTACAAGAAAAAATCATAAGTTGGGAAAGTTTTCTGTGATTTTCGACTTCATGAATCTCGAGAAAATCTTGAAATCATCCTCAGTTTCAGCAGCAGCTGTTTTTGTACTATTAAGAAATATCCGATTAATGAAAATTGAGGGTTCGTCCTTATTCTTTTAAGTGATTATTCAAAAACACTACAATCTGCATAGCCAAATCTTATTGTTGATATTCTTTTATAACGCAGAATTAATATTTCTCTTGGATCATACAAGTTGATTTAGAGCATTATATATAAGGAAAGAAATATCAATATAGACCAACATGTTCGATTATTGAGTTCGATATATAATCAAAAAACTTACTCGGACGAAGCATAATATCATAATTTTTTTTCAGTAAATACCCCAAAAAATTTAGTAAAGCACACTCCAATGAATAGTAAAAATATGTAACTACTAATTTAACAAAAACTATGAAAATTTATATTAACATCAAGATCAAGTGAAAATAAAAATAAAAAATGGAAAAAAAAATTGAATTAACAAAATTAAACTTGTTCTATCCTAGTCATCTCATTTGCTCCATTGACATGATCGTCCATAAATCTTTTCCAGAACCAGTGATCTCTCCAAATTTGTGTCATTTCTTCAATAGGGATATTCTTCGTCTCGGGCATGAAGAAGTAGCAAAAACCGGTCATGAGAATCACAAAGAATGCGAAGAAGATGAAGAGACCAAACTTCATCGTGCACAACATCCCTAGGAACACCTGAGCCACTAAGAATGTGAAGAACATGTTCACTGCTACGTTAATACTCTGTCCTGCTGACCTGATCTCTAACGAGAAAATCTCACTTGGATACAGCCATCCCAACGGCCCCCAAGACCATGCAAACCCTGCTACATAAAAGCATATGCATATCACTACCACTATGGCAAACCACTTTGGTAGCTCCGTCACATCTCCTGTCACTCCAAATTTCACTCCAATAAGAGCTGCAACTGCAATCTATATCATGAAGAATAAGCAAAAGATTACATTAGCAACGACTGTGTATATTTATTTGTATGACTGCACGTAGCTCAAATATCGGTTAATGTTTTACCTGAAAGATAAGCATTTGGACACCTCCCTCAAGAAATAAAGTTCTTCTGCCCCACCTATCAACGAATCCAATAGATACACAAGTCGCCAAGACATTTATCACTCCAGTAATGACAGCGGACATGAGAGAAGCATCACTTCCGAATCCAATCGTTTTAAAGAGCACGGGAGCGTAGAACATAATCACGTTGATACCAGTAAGTTGTTGGAAGAAAGGAATCAAGATAGACATAACCAACTGAGGCCGATAGCACCGCCTCTTGAAGATATTTTGCCACGGATTCTGCACTAGCGTTGCTTCATTCCTGGCAGCAAGAATATCATTAAATTCAGCATCAATGTTTTCAACTCCACGAATACGCTTGAGCAGTGTTTTTGCCTCTTCTTCCCTTCCCCTATCCACAAGGGAGCTGGGGGTGTCTGAGAGGAAAAAGGATGAAATGATGATGATGATGGCAGGAACTCCCGCCAATCCCAGGCTGAGCCGCCATCCCCAGCCGCCCTCAATCTTAGCAAAGAAATAGTTGAACAGGTTGGCTACCAAAATTCCAATTGTGATCATCAGTTGGAAGCAAACATTAAATGTTCCACGATAATTGTACGGAGACATCTCTGATAGATATAGAGGCACAGACTGCATAAATAATAGAATCATACCAAAGTTAGACGAATGGAATTATCAAGAACTCAAGAAAAGAAAATTCTGAAAAAAAGAATTACCTGGTTAGCAAAGCCAACGCCAATGCCTAATAAAACACGACCTATGATTAGCATGCTGATGTGCACTGCCGCAGCGTTGATGATGGCACCCACCAAGAAAATTAGGCCACCGAACATCATAGACTTTCGCCGACCAAATTTCTTGGTCATTGTGGATGCAAAAAAGGAAGCTACAAGGGCAGCCAAGTAGAGTGAAGATGTAAACAATGTCAAAATCTGGCTGTCGAACTTGCAGTATTGATTAGTTGATGTATCATCCATCTGTTTATGGTAAACAGATGGAAAGAACTTCTACAGAAAAGGAGCCATGGATGTAACTCCACCTATAAAAACAAAATCAAGAAACTTAAACCATAATTCTTCTTAAATAAGTAATTAAAACCATGAAAAAGAATAAACAGGAATATATACCTGATATACCAATATCATATCCGAAAATCAATCCTCCCATGGCTGCAGCCATTAATGTTATTACCACATACCATGTGAGTTTTCCGGGGTACTTAGTATGATCATCAACCCGACTGCCGCTAACCGCAAAACCGACACCACCCATCTCAAAATGCAGAACACAGAAAATCAAAGATTCACGAACGAAAAATGAGAAGAAGAAGATGAAGCAGATATGAAATTGTATCGACAACTTGAAGCTGTTTCTGTATTATATCTCAGAATGCTGAATTCATAATTCAGAACACAGAAATTAAATCAAAAGAATATTCTTGCAAGAAAAACGAGAGGAAGAAGTGACTAAATAGAGATTGAAAAAGGCTTGTGATATCATACAGTTTGTTTAGAAGTCTAAACAAATTGAGACTAGGATTCTTAAAGTAATAACGGAAATTCTGAATCATTGTCCAAGATGGATTTAACCTCTTTTAAGGTAATGACTCTTTTGTTAATTGTTGTTGTGTTTTCATAAAAGATCACCAACTTTTGTCAATGTAATTTAAATCATTAATTTCTTTTAAATTTTATTTTGGAAATTGTTATAAGAGTCTATTTCCTTTTGGATAATTATATTTTCACTACATTATTCGTTAATCACTCCACATTTTAGAGCATGTTCGGTAGAGTTTTTTCTTCAAAAAATCTATTTTTTTGCCTACAATTTTTGACTTTTCAACCCTTTTTACACTATAAAAAAAGTCAAAAAGTAACAAAAAAACCCCATTTTTTCCCCAAAAAAAACTCTACCGAACAGGCCCTTAATTAGAATAAAAGTCTCCAACTATTGTTCATTTTGTTGGGATATTTTCTCAAAACTTGTCAAAATCAGAAGATGAATCAATTGTTGAAAAGGGAGACATTTAAGTCGACTAAAATTACAAGTTTCCTAATCTTGGATACTTTGGTAGTCGAAACTTGGAAGACATCTAGGTCAACTGAAATTGAACAAGTTTCCAAATTTTGGACTCCTTGGTAGTTTAAACTTGTAAGAAAATTAGGTCATTCGTTAACTATAAATTAACGTGGTTTATTCTCTTTTGTGGTGGTGACCTGAGGGTTTTCTGAGAGAAAAATTGTAAGCCTAGCATCCTAGTTATTTTTCTTGTTGTCTTTGTGGGTTGTACAAAGAGTAGAAATTGGTGGGTGTGGTAAAGCTTAGGATATTATTTTTCTTGAGATACTTTGGGATTTGGGTAGGTGAAATCTATATGATTGTAACAATTTTTTATACAGTGAAAGCTTTGACAGTCCGTAAATTTTCTCTATCTTTTATATTTTTCTGTTTCGCTAATTTTCTCTGAACAAGGATCTTGTGGGCAATAAAGGAATTGGTCTCAATTCCCAACAGTGGTATCAGAGAATCAGGTCGTTCAGAGTGTTGGCGCACAGAGAAGAGAAGATATGTCTATTAAATATGACATGGAGAAATTTGACGGAAGAATCAATTTTGGCTTGTGGCAAGTAGAAGTCAATGATGTTTTGATTCAATCTGGACTGCACAAGACTTTGAAAAGGAACCCAACCCCCTATTTCTGACAAAGATACTAAAAGGAAAGTATCTTGTTGGAATTGTAGAAAACCTGGTCACGTGAGAAAAAATTGTCCAAAAGGTGGAGCAGGATTGGCTAACTGCTCGACATCAGATACGGACAATATGTCTCTTTTTATGGGAGACGATGATGTCGCTTAAGTAAATATTTACATCCTCGTGGCATGCGCTAGTTGCCATGATAGAGGATGTGTTACTACTAGCGGGTCTACATTTGCACATGGGCATTGGCTTGATATTAATGCAAGGTGTGTGGTAGAATTGATGTCCATGGCTGATGAACTTCCAAGTAAGTCAAGCAAGGGAGTTGCACCATAATATTTCAGCAAATTTATTCGACATGAGCCGATGAAATTCTTAGAATTCGTTAATTCTAAGTGATTATACTTATATGGTGGAGTATGTTAATTCTCTGTTTTGAGAATTGGGATTGTCAAAGTTTACCGAATTTTTTAAGTATCAAGATGAAGAGCTGCAGAAGAAATGATTGATTTTTGACTTGTTTTTCGTCAAGGTGGAGATTGTTGGGATATTTTCTCAAAACTTACCAAAATCAGAAGATGCATCAATTGTTGAAAAGGGAGACATCTAAGTCGACTAAAATTACAAATTTTCTAATCTTGGATACTTTGGTAGTCGAAACTTGGAAGACATCCAGGTCAACTGAAATTGAACAAGTTCCAAATTTTGGACTCCTTGGTAGTTTAAACTTGTAAGAAAATTAGGTCATTCGTTAACTATAAATTAATGTGGTTTATTTTCTTTTGTGGTGGTGACCTGAGGGTTTTCTGAGAGAAAAATTGTAAGCCTAGCATCCTAGTTATTTTTCTTGTTGTCTTTGTGGGTTGTACAAAGAGTAGAAATTGGTGGGTGTGGTAAAGCTTAAGATATTATTTTTCTTGAGATACTTGGGGATTTGGGTAGGTGAAATCTATATGATTGTAACAATTTTTCATACAGTGAAAGTTTTGACAGTCCGTAAATTTTCTCTATCTTTTATTTTTTATCTGTTTCACTAATTTTCTCTGAACAAGGATCTTGTGGGCAATAAAGGAATTGGTCTCAATTCCCAACACATTTTTGCATTTATGTCATTAAATTTTTTTTTATCACATTCTTATCATCATCTTATTAATATGAACATCACATCTTTGTTTTTGATAGTGATTTATGTCCAAAAAATTAATTTGATTAGTGTAAAAAAAATTGTCTGCATCTTGTATTTTCAAATAAGTAAAATAAATAACAAATATAAAAATTTGACATAATATTTTTCTCTCATTTCAATGCACATTAGCGAATATGTGGACAAAATTGTCATCAAAGACGAGATGTGAAAATTAATTGAAAGTTAATGATAAAAATGAGATGAATAAAGTTGGAGATATAAGTGTCAAAATGTCAAAAGTTTGAAAACTTTCATTACAATTAAAATGTAATGTATATAATAAAAATTGTAGTATGAATATAATTACCCACCTTTTTTGCATTTAATGAAAAAATAGAGATGACATGCGTTCTAAAACTAAAATGTACATAAATAAATTTCTTTCTTTTTTAATACTTTAAACTTTTAAATGTAGTATAACAGTTAAAATACGTAAATCAATATAATAAGGCCTCAAATTTTCAACTAATAACTAGTGAATGATGCTTTTAATTTTTTGGTGGGGTATTTTTGTCATCTATTTACTTAAATTCGATCTTGAATAAGAAAAGGGTAATTATATTCTTACCATAGTTTTCGTTATCTACACCATATTTTAATTGCAATAGAGGTCTTCAATTTTTGACATTTTGACACTTATGTCTCTAACTTTTTTCAACGCATTTTTATCATTAATTTTTAATTAATTTTTACATCTCGTACGTCTTTGATAAAAATTGTCTAAATATTCTGTTAATGTGCATTGAAATGAGAAAAAAATATTTTTCAAACTTTTGTATTTGTTATTTGTTTTGCTTATTTAAAAATACGAGAGGCGGACAAATATTTGTACGACATTCTGATTAAATTTTTGGACAAAAATCATCATTAAAGATAAAGATAAAGATAAGACATGCAAATTAATAGGTTGATAATAAGAATGTGATAAAAAAATTAAGGACATAAATACAAAAATAAACAATAGTTTAAGACTTTTATTACAACTAAAATGTAGTATAGTTAACAAATAGTGTGGTATGAATATAATTATCCATAAGAAAAGTTTGAACTTTCAGTCTTCAATTAATTTTTCTTATCATTTTATTGTCCCACATTTAACGACAATGAAGAAAAAGAGAAAAAAATTATTAGGAAAATATTTAATAGAAAGTAAAAAAAATATTTGAAGAGAGAAAAATATTCTTCTTTTTTATAAAAAAAAAATAGTAATTAATCATGGCTCTAGGTTCGTAGAAAGAAGAAGAAGAAAGAGAAAAAAATGGCTATGGTAATACAGCAAAGAAAAAGAAAATCATATTAAAGAGAGAAAAATATCTTGTTTTCATTAAAAAAAAAATGGTAATTAAACATTACTCTTAGGTTTGTTGAAGGAAAAGTAAAAGGAAAATATTAAAGAAAAAAAAAATTACAGACTGGAAGACTTTATTTTTATTTCTTAAAGTCATCCAAAATATTGGAGGTTGAATGAGAGGCAAATTGTGATGTTTTTTTATTTATATCTTGTACTTAAAAGTTAGTACGTTGAGAATTATATAAAAAGTCATTAAAAGGTATTGACATTTTAAATACTTTTGATTTTCGTAAGATATTAAAAAGTCAGGTATGATTATTACATGATTTTTAAATATTTTTTAAAATGTGTATATTGAATATCCAAGACTTTTATGAAGTTTAAAAAATCTTGATAAAATACACGTAAACTTTTTAACTCTATAAAAAATTTTAAAAGTTTAAATTAAATACATCTCCTTAAGTTTACACACTTAAAATAGTTATAGATTCTTTAACAATAAAAAATTTAACTCTAAAATCAATCTCAAACTGGATCTTACATATATAGTGTTAATCGGTTTTGTTCTAATATCTATGATGGATATTGTTATAATGCAATGAGTGTAAGATAAGTGGACAATAAGCATTATAACAATGCTCACCATGAGTATTAGAACGGTGCTGGAGTGTCAATTGTCATGTTAGGTTTAAATTTGGAACATTTGATAAATAGTTATGGATCAAGGGTCACAATTTAATCTTCTAATTAATTGTTTAAAAATAATTAAATGACTGCAATGGACCTACAAGTACAATGCCCTTAATTGCCACCTCTGATGTGACACAATGTGCCCAAGCGCCCAGTTTCTTGTGGCTATAGTTTGCACCACTCTATTAGACAATCCGTCCATGGGAACCGAACTGCTGCCCATGAGTGGGCAGCTTATTCGGCCCACGTCAGCACGTGGATCGTTCATGATAAAATCAACTTTGATCATGGACAGCCCACGTGTTGACACGTCAGCACGTGGGCCGAATAAACTGTCCACTCGTGAGCTGCTAGCAGATCATGACCGATCCTTCTATTACACTTATCATTATCTATACTTTACAAATTCGTTTGATTTGTGGGTAGAATTATTTGTCTAAATAAAAGTTATTTAGATAATAGTTATTCAGATAATATACTTATCATTATCTTGTTTAATTTAACTAGGTATACAAATTAAAAAAAAAAATCACCGTTAAAAAGTCAATTATTTTGTAAAAAAGTTAATTATACCCTTATTTTTAATTAAACAAAAAAAAAATAAATTAAAAGAGACAAAAAAAAATAAAAAAAATAAGAGGAACTGCAGGGGGTGGGAAGAGGAGGGCGAGGGGCGGGGGCTGGGGCGGGGGCTGTGGGCAACGAACGACGGGTGGTGATGGTGGCCGCGGACGCAACATGTGGTGGTGGACGACGGGTGGTGGTAGACGGTAGACGATGGCGATTATCCTAGGATATGGATATCCAAAAATAGATTTGTTCTATATTATAAATGGTACATTTGTCTTTTAAAAAAAATGTGTAAATTTTTATTCGAATAAAAAATTGTCCTCATCTTTTGGAGGATAAAACTAATCCTCATTTTTTTTACTTAAATCGTTATCCAAATAAAAGAGTATCTGGACATCAATTTTGTACAAACATGATAAGACAAATTTTATCTGTTATCTTTATCCATTAGACATATACCAAATGAGCTCCAAGTGTAAAAATATTATCCAAATTTTGAAAATTCCAAAAATATTAAAATGCTGGGGCAGATACAGGGGCTTACTTGAGATAAAGTCCCTTTAGCTCAAAATTTTCTATTTTTAGGAAAAATAAAAAAATAATTTTCCAAGAAAATTTTATTTTTTCATATATTAATTCAATCTAATATTTTTAGCTCCCGTCTGAATTCGTCCCTGTTAAATTATTATGTCTCAAATTTACATAAATAGAGAAAAATTTCAATTTATTCCTACCCACTAAGCCAACCACCATGTGGGTGGTGGCGGGATGGGATTCCGTGGAGGGAGATATAGAGAGAAGATCAAAATTTAAATTGTTTTTTATAAGGTCAATTTGTCCTGTTAAATAAACATTTTTTCATGAGAAAATGGGAACTTGCTATGCAAAATAATTTGCTTAATTTTTTAAACGAGAGGGTATATTAGATATTATTGTATTTGGTTTTTAAACAAAATAAGAATTGAATTTATTTCGATTACTACATGTGTTCAATTTCCCGAAAAGGTTCATATCCTTGTTGGGCCAGGAAAAAGAAATTCTGTTTTGCCATGAATTGTACGATTCATGGCAAGAAATTTTTTTATCAGAAAATAATATAAAAATAGAGAATGTACCAAGTTCACGTTCACGTCGAAATCCCACTTTTAATTTGTTATATATACTTTTAAACTGTTAACTTCAAAAATTTGTATAATTTTGTTAATAGATTTTTTACTACTTTCATGTCCACTAACAAAAAACCTGAATCATTGTCCAACAAGAATTTAACCTCTTTTAAGGTAATTGATCTTATGTTAATGTTGTAATCCAATAATGTTTGTGTTTCCATAAAACATCGCAAATTTTGTCAATGTATCTAATTTAAATTATTAATTTCTTTTAAATTTTATTTTGGAAGTTGTTATAGGAGAGCAAATTTTTTTTTTTTTTTTTTTTTTTTTTTTTTTTTGGAAAAATGGATATGACAAGTGTACTAAAACTAAAATATAAATAAATTTCTTTCTTTCTTAATACTTTAAACTTTTAAATGATGTAGGTTAAAATAAGTAAATTAATAGATTAAGGCCTCAAAATTTCACCTAATAAGTAGGGAATGATGTTTTTTTAGTGTTTTTTTTTTTTAAATTTTTTTGGTGGGGGTATTTTTGTCATATAATTACTTAAATTTGATCTTGAATTAAAAAAGTTGGCACTTTCAATTCTCATTCTAATACTTTTCGTCTTCAATCAACTTGGCATGTCATTTGAGTCTCTCCCATTGAATTATTGTAGCATTTTAGTCTCGAATGACAGTTTTCGTCCAATTTATTTCTTACTTTTAGGCCAATAATATTACGATTTTCATTCACATCCAGAACCATTCAAAAACAATATATATCCAAGAAACACAAAAGAACAAAAACGTCTCAATAGTGTTCGGTCAAAATCCCTTTTTGACTCTGCACCATTGATTCCTCTATTATTAGTGAGGAATAATAGAATAATTCCTACATATTTATAGAGATAGGGAACATAACTCACATGGATATAGTAAGTCTAGCTTCGCTTTGGCTGCTTTAATGGTAGTTTTTACATTTTCCCTTTCATTCGTAGTGTGGGGAAGAAGTGGACTTTAGAAGTACTACTAATTGAGTTGAGGAATCAAACTGTATCAATTATTTTGTAGAACGTTCAGCAACGCGTTTTGAACTATTTAAAATGAAAATATCTTAATTTCCAATTCCATTGGAGTCCAATGGAACAATGTATGATAGGAATCATACTCTTTCAATCAAAGAAATATTTCAATGATTCCCGTGTTTGTATTTCGAAAGGAAAGGATCCAGATGATTGGAAATTTATTCAAATCTAATTCTTCCAAAATTTTCTATTTCAATCAATGGGCTATTACTATCCTCATAGATTAGATGGATACTAACACAAGAATTGTTTGTTCCCAAAGAAACATGCACCTTTGACTACTTCTATCTTTGAGGCTCTACAAAAAAGTATAATCACCCATTGCACCATAATAAACTACCAAGGTTACAAAGTAATGTTGTTTATGAGTTACCCACTAAGAAACCACCAAGATTTCACATATTACTACTAAGGTATCCTAGATCCCCAAATCGCACAATTTGAACATCAAAATATAATACAGTTATTGTAGCTTAAACGAAATCTAGTATCAACCCTAAAATAACTTAGAATTTAGATAGAAGAAGAAGATGAAGATGAATAGAGGAAAAACCAAAAGCTGCACCGGAGATATGCCCCTAAAATGAAAATACACACCTATAAATATACCTCAACCAATGGTCAAGATTAATTTTGGTAATTAACGGCCTAGATTGCAGATCAAAATCACACTTCAGCTTAATTAATATTGATAATTATATGTCTTCTTCTCCTCCAAGTGCGACGACAGCAATGGTGGAGACCTGCAAAAGGTGGTGGGGCTTTGTCCCCCGTTTCTACTCCGGCGTGATAATTAGTATGGGATAAACTCAAATATGTAGAATAACAATATTGAGTATGTATGTTGTATTTTTAACTGGAGGGTTGATCTCCTATTTGTAGGAATGACCCGTAGCTGTATCTTCAATGGTCATTAATGGCGAGTGCCTTTTCATCTTCTTCATAATTAGGATTTAATGAGGGACGTTTCGTCTTCTTCAACTGCTGGTGTTTCATATTCCTAATAGATGTGGGTGACTGTTGTTCTATCTACTGTAGGCGAGCATATGAGAACAATGAGGCGAGCAGATTACTTAAGACAGGCGTCCAAAGGAGAGCAGCAGTCATCTACCAAAGTGTAATCATATTTATCATCATAAGCCCTTCTACTTTTCATAGACTATTGTCAATGAGAAGTAAAAATATTGTCTTTTAATCATCCACATTTGGCCAAAACTTTTGAAAAATAATTCGTGTAATAAATAATTCATTATTTATTTATAATAAAAAATATATGGTAATTAACTGACCAAATATAGAATAAATATTTTGGGCCTAAATTGAAATTGGTATGGGCTTAAATCTTAGCCCCATTTAGAAGTTTTTTTTTTTTTTTTTTTTTTTAATATAAGAGAGGTAGAGGGGATATTATTTGTAGTATTCCCATATCTCACAGTTTGGCTGGAAGTCTTTTCAGACTGGTCTCCTCTTTTCTGTCTAAATCATAGAGGTTTTTTCTTCTTTCGTCATCTAAGGTAATATTTTCATTCTTGTACCTTTTTTTTCGAAAAAATTTCGGCCTTCTTCTTAGATGTATAAGACGGTGGTCACCTCTAGTAGTAGTTCTTCAACCAATAACTCTAACAGCAGTCCATCTTATCGTGCCATATCTATAGGAATAGATGATAATTTTCCACCGATTGAAGAATGAACATTTGTTAGTTCTTTAGGACGTGGTGGGCCTCGATATTTGAATGATCCTGTTGATGAACTTGACGCAGATCCAGACGAAGAAAATTCATTTATAGTTCGAAATTATTCTACCCAGGACGAAAACGGAATGGGGTGGCAGTCAAGCCCACCGCCTGCTGGTGGCGGGCTGCCATGCCCGCCCCCAGCTTGGGGCGGGTAGCCATGCCCGTCCCCAGCTAGGGACGGGCGGCCAAGCCCGCCCCCTGTTGATGGTGGGTGGCCAGGCTCGCCCCCTGCTGGGAGCGGGCGGATTCGCCTGCTTTTACCTAACACTGACCCTATAATTGACTTTTCATTCTACAATGGATTGGTAGATTTCGATGCCGATTTTTCTACAGTATCCCGCCCACTCAATATTCAAACTGAACATTCTCTAAGTGGCAATTTGATAGAATTAGATATACCAAAAGATGCCAGTGTTTACAATTCAAAAGGTTTTATGAAAATGTTGAAAAAATATGAATTACTCCTCCCGGTCATTTATACCTAGTTCTCCATTCTAGTGAAAGAATTCCAGGATCGGACCCTTTGGAGGTGGTAGTTTACCGTGATAGCATGACAGCTAGTTTAAGATTTCCTCTTCATCCTTTATTTGTTTCTTTCCTCAACGAATTTCATGTCACTCCTGGCCAATTGACCCCTAATTCTTGGCGCATATCAACTTACTTCTTATATTTGTGCCTTACAAATAATATCGAGCCGTGTTTAAGGCTTTTTAGAAGTGTATTTGATATGTATCATGTGCTTGGGAGTAACTGTTACGCGTATATTCAACTTAAGGTAAAATTGTTATTACCTCACTTTTCCAGTTCAAATAGCGGTTGGAGGAGACGTTTCTTTTTTGTTCGACCTGAGGTAGGACAGTTCCCTTTTAGAACTTGTTGGAGAACTTCTTTTTTCAAACATTTTAACGAGCCCCTAGATCTTGATCATGAATTGAAAACACGATTAGATAAGCTTTTACGCTTGATGCCTCCGGGATCACAAATGAGCGAGGTGTTATCTAATGAGAACTTGAAGCGGGTTCACATTGGATCACCCGAGGGTAGGCTACTTTTATATCTTTATTCTTTTTGGACTCTTTATTTTTGCATGTATTTGTTTCATCAATATCTATTTTTCTTACAGATATGGATAATTTTGACTTTGGAGGCGTGATGGATGTGGCATGATTCGCCACTGATGCTGAAGACCCGTCTTTATCTCCTTTAAACAAAAAGAAAAGGCGGGCTGATAAAAGAAAAGCTACTGCTGAGATAACTGTTGCCCCTCGCTCCGCGTCGCGCACTACCAGGGGTAATGATGCCCATGCTTTCAAGGAGTTTGGATTTCCTCCTATTAATTCGACTATTGAAGTTGAGATCATGTTAGGCTGTGTGAATGAGAAGCTCATTGAGAATTTAAAAAATAAAGAAGCAGCTGCCATGCGTCATATTATGTATACCAACCACCGCAGGGTAAGTTGTTGTAGTTTGATAACACTCTATTGCTTTCTCATTTAACTTTTATCCTCCATTTAATTTTGATTTATTCTGTTGTACAGATGCTTGTTATGGAGGAGAAAGTATTGCGTGATTTGGAGAAGTTTGAAAAGTGTGCAGCCGATAAAGACCACGACAAGAAAAAAGTTGTAGCAGAGATGCAGTCTTTGTTGGACAAGGCAACAGCTGTGTCTAAGAAAAAAGATAATGAGAATTCTCTCCTTCAAAAAGAGGTAGACCAGCTTCGCAAAAAGTTGGAGATTGCAGATGATGAGGCCATAGCAAGGTACAAGTTGTCTGCCGAATACAAGGGTAACTTACACATGTATGGCGCTGAATCTTTGAAGGCCGCTATCAAAATGACCAAGGAGTGGCTGGTTGATGGTCATCCGGAGATAGACCCAGATGAATTTGATAGGTATTTGAGGAAACGTCGAGTTGCAGATTTAGCTGCTCAGAAGGTCAAAATGGCTAACCATAGAGGGGTTAGATCTCAACCTGCTGGCTCTCATGATGATTAAACAATAGTTTTATTTATTTTAGTTTCATGGTGGTTGTCCCGCTTAATCATGAAAATTTTAATATTTCTTTTCAAATACTGTTGATTACTGCAAATTTCAGTTTTGTATGTTCGTCATAAAACACACATCATTAATAAAATTGTTTTTCACTTTATAATTTGTTGGTTAAAATGTATAATATATTATACCCTCTCCTAATCAAAATAAGAAAGTGAAAAACATGTTGAAAAAGTTGAAAATAATCGAATGGCTAGGGACCAAGGTCGGGGCGGAGCATTTAGAAGGGTGGGTTTTCAGGCGCCTAGCCCTCCCTGTGGGGGTAGGGCGCTCCCCCCCCCCCCCCCCCCTCCCTTTTTTTTTGGTCTATCGGAGTGAACTTTTGATTAAAGTTCATTACCTGAATTTTTAAGACATAGGTTTATCACCTTACTTTTCGAGCCATAAGCTTATCGCCTTACTCTTAGAATCATATGCTTATCGCATTGGTCTTTTGATTAAGGTTCATCACCTTAATTTTTAAGACGTAGGCTCATCGCCTTGTTTGTCGAGTTATAAGCTTATCGCCTTGTTCTTTTGATTAAGGTTCATCACCTTAATTTATAAGATATAGGCTCATCACCTTAATTTATAAGATATAGGCTCATCGCCTTGTTCGTCGAGTTATAGGCTTATCGCCTTGTTCTTTTGATTAAGGTTCATCACCTTAATTTATAAGATATAGGCTTATCACCTTACTTTTTGAGCCATAGACTTATCGCCTTACTCTTAGAATCATAGGCTTATCGCCCTGGTCTTTTGATTAAGGTTAATCACCTTAATTTTTAAGACGTAGGTTCATCACCTCGTTCTAGTTTGATCGTAGTAACAGTTGGAGAGTTATTTGTATTGCTCGATTAAACGTTGATAGAGACTATGTCAAATAACAAATGATTGCCGTAGGTTGAGTTCAGTAGGTGTACCAGGACTTCCCAGCTAGGCTGATCCTTCCGTAGCACCCTCATCATTCATCCGCCTTGGCATTTTATTGACTTGGGAATTAAGCGTAGGAATACTTATGTAATACAGCTTCATAAAAAAAAATGATAAATTACTGATAATATTTCTTCAAGTGTTCTGCATTTCATGGTCTTCCCAATGGTTTCTCAATGGTTTGTCGTTCGCATCTTTTAGACTATATGTTCCTTTCCCTATCTTCTTGATGATCTCGAAGGGACCATGCCAATTAGGCTCTAGTTTAGACGGTGGATGTCCGGCAGCTGTACTACTCCTTAACACTAGATCGTGTGGTTGGAAACTTCTGGGCTTAACTCGGCGATCGAAATATTTAGCAGCCTTACATTTGTAAGCCGTTGTCTTGATAGCGGCTCTTTCTCTGACTTCTTCAAGTAGGTCAACTTCTGCCCTTGTGATGTCGTCATTTGTTTGTTCAACTTGCATTCTCAAAGTTGGATTTACAATTTCAGCGGGTACCACTGCTTCCATACCAAACTATAATTTGAATGGTGTCTCTCCTGCTGGTCCCCTAGGAGTGGTGTGATACGCCTATAGTACATTTGGTAATTCATCTGCCCAAGATCCTTTTTCTTTTCCCAGCCTCGTTTTTAGATCCCAAAGTATGATACGGTTAGTGACTTCAGTTTGGCCATTGCTCTGAGGATGTGCTACTGAAGTGAGTCGGTGCGAAATTTTATAACTGTCACAGAAATTCTTAAAGCTGTGGTTATCGAATTGCCTTCCGTTATCTGTGACCATCACCCGTGGTATCCCAAAACGGCATATTATATATTTTCACACGAAACTCTGTATCTTGGCTGTAGTTATAACAGCTAGTGGCTCAGCTTCAACCCATTTTGTGAAATAATCTATGGCCACTAACATAAATTTTCTTTGACCTCTAGCAAGTGATAAAAGACCTAGAATGTCCACCCCCCATTGATAAAATGGACATACCGCGTAAATTGCTGATTATGGCTCGGCTAGCTGATGAATTATGTTGCCAAACCTTTGACAAAGCGTCGCATTTCCTGACCAGTTGCTTGGCTTTCTATTTCATTGACGGCCAGTAGTACCTTTGCTTTAAAGCTTTAAAAGCAAGGGCGTCTCCACCCAAATAATTTCCACACAAACCATTGTGTATTTCAAACAAGACCTCAGCTGCTTCTGTTGGCCGGAGGCACTTCTGATAAGGTATAGAGAATACTCTTTGGTATAGTTTTCCATCAATCATAGAATACATAGCAGCTGGTACTCTCAACTGTTTTGCTTCAATTTGGTCTGTTGGTAGAGTACCTTTCGTAAGATAGTCCAAGATGGGGTCTATCCACGAAGGTTCATTATTCAATTCCAAGACAGCAATTAACGACACCGTGCTAGGCTCACTAAGCACTTGAACACTAGCAGTGGCTGGAAGATGTTTGTGATTGGCTGATGCTAACTTGGCGAGAGCGTCAACCCATTCATTCTTTTTTCTTGGGACCTTTGTAATCTTGAACTTTTCAATTTTTTTCTGTAGATCTCTTACTTTCATCAGATAGACAGCCATGCGGCCATCTTTGACTTCGTATTCTCCCAAAATTTGCCCAACAACCAATTGCGAGTCGCTGCGAATTTCTACAACTGTCACTCCTAACTGTGTGGCGAGTCCCAGCCCTGTTATGACCACTTCATATTCTGCATCATTGTTAGTGGCTGGAAATTCAAAGCGAAGTGAGTATTCAAGTTCTTCAGCATCTGGTGAGAGAATTATGACCCCTGCTCATGAACCCTCTCTGTTGGAAGATCCATCTACATATATTACCCAGGTTGCTTTGTCACTTATAGGTGGTTCTTCAGGAAGAGTGAGTTCTGCAATAAAATCTGCCAAGGCCTGTGCTTTTATAGTTGTGCGTGGTTTAAAATCAATATCAAACTCATTTAGTTCAATAGCCCATTTTAAGAGACGCCCAGATGTCTCTGACCTATGCAGTATCTGTTTAATTGGTTGATCAGTCATCACCTGTATCTGATAAGCCTAGAAATACGGTCTTAACTTTCTGGCTGCCACAATCAGAGTTAGAACCAATTGCTCAACTAAACTGTAGCGTGTTTCTGTCCCTCTCAATACTTGGCTTACATAATAAACAAGTTTCTGCCCCTTTGAAAGGTCTTTCACCAATACCACACTGGCCGCGTGAAAAGATACTGCTAAGTAGAGAATTAGCTTGTCATCGGGGTTGGGACGTGCCAACATTGGTGGTTGTTTCAGTGATTTCTTTAACTGTTCAAAAGACTCATCGCATTCTTTTGTCCATTCAAAATTTTTGAACTCTCCTACAGCCTTGAAGAAATGATGATATTTATCGACAGCTCGCGACATAAAACGATTGAGAGCTGCCACCCTTCCAGTCAACTGTTGAACTTCTTTCTTGGTAGTCGGGCTTTTCATGTCTAAGATAGCTTGTATTTTGTCAGGATTTCCTTCAATACCTCGATATGTAATCATAAATCCTAAGAATTTTCCACCCGATGTGCCAAACACGCATTTTTTAGGATTTAACTCCAGTTTAAGCTTTCAGGCAACACCGAAGACTTCCTCAAGATCTGTTATGTGATCTTTCGCTAATCGGCTTTTGACCACCATGTCATCCACATAGGCTTCAACATTACGACCAATGAGCCCATGAAATCCCCGATTTACCATCCTTTGATAAGTAGTCCCTGCATTTTTTAGCCCAAAAGGCATAGCGGTGTAGCAAAAAGTTCCACTGTCAGTTATAAAAGAAGTTTTCTCCTGATCATCTTCAGCCATAGAGATCTGATGGTAACCAGAAAAAGCATCCAAGAAGCTTAGCCTTTCATGTTCTGAAGTTGCGTCCACCAAATGGTCTATCCTTGGAAGAGGATAAGAATCCTTGGGACAAGCTTTATTCAAATCAGTGTAATCTACACACATTCGCCATTCTCCGTTTGATTTTTCTACTAAAACCACATTTGCCAACCATTTAGGGTAGTGTACTTCTCGAATAAAACCAGCTTCTAACAATTTTTTTTATCTCCGTAGAAATAGTCAGTTGTCGTTCTGGAGCAAATTGTCTTTTCTTTTATTTTACTGGCTTTATTCTAGGAGGAATTGCGAGTTTGTGCTAGGCAATCATAGGGCTAATTCCATCGATGTCATGGGGTCCCCAAGCAAATACGTATATGTTATCAGATAAACATGCCACTAGTTTATGCTTTTCCTCAGGATCTATCCCGCCTCTGATTTTCAAAACCTGACCTTCAGCTATCACCACCTCCTCAGTGAGTTTCAACGGTTCTATTCACCCCTTAGTCTACTTAATATCAAGCATCATTACCGTATTTTTGATAAGTATGCTGTCTACATAACACCTCTTTGATGCTTGCTGATCACCTCTTACACACCCTACTCTCCGACTAGTGGGAAATTTCATCACCTGGTGGTATGTGGAAACCACGGCCCTAGCCGCATTCAAAAGTGGGTGACCATAAATTGTATTATAGGCCATAGGAGCATTAACCAACAAAAAGTTAGTCATTATCACCACACTAGTTGGGTAAATACCCAAAGTCACCGGTAATTCAATTGTTCCCTCTGGTATAATTGTAGCTCCTCCAAAACCATGGAGGGGAGTGGTGATAGGTTTGATCTTGCTAGGTGATAAGTTCAATCCTAGGAAAACTTCCCAGGACATAACATCAACTGCACTACCATTGTCCACCAACACTCTTTTCACGTCGAAATCTGCAATATCAGCGACTATTACTAGAGCATCATCATGTGGACAGGTAACACCATCCAAATCCTCATCACTAAAGGTGATATTCTGACTGAACCTTTCATTCTTATCTACCGAAGTAGATCTATTGACTCGAGCATAGTTCTTCCGTACTGAATTTGAGTCACCCCCTGCAGCAATGCCACCTACGATGACATTTATAACTCCAGCGCGAGGAGGTAGTTGTTGTCGATATTCAACCTCTTTTCCCTTCTCTTTATCTGTTTTTACAAATTTGGACAGGTGTCCTCTTTTTATAAGTCTTTTTATTTCTTCCTTTAGCTGCTGGCAATCCTCCGTATCATGTCTATGATCTCGATGGAATTTACAATATTTAGTCTCATCTCTCCTATGTGGAGGTGCCCACATCTTTTTGGGCCATACGAGCTCTTTCATATTTCAGATTTCCATTAAGACATTAGCCCTAGAGGTGTGCAGCGGTGTACTATACGCCTCCTTTCCAATACTAGGCCTATTAGGGCCTGGATGAATCATTTTTTTCTTGCCTCTTGGTTCATCTCGGGCCTTTCTTTTGTTAGACTTCGGCTCTTTTCGATCCTTCATGCCGTTAGTAATGAAAAAGGCCTCTTTTGTATCTACATATTTATCACCTCTTCTTAATAACTCATGCATCGTATCTGGTGGGTTTTTAGAGAGTGACATTTTAAAGGCATGACTGCGAGTTCCATTCATCATAGTGGTAACTACAGTAGACATCTGTAGATCTTTAATTCCCAAAGTGGCTCTATTGAACTGGGCTATAAAATCTTTTAACAACTCATCTTTGTCTTAGGTCAATTGCATCAGGCCAATAGCAGTTTTCTTAGAACATTTGTTACTGACAAAGTATGCAGCAAACTTCTTAGAAAAATCATCAAACGTACGAATTGACTTTGGGAGAAGATTAGCTACCCAATCCCTGGTTTCACGCCTGAGTGTGGGCGGGAAGGCCCTGCACATGATTGCGTCAGGGGTATCCCTCAATCTCATTAAAACAACAAAAGCTCTGAGGTGATCGATAGGGTCAGATGATCCGTCGTATTTCTCCATCTTCGACTGTTCGAAATTCCGTGGCAATGGAACTACCATCACTTCTAGGGAAAAAGGGTTTTCTTCCAATACCATAGATTGTTGTCTACTGCCTTTTTTTTTAACATAGCCTAAGCTATTTTGTGACTCATCATGTCCTCCAGTCGTTGTTATAGGATTAACACAGGTGTCTCAACCAGAGTAGGCGTTGGTACCCATGACGGCTGTCCCCAAAGTGGATTTGGACCAGATGCCAGTGAATTGAGGTGAGGTGCAGAAAATGGAGCTAATGAACTTGGAACCAACGGTGGATCTGTTGTTGGCGGTGTTTCCATCACTGGAAAATTATGAGCCAACGAAGGAGCTCGCGGCGGTGCTTCCGTTGCCAAAAAATTATGAGTCTGGAGAGAAGTCTCTGGTGGCGAGGGCCCTAAAGGCGAAGGGTTGGGACCCTGGGATGGAACGTCTAGCGGTGAAGGTCCTACCTGCGAAGGGCTGAGACTTTGTGGTGATTGAGAAACCGTAGTGTTACGACCCTGGAGCAAAGCCGTTAAGGTCGCCACTTGAGCTTGCAACACCGTAAGTTGAGCAGCAGAAGCAAACTCTTGATGTGGATGATTAGTGGCGGCATTAGACTCCGTATCTGCATCCCTAACAGGGGCTGTCGGGGCCGTTCCATTCTTAGTTCTTCTGGTTCGAGCCATAATTTCTTGTACGATTTTCCACAGACAGCGCCAATTGATAATTATATGTCTTCTTCTCCTCCAAGTACGATGACAGCAATGGTGGAAACCTGCAAAAGGTGGTGGGGCTTTGTCTCCCATTTCCACTCTGGCGTGATAATTAGTATGAGATAAACTCAAATATGTAGAATAACAATATTGAGTATGTATGTTGTATTTTTACCTGGAGGGTTGATCTCCTATTTATAGGAATGACTGGTAGTTGTATCTTCAATGGTCATTAATGGTGGGTGCCTTTTCATCTTCTTCATAATTATGATTTAATGAGGGACGTTTCGTCTTCTTCAACTGCTGGTGTTTATAATCCCAATGGATGTGGGTGACTGTTGTTCTATCTACTGTAGGCGGGCATATGAGAACAATGAGGCGGGCAGACTACTTAAGACAGGCGTCCAAAGGAGGGCAGCAGTCATCTACCAAAGTGTAATCATATTTATCATCAAATATCAAAGTCTCATTCACCCGTCATTAGGCTTGTATGTTGGGACATCAATGTGGGAGTTGGGTCGGGAAGTCAGATTGGGATTTTTCCATCATCATGGGTCACCACATTTGGGTTGAACAACAATCTCTACTTTGAACCATGTGGTGGCAAAGCTTAATGCACGAGAACTACTTTCTACCTTTGATTCACTACCCCCAGTACCTGAAATAAAAAATAAAAACAATTACTCACTTAGATTATAAAAGACAAACAAGTTAAAACAATACTCAACATGATCAATATTAAGAAAGTTGAGACATTATCTGAATTTGCTTAGAGGCAAGGACTTGGTTCCTATGTCAGAAGGATTCCATTGGGGGTGGGACTTTCTCAAGTTTAAGTATCTCCTTAAACACTACATCTCAAATAAAATGTAACCTTACATCAACGTGTATTGTTATATCATGAAAAACAGGGTTTTTGCAAAATTGAATTGCAAATTAGCTATTAGAAAGTACAACAGTTACCTCTTGAGGAAATTATAACTCATTTAGCATTTTTTTAACCAAAGTGGCTCTTTCATGACTTCAGTGACAGCCACATACTCAGTTTCTGTTGTGGATAGGCCACAATATGCTGCAATTGAGATTTTTGACTAATATAGGCATTGCATAGAGTGAACACATACGATTTTATTGATTTTCTATTATCCCTGTCACTAGCATAACTCGCATCAACATACCCCTTTAATATAATGCATTCACTACAATGTTTGAAAACAAGTCCTACATTTAGCGATCCTCTTAAGTGTCTGAGAAGCCACTTAAGGGCTTCCCAATATTTAATACCAGGATTATACATGTATCTGCTCAAAGAACTAACATAGAAGGCAAGGTTTGGCCTACTACAGACCATGGTATACGCTACAATGCTTATAACATTTGAATATGGGACCTTTTTCATGTATTTAACCTCTTTATCATTGCTAGGACTTTGATCTTTACTAAATACAAAAGATTTGCTAAAGGGACATCAATGGGCTTAGCTTCAGACATAACAAAATTTTCAAATAATGAATATAAGGGCTTTGTTTTAAGACTAAGACAGACTTAGTCATGTCTCTTTCAATGTCCATGCCTAGAATTTTCTTGGCTTACTTAAGATTTTTCATTTCTAATTTAGGATGTAAAGCACTCTTAATATTTCTTATAATCTCAGCACATGAGCTAACAAGTAACATATCATCAACATATATCAGCAAGTATACAAGCTTTACATCAATTTTAAAATAAAGACAGTGATCATACTCACTTCTATCAAATTTAGGATAATTACATATTTGGTCTCCAACATTTCGAAAAGTTGGGAATATGCCCCTAACCTTTAAAAATAGCACCACACATCTCCAACATTTGAAGAAATAGATATCGTAGGTCCTTCTTGACAGTTTTTGTCCGTTTTCTCTGTTAAACATCTCAATTGGATTGTACGCAGTTTTTTTTTCAAATTAAGCTATTGGAAGTGCAGAGTTAAAATAGAAGTGAGATTGATATACTTTTGTGGCAGTTTGAAGAGGAAAAGATGGTTTGGAAAATTAAAAAATGAGATATGATTTAAAGTGCCATTACAATTATAGCTGGGGAACTTTAGATTGAATGGAAGCTGAGGTGATAAACTGAGAGACTGAACAAGAAACTCGGTCGAGAATTGACAAGACAAAGTTGTCTGTGTCAAGTGCAATTGAAGAGCTTGAAACTGAGAATAGTGAACAAGAGATATTGGAACAAGTCTGTGATGAGTTAGCCAGAGGCATCAGAGAAGACAGAGCCAAAGTCGAGGAACTAAAAATACAATCAATGAAAGTTCGTGAAGAGGTGGAAAAAGAGAGAGAAATTCTTCAGCTAGCCAATGTGCTCCGTGAGGAAAGAGTGCAAATGAAGCTTTCAGAAGCTAAGTATCAATTTGAGTAGAACAATGCAATTTTAGACGAGTTGAAGAGTGAACTTGAGGCGTATTTGAAGTTGAAAACAGGTAGAGAAGAAGATGAGAGCCCTCGAGCTTTGAAAAAATCAAGCAGCTTGAGAAATATTGGAGAGAAACGCTTCCAGGCTCATGCCCCTACCATGATAAAGAGAAGGAAAATATAAAACAGTAAATAATGAGAATTCGGAGGAAGAAGATGAATTAGCTAATAGTGATCTTCACTCCATTGAGTTAAATGTGAATGATATTAGCAAGAGCTATGAGTAGAGCAATGCTATTAAAAATGAGTCAAGGAACTCAGTCAATAAAATTAAGGGGAAAAAGTCTATTTCTGGAAAAAAAAAAAAAAAAAAAACAAGAAACCAAACATCTCATATACAAGATTTTTAGATGGCATAGAGTTGGAATTCCCCAGTATACAAGAAAAATCAGACGTGTTCAACAGTAGAGGATTGTTCAAGTTTTCAACACAACCTTGGAAGAAGAATACTGAAGATGAAACCGAGAGGTGCAATATGATTAAAGATCTCAGAGAACACATTGTTTCTGGTTCGAAATAGCATCTTCCTAGATCTTGGCCAGTGGTACTAAGATATGTACGCACTTTTTTTTCTCCAAATTAAGCGATTGGACTGCACGCACTTCCATGGCGGCTCTGGTTTTAGAATCTTCAGCTTCTTCCATGTTATCTTTCTCAAAGTTTTCAGATTCACAACTTCTAAATTTTTCTTTAGGTATGAGTAAGCAAAATCCAGTGTTTGAAGTATTTCTTGTAGATTTTTTCAGTTGAAAAATTTTCTACAATTTTTTGAAAATCTTGCTTTCTGTTGGAAGTGAGCAGGGTCAAATTGAATCCATTGGCCTGAAACTGGAAAATAATTTTGATGATTAGGGCATGAACTGAAGAGAGTGTTTGTGAAATGATTTTAGGAAAAATGGAAGAAGAAAAAAGGTGAACTGAAAAAAAGCACAAAACGTCATCCCTACAATTTCAATCTCTTAATTTGGAGGAAAAAAGCGTGTGCAGTCCAATTGAGAACTTTAACGGTGAAAACATACAGAAACTATCAAGAAGGACCTATGATGCCTATTTTTTCAAATGTTGGGGGTGTGTGGTGCTATTTTTAATGTTAGGGGTATATCCCCAACATTTTTGAAAGGTTGGGGGCCCAAATATGCAATTATCCCTTTAAATTTTAATGATAGCATAAAAGGTGTCAAGTCTCTTATTATATTTCCTGGGAGATTGTTTCAAACTATATAAAGATCTTTTCACACATAATTAGATTTATTCTCATCAAGAAAACCAATGGGATGATCCATAAAGATTTTTTTCTTCTAACTCATCATGCAAGAATAT
Source organism: Forsythia viridissima (assembly GCA_030279155.1). Classification (NCBI taxonomy): domain Eukaryota; kingdom Viridiplantae; phylum Streptophyta; class Magnoliopsida; order Lamiales; family Oleaceae; genus Forsythia; species Forsythia viridissima. The sequence goes on along the minus strand of CM059034.1, from coordinate 37,151,173 downwards.
TTACTTAACATCAAGTTGTTGCATTTTCCAATTAAAATGAGCAACTGAAGCAAACATGGCTCTAATGGTGGTATATTTAACAAATTGAGAAAAAATTTCAGTAACCCTTTGAGTGAACCCTTCTGCCATAAGTCTAACTTTGAATTTTACAGGTTCAAACTTAGTATTGTTTTCTTTTATTTTATAAATTCATTTGTATCCAACAGTAGAATGATTTTTAGGCCTAGGAACCAAAATCCAAGTTCTATTCTTATGAAGAGATGTTATCTCTTTATTCATTGTAGGCCACCACGCTTTAGAGTTTTCCCCTTTTATTGCCTCACTAAAAGTTTGTGGTTTTTTATTATTTACATTTTCATAAGAATTACAGTTAGAGAAGCAAGATCAAATTAAGAATATTTGGCAGGAACTCTCACTTCTCTTCTAGCATTATCTCTAGTTAACTGATAACTGTTTAGGTTATTATTCTTATTTGGAACATATTCATCTACATTTGGTTCATCTATTTCATCTGTCACTTCATCTTGAGTTGATTATTTCATCTGTCAAATCAATATAATAAGTTCTTGAACAATCCTCTTCTTATTCTTTATTGAAAACCAAGAAAACCAAGATTGATGTGAATTCCATAAGAGAAATCTTGTGTTTTAGTCTCCTTTTTCTCTCCAATTTTTTGAACCCCAGTATTGCTCTTTGTCATCCCTTTTATAGACCTCCAATTAGGTCGAAAAATGAGTCTCAAAAATCTCCAAAACCTATAAAAAATAGAGATTTAAACCAATTGAAAGTCTGGCCGCGGGAGTCATCAACTTGAGCAAACAGAAACTACAAGTTCTCGAGTTCTGGCCACTCAAGCAAGCCATCTGGCTGCTCGAGCGGCCAGAGTACTATCCCAGACTGTTGATATTCGATCGATCACAACGTCTTGTAAGAAACTAAGAATTATGATCCATAAAAAACGTTGGACTCGTAAATTAATTGTCTTTCCAATAGTATATCACTTGCATTGAGGAGATTTTTGTACCATATTTTATACTCTAATTTGTTTACATGATCCAGTCCTATGTTTCTCAATTTACTTCTTCAGCTTTCAAGTGTTTGTTCATTCACTTCAACTCTTCATTATCACTTTAAAGCAGCTTAAACTTCTTGATTTATCTTCTTTATCATCTTTCAATGTTTGGTTCTTGATCTTTACTCGAAAACTCAATTTCTTCTTATTTTCTTGACAATTTCACCAGTGTGACCTGAGTTCAAGGGCTTTGTCTTATAATCACGAAAATGACTAAAATTCAATAATTGTGGACTCTAAAATACATAGGACTGTCTGAAAACTCTTCATTGAAGAGTCGAGATAAGTGTATAAATTACACTTATCAAACCCCCAAACTATAAATTACACTTATCAAACCTCCAAACTTGAACTTTGCTAGCCCAGAGCAATAACAAGACAAAACAAAGACTTAAAAATATACAAAGAAAAAATGGTGCACACTGTTGGACTTTTTACCACATTCGCCTTGAGTTTAGAACTAAGCAATTAATTCAAGAAAAATGTCCCAATATTGCTACATAAATTTTTAACACTTATCCAAAGCTTGACTTGTGTGTTACGAATAGCTATTTCCAATCATCACTCTAACTCGGACAAAGTTATGCAAACAAATGATTCTTAAGTCTTTTCAATCTCAATCCTCAATGGTCATATTTTTCTTCATTCTCTCGTGAATATCACAGCATACTCTAGTATCTATCACTTTTCCCTAAGGGACGCTTAGGAGTTTTTTTTCCTACCGATTTTGAGCAGTTTTGGGTAGTACCATTTAAGAGATGTTGGAAAAACAGGTGATTGTTAGTTTTTTGGGACACTGATTTCAAAACTGGTGTAGTATAATTTGGAGTGTATTTCTCAACCCTCAAATTGGTGGTTTTTGGCCGTTCTTCAAATTATCTTCCAATTTTACCTTCTCTGAAATAATTATTTCTAAATTTACCATAAACCTAAAATACATACTTCATTCTTCATCTTCTCTCCAAATGCACAATTTATCTCTTCTCTTCAAACAATAATTTTATTATGTTCTATTGAATTTTTTTTGAAATTTTTTGCACTCGAATTACATTTAAGTTTTTACATTCTTCATATTATTTACACATACCTAATTTTTTTAATATATGGTTATATATGTAATTTTATTCTTAAAAAAATTCAGAACTGCTAGATAATAAACTCCCAAACATGAGTTTGACTATTTTAAAAATTGCTACTAAAACCACCCAAATTCGGACACTCATAAACACTCAAAACATGTACTTTAAAAACCCATCATAATCGGTACTCCAAAACTTCCAAACATGCTCTTAAGGTGTTCAACTGAAGTTAGAGCTCACTTACTTAACTTTACTATCACTCTCAGTTGGAAGGATTTAACCGATTAAGGCGATGGTTTAGATAGACAATGACGCACCACTATGTCAAGCGTTCTAGTCTCTAGGACTTCACTAAGCAAGAGAAACTAACTAGGCATCTAGATCCCCGAAATCGTGTCCAAAACTTAGCTTAGAAAGTGCAGTACTTTATTTTTATTTCTTGCTATTGCTTTTTCTTTTATACATTTTTTTCAATCATCACAGTAGATAGTTTTTGCTCTAAAAATGAGGCAGCCCTCTTTCTCGACATGCCGTCTCGTACATATTGGTGATACATATGGTCAGATTATACGAGGTTACCTTTTACACATCAATATAGGTAACTTTTTCCTACTCAATGTGCATTGACTAGTACAATGTCTTTCATTGGGACCAAAAGTTAGGATTAGAATCTAACGAAAATTCAATGCCTAACTTCAACCCGTCAACCTAGAGCCACTTATATATATATATATATATATATATATATATATATTTTGTGAAAGCCCAAATCGTTACTTTTCTAGACTATACCTTTGTTAGTTCAATCTCCTCCAAACTTATTCTCAAACATCGATCAAGTATATTTCTCTCCTGGTACTTGGAATTCAAAATTACTACTCAAAGTCTTTAACCTAAGCTTCAATTTCTATCAAAAACTGTCTCCAAGCTCAAGCAACAATTACAATAGCTATGTGATCACAACAGTCTTAAGTCTTACATGGATAAACAATGTAATAAAACTAGGCACATGGTAGTAATACATGTTGACCCAGAATCCTCGTAGGACCCAAGATCAACACTTGATTGAATCTTCCTGATATGGCCACCATATGCACTCAGATGCTTAACTTATGATTTATGCTTTATTCAGACTGATTCAACTTAAAGATAACTTATAAAATATGCTCACTGAAAATGTATATATAGATTTCAAATGTAGCCAAAGAAAAACTCACCTTCTTCATGCAGCATTTTTCTTTATTTATAGTAGGAGTTCTGGTGAACTAAAGGCCTTTAGATTCTTCACGTGTTTGATTTGACTCGTGTCTTTCATTTAGTCAATGTAACCATCCTTTTATACGCCTGCTTTTGTATTTCCAAGTAATTATTTTCTTCTTAGCTACTCTTTGTTCCTGACATGTTATTAGAACATCATTACTATTATCCCATTAGTCAGTTATGCAAGTTCAGGACCTTAACTAGTTAGATACTGAAGTACTATGCCTTTATGTGCTTGAATTAATTGGATTTGGACTAGAGCATTGTTTAGGAGCCGGAGTTATTCTTCTCTGGACCTTAATAGCTATGATAAAAATATGAGGAGCCAATGCATTGATATGGTAATGATCAGGTTAGTTCATTTGTGCCTTCCCTTCGACCCAGTCCTTGAACTCACTGTTCTGAGGACCTTATCTCATCTGTGTGAGTCCTAGTTTGTACTCATGTTATGACCTTGTTGTTTACTAAATTTTCATTTGTTGTTATTGGCTTATTATTGTTCATTATGTTAACTGAGTTCGATATTGTGCAGGAGAGATGCCTGGACATTTTCTGACTGAGAAAGATTTTGTGGTGGTCAGTAAGCTATACGCCTTCAGGAGAGATTTCTCTATCACCACCTGCACGAACCACTTTTTTGTTAAGCACAAGCTAATGAAGAAACATGGTAATCATTTTACCCACTTTATTTAGGTAATTCAATTTACAATTCCATATTTTTAACATCATTCGCTCTTTTCATCAAGGTCAATCTCTTTGCCTAAGATTGGCCTGGCCAATTTTGCTGCCAAGAAAATTTCTCCAGTGATGAAGAAGAAAGAGGCAGATAAGAGTCAGAAGCGGACTTTTACTAGTATGAGTCCCAAAGCCAGTGATCAGTCATCTGACGCCTTGGTAGCCTCTGACCCAAAGCAAACCACTTTTTTCTCTACCCATGTTTGTAAAGGGCCTTTAACTCATGTTCCAAAAATGTGAAGTTGGGAGAAAGCAGAAGACACATGAGGTTGAAAGAAGGAAGGATAATGATTCTTTCTCCTCTGTCGTTGTATCCACTGGAATGTCTTCCAAATGCCCTTCAAAGGATGACGATGACTTAGAGGTCGTTGAGGAAGACACTTTTAGAAGAGCTAAAAGACCACATACCGCTTCCTTAAAGTCTTCTTCTCATCAGAAGAAGAAGTCTGGGATGCTTCCTGAAGCTTCTATTGAGCCGACCCTCCCGGATGAGCCTAAGCTCCATGTTTCTCCCAAAACGGGGTACATAAAGAAGGTTTTGGAGGGGAGGCCAGTAGAGATAGCACTAGATGTGATGAATATGGTACCATATCTTGCATCCAAGGCGGCCGTGGTGGTAGACTCATACTGGATCGAATGATGGGTCAAAAACTTTGACCAAAGCTCTGCTAGCCTCATACTTTCAACAGCAAAGGCCATGGCAGCCAGGTCTTTGATGTTAATAAAAGAGGCTGAAACAGAGGTCTGTGACATGAAACTAACCAAAAGAAACTTCGAGACAGCCATCTGAAATGCTGATAAGAGCATAAGAGACCAGAATTACTTTTGAGATCAAGTGACTTGGCTCCAAGGGTCCATATATGAACTGAAGAAGGTGGTGAGGACCTTGATAGAGAACAAGGACAAGCTCAAGGCAGACCTGGCAAGCTCTGAAGCTGATGTGGCTGAGTTTTTAAAGAAATATGACCATGTCAATCAAGCACAAGACGTAACTACCAAGGCTCTGGTCGACGCTGACTCTCATATGGATGGGCTGGTAGATAAGATAGCCTAGTTGGAGGAAGGAGTAGAATCACTAAAGGCAGAGTATTCCAGCTTGAAGGAGGCAAACCTTAAGTTGGAAAAGGGCACTGAAGAGGCGGTGATGACTGGAGTGGAAAACTTCATAAATCAGTTTGAATTTACCTCAGACTACGAAAACCTCTAGTCCTTCTTCGTCAACTTTGGGGCCTGGCAGGTGCTCTCTGAGCTAAAAGAGCTTCATCCAATTGTGGATTTTTTGTCTATAGAAGCCGACTATCCAGCCTTGAAGGACGTCGAAGATACAGGAGACCTGCCTCCCATTGATGGAGCATAGATTAGGGCACTATTATATTTTATCTTTTGAAAAACATTGTAATATTTCACTTTGAATGTATTATCAACTTTTATCGCAAAGCTCATACCTCAAGATTAATGTTACGTCTAGTTTTTCCCTATTAAATTCAAATCAAGGTTCTGGTTTGAGATAATTAAACAATTTGCGAAGGGCATAAGCCCAGCTAAGCCAGTTTCCTCGGCAAGACAGCGTATAAGAATTAATTTGTCTTTTAAGTATGAGTGCTCTGGCACAAACGTAATTAATGAGATACGTTTAAGAAAGGGTGCTTTTCACAATGACTCCTGCGTATGTTAGAACAACAACTCTGCGTGATAACACCCTAACTAGGATTAAGTACAAGCACTCTAGTAATAAAAGGAACAAGTTTAATAAGTAAAAGGGTGATTCATTCATGCCATTCTTGTCCTTAAGGACATAAGAATAGATCAGACCGTAATTCACCATGAGGCCTTTAATATTTAGGCAAGTGTAAGTGCTTTGGCAAAACACAGACAATTTTGTCATTTCAATTATCGAGTTGGTCAGCTCATTCGGCTTAGGGGATTTTATATTCTATTCCAATGTTGTGTAACAATTAACAACACATATGGCTTTAATCTTAATTAAATGTTGTTAAAAGGTTGAAGGTACCACCAATTAAATTTAACATTATAGAATGTAGAAAACCTGTAATACCACAAATAGCCAGTCACACTTAACATCACATTATATGGCTTTTATTAGTTCAAATAACTAAACATCATGTATCATATGTAGAAGCACAGTCCAAGTGATAAACTCAAACTACACAAATTTTAGCTCCCAAATTATATGGTTAAGTTGTATAAATTTAGCAAGAACAAAATATTTTATAGCTAATAAGTTTTATACTATTATTATTAAAATATGAAAATTTTATAATGTGGAATACAAGTGGAGTAATTTCTTTAATGGTATGCAAACGTGGCCTATGATGGTTTATAGATTTGGATAGTCATTTATCCAACTTATATCAATACATGAAACTTGGCAATATTATATATAAGCAAAATGTGATAAATTCTTTTAAACCTCCACGTAATCTCTTAGAAGCCACGTTTGATCCCATTCCTTTTCCATATTAATAAACCATGCCTTATATCTTTTCTTCCATTTCTCTGGTTTATGAACGGAAAGATACAGGAACAAAACTGAAAATCAGCACCACTTTTATAGCAACCTTTGGAGAAACCAATTTAGCTCATCTTTCATTTGGAGTTCATTAAGAAGGTAGGATATATGGTGATTGATTAATCGTTTTTACATTACGTATTGATGAAATTTATGCTAATGAAACTCCGGTGCAAATGATATGGTTATGATATTGTATGATTAGTAATATGATGATCTTTCGAGATCTAAAGCTTTCACCGGAAAATTTTCATGATATGATATGAATCATGGTAAGATCGTTCCTCATTTACGTTAATGATTTGCGATTAATGGAAATGAAAAGAAAATCCATGTTATCCTACTGAGTATTCTTTTATACTCACTCCTTTTTCTATATCTCCTACAGATTAAAAACTTCCCTGTTGCGTGGAAGCCGGAGTGGTGATGTCGACATGCCAGAATCGCTACTATAAACCAATTAAGGAATTTTGAGTAATGTAAATATGTTCTTAAACTTTTGTGGTGTTTGGTTTTGTGGTAGTTTTGGTGTATTCCCATGTTTGGTTTCACATAATCTCATATTATAAAATTCAAGTTATGGACAATTTCGTAAACTGCAACAGCTTAAATCCGAGAATTGCTTAGGACGTTTCGATGAGTATTTTAGTATGCCGAAACATGCCGTCGAGCTATCAGATTTTTACATGTGGTAGATATATGAGTATTCTATGTTCCTTGAAAATTTCGTATTTTTTTGGTGATCATTATCTAAGTTAAAGAAATTTTTATTACTCCATGACCGGGTGAAGAAATATGATTGAGCCTACTAGAATTTTAATAACACTGCCCTTATTTTGAAAATTTACCGCTACTTGTATACTATGAATTTTAAGGTGATCGCAATTGAGAATTGTTATATTATGAGTCTTTTGTCATGAGAACTTAAAATTTCCTTATTTGAAGACTCGTACAATTTTATACAATTTTTCTTCTCAAACCTGTCAAACGAAATCAAGGACAACAGTTGAGTGGAATAACCATTCAATTGTTGCCTAGAGCATTTCCGGCGGGAAGTAAATTTGAAAAATAATCTTGTTTAACGATTTTTCTATCTAATAAGTTAAAATTTATCGCATTTCGGCTAGGTTTCTTACCTCAAGTCACCCTTGTTAAAATCTGTTTCGTCAAAAGAAGCCATATTTAAAGTTTGCAATAGGATTTCTTTGTGTCTCCTCCTTGAGGTCTTTCTTCGCCTTGAGACTTTATTGAATAAAAACTTGGGGCGTTACGAAACCTTCCCCTTTCAAGGGCAGTCATCATGCCATAAGTATGTCATTCAACATAATCAGGCAAAATATTATGATAATTAAAGTTATCTCAACATACAAGTAAGCTTTACTGATAATATTTGCAGAGGTGCTCTGCATTCCAAGAGTGTGGCAAGGGTCTGCCTAACTGGTCTTTTATTTTATATATCCCAGAGACAAATTTAGTTATGATTCTTTAAGGACCTTCCCAATTTGGACCTAAGGTGCCCATACCAGGCTCTTGAGAGGACATGAACACATTCCTTAGGCCCAAGTCCCCTACTTAGAACGAGCGAACTTTTACTTTTTTGTTGTAATAATGGGATATATTATACTGGTAACACCTCATCCTTTCTTGTGCATCGTTTCTCCACTCTTAAAAGGGATCTAAGTTTGCCCTTCGTAGCCTTTCATTGGAAACCTTTTCAAAGTGGATCTGCCTATGGAAATGTAGCCTAATCTCAACATGACACATTTCTTCGACTCTATAGGCCATGGAAAATGGTTGCTGTTCCGGAGGTGGTGCGTATTGTCCACAATACTTGGGAAAACTCATCAACCCAGGCTCCCTTTGCAGACTCAAGTTTCTTCTTTAATGTGCATTTAATGGTTTTGTTCACAGCTTCCACTTGGCCATTAGCTTGTGGTTGATGTTGTTTTATTCCCAAGTTGTCACACAACTCCTCTATTTTATGATTTCTGAATAGTCTGGCATTGTCTGAGACCAAGGAGTGTAGGACTCCAAATCTGCAAATGATATTCTTCCAAATAAACTTTGAGGTGTTTGCCTTTGTGATTTTCATCATAGGCTTAGCTTTAACCCATTTAGTGAAGTAGTCAAGCAACAATGGCATAACAATGATTACCCAATCCCTGTGGAATGGGATTGATGATGTCTATCTCCACTTATCGAAAAGACTGCGACTAGATACAAACTACAAATCTTGGGGTGGCTGCTTATGTATATGGTCGAAGTGTTGGCACTTATCACATTTGCGGACGAAATCATGGGCATCTTTCTTAAGATTGGGCCAGTAATATCCTTGCTTGAGGATTTTATGGGCCAACGACATAGCTTCTGAGTGGTTGCCACACACTCCTTCATGGATTTCTCTCAATATGTAATCTGATTCATCTGGTCCTACGCATTGGAGAAGAGAGGAAGAATATCTCCTTTTGTAGATTAGCTCGTCCTTTATAGAAAAGTGTGCTAATAGCTTCTGCACATTTTGCGTTTCTTCCTTATTTTCTAGAGAAATCTGATCTTTTAAATAAGACAGGATGGGCATAATCCATGACTCTTTACTTAATGATGGTTAAGATACTATCATCTTGTTCAGTAGATGGTCTGGATAGGAATTCAACTGGGACACATCCAAGAAGGTCGAAGTCTTTACAGCTAGCTAGCTTTGACAGTGCATTTGCCTAGGTCTTGGAGATTTAGATTAGTTCAAAGTTTTCAAAATGGGGATTTATGTCCTGTACCTTTTTCAGATAAGATGCCATGCTTTTATCCTTGGCTACAAAATGACCTTTTACTTGGCTGACAATCATCTGCGAGTCGTCGTTCACAACAATAGGTTTGACTTGCAAGGCTTTGGCCAATCTTAGACTAGCCAAGAGAGCCTCATACTCTGCAACATTTTTGGATGCCTTAAACCAAAAGCGTATGGCACTATGAATTTGTGTCCTTCCGGGCTAATCAGCATTATTTCTATCCCTGTCCCAGACTCACCTACTGACCCATCAACAAACAATTTCCAGGGTTGGATGGATTCGGGTTTGTCAACTATTTCTAACTCTGAAACGTGGGTGAATTTCGCCACAAAATCTGACAAGGCCTAGCCTTTGAGGGCATTCTGGGGTTGGTATTGTATGTCGAACTGACTTAATTCTATGGCCCACTTCATCAGTCTACCTGAGGCATCAGGTTTCTGCACCACTTACCTCAATAGAAAGTTGGTGAGCACCTGAATTATGTATGACTGAAAGTAGGGTTTGAGTTTCTTTGATGCCACTACTAAGCCTAGGGCGAGCTTTTCCATATCTGGATAACATGCCTCAGCACTAAGTAGAACCTCACTCACATAATAGATGGGATGTTTCAGAGCTTGAAAAACGTCTTCACATTTTGTGGTCCACTCAAATATTTTCTTCCCCTTCAACTCCTTGAAGAATGATAAGCATTTGTCAGTAGACTTCAAGATGAAACAGCTTAAAGCGACAACTCAACCGATCAGACTTTGCACTTTTTTCAGAGTTTGGAGGAACTCATTTCCAACAATGCATTGATCTTTTTAGGGTTTGCTTTGATACCTCTTTGGTTCACCATAAACCCTAAAAATGTTTTACTGAGATAACATCGAAGGTGCATTTGAGCGGGTTTAGCTTCATCTTGTACTTTCTCAGTATGTCAAATGCCTCCCCCAAATGTTTAATATGATTTCCGTGTTCCAAACTATTAACTAGCATTTTGTCTACATACACCTATATCGTATTGCCTAGCAGTTTAGTAAACATCTTGTTTACTAACCTTTGGTACATTGCTCTGGCAATTTTCAAGCCAAATGGCATGGCCTTATAGTAGTATAGTCATGTATCTGTGATGAAGAAAGTATGTTCTTTGTTCAGAGAGTACATGGAGATCTGGTTGTACCCGAAGTATGCATCCATGAAGCTAAGAATTTCATGTCCGTCTATGGCATCGACTAGCTGGTATATGTTAGGAAGGATAAACTATCCTATGGGCAGGCTTGAATATATCCTTTTTTTGTGTTATTTAAGTTTCCACCAAGATGGGGCCCTTCCATAATGGTATCAATCTCCTGGACAGGCACCTGGGCTTGTTGCTAGAGCTAGTTCCTGTCCGATCTCTCCATCTTCGGAGTATTTTCCTTATCTTAGCTTTGACCCTGGTCTCTTTGACCAGTCTCTCTTTCGTGCCTTTTAATCCTTGTATCACGACGTTATCCATGATTTAGCTTATTGGACCGGTAGAGAGAGTGGTTTCTGCTTCTATTTCCTCTTGTGGGAGAATTACCTAGTCTTTGTGTCCTCTAATCTGCCAACGTCTGTATGTAATGGCATTTTTCTGTTTTGTGCCCATAGAACCTGTGATAAGCACAGTATGGTCCGGTGAACAGTTTCATAGACTTGCTTGAGCCTGCTTCTGTAGCAGATTCCACCTGATTCATATCATGTAAGTTTGGGATTGCCTCAGTAATTTCAACAGCATAGCTGGATCCCATCACTGGGAACGGGCAAGAAATGCCCCCTTTTTGATGCCCAACGTAATGGTATACCCCTCTGTCAGAGGGTTTGACATTCGTCTGACCCCCATGGTAGTAGCATTGTTGGCATGACTATCTCTAATCTTTGCTATCTCTTCAGATATTATCTTCTCCATCAACAGGCCTACTAAAACATTATAGTCTCAGGGCTCCTGCTTTTAACATCTCTTCAAAACATGATACTCATGTCCAACCCTCTGAGCACGTAAAACATTTCTGTCTTCGTGATATTTTTACAATTGTGCATTTCTTCTTGGGCTAAGTAGCTTTTTAGAGACTCACTCTTTCCTTGCCTCATATACTGCAAGCACTGGAAAGGAAGTTGTCTGGGCCTTGAGAAGACAAACCCATTCTTGAATGTTGTTTTCAAATCCTTCCAGCTGTGGATGCTTCCATGTGGGAGTTTTTTACTATCTAAGTACACTATCCTATAAAGTTAGGAGAAAGCTTTGCATTTAAGCACTGAAGTGGCTCCGGCTATTTATATGCTAGTATTATAATTCAAGAGATGATCATCTGGATCTATTTGCATATCTCCATCATCTTAAAATTGTTGGGGACGCAACATTGGCGTATTCTCTCGAGAAGGGGCTTACCTCCTCACCGTCATCTACATCATAAGACCGTAGTTGGGGAGGGGAAAGAGCCCTTAAGAGGGATTGAACCCATTGGGTTTAGGGCTTTTTTCCAACTGGTTTACGTACAGGCACTTGAGTAGGTTGAGACATTTCTGCATATGCAGGTTGATAATGATATGGTGGTGGGATATGCTAAGCTCTACTGGCAGCTGCTGCTGCTTTTCTTTTCTTCCTATTCCTAGGAGGCCTATTCTCTAGTCTGTCAAGTACACTGGAGACCTAGGAAGGCTCGAGTTCCTGAGAGTGTCTGGGGGGAAGGCTTGGGTATGTATGGTTTAATTCTGCAGCATATACTTGATTATGTAGCTGGGCTGAATCTACTTCATCGTTCCTTCAAATGGGGCTCTCTAGCTGAGTTAAGAAGGCGTACGAATAGTAACCTTGCTCTCCGTCATTCGCATGCTGGTTCTCGTATGCCTGGGTTGATACGGAAGATACACAGGTGAGGCAAGAGGGATGAAACCTCATTGTAGGTAAGCGTTAAGAGCTGCGGTCTAGACTGCTTGCTGCCATTGTATCTCCGATATCTGAGCTGCCATGAGCTCTATGTTGCGTGCCAAACGTGCCTTTAAGCGTTTTCCCTGTCTCTGGGTTGCGCTACTTCTGGAGCTTCTTCAGTTCTTTTACTTGGTTGTCTGTTGGATCGCGTGGGGTGAGTGTCATGATCACTATTACTCATTATGCGTAAATTTTTCTTCGAATTAGAGAATTTTGTTTTAAGTTTTCTTTTTCCCTTTTATGCAAAGGAAATCTTTTCCACCAACCTATTTTGAACTAAACATTTCCTTTATGCAAAGGAAATCCTTACAGTAATTTGGCTTTTAACTAAGTTCTTCCTTTTTGCAAAGGAGACTTTCACAAAAAAGCGACTTGAACAAAAATCTACCTTTTTGCAAATGAGACTTTCACAATAAAGCAACTTGAACTAAATTCTTCCTTTTTGTAAAGGAGTTGTTCACAACAAAGTAACTTGAACTAATTTCTTCCTTTTTGCAAAGGAAATCTTCATAACAAAGCAACTTGAACTAATTTCTTCCTTTTTGCAAAGAAGGCATTTCTTTACAAAGTAATCTTACCACAACTTTTTCCTTTTTTCCAAAGGTAATGTTAGTCTACAAAGTCTCTTTTATAGGGGGTTTAACTGTTAGGGCATCCCTTTTTTTCAAGGGATTCAAATGATTTTTCAAACACCTAAGCCACCAAATTATTTGACAAAAAGCTCTCTATGCAACAACAAGACTCTATCAACCTAGTACAGGAACCAAATGTTCATCAACTTGTGGTTGGCTAGGCTTTTTCACCAGATTCTCCGTGGTTTTCAATGTCGTTTCCCATAGACGGCACCAAAATGTTGACCTAGAGTCCTTGTGGGACCCAAGATGAACACTGGATTGAATCTCCCTGCTATGAACTTTCTTTTTCTACACACTTAGCATAAGACAGTTAGTTAGCAAAGGCAGCTGGAGTGACCATCATATGCGCTCTGATGCTCAAGTTAGGATTCATACTTTGTCCGGACTGATTTATCTTAAAGATAACTTATAAAATATGCTCACTGAAAATGTATATGTAGAGTTCAAAGGTTGCCAAAGAAAAAATACCTTCTTTATTTATAGTAGGAGTTATGGTGGACTAAAGGCCTTTAAATTCTCCACGTGTTTGATTTGACTAGTGTTTTTCATGTAATCAATGTAACCATCCTTTTATACATATGCTTTTGTATTTCCAAGTAATCATTTTCTTCTTAGCAACATTCTTTGTTCCAGACACGCTATCCGAACATCATTCCTGCTACCCATCAATCAATCATGCTCAGTCCAGACTTTACTTAAAGTTCCTTTATAACAGTGCTCCAGACTACTTGTGAGATAGTCTGGATGGGCCAAAGGCTTCTCCCAATAGTCACTGTCTCCTTGGTCTTTGTTGGAGTTGAGTTGGCGACTAAGGTGGCATATCATGTGTGATTTGGACACGTCACCAAAAATTGTAACAATATTCAATAATTTTTTAGAAATTAACTTTGTACAAAATAGAAATTATCACTAGCCGAAAAGCTATCCAACTAAGTTAAACAATGAAAGTCTTTTTTTTTTTTTTTTTTTGAACTTTTTGACATTATCAGATGAATCATAAAACAAAGTTAAATCAACAAGTCTACTCCATCATCAAACTTAAATCTACATTGTCTCAATGTAAGCATGAAGACAAATTAAAATAATAAAGAGATAAGTCACAATACTCCCCCCCCCCCAAACTTGTAATGAATCATCGTAGAGAGTCTGACAAAGCTACATTCTCTGGTTGCTTGTTTGTGCGTCTCCCTTTGAGGTTTTCCAATGTCAAATTTGATCGGTTTTTTTTCTTAGAATTTTCTTTGAAAGAGTCTTTGTTTTTCCTTTGCTTGGACTTACATCTTTTATTGTTTTCTTTGACTTGGGCATCATACCTATCACAAGAGAATGGAAACATCATAATCTTATAATTGAACAAGGTGTGCAAGTTAAAATCATTCAATTTTTGTGCATTGCCTAAGGTTGTGTTCATGGTGTGTGTGTTTTGATATCAAAGTAAGTCCCAATGGTGTTATAATATAGTGCTCACTATTATAGATATGTTTAACTTCACAAAGTACGAAATACAAGTGAACATGATGGACTAGACATTTTATCAAACACTTGGTGTGTGCCAAACAAGAAGAGTGCAATTAAGTAAAATATAAGGCCCCCAGTAACCCAAAATTTTATACAAACGACTGCACCACAATCACCATCAATACAGTCAATAAATAAAGTCCAACCTCCTCAAATATTGATCTTGAACGAAAATTTCAAATTTTTAAGAAATTTATCCTAAGAGAGAGTTGAAGTCATTCTACCTTGAGGGAATTGATGTGGAGTTTGCAATGTGACTTGGTGATGATGGATAATGCAATGATAAACTCTATTGTGAAATTTAATGTGTTGTAATATGTGCAAAGCTCAATAATCACATTCTAATTAGTCTAGACTTCATATGGCCATAGACAATCGGTTGTTTAACACACTATCAACTAGTAAAAAGCCATGAAATGCATGTCTACTCCAATTTTTGCATCCCATTCCTTATGCATATTATCAATTGGAATTTAAATGGAGACTAATCAAATGTCTCCAGGAATGGAAAAATAAAATATGCTCAAAACACTTCACGCAATTGGATGATGACAACCTATAGACTCTAATGTGCTCAAAGTGCACTCTAAAAGTAAAATTCTACATAAAACTACAACCTAAAAAGCAAGTAAATAAAAGAAATTATTTCAACTCCCAATAAGTGTTCGTTTAGAGTCATTAGCTTGACTTTGTTGCAATGATCATTCAAGGTGGTTTGAGTTGGGCTTTCGAAACCTTGCATTGCTTCTAATTTCTGGCTTTGCAAGATTATTTATTTACCTTCCAAACTTTTGTTTTTCATTTCTCATCAAAATTTGCTCCACCGAGATTTTTTAACTTTGTTTTCGACCTAAGCTCTTCACTTTCCATCTTCACTTCAGGTTCATATATTGTATCACCACTTATTTTTACTCCTTCATTGATTCTAATACAATCTTAAATAATGGATGGTTTCTTAGCACACATTTCTCTACATCGATAAGGGCTCGACTTGTTACTAAGAATCGTCAACCTAAAATCATTGGCATATCCTAATCTTTCTCAATATCCAAGATGATGAAATACAATGAGAATATGAATTTGCTTACTTTGATGATCACATCATCAACAACACCTCGAAGATTCTTGATCAGTCTATCAGCTAGCTGAAGTGATATCGTAGTTTCTTTGGCCTTTTTCAAACCTAATTTCCTGTAAACAAAAATGAGTATCAAATTAATACTTGTACTTAAATCACATAATAAAATTTAAACTATTGTTTATTGTTCAAGAAATTTTGAAACTCCCTGAATCTTTTAACTTCAGAAGTAATTTATTTAACAATATAGAATTGTACTCAGTTAACGTCACTGACCCAAACTCTTCAAGTTTTCTCTTCTTTGATAAGATCTTCTTCATGAATTTTATATTTACTAGCACTGAGCTAATGCTTCGGCAAATGGGATGTTGATGTGCAACTTCTAAAGACTTCAAGAAAATTTGTGAATTGCATATCAAGTTTATATGTCTACAACCTTTCAGGAAATTGTTCCCTTAACCTATGGAGTGTCTAAATTATGTTTTTGATTTTCTTCTGGTGTCCATTCAAACCTCTCCACTTACTCTTCGTATGTGGTAGGTACTTTGTCTTCTTTAACAATTAACATTTTAACATGTATCTCAAATAACTAAACACCACTGCATAGGTTATGGCATCAACCTGTTTTCGTGGATTTGTCTCGGTATTACTTGGTAGAGTGCAATGTGTCCTCTTGGACAATACTGCACATATCCGTCCTACCTTAGTCTCTATATTTTTTATAGATGCATGTTGGTGCTGTAAAGTTTTGTTAGTTTTTTCTGTGTACAAATAAATTAAATCTTTCAACGAAGGATTTTTCTCATGATGCTACTGAACCCTTGTGATTTTCCTTGAGTTTGATTTTTCCTATTTTGATTGTTACTCCAAGAAAAGTTTGGATGATTTCTCCACCCTAGATTATATGTGTTGGGGATTATTCTGTCGTCGCAAATTATTATGTGCATAACTGATCTCTTCAAGATTAGATGTGAAAGTGGCAGTCTATGGACAATCTGAAGTCTCGTGATTCACACCGTACCTTTCACAAACCAGATTAGGGGTGTGTACTATGTTGACTGAATGAGTAACAATGTCCATTTTTCTTATCAAAGCTTCTATTTGAGCAGATATTGTTGAAATGGGATCAACATTGTGAAGTCTTACTATTTTTCTTCCATTTCTGATGGCCATATAGCACTAGTTTCAATCATTCATTCAAATAATTCATATATCACTTGGACGGTCTTTGTCTTAATTGACCCGTTAGATAATGAATCGACTGTAGACCAGCTGGCTGGAAATAACCATGCATAAAAATATTGGACCTGAAGTCCCTTCTTGATGTCTTGATTCGGGCAATTGTGTAGCAATTCTTTAAACCTCTTCAGGATTCATGAAATTTTTTTGAATCGAGCTGTTTGAATATAGATATGCCGTGCTTTAGCTTGACAAATTTAGCTGGTGAAAAATATTTGGTGGTGAACTTTTGACCTAGGTTGTTCCAAATAGTAATACTATGGACGGGATGAGAGTCTAACCACTCTATCGCTCCATCTATATGTGTATGCAAGAACAGTCACATTCTAATAGCATCATCATTCACCCATTGGTAAGTGAAGTTACTACACATCTCTAGAAAATGAGAAATACGGCTATGTGGATTCTCGTTCGATTTCCCATAGAATTGCAGGTGATTCTTGAACAAATTTATTGCATCTGGGCATAATTGAAAATTTGGCCGCCCATGTGGAGGATATGCTATACTTGATTGATTCTGGAAGTTCTTCTTCATCAACTACCACGGTTGCAAAAACTGAATGTGGGCGTCTACCATTATATTTTCTTGCTATTTTTTCGTTTATCTTTCTATTATGTTATGTGTTGTCTGAAAGTCTTCTCGATCTTGGGCTCAAATGAGAAGAGATTGAGATCCTACAAGTTTTGCATTTATCAAATGAAACTGCCTAAAAGGATCAAAATGAGTAAGGTGGAATAATCATAAGAAAAATTAAAAGCAATAAAAAGAAAATTCGATCTTAAGCTAAAGTTTATAATATTTAAGCTAATTATCTTAGTCCCCGGCAACGGCACCAAAAACGTGTTCGGTGAAATCCTACAAGCATACGAGTTAGTTGAAAAGTAATAGTAAAATTGAGTTAAGGGATACCATTCCCACGAGGTCTTCGATTTTTACTTAAATTAAATCGATTTTAACTTAAGCGCTTGTTTGATTGCGCTTATTGACAAACAAATCAGATTTTTTGAATTGAATTTGTTGGACTCTAATGTTTGAATCATAAATGCTACAACTTCAATTAGTCCAATTTGTATTCTCTCTCTACCATCGTGTCAATTACCTTTTGGTTAATTTCTCAAAATGCCCCCACCCATACACCAATGAAATTGGTTCGCTTAATTTTGCTATCCAAATTGGGGCTAAAATGGGGAAAAATTATGGAATGAGGAGTTGTGTTAGGAACTTCTGCCACTTTATTAGATTTTTTCTGCAAAGACATATTCATTTCAGTAGAATTTACTAAAATGAATAATTTAAATGAAATCAAACAAGCGCCAAATTGAATACACAAAGTAGTTGAATCAATTATTAATGTACGAGTGTATGCTAAATTAACTATGTAAACAGAGTGCGCATAACGATTGTTGGGGAGAAACTCAAGTAGACAAGCTATGCTAGAAATCTAACTCCACCATCAATATCCATATTAATTCCTGAAACCCCACTTTCTAATCCAATTTATGTATAAGTTGACAATCGATAATCCTAAACTATCTAATAATATCTTATGTGTACAATCATACCTATTTTTATATACGACCCATAATATTCATATTTTCAATTCGAATATATAAAAACACATTTAACCATGAGATTATCTAATTTAATTGCACCAAACGTAGATAATTATTCCTAACTTCTATAGGACTTAGTGTTTAAAACCATGATGAGATCAACTTGAACCTCCCGAAAGAAAAATAAGTCTCAAACATGTTCAAACAGTGAGCAATTATTCAAACAGACAATCAAACTATGGCATAAATCAAACAAACACAAATTTAGATTAGAAATGGAAATTCTTGAATTAAAAACTTCTACATATAGTTTACATCATCATCCATAGCATATAAATATTTAGCCTACCATGATTTGATTACAAAAGCATGAAAATAATTGAGAATTCATCACCCGGATTGTTGACTTATAAGAAGAAACGTGTTTATGGAATTCGACACCATTGAACGTCTACAAACGAGTGCTCAACCTCTTTCTTGCTTTGAATCTCACCAAAAATTATCCGAATGAAGAAATATCATCTCAAACTCATGTATTCGTCTTCTTTTTTCTCCATTTTTTTGAACACTAGTATTGCTCTTTGTTATCTCTTTTATAGGCCTCCAATTAAGGTTGAAAATGTGTCCTAGAAGTCCTCAAAACATACCAAAAATAGAGTCTTAAACCAACTGAAAGTTTGGCCGCATGAGTCATATGCTCAAGCGGATGGTCTATCCACTCGAGCGGATAGACATTATCATTTTTTGGGTTCTGGCTAGCTTGAGCGGTCAAAGTGCTTTCTCGAATGGCTGATGTTCGATCGGTCATAACTTCTTGTAGAAAACTTTGTATTACGATCTGTAAAAAGAGTTGGACTCGTAATTAAATTATCTTACCAATGGTGTATCATTTTCCTTGAGTAGAGTTTTGTACCAAACTTTATGATCTAATTTCTCCACATGCTCCAATTGTAGGTGTCTCAATTCGTTTATTTAGTTTTTGGGTGTTTGTTCCTTCACTTCAAAGAACCTTAAACTTCTTGATTTTATATTCTTTCTCATCTTCCAATTTTTGGTTCTTGATCTTCAATTCAAAAAATTAATTTTTTATCATTTTCTTGTCGATTTCATCAATGTGACTCGTGTTCAAGGATTTCGTTCTACAATCATGAAAATGACTAAAATTCAATAGTTATTGACTCTAAAAGACTTAGTAGTGTATGAAAAATATCCACTAAAGAGTTGAAAAAAGTGTATAAATTACACTTATCATACAAAATTGATGAAAACTCCTCAAAAACATTCATTTCATCCATTACGCAATTCATAAGAGAAAATACTTTAATTCGTTACACAATACATTCTACCCCACATCCAAGAATTCAGAAAAACAAAACTATAGGAAGAATGGATTATAAAATCAATACCTAAACCCTAAACCTAAATTAAAAAAAAAAAAGATCAACACTAGAAATAGAATTAAGCCAACTAACACCAGATCTTCCTCAGCAAATACTCAATATCATAATTAATCATTTAAATACCATAATAGCAATAATTCAATACCTCGAGCTCAGCTGATTTTATGGTGATTGGAATACATACAAGGATGACGCCAAACATGGCAAAAACGATATCGCATTTCTAGTGCTTTGGTCAATAGTAGGGCCCACCCAACATACTCCATACATTTGTCCGAACATCTTTTCCATGGTCGTGGCATTGAGCCCCATCTATGTGGTGTTTTTCTCCTCCTCCACCTATTTTCTTATGCCCTAAGGGTGAATAGTTTGACTACCACAGCTAGATATGTGAATGAAAGAAACTAGGATAAGAAATTATAACGATTGGATTGAGTTGGTTTATCGGATCCAACTAGTTTACGAGGGGACAAACAAGAAATGGCTTAATGGGCTTCGTTTGTTCTAATGTCGTTAAAAAACTTGGTCCACACCCGGTGGTATATTACAATTTGTACTTTTTGGCTAAGCTTAAATTATAATTAAGCTGACTAAACTGGTCAAAAATAACTTTTATTTACACATTTCATAGGATCCACAACTTACTATCCATTTATTATCCACATATTTTATAGGATCTACAACTTAGAAGCACTTAAAAAATAATTTTCGCACTATCAAACATGCACAAAGAATTGTTACAAAGGGTTAAATGCATTGCACGTCACTGAAAATTTACTTAACTTACATCGGGGTCACTGAACTTTAATTTCATACAATCAAGTCATTGAACATTAATTTAAGTGTAAATATAATCATTATGTTAGCAACTGTCAGTCAATTTAAAGCTTTGTTGCTAGTGTATACATCAAAATTCTGTTGATGTGTAATCTATAAACCACATGATGAGACATCAAAATAAAAATGTCTTACGCTTTTCTACCTTCGTCGTTTCTGCCTTTCTATTTTTTATGAGAAGTTTTATGATATCGACGATTTCCAGTAGTAAGTCGACCGCACATTGTGGGTTCATAGGAAGTCAGATTTGGCATGAATTGTGTAGATTGAACAAAAATATGCATCCAATAAAAAGAGGGTAAAAAATAAAGACCATTTGTTGTACACAAAAACATATTAATCCTATGTGGACGTTGCGTAAGGCTCAAGGTTCAGTTGGCATAAAATTAAAGATTGACGGTAATAGTGGAATCCATTTTTGGAAAACCTGTTAGATATTGGTTCTTTGATGTCGAGAGGTAATTTTCAATTGATGAATATGTTAGAAATTGTAATGAACCAACTTTTATTCAGTACGGAGAAGTTGAATAGGAAATGTTACCTGTTAGCTCTTACAAAAATATTATTTTTCAAGGTAAAGAAATCAAACAAAAGTAGTTTGAAATTGGCATGCATTGATGCAAATTGTAATTGGCATTTGCACAATTCGTAAATTAAGTCCTCATGTCTTTAAGGTTCAAAAATATGAATTCAGGCACACATGTTTTTTAGATTTCTGACGCACATGTTTTTAGATTTCTAACGCAATGATCATAGGAAAACAAGGAGTTTCATTATTTGACAATACAATGCAAAGATTAAATACAAATCAACTATGTGTACTTATGGCATTATCGGTGATATTCAATGGGAGTTTGACGTGTCAATCAAACTTGGGGGTCTGAGGAAAAGGCCTCAATTCTTCTCTGGAGATTGCACAAGGGAAGTTTTCAAAAGTTTCCATTCTATTGCTACATACTTCGACGGAAGAACTTGGGTAAAGTCACATACATTAAAATAAAATGGGTATAACATACTTTTTTAGTATTTATTCCTTGCATTCAATGCTAGTATCCATAGATATGTTTTGTATTTGCGACTAGTGATTTATATTGATGTGACACATTTGAAGGAGAAGTACAAATGATCTTTGTTGATAGCCTCAGGGTAGGATGCAAACATGAAAATATGTCATATTGCATGAAAGATAGTAGATTCTAAAATAACGCTTCATGGACTTGGTTTATATCCAAGTTAAAGAAATAAATTGGTGATACTGCAAAGCTAGTTTTTGTTTTCAATTAGAACATTAGCATTAACAAGGTAGTGGAAACAGTACTTCCACATTCTAATCATGGTTATTGTATGTGACACTTGCAAATCAACATATAGAAGTGTTTCAACTGTGAACATTATCTTGGTATTTTCTAGCAATCTGCACTTGCAATGCATAAAGTTCGTAGACTACATGAAGGTCTTCATTCGTACTGAAAATTGTCTATCAGTTTTTTCAAGAGTGCACTTCTGTGGAGATCGGTACAATGTTGTAACGTCAAATAACGTGGAATCATTGAAATTGTTGTTAAAATGTCAACAAAGTTATCCATTTGTTCCACATTTATGCAACAGTAGTTCTATGATCAACACAAGTTGGCTTTTCAACAAAATAGTACTTTGACCTTGAAGATAGAGGTCGAGCTACGTACAACTTTTGATACGAGAATAAAGTTGTAAGTGCATGATTTGATAGACATATTAAGTTAATTTAGATTGATAAATGAGACACATATGGTAAACTTCTTGGATAAAACTTGTACTTGTTTGGAATTTGACTTGAAATAAAATTCGTGCGTGTATGAAACTATGGTTGCGTGTTTTGAAGAATAACTTGTTACGAGTTGTGTTCTCCTTTCTGCACAACTACCTTTTAGAAAGGGTCGTATAGTTAGGCCATATACCTCGTTGATAACCAAGTAGACAATTCGACAAGAAGTTACCGTAGTTCAAATGTTGCTGGCAAATGTACGTCGTCCACTTGGACAACTTCCAACTTGGCGACGAAGATCGAGAAGTGAAGTCCTAGTTAGAACTCTGAAATGTAGAAGATGTGGTTATGTTGGACATAATAGACAAACATGTACCCACCCAACCCAATTCAACAACATTTCAATTTAAGGTTGTTAAACATATCAAGTTGGTGGATTATTTTTTACATTCGAGTTCTCATTAAATTTCTTTTACTTTGTAAATAAAGAAAATATTTAGAATGAAATATTTGTAACTTGTGCAATGCAATAAATTGAAATGAAATATGTTATCATGTGTGCACTAATTTGTGCCAGGAGTAGTGTAGTTCAACTTTGAAAAATCGTAGAATTCAATATTTTCTGACTTTTTGCCAGTTAAAATCGACAGTTGAGCATGAAAATCAACATATCATACAGACTGTCAAATTTGAGGTTGAACTGTCAATTTATAATTGAAACATGTGCTAATCTAAAAAAATCGACAATTTAGATACAAACTGTCTAGAAAATGAATGGTTAGATGTGAAACTGTTAGCAATGCATGTGTCAACTATGTTGTATCCTTATGTCGAAAATTCATGAATTTCTAATCGAATAGCATTTGATGTAATCCCTGTCTTGATCATTTTTTTAATGTTTGTCCTTAATTTTATGATTACTGATTGCATAAGTGTCACTTTAAAAAATATAAACTATTTCCATTGCGTTTACATCCATCGAATGAAATTAAAAAAAAAAAAAAAACTAACTAACAATAAATAAAATATCAAACATATGAAAAAAACAACGGAAACATATGGAACACACATACGAAGGACATTTAAAAAAGGGTAATTGGCTCAAAACTTTCCCTACCTTTCAAAGTGATTGTGCAAATCATCGTTACCTACGAAATTTTGGCATTTTCACCTTCAAATCCACATTTGCTTGCACAAAACTTGCTTTCTTTCCATTATCATCCAAAAAAACTCCGTTAAGTAGCATGATCAACACAACTCATAGCACTTTAGAAGGGTACTTTCATTTCTATTTCTAAAGACACGGACAGAGAGAAATAAATCGACACACATGAACGGTAAAATTTCTCCCATTTTTTTCTATATTTCGCCTACAAAATCTCCACTTCCAGCCATGCATAGTCAAAATTGTCCTCAGATGTTTGTTGGTGATTTCGAAAGTGCTTCGTTTGCTTCGTTTCATTTGCAATTTATGGCTCTGTTATGTGAGTGGTAGAAGGGTTTTTGAGATTTTCCATTTTGGTTCATGGAATTTTTTTTTTCATTTTTTATTTTATCTTACAGACATGATATCAAATCTTCTTCTCCAAAACAAAATGCTACCTCCAATATTCAAACATCCTGAAGATAATCCACCCACTCACCGTGAGTTTTATTTTTCTATTATTGTTAACGCCTCTATGACTTTGGTTTTTCATCAGTATATGTAGTCCATTTGTTATTTCTTCTTATGTTTTTGTGTTTACAATGATTTGCTATCTCTAATATTCAGACATTCCGAAGATGATCCACCCACTTACCGTGAGTTTTGGTTTTCTACCATTGTTAATGCCTTTGTGACTTTGATTTTTCATCAGTATATGTAGTCCATTTTTTATTCTTATTTTTATATTTGTGTTGTAAAGTGTAGATGGTGTTGTGGTATTTTTGTGTGTACAATAATATGAAATTAGATTTTTTGCATATTTATTGATTGGGTCTGTCACTAGACAATTCTGAGTGTATGCAAGTGATAATACAAAGTATTTCACATTTGAAGTCCATCATGGAGGTAGATTTTATGATAAGCCAAACAATGTAGTATACGTAGTAGGAGTGGTGCTATTCTTGGATTTCCTCCATCCTACCTGTTTTACAAGAGAGAATTTATCGATGTTCTCATGCAGTAGGAGTTTTATTATAGAAAGCAAAAAATGAGTATGGAGAAGGGATTGACTAGATTGAAAAGTGAGGATGATGTTAGTCAGATGCTAAGAGACATAGATTGGTGGTAGAGGTATATATGGTACAAGTATGCACTGCCATTGGTGCCAAATGAAGAACACAATGAGAGAGATTCTGCCATAGTTGATGAACTTGCCACATGAGAATCACAAGCATTTGAAGGATGTTATGTACCTATTACTGAAGAACACAATGAGGAAGACCATGAAGTGGTTTGTGCAGATCAGTTTAAACGAGAATGTGGAAGAGTTGTGGTCACATTATGAAGAGACCATAGGATTACAACATGTTAGAAATGATGGCCAGGTTGAGGAAGAATCCAAACCTGAAGGGCTTGTGGTGGAAAATCGACATGATGTCGTTTACCTTTTGCACATATGGTTTTTTGTGAAGTTTTGTTGGGCTTCTTGTACATGTCTCTTGGTGAACGTTTCTTTAGACAACGATATATTTGTTCAACGCACATATGGTTGTTTTGTTAGTGATATCGCATTGCTGTTTTTACTTATTGTAGTTGTGCTGGTTTTGTTGTTGTTTCCATTTTCTGTTGTAAAACAATTTTTAAGCAGAGACATTTTAAGCCAACAATACCATTACGTAAGGATGATCTTCACAACAAACAATCAAAAATAGGAACGTTATATGCAAAAGAAAAATAAAGATATGGACGGTAAGCGCAATGTTATTAATAGATTGGGACGTTTCACACAACATCAATTATACATCAAAATGGTACATAACACTTCCAATTCAGCAAAACCAACACACTGCATTCTTCACCATTGAAACTTGATTTTGTTTTCGACAACATTACAACAAGAGTCTTACATGAGTACTCACACCACTACAAGCCCACAAACAAAACTGAAAAACCAACTTCAATTCCTGGATCTGAGCTGAGCTGTCCAAATATTATTTCTGCAAATCTTGGACACATAAGTGGGTCGCACCAGGCGAAAAAGCCACAACCTCCATTTTTTTTTGTACAAAGTACCCATTTCAGAACAAAATATAACTGCACAATTCCAATTTTAGATTACTTACCTGACGACGTGGACATGTAAAAAAGCATCTGCCAAGATTTGCCTGCGTCCACGAAGTCTTCATCTCAATTTGGATTCTGCATCTGCATAATTGATTTGCCATTATTCTTGGTAAAATGTAGTCTTCTTTACCTTATTTTATATATGAATAACAACTAAAAATAAATAATTACAACTACTATTAAGGAAGTAGACCAGTTAGGCAGAAAGAAATGGAAAATAGGTATGTGAACAAAAGTACCCTTCTAAAGTGGCACGAGTAGTGTTGAGGAGGCCACTTAACGGAGTTTTTTAGATGGTAATTGACGGAAAGGGTTTGCGCAAGCAAATGTGGATTTGAGGGTGAAAATACCAAAATATCATAGGTAATGATGATTTGCACAATCACTTCGAAAGGTATAGACGTTTTGTACCAATTACCCTTTAAAATATATATACAAAACACACATAAGACATAATAGGAAAACTAATATTGATGAAAACCATCATCCATGTCGACACCTGACTCCTATCCTCAATTTCTCCTCTCCCAGTTGAGGATGTTCCTAAAAGGGTAGAAAGGAGATTGGAGAAAATTTCCTTCTCTGTGGACAACTGACATCATCTTTGTCTAGGTTGATGAATGTACTCCAAGACGAGCTTGGCATGCTGATTACTGGGATAGATGCTTGTGGTTGACTGTGGTTATTCTTGTGATGCCAATTTTTTTATGCTTAGTTTTTGTCTCAAACTATGTTTGCAAAGTTACTATCTCATGCAACCAATTGAATGAACTTCTATGGCTTTTATAGACAACTTAACCAGCATACGTAGTCCTATGTATGTAAACGTTTCACCATTCACACACTCACTACGATTTCATAACACATTTTGAATTTGTAAGCCTAGTATTTCAAAATACGCGACAACATTACTATTATTCAATGTTGACTCATTCATCTCAAATGCGTACTCATCAGAACCTAAATCGATAACTTTGGGAGCATTATGAACAACTTATTCTTGTGATATAGAGTGAACATTTTCAAGTGACTTCCAAGGACCTTACGACATGTCCTCTGACCATCTCCATACTCGTCTTCTAAAGACTCTTCACCCAATGAGAAAAGAGGTTCAATTGGTTGTGAATTCATTGATAGTTGATATGTATCAATACGCAATTTAGGTGGGATTATTGGATCATGCTCAATTCTACATTCATTCGAATCCTCCACCCTTTTAGACTATGCAACAATTGGAGACAATTAGGAAGAAAGCTATAATCAGCGTCCAATTCCGAACGTCGAACAACGATATGCCGATAGGGTACTCAATTTGAGATGTATGTACTTTATGTGTTAAGATTTGCTACACTTTATCAACTTACACACAGTTTAATCTTGAGTATCAAATTACACATTGAAATGTCAAAAATGAAGGTCGTACAATAGGGAAGAAATACTCTAATCATAGTAGAACTGTCGAAATTGGCAGTGACTGTGGATTTCGGCAAGTTCAAATGGATAGTGCAAACCTACATGGGCATGAACAACGCAATTCAAACATGCATGCACATCTAACAACACGCATCTCAAACAACATAGGCAATCAAGTTTCAACAACCACTCCACAATTGTTAGAAATTACAGAATGTTGCATTAAAAAATAGTTTCCAAAAAGGAATTTACAACCCGATCAATCAAATATCCACTAATCCTTTAAAGTACAAAATATTGCACAGAAAATGAGAAATACAAAATCTTAAGGGTAAAAAACTAGACCATTTACACGTAGGATAGATATTATAGGTTGTTGGGATGAAAAATAACTCCTTGTTAAAAAAAGTCAACGACAAGTTTTCTACGGAAACCTTTCATACCGTCAAAGATAATGCTATCGAGTGGGATATTTACGAGCAAACACTCTACATATTTGATCATGTACACACTACAATAGCCACTGCGAACAAAGAGATGAATGTTATACATTACAAGAGTTATTACACAAACCAGGATGTAAATATTTATACAAATGAAAGTATCAAAATCAAGTAAGATGTAAATGTAGTAATTGAACCTACCTTTTATCCACTTATGAAAGCTAATTAGTGGATTTTTTTCTCATATTCTAACGGACGATCTTTGAACAATTCTAGACATTGAAGTTCCAAATCAAATTTCCTAATAAAATGTGTAAAATGTTTTAAATATGGGACCACTTCTTCATAAATGACCACATCGTCATTGCATTTGTGATCATAGTCATATACTGTCAATTTTCATGCTAGCAAGTCAACATAGAAGATGACCCAATGTTTTATCTATGTTTTGCAGGATTAGCAGATGGTCACAATCAACCTATAGCCTTCTGTCTAGAGGTGGAAAAACTGGCCCAGCCCAGTGGGGTAGCCTCGTATAACCCAGATGTTGGGTTGGGTTGGGAATTTCAAAAGCTGACCGAAGTAATCAGACCTTTAACCCAACCTGATTGACCTGCCAGGCCAATGGGACTTGGGTTGCTCTTGCCCGATAAATTTTTTTTTATTTTTTCACTTTCAAGATCCAGTCCAATGTTAATAAATTCACCCAATTGATATGTTCAACACAACCCAGCAGCCTATGTTAAATTTTACCCAAATCTCATTCATGTATCATTTATTCAATTCTCTCAAAATCAGAAACCAATCTGTTGCCCACAATCCTTTAACCTGAAGCCATCTGGCCAACTTTGTTGTATGAGTTGTCTGACCGACTATGAAGTCAGCCCCATAATCTGGTAGTAGTAAATCTATAAAATTTTGCTTCATCCAAGTGGCACCAGTGTATAATTAGTTTAAGTTTGAAGAAACAAAGAAGGGTTTCTTGGAAGAAATCCCACAAGGAAAAAAAAAGTAGTTTTTATGTTCTTTTTTCTTCTTCTCATCAATGAAACTAGACCACACGTAAATTCTTGAAAGCCCTCTTTTATTGGATTTGTTCACTTTTTTCTAGTCATACATTTGTTTTGAAAAGGTAAATACTAAAATAAGTAGCGTTTTTCTAATTTACAGAGCTTGATCTAGGGTTTACTTGTTGTGTGTTGATCAACTTGCATATTTAATTAACACTATATTAATGGATGATACATTTTATAATTAGATCCGTGTTTAACAAATTATTAGAAATATGCATGAACTTTATGAAGCTATAGAATCTTAACTACTACAAATTCTCATGTAATAAAAATGATAATTATAAAAAGAAAACTATGTACTAATCATTTATGAATATAGTTTGAACATACTTGGAGGATTGGATTTTCTTTTTGTGAGTGTTTCATGTGGGGAGAATTCAAAGTGTGGTCATAAGTTTAGAACTTTAGATTTACAAAAGAGAAAACATGCAAATTTTTGGATATATTTTTTTTTGGTTGCCTAATTTGTGAATTTTTTTATATCAATCCTGAATTTATGGCTTGCAGTTATTGATTTCAATCCTCAATTTATTGACGATAATTTAGAAATTTTGGAAACTCCTAATACCATTGCTAATAGTAGTAAGATTACTGATAGTGGTGAATCATCTAAGAAGAAGAAATCTGAGCCTAACTTTCTTATGATGTTTGGAACCATTTTCAAAAGATTGGTGTAAAAAATGGGAAAGAAAAATGTAAATGTAAAAGTTGTGGGAAAGAATATGGTTGTCCAACAACGGGAGGACTTCTCACGTAATTCTCCATATTCCAAAGTGTCCACTGATTCCTAAATTTCATGATGTGGGTGCCATGTTGATTGATCATGCTTGGATGTTGAGCACTAGAAAACTGGATCAAAAGGCTTATCGAGATGCACTTGCTAAATGTATTATAATACATTATTTATCCTTTAGATATTCTGAGTTTAAAGGGGTTTGGAAGATGAACAAAGTATTGAATCTTGATTTCAAGCCTATTGTAGAAACACTACTAAGTTAGATTGTTGGAATATGTACTTTAATGAAAATGCCAAGTCGAAAACAAAGTTAGCTAATATTCCTATTAGATTGTGTTTAACATCTGGTGTATGCAATGATGTGACTACTCAGGGTTAAATGACTGTGACTGCTCATTTTGTTGATGATAATTGGAAGATGAATAGTAAATTGCTTGTTTTGTGTGAGTTGAATAGTCCTCATACAGGACTTCAATTATCAGGGAAAGCATTTGATGTCTTAAAAGATTGGAGGATAGATGCGAAAATATTTTTTCTCACATTGGATAATGCCACTTCTAATGATAGCATGCAAAATCTGTTGAAATAAACACTTAAATTGCAAAATGGCTTGTTGTATAATGGTGAATTTTTTCACATTAGATGTTGTGTACATATCTTGGATCTTATAGTTCAAGAGGGATTGAAAGTGGCTAGTGAGACTTTGTATAAAATTAGAGAAAGTGTTAAGTATGTGAAGGCTTAAAAGGAAGGTTGAAACATTTTCAAAGATGTATTCAAGAAGTGCACCTAGATAACATTGGTAGTTTCTTGAGATTGGATGTGTCAACTAGATGGAATTCAACCTACATTTATCGCTGTCTTTTCACTAGTTTGACTTACAATGATAGAAATTACAAGCATTGCCCATCTAATGAAGAGTGGGAAAGAACGGAGAAGATGTGTTCTTTCTTTGCCCCATTTGATGAAATTACCAACATGATGTCTGGGTCATCTTACCCCACCTCCAACTTGTATTTCATGCAAGTTTACACTATAGAAATGAAATTGAATCAAAATTTGGACAGTGAAGATGAGGTGATATGACAGAAAGGCTGAAGGTGAAATTTGATAAGTATTAGGTGACTATTCTATGGTTCTTGTACTATAGTGTGTTCTTGACTCCCACACGAAGTTGAAGTTGTTGAGCTTTTGCTATAGAAGACTTTATACACATGTATTTCAAGAGAATGTAGATAGGGTGAATAATGTTTTGTATCTCTTTACTGAATATGTAAAGAATTGGACATCAAGCTCAATTACTTCACATGATATGATTCATATGACTCAATCTCATTGACAATGGCCAGTGACTATGGGAGGAAATGGAACATGCTCATTGCCATCCATATATGAAGTAAGTTTAGGGTTTAGATAAAAATGTCACATATTATTTATTGTTTTCTTTTTCAAGTATCTAATTTAGTTTGTATTTTGTTTATTTGCTTGTAAAATGTTAAAATTTTGAAGTAGATATGAGCCAAGAGATTAGAAACAATAACAAATCTCAACTTGATATTTACTTGGATGAAGCAAAGGTTGTAGGTAATGATAAGGGCTTTGATGTTCTTCAATAATGGAAGATGAATAAACATCAATTTCCTGATCTTACAATTATGGCTTGTGATATTCCAATCACAACGGTAGTTTCAGAATCTACTTTCAATATTGGTGGTCATGTCTTGAACAAGTATAGAAGTTGCATACTTCCTAAAAATGTGCAAGCGTTCATTTGTACTTGTTATTGGTTACATGGTTTTTCAAAAATTAGGACTTCTGGTAATACTAATTAATGGATTACTAGTGTAGTGACCTTTTTCTTAGTTGCAAAGTTACAATCAATTCACTTATTGACTTTTCTTATATTGTGAATTGCAGATGTAGATGGATCAATTCCAGTTCTTGATTATGGTGATTCTGTTCATTGTTAAATTGATGATTGATGATTGATCGATTGTGTTTGTATGATACTTCTTCGTTCGAGATTGAAGTTCGATGGACTTTAACTTATGGAACTCATTTGTACGCGTAATTTGTATGTATAGTGGATTTTCATTTATAGAACTAATTAGAATTGTAACTTAATGATTTATATTATATTTTATTGTTAAAAACTTGTATAAATTTTTTAAAAAAAATTATTGGAATTACGGTTAGGCTGGCCCGACATTGGGCTAGGTTGGGCTAGCTAATTACTAGCCTGTATAAAAAAATGGGCTGGACTGGACTGGGCTGGGCCGATCCGAACTTGAAATGTCTGTGGCCCAATCAGGCTGGGCTTGACCCATTTGTCACCCTTACTTCCATCTATTGGGAGTGACATTGCCACGTATCGAAGTACTAGGTCAGCATACAAGACTTCCACTCTCCCCGGGGCTGGCTGGCGTCGTTGAGTGTCGATGTCCATGAGTACGCAATGAACTAGCTAAAGTAGGTGTCCAGAAATACAGTTCATTGTGTAAAAATGTTCTAATGTTCTTTACACTGCTTTCACAAAAGCCACAATGCATATTGTATATCCTACGTAATTACGAAACAAAATTGATTTAAATAATTGATGCAATGCATTAAAAAAATGTAAGGTTAAAAAAACTTAAGGACATCTCTGTGAATTTCGATAGTTCACCGTCGAACATAACTAGCAAATTCGATAATTCAATGTTGAATTTGACAATTCAGTATCGAATTCAACAGACTGTTGAAATTTAAAAGTAAAAATGCCCAATTCTCCACAACAAGTAAACACGAGTTCAAATTCTATCCCCACAACCTATAAACACGTTCTACACATATGACTTCAACGTAACAATATAACAAACAAAAGAACAAATTATTATCGCTAGTTATCTCTATCATTAACCAATAGCTTTTGTTTGCGACGTCCATGAATCAAGCTTTGGTAAACGTACAGAACTCAAAATCTATGGGGTCATTGTTGAAACAAATGGAACACATAGTAAGTTAGTGTCCACACAAATCAAAGAAGTTGCAACCAATGAATAAGTGGATGTATGAGTGCAACCCAATCCTCGCGACCAGAGGGAGAAATCCCCCCTAATCGATTTCGTGGGGTGGCGTGGGGTGGCGTGGGTAAAGAACTTTTTTATTATTATTATTATTATTTAGTAATTGGTATGAAAAATAAATTAAAATTTTAAATTTTGTTCAAATTTTGATCATGGGTATTATTTTTTTGTTAATTAACAGAGCACTGGACAAAATCGGTAAACACTCTAAAAGCCCGTTTGTTTTCAATTTTGATTTTGCTAAAAAGTTAAAGTGAAAATCAACAATTAATTTTAATCACACATTTTATGATTCCACAATTTTTTAACCGCACATTTCAACAAATTTTATCAAAAAATCTGATTTTAATCAAACACATTTTAAATGTCATTTTAGTGAACAAAATTAAAAGTTTTGAGACTTGATTACACATTTTTTATTATTTCAAGTGTAAATCTATAAAAAAAAATAAAAGGATTTAAGACTTATTTGTATTTTTGAAAAGGTTTAGAAGTAATTTTTAATTTATTTAAGTTATGGGTAAAATTGTTAAAAAGGTTTGGGTCATATGTGTTAGGATTAAAAAGTTTGGGGACTTTTTGACACTTTTTGAAAGATTAGGAACTTTTGCTACAAATTTTACTTTACTTTTTAAATCCGAAATTTTCCATAGTCAAATTTAACGGAGGAATTGGACGGAAATTAACGAAAATGATCATTGTCGCCAAAAAACATTTGAAATATGGGCTAAACTGCCAAAAATGAAACGATTGGTCCTCAACCTGCAGTAAGTACAAAAGTCAGAAACCATTTGTACAAAAAAACCTATATATATTAGGCTATAGATTCGACCTTTTAAGCCAAGCCACATTAACATATACCAAGCAACTCACTTTGAACTTCAAAATCATTTGCAATCCAAACAACTTTCCTTCAATTAATTATTTATATTAAATTAGCAACACAATTATTAATATTACAAGAAATACATAGTTTTAAGTCATTTTTTCTAGCGATTATTGAATTAAATTACAATTAAGTCCAATAAGATTCACCCACAAGCTCAAAATCTTGCACTATGCAAGAAAAAAGAGAAATAGAGTACTACTCTCAAGGTAGAAAGTTACATTAATAGAGAAGAAAAATATATCCATTAGTACAACTATGTCCAATGAACAAAGAAAATAAAATCATTAATTAACAACTTATGCTAATCTATAATAAGCATTTTTACTACTTATTATCGCGGTTCACAAGAAATCTTATGTATATCTTACTACACTCGTGTGATTTAAACTCTTTTAAATGTTTGATACATTAGAGTGAACAAAATTAAATTGAAAATTTGAAATAATTTACAAAATGGTCATAATGAGAAAAAATATAGAATAAATTTAAACTTTAAAGTAGCAGAATAATCTTGTGAGATGATAATTGAAGTATTCAGATCTTGAATTTGTAGTATTCAATTCTGTTAGTAAAC
The DNA here is from genome assembly GCA_030279155.1 of Forsythia viridissima. Taxonomy (NCBI): domain Eukaryota; kingdom Viridiplantae; phylum Streptophyta; class Magnoliopsida; order Lamiales; family Oleaceae; genus Forsythia; species Forsythia viridissima. The sequence continues at coordinate 37,117,316 of CM059034.1, read as the reverse complement.
TACACACTATTCATTACATCATTTAAAATAAAAAACGTTTTTGTTAAAAATCAATTGAAGCTATATCGTCCACTTTTAAATAATACGTATTTTTCTTAATAAATTTTAATACATATTATACTTAGTCCTTCATAAATAAAAAAATAATTAAAATATTCATTAACAATAATTATACTATTAAATATTTATTTAGACTACAACACGTGGCTTGCACGTGAATTTCACTACTTGTTGTATAAACAAATGATTATCAGATGACTCATATTAAATACACAGTTTCAATGTGAAAGCAAATGATGGTGTTTCTATAGAGCGTTACACCACAATTATTACACACTGCTGGCTGTTGCTTGTGTGATTTCAGAAAATCTATGCAGAGGATTGTTGTACTAAAGTTCGTTCGTAATATACCATGAAGTTTGGGCTGTTCAAGTAATTTATCTATATTTTGTTGGAATCTGATTCTCTCTCCTCTCTATCTCTATTTTCCTAAAATTCGAATACCAAAGTTTCAGAAAACCAGAAATGAAACTCGCGGCCGGAGATCAGAGCCATAAGAGGAATTAAACAAACACGAGGGTTTAATTGTACGTATAGTTCTCCTCTTATCGGACTTTTTTTGTGCTTATTTATTTGATTATGATGAATTGTGTATTTTCATGTGTGAAGACTAGATCAATGGGGTTTCTTGATTTTCGAGTGTTATTGATTATGTGCGAAGGGCTACTTTTGTTTGATTTGATGAATCCCCGAAAATTTCGATGCATTTCTTTCTCTCTTCTTTAGTATTGTTATCTTGTTTGAGAGAATTTATTGAGAAAATGAGAATTGCTAATTTTGTTTTAATTTGATTAACCTAGAAAATCATGATGAGTGCATTATTTCTTTCTTTTTTCTCTCTCTATATGCAGAGAGAAGGAGATAGAGATATATAGACACATACACACACCCAATTAAAAGACCTAATCTTTTTTCTCGAATATTGTATCCACGTATCAGTTTCAGTTCTACCAATATTCGATTTTTGAATTCTGCAATTTGGGATCTTTGGAACCGGAAACATTCTATACGGAATGGTTTTATTTGTGAATACATTTTACAATTTGAATCTGGTTGCTGACATTTTCTGCTAATTGGGTGTGGGTTTACTTGGATACTTAAAAAAATATATGGCAGTGTGTTGTTTTAGAATGGATTGTAACACCGGATTTTGGGAAATTTTATGTTCAGTTCAAGTGATTATCAAATGCAATGAGAAAGTTATGTATCAAACAATTGAGCACACACAGATATGCCTTGCCCCACTTGCATTGGAACACTTATCCCACACTAACACCCCACTGACTCACTAGACAAAACTATCTTTCGACTGTCCTTTGGACACACTGCATTGTGGGCACAAACTCTATGCATATAGAGAAGTTGATCAGCTCAGATAAGTCAATACCCTCAAGATTTTGTACTTATAGCCAAAATGCTTCGACTAATATGAATTGTCAGTATGATCTATTTCTTTTACATTATAGCATTTAGAGGCATTCTTCTACTCATTCCTCCGTCTTGTTGATCTCTTATCTCTTAAATTTCAGTGTGGATTTGCTCAAACCTTTCCATTTATTTAACTATAGCACGTGAAAATAGTTGTGGTGCAGAACTTAATGATTCTCTATTTCTTCCCTGGTTTATAATTTTGGTGCCCTGTTCATCATTGTTATATATATATAAACTGTCTTCACATATGGTGGCCAAATATATAATCTTTTTGCTGTGCTTACCATCTACTCTAGAAGAGCATTTCGTACTTCTTGTTCACAATTGGTAATGCAAAGACATGTGGTGCCCTATAATTGGTAATTGATATAGCTCGAGATTCTTGTCATTATTTGAACACAACTGTCGAAATCGAGAGAGCATGCATACCTCTGAGTCATGATCTGAGTGATATTAATGGCAATAAAAATTCTACTGTTTTAAATTGCTGTAACAACCTCAAATTGAAAAACTTTGTTGAGAATAGAGTGCTAAAGGGCACTGACCCAGTGGGGGTGAGGCTTACAGGCTGGTGGTGGGGGCTTCAGGAGCTGCTGGTGGCAGAGGCTTTTCTTTTTTAAGTTTGGGTACCAAGTTGCTGCTCTGGCAATAAGTTGGGAACTAATGCTGCAATTTTCTCTACTTATTGGTGATGACAATTTTCACCACCAATTCATTGATGAACTTCATACTGATCATCTTTCTTGCTTTCTTTTTTGGGTGCAGTGATGTCCTAAGATTTTTGGAGGAATTCCACAAGCTAGGGAAATGGAGGACATAGACTCCCATTCAAGAAAATGGGAGGAAATGGACAATGATGTTCTGGTCAAGATATTCCAGTGTTTTGACATCTTTGGGTTGACCTCTGGGATTGGTCAAGTTTGTAGCACATGGCGTTCGGCAGCTTGTGATCCTTTAATCTGGAAGACGCTCGATTTATCAATGCTAAAATCAAACTTCATTAAAACCCCGTCAGAACCGTATGTATATGTGGATGGTCCATCTGATAAAGCACTGACCCGAATCTTGAAGATTGCTTTGAGTCTCAGCCATGGAAGCATAACGACCTTGATTTTCCACTATAACCTATATGTCAGCGACGAACAATTGACTTATACAGCAGAGAGGTACGTTCCTAGAATTACTTTCTATGATGTACCTAATTTCATCTTTGTAGTTATGTGTATGCTTCTATAGAATTAGATAGCACCGGATAATATTAAAGAAGAAAAAGAAGCTAAACATCTTGTTTCTTACACTGTCGAGTATTGAGTACTTCTTGCTAGTTGACCAGGATCCTAATAAAGATTCTAATTCGGTAGTTTCAATGGGAGATGATGTCATACCTATTTACACTGCAGGTGCCCGCGTCTGAAGCGTCTAGTTATGCCTGCTTGGAACAAAATAAAGAAGACTGGAATATGTAAAGCTATTTGCCTGTGGGAAGATCTTGAGTCATTGACGATGCCTAGCATATCGAACCCTCCATATCTAATCGAGGAAATTGCCAAAAATTGCAAGAAATTTTCCGAACTGAAGATCATGGGCCCGTGTCACATTTACTTTGCATCGACACTTGCTGCATTCCTCCCGAACTTAAAAATCTTAAGCATTCGGTGCTCTATGATATTTAAGGATGCCCTTAATATTATCTTGGATGACTTGAAAGAGTTGGAAGTACTAAACATATCTCACTGCGTACTTATTGAACAACCTCCACCTTCACCTCGAAGAGTTCTCAAGGAGCTTGACGAATCAATTCTTGAAAAAGCGAGGAGGCTGCGCAAATTTATAACGTGCATGAGCGACTCGTGCATCATGTGCCAGCGCACAAGGAACGACGAAGGGCTGATCAGGTGGTACAAGTATGAAGCAGATTTCTGGAAAGTAGATGAAGTGAAATCTCTTGCAATTTGAATAAGTTGTTTGGAAATGGTTAAAAGTGTCAATTCAGATGCCCTTTTTCGAGTACTTTATACAATTTCTCTACTACTTTTAGAATTCTCAATAAGACTTGTGTAGATTTATGATAAATAGAAGTCATCCTTAGGAGACTGGAAAAGGTATATGTTACCTGCTCTGTGTAGAGTTTGCCTGCTAATGCTCAATATACTGAGGGGATTTCAGTTCTGCTGGTTGTTTATGCTTTGGTTGACTCATTCATTTATTGTTTCTTGGTCAAATCTTCTACTCTGTGCAATGGTTCAATTTCTTGAGGGTTATTAAAACATTTCTTGTGTTGCTTATCTGGCCATTGTTTTACATTGGGCTTGTAACTTAATTTTTAGAGGAAATTACATCCTATACTATACATACACAATATATTACCAATTTTACTTTTCTAATGTATATATTATAAAAATACTGGGTAATATTCATATATTATTATTTACTTTTATTTATATTAATATATTCAAAAAGGAAAAATAATATTTACCCTTCAATTTCGCGGAGAGAGAGAGAAACAAATCGCCGGAGATAAGAATAGCCATTTTCATATTCAATCTCCATATTCTGCACGTCATTCCCGCCGACATTGCCGTAACCGTATAACTAATACCCTAAATCTGAAGTATTCCATCACAAAATCGAACCCTAAACTCCAATCTGCTGAAAAATTTGGCCGCTGTTTCACGATTCCCAACATGCATACGCCCAATCGTAGAATGACTCGATCGGCGGGAAATAAAGAGTCGCCTGACCTGGTGAAGACGACTTCGTTACAGTCGCAACAGAAAGTCATTTTGCTTGACACGCCCACTCCTATGAAAGAAACAATCTTCGAGAAGAGCAGAAATCCAACTGACGATAGTACGCGCCGGCGAATGAGGTCGTGTGCTTCGAAAGAAATGTCGAAGAACCAAAATATAAAGAAGCATTGGACTGACAAGGATGCCCAGAGTTCTAGTCCAAAGAAAATTAACCAACCTCAGCCATACGAAGCGCAGGTAGTTCCATTTTTACGTTATTACACTGGAAAAAATAATAAATATTGTAGTTTTATGTATGTAAAATGCATGTGGGGGTGAATTCATTTGGGGAAAATATCATTATTGAAATTATGACATTCGAGTTTGGGTAAAATTGCATGGTAATTGCTTTGAGGTTTTGAAGACTATGTTTTGGTAAAATTGATCAATGGGTGAATTTTTGTTGAATTTATTAGCTCAAAATTCAGTTTCTGGGTTGATGTCAATTGTTTTTGGACATGTTAGGGTTCCCATCATAATTTGCACCCCATATGATTCAATATGTCATATTGAATGTCACAAATCAGTTCATTTCAATGTTAAAATCATCAATTGCATTAATTGTTACAAATTGAGATTGTTACAAAATTTGGAACAACAATTGCAATGATTGTTACAAATCTGTTATATTAGTATAATGTGGCGATATTTGGGTGATAAGTTGTTGTAAATAGTATTACAACTACTTAAGGGATGTTATAAACAGTTATTGCAACTGATGTTACAAATGCCTGATGGATGTTGATATTGAAGTTGATTTCCCATCATAAAGTTGCATGACATATGATTCAATATGGCATATAGAATGTCACAAATTAGTTCATTTCATTTGTAAAATCATCAATTGCAATTGTTGTTATAATGATGTTTGTTACGAATTTGCTAACAACATTTGCAATGAATGTTACAATTATCATATCTTGTTTACAATGTGATATTTGGGGGATAATTTGTTGTAAATAGTATTACCATTACAGAAGTGATGTTAAAAACCCTTATTGCAGTTGATGTTACAATTGCCTGATATTTGTTAAAAACGAAGGTTGATACAAATTTGCTAACAAAAATTGCATGAATGTTACAATCTTCATTTTTGATATGATGCTGCGATTCTGGATGATAATTTGTTTCAAATATATGACCAATGCAGAAGGATTTGTTAGAAACACATGTTGCATTTGATGTTACAAATGCCTGATAGTTCTTCTTTGTATAAGTTGTTTATTTATGTTGCATATATGTTGAAACTGCCTTCTTTTTAACATTTTGTATCGTTTTAATTTATAATTTCAGGATTGGGATTATATTATTCACCCAAATGACAGAATTGGTTCAAGGATAATGGTATTTGCGCCACCAGATGTAATTCTGAATTTGAATAGTAGGATGAGTGAGGCACAAAAAGGTTTGTTTGGTATTTCATGTTTTGGGAATTTCCTTGATCTACATGAGTTACATCTCCAGCATCAGCTGATTCATAAGATGTTGTTGATGGAGGTTAAACAGCCAAAGAATGATGAAATGTGGTTTAAAATATCTGGGAAACTGTTGAGATTTTCAGTGGAGGAGTTTTGCGTTATTACGGGGTTGAAGTGTGTTGGTGTTGACGATTCATCGAAATTGAAATCAGGCCGCCCTGTTTTGAGACAGAGATACTTTAATCATTTGAAATGTATTTACCGAAAAGATGTTGAGGATGTTTTTAAGAACATGCCTGCCAATTCGGCTGATGAAGATGTAGTGAAAGTTGGAATCCTTTACCTTATAACCTCGTTACTCTTCACTACCCCGTACAAGAAACTAGTTACTGATGCCACGTTTTGCCTTGTTGAGTCAGAGGATATTGGAACATATGCCTGGGGGAAAGAGCTGTTCAAGAACACCTTTAGCTATTTGAAAATTGCGTTGCAGAAGCGTACTTTTGATGAGACCACGAAGAAGGAAATTTTCACATACAGACTTTATGGGTTTCCATTGGCCTTCCAAACCTGGATTTATGAATCTTTACCATCGATAGACGGAAAAATATGCAAACGGGTAGACTACAATTGGCCTCGGATATTGAACTGGACCAACTCTGCCACACGGGTGACAGCTGCTCAACTGGATAAGCTCAACTTTGACCTTGCAGATGTATGTGAAACCTGTATTTTCTTTCTGATGTTTATAGAATGGTTCAACCTATGTGCTTGTTAATTAAGGTTTTATCTTAGTTAAGAAATTTATAATCTGTTATGTTGCAAATATGCAGTTGGAGATTCGAGGAATTGAACCTGACGAAGAGGAGAGATGTGCGCCATACCTGGCTGGTCTTTTTCAAAGCAACAGGACTGATATGAACTTTGAAGATGCTGATGATGATGATTTTGTTGATCCTCCAGTTAGATTGCGGAAAACTTTGAACCCCCGTTCATTTCGCGCTTGTAATGAATCAAAGAATGCCAACAATTCCACATCTAAATTGAAAGAGGTGATATATATACTAGACAGAGTTACAAATGAATTGATTTGTGTAAGTTATTCAATTATTCCTTATGTTGCAATTAAATCTTATGTGCTTTTTTCAGGATGAACATAACTACTCCAATGAAAAATTGAACAAGATAATGAATGACATACGTTTGCGGCAAGATCAAATAATTGCACAACAAGTTGATTTGAAATATGAAGTCAGGGCAATTCGGCGATCTGTAGAGGATAAAATTTCTGGTTTTCTTGAAGAGTTGAAGGAAAAACTTGATGGAAAGTGTTCGTCTAATGTTCCTTCAGGACAAATTGTTGTATACAAATCTGTCAATACTGTCTTCGGTGCTGGAATTTGTGAGCAACAAAATACTTCTGATCCCCTTGATGACAAATTCTACACAGAAGATGTGATGGAACAGGTAGAAGAGATTATTAAGAGTGCTGAGAAGTCCAAACATTCGGATACTCTTGAGGTATAATATAAATCTATTATATTGTCATTTTCCAACATTATATTAATCTAAATCAAAATTCTGACACTTTTGTTTTTTTCATCTTTTGAACCTTACCCAAAAGATTGAAAGTGAAGGTACAGAAGTCATTGTTGATGAGGCTGCAACAGACATACCAGTGAAGAGGCAAAGAAAACCTGGGATTTTAACTAAATCCCCTTACCTTGATGGGAGAGAAACTGTAACGAAATCTACTTCGAATTTTCGCTTTGAAGCACGTGCATTTGATTTGGGTTTGGTTCAGCCTGTCTTGGAGGATATTCGTTCATTTGATGATTGGTTTCATGATGGTTACAGGCCTGACAATATGTAAGACAATATCCTTCATTTTAATTATATCTTTTAATATGATCTATAGCTTATTTTTTATTTAATGGGTATGCAGCAAGAGGAAATTTTTAGTGAGGAAGATCAAAATCAACCCCCCATTTGTCTTTGGTCCGTTTGAAGTAAGCGACAAAACATGGTGGTATGAGCTTCGCGATCCGTCCGAATCATTAAGAGATACGGTAATTAATTAACCTTTATAATTCATGTTATTGTATATTTTGTTTTAATGTTGATTAGATTATTCAATGATTTTAAATCTTAAGTTTATTTTCTTTTCTTTGTTTTTCAGCATGTAGATGTATCTTTTTACTATCTTAGGAAGATGGCAACCTTCAATAAAGATATTAGAATGAAGGTTACGATGACTGACTCGTTTTTTGGAAGCATGGTTAGGGGAATTTTTCCTGCTGTAGTTGAAAATTCCAATGCTTTAGCTAGACAAGTATCTCTTCTTGAATATCCCTTGGGGGAATACATGCATTGCAACACACCTTGGACGGAAGTTGATCATGTCTTGATGCCCTTGAGGATGGGTGTTCGTGCGCATTGGATACTCGGGCACTTGGATATCCGAAGAAGGTGTATCAATGTTTATAACTCATGCATGGCCACGATAAGAGACAGAGAAGTCATAGAAGATGTTCAACCGTTTGCTTTGATAATCCCCCATTTGATGGCCAACATTGATGTCTGGAAACCTGTGATTGTTAATGGTGTACAATGTATTGAACCACTCGGTATTAACATTGTTCATGACATCCCTCAACAGAGCAACGGGTGAGTGTTTATTAAAATATTTTAGTAATCTTTCAATAAGATATTCTTCAATTACTTAACCATATTATGTACTAACTGAAAGTTGCATTTTTGAAGGACTGATTGCGGGGTGTTTGTGATAAAGTACGCAGAGTACTTTATGAATGGTAATGTGCAATGCATGCCCAATCCTTTTGATGCTACTAGTGAGAGGACATATTTGGCATCGCAATTATATAAACACGGAGTGCACAAGATTACCGAAGGGTACGAATCTGATCCAGACTTTCTGTCAAAGAGGGAAAGGAAAGCGAGAAAGGCAGCCAAAAAACAATAACACAACTCTATGTGACCTCTTCCTTTGCAGTTACTTTGTTAGGTGCCTTAGATAATAGGATGGCAGATTTTCGGTCAATTTCTATCAGATTAGAATCAGATGTGTCATTATTAGATTTTGCAATGTTACATGATTGATACAATCGTTTATTAGTTTTAGGTAACACAATTGAACAGCAGCTTATGGGCATTAACAGATGGTCTAGTTTGTTATTAGTAACAAAACAAGACAATTATTTTTTGACATTGTATATCTACCATGGTTATTGCCTGATTTTTTACGCCATGATTATGAGTTTCATTTTGTCTTGTTACAGATGTTTACGAATTTTTGGTCATCATGTTGCAGTTTTCATTGGCAGATTGGATTTTTATATAGATGTTAACAGATTGTTTGTTCATGTTTGTATCCTTTGTATTGGCAGTTTTTTTTTTCTCATCATTTTATAGTTTCATTGGCATATTGCACAAGTGTCTCGTTTAAATATAGGCAGACAGGGTAACTGGGGCATGATACATGCATCATTTGCTTTATTTTGATTGCATAACAATGCAATTTTGACACCTAATTCAAAATGACCATTATAGATTTCCAACGAGTTGACCAATATGAAATAACACATTCTCAGAATGTATATTCAAATGACCATTTAGTCTTACTAGTATCATTTTTTGTGTCATATTCCAAACATCCAGTTTATAAATTAAAATAAAGATTGATAACACTAGTGCAAATAAATCATTGAATTGCCAACGCCCACTGTTAAAAAATGATGTTTTTGTAATTCTTTCAGTGAATCATGAAAATTCAAAGTATACTATGATATATGTAATCAAACAGATAATCAGAGTCAAATGTTAAAGCCATGCGGAGATGCAATATAAAGCCATGTGGGGTTGCAATAATCTATTTCACCCTTTCATTGTTGAATTTTTTATCATTCCCAAAGGATGCTTGCATGTCCTCTTGTTGTGGCCGTGTCGCCCACACCTCATACACTTTGTCACAAAGGTTCGTTCTCCTGCAGATTTGTACCTCTTTTCTTTAGGTCTTCCTGGTTTTCTAGAAGGAGTGGGGGCCATAATAACCACTTCCTCTACATTTTTAGGCACTATCCAATTGGACCGGTCACCGAGTGGTACAATGTTGCCATTATATGTTACAATATAAGCTTCTTTCGTGTGGTAAGAAGAACAATATTTATATGTGGCCATTCCTTGTTTGCTGATAACTGACAAAGCATGTTTGCATGGTATCCCGTCAACTTGGAATCTGTTACATGTGCAAGTGCATTTTTCCATGTCGACTGAATGCTGTGTGTTTTCATCGCTAACTTGATATAGGACGTTGCTTGATCCTGAAACCTGTTAATGAAACAAATTTGTGATGCCAACTAGTATATAAAATAAATTAAATATTAGGCTGAAATGGAAGAAAACTTTACCTAATTTGAGTGCATCCCTTGAGTTCGCCCTTAGACTATTCTCATTTTTGGTTGCTAATTTTGTGAAGGTGGAAAGTGCTTTATTACGATTTTTGTACAACCAGTCTTGCATTATGCATCTCAAACACTCTAGCAATGTCACGATAGGATAATTCTTCACCGATTTTGTAACAGCATTGACTGACTCAACAATATTAGATGTCATTGTAGAATAACGGTTGATTGGCATATGTGCTCTCGACCATCTATATAATCCCACTTTGTCTTCCTATATATGAAAATAAGATTTCAGATTTAGCAATAATGACACATATTTTTCATTATGTTAATAATATAGAAGTTTCTTACCAGATATCGGCGAATCTCATGATTAATGTTGTCTAATTGTTTCATTTGGTACTCAAATTCAGAAACGGTGTATGCTCTAGCAGCAGCATTAAATGGCTTTGTAATGTGTTTTGCCACATTACTAAATCTCCGCTTAAGATTTTGCAACAAATGGTAAGAACAGAATCCATGCATTATGTCTGGGTATACTGTATTGATTGCATTCTCTATGCTTTGATGCCGGTCAGATATTATGCACATCTCATCTCGTTGTCCATAAGCCTCTCTGAAATTCATTAGGAACCATTCCCATGCATTGTCATTCTCGGAATCACCTACCCCGAATGCGAGTACAAATATATTGTAGTTGGCATCCTGAGTACAAGCAGTGAAAAGAGTGCCTCCGTAACGCCCAGTTAAAAAAGTTGCATCCACAACTACCACAGGTTTACAGTGTTTCCAACCTTGTATTGATGCTCCCAATGCCATGAACATATATTCAAATTGATTATTTGCACTAGTCTTAGTCCGTGTTATTGTCCCAGGATTATTCAATTTCAACATGTATAAGAAACTTGGGAGGTTGTTGAATGAGTCCTCAGGATCTCCGACTATCTTTTCCAATGCTGATTCACGTGCCCTCCATGCTTTTCCATAACTCATAGTCACTCCGTATATTTGTGATGCATCATTTATGATGTCTCTTGGAGTGTAGATAGTCTTAGCATCCATATACTTGTGTTTGATGCAATCTGCTAATAGAGAACTTGTTGCCTGTCTATGATCTCCCATAATGTAATCCATTGAGCAGTTATGTCCATTTTTAATATAACTTATCTTGAATAAATTTGTGTTGCTCAGTCTAGAAGCACGAAAATGCCACATGCAATTATCATCGAGACATTTGATGACGTATTCCTCTTTGTCAGATCTGTACACCTTATACTGAAAGTTGTTATGAATAGCATATAGGGATATTGTCTTCTTTAACAAATTTTTATCCCTAAAAATCCTCCCTGGTGAAATCCCGTTGAAGTCTGGGTGTTCAATTATAGTATTTTCTTCGTGAATATCAATTTCTGGCAGATCTTGAATTGTTTCACATACACTAGTAGCAAAAGTATGGAGATAGCGTAAGTTGTTACCTGAGTAACTCGTGATTGAATGACAACTTGGATTTAGTTGCCTTAAATCCGATGTCGCTTGATCTCCCGAAATATCCAAAGTATACATTGATGGTATATTTCCAAATAAAGGTGTAACATCAATTTGAAGTGGGTAACTCGTTAGATTTTGATCCTTTCTTTTAAGCTCCAAATAGAACATCAAGGTGTTGTCATTTGTTATCTTCATTGAAGATTGGCACCCATTCACTTCATATTGTATAGAGAGTGCACTGCAATGTTTGTCAAGCTTCAATGTGGACATTATCAAGTCAACGAGTTCCATATAAGTACAACAGGGTGGAACAAGGATTCCGGTACTTTCTCCATTGCAGTTGATGAAAATATTAATGTTATCCATACCTGTCAATATTATGGTAATAAATCAATTAATAAGAGTGACATCGAAACAGTATTGTATCACATTTATAATAAAGATAATGATTATTATATCTGCTTGTAACACTGCTTGCAACAAACTAGTATAAATGGACAATGCACGGTTCTTTGTAACATTGATTGCAACAAACCATTTTCTGCGGTTCTGGAACAAGTTGTGCTACAATACGTTTTACATATTTGTAACACTGCTTGCAACAGAACATGTAACATCGATTGTATCATATTAATAATGGATAAATAACACTGATTGCAACAAACAAATATAATCGGACAATGCACAGTTTTTTGTAACATTTATTGCAACAAAGCATTTTCCGCGGTTCTGGAACAGGTTGTGTTATAATAAGCTGTACATATTTGTAACTCTGCTTGTAACAGAAGTTGTAACATCGATTGCATCATATTAATAATCAATACATTGAAACACTTTCATAACACCTCTTGCAACATAATATGTTACGTTGATTGCAACATGTACAATAGATGTAATGAAACACTCATTGCAACACATTAGCATCAGGGACATAGTTAATGGTAGAATCGTTTGCAACAACTTAATTACAGATGCAATGCAAGATTTTTCGTAACATAATTTGGCATTTAATGTTTAGAGATGATATGAAAACAGCGATTTATTCATATAGCATTTGAATCTGATTTGTAACATCATCTGGTTGGAGGGCATTAGCAGATATACCAAATGATTATTACAACTCATAATCAGGGAACTGTAACAAGGACGGAAGTAACGCCGGACGGAAGTCATCGCCATTTTGTAACATGGAATCAATATGATATAATACAAGTGAAATGATATTGCTAAATCTTACCGTAACTGATGGAAGTTAACGCCGGATGATTGTTTGCAGGGAGGAGATGAATTGCAGGTTGCAGAAAGATTGATATTGGTTTTCCCTGAATAGAGATTATAAAAAGATTTGAATTGATTTTCAATAATAGTCATATATAGAATCCCTATTATTATGGTTAAGTGGAGTGAAAAGTGGTGTCAGTTACATACAATTATTAGATTTGTTTTAAATTGAAAAAAGGATAAAAATTACACCTCATCCAGTATTTATGGAATATATAAAATGTAACAGTTTTTTTAGAATTAGTTACATTTTATGGCGTATTGATGAAAATTTCCCTAATTTTTAGTTTAAGGTCGAAGACTCTCTCCTTCTCAAATATATAGGCTGATTGGATTTTTTACACGGATTAAGAATGTTATTGAAAAAGCAAATTTTACCAATAGTTTTCTACCTTTATTTAATGAATATTATTTAATGTACAATTTCAAGATTAAGTTGGGAAAAATGATTATAAATAAGTAAATTGGATAAGGGTATTTTAGTAAAGGAACAAAAAAACACCTCAAAAATAAAAACAAACTTATATATTTGGGATTAGAGAAAAAGGAAATGTGGCATATATATTTGGGACGGAGGGAGTATGTATTTTGTTTTATGTTGTTAATAAAACTTACCACCTGGAGTTGTTTAATTAAAAAAAAAAACATTACTTCATCCGTATCAGGCGTATTTACATGTTGATAATGGTATGCAACACTATTGCTGTCTTCACCTTTTTTCTTTAGAATTAATTTAGGACATAAATCAACTTAATTCTAATTCACATGTTGATAATGGTATGCAACACTATTGCTGTATCCTGTATTTGACAGTGTAATTATTTATTTATTGTTTTCCCACAAAAAAGGTGAAGACTTGGGGTATGTATTATGAAATAATCAATTAGTTTTGAACTGGACTAGTATCTTAATAACAATTCATTTGTTCAATTCTTCTCAGTGCTATTTGGTTCGAAATTCCATTTTAGATTCACTTGAACTTCGTTTTGGTGATGGATGGGTTAATTTGATCAGCGAAATTACAAAACAATCACTGAAGTTGCAAAGTTTCAATGTCAGTCACTAACTGAAGTATACTAATGTGTTTATCAATAGTTACTCTATTAAATTTCTAGTGTAAATTGATGATGTATCATCGTTAAGTGTCCATGTGGCACATAATCAGTCGATATTTGACTAAAATTGACGTCATGTAGATTTAACTATATAATAACAATAAATTCAAATCACAAAGAATGCGCTTAAAACATGAGACTTAGCTACAATTTTTGGACAATATTTAAATCAGATCTCCAAATTATTTACACAACCCGATTTAACCAATTGAGAAAAAAAATTAGGGTTTGGGATCTTGGTTGGGTGGGTGTATCCAAAAATTGTAGGTCGGTCTTTATATTTTATGTGTATCATTTGTGTTCTGAATTTATTATTGTTAATACATTAAATTCACATGACATCAATTTTTTATCAAATGTATATCGATTGTGTACTACGTAGATACTTAACGGTAGCACGGTATTAATTTACATTGAAAATTTAATAGAGTGACCGTTGGTGAACTCATTAGTATACTTCAATGACCAATACTCAAATGAAATTAATAACAAGTGATCGTTTTATAATTTGCTGAGACTTCAGTGACCTCAAGTGAAATTAACTCGATGATGGATAGATAGGTGATGGCAATTATTTTGTGATATCTTGCTGTTATTGTAATTGTAGTAAGTCGTCGTTCAAAGTTTATTGTTGAACACGTTTTTTATTTAGTTGTCAATATAAATAAAAAAAACAAAGAATATGTAGATACGTTAAAAAAGAAAAAGAAAAAGAAAAAGAAAAATTGCAAGCCACTTATATTTTGCACACGTTTTTTATTAGGTTGTTAATACAAGAAAAGTGGAAAATGAAAATAGGCATTAAAAAACAGAGAAAAATTGCAGTCCGCCTATTATTTTAGTTCTCGTGAAACTCGTGCCCCATGTAGGACACCATAATAACTAATAAGTGGTCTATTGGTAGGACCACATTTTCTGCATGAATTCCCCATTCATAATTGGCCTTGGGCCCTTGGTAAATAAAATGTGAAAAAATCAATAACAAATTGTTTCACACACATTAAAATTTGTTGTTCTAAATATATATTTTTTAGTTGTTTTTTAATAAATAATTTATATATCATCAAATAAAATAAATTAACTTAATAGCAAGTGTAAAATTGTGAATGCATTAAATATTTTTCATAATGATCATCTCATCTATTTATTTAATTATTTATAAAAAATTTATTAAAGAACAATTAGCAGACATATATTTGGAGCAACAGATCTAGACTCTTTTATAATTATCTATTTAATGCACCATGTCATATAATTTCTATATTTTTTTCTTCTAAAATTTGTCAATTAAATAGTGACTACTCTTTGAGAGTTGTAGAAATAAAATCGATAATATCGCAAAATTACATAAAAGTCTACATACATTTTCTAACAACAAAAAGAAAAAGAAATAAATTCTAACTCAAAATGAGACAAATAAATAATAATCCAAAAAAGTAATATAATAATCCATTATTCTTCACACAGAATTCTGTTCTTCTTCTTCTTGCTTTCTTCTCTCTCTCAAACAATGTCCCTACAACTTTGGGAAACCTTAAAAGAATCGATCACAGCATACACAGGAATCCCTCCGGCTACTTTCTTTACAGTTGTTGCTGCGGGCCTTGCTCTCTACTACATTTTCTCAAGTCTCTTCGGCTCATCCGATAATGCCCACTTCCAGCAGACGTCCGAGGAGAATATGCGGCCTCTTCGGCCTCCTGTTCAGCTCGGTGAAATCAGTGAGGAGGAGTTGAAACAGTATGATGGCTCTGATTCCGAGAAGCCATTGCTCATGGCTATCAAGGGTCAGATTTATGATGTTTCGCAAAGCAGGTATATTTTCTAAAATTTCTGTTTTTATTTTTTGTGTATTTTGGTGTAGAATTCAGTGTTTTACTTGAACTTTCTGTTGTTTACATGTTCTGAGTGTTTGGGATTTTTGACATTGATGTTGTTTAGTTATGGTCTTTGGAGTTTGCAACACATTTTTCTAATATTGTCTTTGAATACAGTTCGTGACATTTATATTTTGTTTGCAGAAATATAAACTTACTTAATTTTTGTGTAGATTCAAGGATTTGAAATCTTCACAGCTATAATCCAAAAGCGCCTTCTTTATTTTTCATTCTTCTCTGGATTTTCTTTGCTGCCATCCAACTGGAGTTCAAATGATGCAAATTTGTAAAGTTTTTAGATCTACCCAATAAATTTTTTCTTTTTTTTTTCATTAAAGTTAAACTGCAACGTCTATCAACTATCAGTCATATAATGAGGTTCTCCAGGAATTATATAGGTTTACTGTGGTAAGTTATCTTGTGTTGCTTCAATAACACAATAACATTAAAATGTTTGGCTTTTCGATCTTGATGTTATTTGTCAAGAGTACTACGTATCAAACATGCTCTTAAAGTTTTACACGACATTTCTTACAACTACATAACTGCCATTCAGTACTTAAGCTCGTTTGTTGTTCACAGGATGTTTTATGGTCCCGGTGGACCTTATGCCTTGTTTGCAGGGAAGGATGCTAGTCGAGCTCTAGCAAAGTTGTCTTTTGATGAAAAAGATCTCAATGGTGATCTTACCGGCCTAGGCTTTTTTGAGCTTGAGGCCTTGCAAGATTGGGAATACAAGTTCATGACCAAATATGTTAAGGTAGGAACTGTCAAGAACACTATGCCAGCTAGTGATGGAGCAACCAAAGATCAAGTGACAGGCGCTGCTGAACAGGATGCTGCTAGATCGACAGAAGCTGCCAATGGGGATGTCAGGAAAGCTGCTGAAGATGGTCCATCAGGGAGTGCTGCAAAGGAACCTGTGGAAATGTGAATCAAACCCATGTTTTAGAATTTATCCCGGAAGTGGAAGAACGGATGAAACTATGCGAAACCTTCACTGAGGGTCTGTTCTATATTTTTATCCCATTATAATGAAACAAGCACCGAACTATAATAACTGGGGTGAACCATTTTTCTTGGAAATGTCAATAGACCATAATTTTTGGCGAGTCCACATCTGCTGTCCCAATTTTGTGTCTTATTTGCTGTCTCACCAATATAAATTATACAAGTAATCAAATTAATACAAATTAATTTTAACAGCAAGTGTGAACACATTAAATAATTATATTTATTTAATTATTTGTATATTTTTTATTGATAGGACAGCAAATGGACACAAAATTGGGACAGCACGTCTAGCTCATTTTTGGCTGCCTTGATTCATATAGATACGTATCTTTCTCTGAACATCCAGTTTGTTTTCTTAACTAATGATGTGGGCTTATTTTTGTGAAAATTCTAACAATAAGAACAAAGAAAGAGAATAATTTATTATTGAGCAAAACGATTAATTGGGTTATAATTAATATATATAATAAAACTAATGGAAAGTTACTAAACTGCCCTAATTAATATTCTAACATCTCTTTTCAAACTTACGATGCGATAGCAAGGAGCAATAAAAGTTCGTCAAGCAAGAAACAAAAAGGTCGGATCGGATGTGACTTTGTGAAAAAGTTAGCAAACTGGAACGATGAAGAAACAAATGGTAAGGAAATAGTAACATGTTGAAGATGGTGGCGAATAAAATGATAGTCAATCTCAATATACTGCGTACGCTCATAGAACACAGTAGTGAAAAATCTGAATAGCACTTTTATTATCACAATACATAGGAATTGAAGAGAAAAGAGAAACACACATTTCGTCAAGTAACCAATGCAATCTCAGTGATAGTGGATGCTATAGCACAATACTCTGCTTCAGTGGAAGAACGGAAAACAACAGTCTGCTTTTTACTTTTGAAAGAGATAAGAGAATTACCCAAAAATAGACAAAAACTAGTAGTGGACTTATGATCGATGGGGTTACTGGCCCAATCAGCATTAGAGTAATCACAAAACTCTAAGGAGGAGGTCGATGGGAATAAAGATTCTGAAAGTAAGTACCACGAAGATAGCGCAAAATACAAACAATAGCTCTCCAATGAACTGTAGTTAGAATAGAGACAAACTGACAAACAATGTGAACAGCATAAGAAATATCGGGACAGGTGATGGTGAGATGGTGATACTTTCAACAATAGTGCGATACAAAATAAGAATACCATCAGAAGGTAAATATCGAGCATCGTCTTCAAGAAGAGTATCAGCTGTTTAGTTATCAGTGAGATGAGCACGCTCAATGACATCAGTAACATACTTAGACTGAGAGAAAAAATAACATCTAGGTGAAGAAGCAACTTGATCCAAAAAAATAAGATAATGGACCTAAGTTCTTCATTTTAAAATAACGAGCCAAGTCAGATTTTAAGACAGCAATCCCATCAACATTATCACCAGTGATAATCATGTCATCAACATATAATAGAAGCAAAATACGACCGACCAAGGTGTATCTAAAGAACAATACAGAATCATGATGGTTGGGTGTAAAGCCAAAAGAGGAAACAACAGTGGAAATACCTCAAACCAGGCCATAAAGTGCTTTCTTGAGTTTGTATACAAATCTAGAATGATGAGAAACACCATAAGGAGGAAGCATATATACGTCCTCTTGATGACATCATCTTTCGGTCGTGATGAAACAAAAAGATTTTTGGAATGGGTCGGGTGGGAAGAAGACTTTTTTTGGTTTTTATATTTTTTTTTTCTTTTACTTTATAAAAATAAAAGATTTATGATTTATTTACACTTTTAAAAAGGATATGGACTTCAAATGCAATTTTTTCATTTTATTTTCTTTTTAATTTATTTAAGTCAGGAGCAAAATTGTTAAAAAAATTCATTTGGGACATGAATAAATGGAAGGATGGGAGAAGATATATGCTAAAAAATTAAATGGGGATGATATAATTACAAATTTGAAAGAATGGGACGACTAATGTAATTAACCCTTTATGTTATAAGTTTAACCTTGTTTTTAAAAAATATATTTTCAAAAATGGCATACTAAACAAGTTTTAGGTATTTTACAAAATTGAAAAGTGAAAATATCTTGAAAAAAAAAAACAAATAGAACATGCCCTAAGTAGATGCTAGAGTGCATCTTACTTCATTTTTTATATTTTTAACAAATCCCTAATCGTGTTTTCTCTGTATTTTAATCTGACACAACAAGCAGGCATAACCAAGAATCACACAAATATATTAAGTACATTTTGCAAAAATGTTTTCTTCGATCATAATTCTAATCGACAGACAGTCAATATTGAAAAAAATAAGTGACAATTCTATCGAAATCAACAAATCAACTGTCGAATTCTACACACCAACAGACAAATTGGCACTCAAGCAACTAGAAATCCATTCAAAAATCAATACATTCAACAAAATTATTCCCACAACAACAATAACCAAATGGGTCACAACAAGAAAACTTATTTTATTATATATATACACAAGGATTTCAAAAATCATATGTATTAGAGAAATATTCACAAAAATAATAAAATCAATCAAATAAATCAAATAAAAATCATAGAACAAAATCAAATAAAAAGGGTAGGAAACTTACTCCAAACGTTACGGTTGTAATTTCCTATAAATCATGTGCGATTCCGGTGGCAATGGTGGGGTTGGAGACGACCCGACGATTTCAAATGAGTTTTGGATTAGGAGAGAACAAATTTACTTTTAATGTAATGGTGTTTTGAAAATTTCGGAGCAAATCCAGTGACAATGAATTGGGAAAGAGTTGACGATTTTGAAATGAGAGACATTATAATTTCAAAATGGGTTTTGAGTTTTAGAAGAAATGAAGTAAAAATAAAATTTAAGGATAGACAAATGAATTTAAAATACTTTTTAGGGAAATTAGCGCAAATGGTCCCTAATGTATGACATTAGTGTGCAAATGGTCCCTAACTTTTTATTTTTGGCGGAATGGTCCCTAACCTATACATTTAGGTGCGCAAATGGTCATTTTTGACAGATTTTGTTAAAAATCCGTTAAAACTTTTCTATTTTAGTGCGCAAATGGTCCCTCTCATTTTTTTGTGTTTATTAGTAGGGGTGAAATTGTCAAATTACATTTTTCTTTCAATTGGCGCAAATGGTCTATAACCTTTACCTTTGTTTTTTGGCGCAAATAGTCCCTAACATATATATTTTGGTGCGCAATTGATCCTTATTTGATGAAAAGACAAAAATATCTTTAGTTTTAATTAAAAAATTTTACAATTAGATTCCTAACCTTTGCAAAAAATAAAAATGGGTCCGATACTTTAAATTTTTTATTAAAAATTAAAAGAAACTAAAAAATTAATAATATACTAAATTATTTTATATATTTTATGAACTATTATAAAATAACTAAAATTTAAACTCATAATTATTAACGAATGTACTAATTAAATTATTTTATTATTATTAAGTAATCATATTATTTAAAATTCAAGCTTTAATTTTATCGTTACAACATAAAAAGAAAAATAAATTATATTTTGTCATAAATAAAAAGTTTAATTTCTACGGTACTTATATTTGTACAATATTTTACCCTTAAATTGAATAATAAAAAAATTGCAGTTAAACCCCAACCAACAAAATAAAAAATTGCAACTAAACTCCAAACACTTCTTATTCTCTAAAATACCGCCGCCAACCACCACCCACCACCCACTGGTGAAAACTCCAGCTAAGATCCATTGGAGCAAGAGATGTCCTTAGTAACTCAATTTAATTTTCTAATATCTGATTCAACCCAAATGATCTTTCAGCATACATTACAAGAAATGAGGTCAATAGTGACGACATATGTTGTTGCTGAATATTCAGAAGTCGTCTCTTTAACTTTTTAGAGACGACAAAGTCGTCGCTACACGTCGCCGCAACAAGTTAGTGTCTCTAGAGATATAGCGACGACTTTACGTCGACTCTATATAAATTTGTATCTATAGCGACAACAATGTCGTCGCAACAGTGTCGTGACCATATCTCGAAAACAGATATAAAGGGACGACAAAGTCATCGCAAAAGTCGTCGCTATTATACAAAATAATAGAGACCATTATCTCATCGCCATACGTCCTTCTCATATAGTGACGACTCTGTCGTCGTTATTACTAATTGTTTTAATTTACTACAGCGACGACACTATCGTCGCTATAAACGTTTTGAATTTTTTAAATTTTTTTTTATTTCCAAATAATATAAATAATATATAAAAAATTCTAAAGATCTACGGACCCTCCAAACCGTCGTCCTCGTCCTCGTCCTCGTTCTCCTCCTCCTCCTCCTCCGCAGGCACAACTGGTATTTTACTTTTCAGAAACTCAATTTCACGCTGCATTTGGCATAGCTGATCCTCGTACATGGCAAACTGAAGATCGTTATTCTGGGGGTCTGCAGAGGACTGATGGAAAGTTCCTTGTGTGGCAAACGATGCAGCAGTCGAATCTAGTGAGGGAGAGGTGCCCTTCGGAACCCGGCCAACTCCACGGACGTGACCTCGTCGTTCTCTGAGAACCTCCTTTGCAATAGCACGCTCGTCTAACGACGCGCTATTGGAGGCGACTTGTGTATGTTGAGTCTCTCTCAACTCAACAAGTTTATCATGTCCAGTAAAAAAACAATAATAAATAATAATATCATCCATATCAGATAAAATTATATTAACATAATTTAAAAATTCTCACATAGTCACCAGCCACCTGCGGGTTCACCCAACTGCCATCCCGGAAGGTGTGAAACGTCCGGAACGAATCAATAATCCCCGGCCACTTCTGGGTCTCAGGGTCTCGCTATGACAATTTAAACGTGAAATGTAGTTAGTATGCATTTTTACGTAATGTAGTGAAGATATGTATAATGATATTGAAAATTTATATGTTGTACCTGATCGTAACGCGTGGCAGAGAAATTCTTCGACCCCTGCACACTCGGGTATTTAGCCTACCCCGATTGGCTTTATTTTTGGAGGACCGTTCCTGAAGGTATAACATATAATTGATTAGTAAAAAAAGCATTAGTTAAAAAAGTATATAAAATATCGTAAACAATATATAAACAATACGTACCACGAAAGTAGGACTGGTGAAGAAGTCAATGCACTTCTGCTAGTCCTCGGCGGACATCTCGCCGTATGGTTGGCTCGGTCCATGCGCTTTTAAGTGATTATGCGCCTTGAGTTTGTAATCGCGATAACGATCGGCCACCAGACGATCTACTGCGACTCATACTGCCCGGTACTCGTCAGGCGACCGGTCGCCCTGCAGATCGAAGTAGCTCTGCAAGAGTGAAAAAAAATACGTTAATGTAGAAGTCGTGAAACAAGTATTTATTAAGTGTACTAATAACAAAACTAATTTAAGTTCATTCTATAATTCTACACAACCGTGCCTGCTGCTCCTCTGGACCTCTGTCCATGAAGGGTAGCACGGAGGCACGGTGAATCTCATTTGGTTCCCAACCAAGGGCGTGAAGTACTTCGCGTTATTCTCGATCGGCTGCATTGTGCGATCGACATTGTCGAACGCGATAGGAAGTGGCATCTTCCCGTTAGCCTGCCAAACCATCTCAAGATTGATGCCTCGAGAGATACCCCATCGCTTTGGCGGGGGTGCTGAAAATAAAAAAATTGTAAATTGTATTGATCATACGATTTTCAACAATATGTATAAAATAATAAATAATTACAATTTGAACGAAAAGTCTTACCAGACTCTCAGGTCGAAGAGAGCCGGTGAAATGGCTGCTGTGGAGGATCTCATGTACCATCACCTCCGTGCAACATCATGTCAGCCATACTAACACATGACATAATTGCGAACATCACGTCAGCCATACTAACTTTGAATGTATGTGAAAATTTGAATGTATTATATTTTATTTCAATTTGGTCCCTAAACTTATTTTATTGCAAATAAGTTCCTAAACATTGAATTTATAGGAAAATTTGAATTTATTATATTTTATTTTAAATTGGTCCCTAAACTTATTTTATTACAAATAAGTCCCTGAACTTTGAATTTATGAAAAAATTTGAATTTATTATATTTAATTTCAAATTGGTCCATAAACTTATTTTATTGCAAATAAGTCCCTAAACTTTAAATTTATGGAAAAATTTGAATTTATTATATTTAATTATAAATTGGTCCCTAAACTAATTTTTATTTCAAATAAGTCCCTAAACTTTGAATTTATGGGAAATTTTGAATTTATTATATTTAATTTCAAATTGGTCCCTAAACTTATTTTATTGCAAATAAGTTCCTAAACTTTGAATTTATCGAAAATTTTGAATTTATTATATTTTATTTGAAATTGGTCCCTAAACTTATTTTATTGCAAATAAGTCCCTAAACTTTGAATTTATCAGAAATTTTGAATTTATTATATTTAATTATAAATTTGTCCCTAAACTAATTTTTATTTCAAATAAGTCCCTAAACTTTGAATTTATTATATTTAATTTCAATAATAATTTTCTAAACTTATTTTATTGCAAATAAGTCCCTAAACTTTAAATTTATGGGAATATTTGAATTTATTATATTTAATTTCAAATTGGTTCCTAAACTTATTTTATTGTAAAGAAGTCCCTAAACTTTGAATGTATGTGAAAATTTGAATAAGTTTAATTTGATTGATGAATTGGTCCCTAAACTTATTTTATGTAAAATAAGTCCCTAAACTATGAATTTTTGTCAAAATTTGAATAAGTTTAATTTGATTGATGAATTGGTCCCTAAACTTATTTTATGTAAAATAAGTCCCTAAACTTTAAATTTATGTCCAAATTTGAATAAGATAATGTCAACTATGCCCCTAAAATTCAACCTCGTTCAACGTAAAATTCAACCTTCGTCCAACATTTATCCCTAAAAAACAACCTTCATTCAACCATCATCTAACCTAAAATGAAATAATTATTTAATTATCAACCTTCAAAGTAAACCTCAAGAACAGACAGCCAACACATTCAAACAAAATATGTAATAATCCAAAATTTTTAACATGTAATTATCTAAAATCTGTTCAACCGCATTCAAATTTCAATGGAAAAAAAAATTCAGGCACGAAAATCAATTTATTCACAGGCACAAGAAACATTCACAAAAACAGGCACAAAAATCATTGTTCAGCCGAAATAAAAGTTCAACCTAATTTGTAGTTCAATCGAAATCAAAGTTCAACCAAAGAAAGATATGAACCATGAGTCAAGGAATTCAACATTGTGTTTGTGTGTATGTGTGAGTGAGAGAGAGAGAGGATTTACGTGGTTACAATGGCAAAGAGCCCGAAGAAGACGGCGGCAGACGTTGGACGGCAGAAGACGGCGGCGACGGTCAGGCGAAGACACTAGAAGGAGAACAAACACAGGCAAAATAGAAAAGAAGTAGGTTCTGCATGAATTAAAAGGTCTGACTCTAAAGCGACGACTTATGTCGTTGCTATTGAGCGCTAAAGCGACGACATTTTTTCAGCTTTTAAGAACATTCGCCTAAAACGTGGCGCACAATTTTCAGGACAATAGCGACGACATATATCGTCGCTATTGATCAATTTACCCTTAAATTTTTTTTCCAGCTGTTAAGAAAACGCGCCTAAAATGTGGCGCCCAATTTCAAGGTCAATAGTGACGACATATGTCGCCGCTATTGATAATACTATACAGATGACTGAATGGTAATATCTCATTTGAAGGAAATTTTTAAATTGAAATAATTTTTAATATTTAATATTATCAATAATTTTTAATATTTCATATTATCAATAATTTTTATTATTTAATATTATTGATATTTAAAATTATCAATAATAATTTTTAATATTTAATATTTAATTTTTAAATTGTAATATTTAATATTTATTTGGGTCCTCATAATTTTTCTTTTAGTTCAATTTCATCCAATTTCATTTGCAATATAAGTCCTTCAAGTTTTACAATGTTAGATACAATGATCCCCAATAGCATGTTTTTGTACACTTGCATAACTTTTTTGTCCTACATTTTGACCAATAGCAATGATAGTATGAATGACAAACATTCAAGCCAAAAACAGTAACAACAATTTGAACATGCGTTTTTATAAATTAATTTCATAAAATTTAGTGACGCACAATAACATTTCAATCTGATTCACTATCATGATACGATTGATCCTCATCATCGTCACTGACGTCCTCATTGATTTCACTCGATGTTTCGTCATCCTCGTATTCTGTATTTGTATCGTCTTCAACATCATCGTCGTTTATAAACGAAGTTTCTCCTGTAGTATCTGATGAGGCTCTCCTAATAAACGATGCTTCGATCTCATCAACTTCATCATCATTCCTATGCAAGGATACATGCTCTATGTTGCCAAGATCAACGACTAGAGATAAACCGGAAGAGTAGTTATTGTGGAGCAGGTCAATCTCTGTGATGTTAGCTCCCACTGTGTCCCACGTGCTCCTGTGATGGACAATTTGTACTACTCGCCAGTTCGGACCACGAGATGGATCTTAAATGTAGAACACATGTTGTGCTTAGCTAGCAAGTATGAACTGATCATCCTTTAACGCCTCTGCACTAATGTCAATACTGGTAACGTTATTCGCAGTTACCATCCGTCTCCCATCACACCTAAACCACTTGCATCGGAACAGATAAACTGAAAGTTTCGATCCATATTGTAGCTCCAATATATCTTACAGCTGCCCGTAGTAAATCTCACCCCCAGTCCTTGGGACAGACACACCACTATTCTGAGTTTTTCTTCGAATATCACGATCATATGTCACGAACTAAATTTCTTTGACAACACAAGCCGTGTATGACATAACCTACTGGTAACATACACTGGCCAACGCAAATAACTCATGAGAAACTTGATGGTTGTGGCTTTGGACATTGCATATAGCTGCATGACGAGAATTATTCTCAGTTATTGAAAGCAATTATATTGAAAACTTGCAATTTTATTCAGTCGATGTTCGTTTACCTTTCTGTAGAACCAACTATGAAAGTCTCTTCTGTGCACTAGTTCGATGTTCGGACAGCCATTGTTTAGTAGTTCCTGCCTATGTTCCCTGAACAAAGTATTGAAGATCAAAGTTCATTAGTTCGTTTCAAATGATAAAGTTAATTCAAGATAAAGGAATAATAATCAGGAATTAACGCCGTCTTACTGCAAGAATGGCTCAACTTCATAACAGTTGTTCAGGACGTAAAAAATTGCCTGATTTCAAACTTGAGTAGGAAACGTCATTGGTGACTGCTTTCCAAGTGGGTGACACTGCGACTGAAAAACAGAAAGTTGTGTCAGTGGAACAGTAGCATCCTCGTTTCTGTCTGGTCGGTTGAACCTTATCCCTATGTCCTCGAAGTACCTCGAACAAAAAGTCAATGCCTAGTCCACAACATACCCTTCAGCTATTGATCCCTCAGGCCGAGCTCGATTTCTGACGTAGTCCTTCAATTTCTTCAGGTATCGCTAGAATAGATACATCTATCTCATGTGCACCAGACCTCCAAGGATTGCCTCTTCTGGTAAATGCATTACGAGGTGAATCATGATGTCGAAGAAGGCTGGCAAAAATATCCGTTCCAACTTACAGAGAATGAGTACAAGGTGATCGTGGGATGCTATTATGTCGCTAACCTTTAGTGTTCTTACACAAAGCTTTCTAAAGAATGTGCACAGTTCAATAATTACCGTGGAAATTGTTTTATTCAAAAACGCCCGACATACGACTGGTAATAACCGTTGCATGATAATATGGCAATCATGTGACTTCAACCCGATAATACGACTGTCATTTGGAGCAATATTCTTCTGAAGATTAGAAGCGAAGCCATCTGAAAACTCAACCGATCGGATAAATTTACAAAACTTCTTACGATTTGAAGACAACATGGTGTAACATGCGGCAGGCTTCATCCACCTATTCCCGTTCTGATACAAGTTCAACTCCCTTTTGATCCCTAATTGCATCAGATCGCACCTCGCATTGACTGTGTCTTTTGATTTGAATGGATTGTCCATAATTGTGCCGAGCAAGCTATCACAAACATTCTTCTCTACGTGCATGACATCAATGTTATGTTTGAGCTCTGTAGAAGTCCAATATGGCAACTCATAGAAAATGCTCTTTTTTCTCCAATTGAGCTCGTCATCACTTCTCCGAATTGTAGCACCACCGTAATTTGGGTGCTTTCCTGGACTTTTATAACTGACACGATTTAACTGTGCTAAAATGTCTGTAGGTGTTAACCGACACAGAGGTGGTCGCCTATCTGTCTTTCTATCGAAGTCTAAATTGCTCCAAAAATGATACCTGGATGGCAGGAACTGACGATGACCCACATAAGCTGTCTTACCTATCACACGGACTGAAAGAGTATTCTCGTTGCACGTCGGACATGCCTTGTATCCCTGACCACTCCAACTCGACAAACTACTTCTTGCTGGAAAATCGTTAACAGTCCACAACAAAGCTGCACACAGTCTGAATACCGACTTGCTGTTGGTTCTACTGTCTCCTGTGTCAATCCCATCGGCCCACAACTCTTTCAACTCATCGACTAATGGTCGTAAAAATACGTCATTGTCCTTACCCAGTACTTTAGGACCAGGTATCAACAGAGTAAGCATAAGGTATTCGGGCTTCATGCATAACCATGGTGGCAAATTGTAAACTGTTACAACTACTGGCCACATGCTGTACGATAGACTCATGTCACCGAATGGATTGAATCCGTTTGCGGCCAAACCTAACCTGACATTCTTGATCTCACTTGCGAACAGTGGATGTTTCATGTCAAAATCCCGCCATGTCTTTCCATCAACAGGATGCTGCATTTCATCATCATTCCTAGACCTTCCTATACTGTGCCACCTCATAAGTTTTGCAGTATCCTTCATTACGAACATACGTTTCAGTCTGGGGGCCAAGAGAAAATATCGCAACACCTTATGTGGAACATTCTTCCCGTTCACTTTCTCAGAAGTGTGCACCCAACGACTTTCTTAGCAAATCGGGCAAGTTCGTCTATCAGCATGTTCACCCCAAAATAGTGCACAGTCATTCTTGCAGGCATGAATGGATTTGTAACACAAACCAAGCTTCGTCATCAGCTTCTTAGCTTCGTAGTGAGAGTCAACCAGGTTCATGTTTGGGAATGCTAACTTCAGCAATTTCAAAAGATTATCGACAGACTTGTTTGTCCATTTGTTCATAACTTTAATACGCATCAACTTGACTAAAAAATTTAGGGATGAAAATGATGAAATTCCCAGGTACAGTTTTGAATAGAGAGCCTGAAACAGTTCGTCATAATAACTATCGGTGCTTGTACCTGCATGCTCATCACCAACTACGTCGTCTATTACATCCATCATCTCATCTTCCACACCATCTCGCTCATTCTGTCTATACACATTCGCAGTAAGAACATCGATCTCGCCATGATATATCTAGGTGACATAACTCTCTGCAAAACCATTACGAAATATGTGAGCCTCGACAATTTCCAATGGATGTGTGAGACCGTTTAAACATTTTTTGCACGGACATTTAATCCTTCCTCTGTCGTTAACGTATGGCCTCGCCATGTTTATAAATGCTTGCAAACTGTTCTGAAAATCTACATATTTTGTGCGATTTCTAATTGTTGTCCAACTTTTATCAATATCCTTACTTGAAAAATACTATATTCTTACAAATACAGTACTGATAATAAATAGAGATGAAGAAATAAACTATAAAGAAGATGATTATGAAGGAAAACAATAGAAATGCAAATGACCGGGGAGATGCGGAGATGGAGAAGAAATTTTTTGTGGATATATACTGCAATACAAAAATGCAGAGATGGGAAGAAGATAAAGAAGAGTCTATAGCGGCGACAATGTCGTCGCTATAGATAAAGGTCGTCGCTAAAGGATCATTCCCATTTTACGAGGAAATTAATAAGTCACGCACCTGTAAAAATGATCCATATACGTATAGCGACGACATAAGTCGTCGCTATAGATAACAATTGGGTGCCAATTTTCCCGCTTAAATTGATGTAGGTATATAGCGACGACATAAGTCGTCTCTATAGACCTCATCACACTTTACGAGAAAATTCATGATTCACGTGACTTACAACATCATTCGGAACTCAATTGCGACGACATTTGTCGTCGCTATTTATGCATCAAAATGCCGCCATTTGTTCCCGCCGTTTTCGAATCTTAGTGGCAACGACATGGAAAGACGTCGTTATAGGGTCTACGTAACAGAGACGACATATACTCTATTGCGACGACATTTCTTAGTCGTCTCTACTGTGTAGAATCAATAGAGACGACTTTGTGTCGTCGCAATAGATGTCGCCACTATAGACCCTCTTTGTTGTAGTGATAATAGAAGGCTGTTTAAATGGTTACCAATCTAATGACATTTCTACTGAAATAGACAATTATGTGGATGCACCTTCAACCATGGAGTCAGATATGGATACAGATTCGGAATGGAAATGTAAGATTGATTTCACCTCCTCAAATATTGAGAGATAGCTGTCTATTTCCGATGCAAATGAAGAATATCTTCAAACTCATTCTTCAGATTCTCAATCAACTGAAAACTCAAGTTTATTAGATGACGGAAACGACTCGTACAAAAAAGAAACCTCTAATTTTTTCTCAGATTCTCCAAGCACTTCGGCTGAAAACACATTGTTAGAAGATGATCATAATGATGCTGTTGAAGTTTTTCCACCAATTGATATCCCTGAAACGGAGATTTGGGGGTGGGTTTTGAATATCAAAAGCCCACTAAGTGCTAGATCATGGGTTATTAGAGTTTGGGATAAGGGCGTTAACTCTTCTAGTGATGGCAATTCTTCAAAATCTTCAACCGACAGGCATAATTGCATATTTGAATTGGGGATTTAGTTGCAATTTTGTTGATTACTTAATAATAATAAAATAATTTTAATTAGCACATTTGTTAGTAATTATAAGCTTAAATTTTATTTATTTTATAATAGTTCATAAAATATACAAAATAATTTAGTATATTATCAATTTGTTAGTTTTTTTTAATTTTTAATAAAAAATAAATAAAGTATCGGACTCATTTTCACTTTTTGCAAAGTTTAGAAATCCAATTATAAATTTCTTTAATTAAAACTAAAGATATTTTTGTCTTTTTCATTAAATAATGACCATTTATGCACCAAAACATATATATTAGGTGACCATTTTCACACTAAGGTAAAGGTTAGGGACCATTTGCGCCAATTGAAAGAAAAAATGTAATTTAACAATTTTACCTCCACTAATAAAGACAAAAAAATGAGAATGACCATTTGCGCATCTAAATAGAAAGGTTTTAACAGATTTTTAATGGAATCCGTCAAAAAAGACCATTTGTGCACCTAAATAGATAGGTTATAGACCATTCTGCCACTAATGTCATACATCAGGGACCATTTGCGCCAATTTTCCTACTTTTTAAGAGCATTTTAGATTTTTAATCATTTTTTAGTGAAAATAGCTATTTAATCAAAACTTTAGAATGTAAGTATATTTTTCAATGAGTAGTCCAAAATAAATAATTTATTTAATATTATAAAACTAAGAAAATAAGAGAGGAAAATATAATAGAATTAAGAGAGCATGAGTGTAAATTTATTGTAACAATGACCTTCATTTATAAGGTTTCAATGGGAGTTACAATTTGAGTAGAATAAACTCTTTTGAAGTAAGTACATAACTACATAAACATCTACATGAAATCAAATAGTCATTCATCATTATCTATAATTTTACAACACCCTACACCCTTCTCCCCATTTAATGAATTATTTATACAATAATTGATTCATTAAAAATTTTGTTTGGCAAAAATCCAATAGGCCAAAAAAATCAATCGAAGGAAAAAAATTATAAAAAATTTGAAGTAATCAAAAACTGCCTCATTAAAACCTTATCAGAAATCCCAGTGGGACAAAACCTGAGTGAAGGAAAAAGAGTACAGCTACTCCTCCTAATTTCAATCATTGGAAAAAAAAACTTTTATCAAACTATTCATATCTTGTGCGTCAATGTCTTCAATGCCATCATTCTTTTAAAACTTGTATAATTATATTAAAAATAGATCTTGTTATTGTTCCCTTCAGGGTCCCATATACAATTTATAACACACGAAAGTATAGCCGTAAAGTTATGTTGAGGATAAATGCATTATAGGTTATGGATATAAGACTTATAACACTTCTAATTATGTCATTTATACAACGAATATGCCTCATTAAAACCTTACTAGAAAAAATCATAGTGCAGGAAAAAGAGTACATAATTCCTTTAATACGTCAAGAAAATTGTGTCATTAAAAACCTTTCCAGGAAAATCTAATGAGACAAAACCTCAATCAAGGAAAAGAGTACAACGTGTATTTACTCCCCCTCATTATAATATCACTTTAGATCTGTACATTGATCGATTAAGTTCTCAAAAAGTTGAACTATGTGCTTCAGTCATATTAAATCCTCCAGGAATTTATATACATGGTATTATTAGCAGTGGCAGAGCCATACTTTTGAAGTTGTGGGGTCCTCTATGGGGCGGGCCGAGGGAGGGACGAAGCCCTCACGGGGGTTCGAAGGCGCTATTTTTTTTTCTTAAACCATAATTACTGAGCTCATTTTTATGAGAATAATATTTCTTTTATAAGTCATAATCTTTAGAAAGCTTACAAGAAGTCATTGTACAAAAATATTCAAGATCTAAACTTTAAATATTTTGCAATTGTCACGTAGACACATATCTTAAACATATGAGCTTCAAAAATTACGCTAAACCTAAAATCTTAAATAGTTAAATATAGAAACATAAGATTTTACCAGAAAGAGGGACTCCCATTGCTGATTTGTTGTTAGTCTGTTACGTTACGCGGTGAACGTGATGTAGGAAATCGCCGAATCAATTCTTCAATCTAAAGTTTGTAGAAGATGAAGAAGTGACTCAAGTTTTTTTTTCGTATTTCGAAATAAGGGCTGAACTGCTGAAGTTTTACTGATTGTGACTGATTGTGTGCGTATTTGAAATTGCGTTTCTGACTATCAGATTGAAGAAGAAGTATGAATTAGGCTTTTGGTTGGTTGGGTAATTGAAATTTGGATTGGGTAATATTTATTGGGTTTACGGC
Source organism: Forsythia viridissima (assembly GCA_030279155.1). Lineage (NCBI taxonomy): Eukaryota > Viridiplantae > Streptophyta > Magnoliopsida > Lamiales > Oleaceae > Forsythia > Forsythia viridissima. The sequence goes on along the minus strand of CM059034.1, from coordinate 37,085,195 downwards.
ATTCTTATGTTTTGGTTTGGGCTGATGGTTATCACTTAAAAAAAATTAAAAATTAAAAAAAAAATAGTTTCAGAATTTTGGGGGGTCCTGGGCTCCCCAAGGAACCCCTCCCCCATCCGCCCCTGATTATTAGTCATGCCAAATGAGTTGTGTTGACATTGAAAAATGGTAAGTATTGATTCCAAGCCGTCTTAGTGTTAAGTGTTTAGGTCGAATATGATCGTAGTAAACAATATATATGTGAATTTATAATGGGAGACATGTTTGTATAATATTTCTAAGTGTTCTTTTATTTCAGCAATTCATGTCTGACCTATTGGACATTTATGTCTCCTATTTATAGGAAGATATGTGATTATTACATGCATTTAATGTCAAGTTGAGCATTAATTGTTTACAAGACATCCTATTTTTGGGTATTTAATGTGAAGTGACAGCTGCATTAATTAAGGCAGCTGGTCTGACGTCTGACATATGAGAGGACATGACATACTGATGACGTGAGCTTAACTACAATAGAATGAGGTCCGACCTGGATCAAGTCCCGCCAGGGATAAGGTCCGACCTAATATAGACCTTGGCTAGAATGAGGTCCGAACTGGATTATGGACCTTCTTGGGATCAGGTCAACTTTAAGTAGCTTAGCCATTGAAAATTATTTGGCTGATGTGATAGATCGAATTGGATATCAACAATTACCACCCCAAGACCTGTCTTTGAATTGGTCAGATGTGGTCTTCAGTTCATACTGCAACTTCTGTCTAAACTGATCTGAACCCTCACCTGAGTGGTTGATGGAGATTTTTCTGGTAGTCCATCCAATTTATTGACACATGGCACAATCTTAATGGAGATGTCAGCTTTTTTGTGGCTCGAATGCATATTTTTAATGGGACACCATAAATGCGCTGACACCTTATTATTGCAACATTGATTGTGCTTACTTTTCACATTCTCTCCTTATAAATAGAGATAAACAAAGTTCATTTGGGACTCTTGCCTTAACAAATTCCTCCTTTCAATTGTTTTGTCTAAGCTGAGGGTCAGGGCAATTTACTCTATCCTAGTTGAGTGTCAAAACAAACTCGTGCTTCGTATTTCAAACTTTGGCTTCCATTCATTCTTCTTTGTAGTTATTCCTATTCTTTCTTCTTCCTCTAGTCGGTAGAATGTCTTACAAGGTTATAAGTGAGAGTTTAGAAGAGGCTATGTCCTGGAGGAGGAGAGGTCAGGAAGAAGAAAAAGAAGAAGTTAGTTCGAGTAGGATGGTTAAGGGGATAGACGATGATGATGTCATTAGTCCTGATTCTTTTACTACAATTCCTCCACCAAATAGGTCGTCCTCACATGCCAAGGTTAGCGGTGATAGGGAGATAGGTGTTGGGGCATTACGTAGACGGTAGAGAGAGGTAGAGTCTAGTCATAGGATAGTCCCGACTTGGAAGTGTAGATTCTTTCCCTCCGAGGTCAACCAAAAATAACTTATAGATTGGCATAGGATTTATAGGATCCTGGAAAATATAGAGTTCATCGTCCCCAGTCCTAATGATTGGGCAAACGATCCACACCTGGGCTGCGTGGTCTTGAATCAGGCCGTGCTGGCTGCAGGACTTCATCTTCCTTTTCTTAGGATAATTAGGAAGTTCTTGTGAGAGTGGAGAATAGCTCCAACTCAACTCTTCTCCAATGGTTGGAGAATTATGATAGGTTTCTTCATTCTGTGGGACCAACTTGGCTTCCCTCGTCCTTCAACTAAGGAATTTAACAGTTTATATTCTTTTAAATCAGACGAAAAGAGGTCGGGCTAGTGGTATGTGTCTGTAAAGGCAAAGACAGGATGTAGTGTCATCACCGAGACCCCGGACTATATTAAAAATTGGAAGAAGTTTTGGTTCTTTATCCGAGGTTCTTAGCAATTCTCTGAAAATGATACCAGGCATGATATAAACATTATAGTTTGTTATCACGAATTAAGTAAGCCAACTTCTTTATTTGTTTAGGTCAGTCCAACTGGTTAGTTACTGACCTATTTTTGTTTGTTTCCTCATTTAGGGTATAACTCTTATGACCCAGCAGAGGAATCTTCAGAAAAAGCTCGGAGGACACGGACTGTGAGCGAGGATTTCTGATCTAGCAGCACTTTGATAACCGAAGAAAATTTGATACCAGCCTAACTTTCTCCATCCAATTTAGATCGTACTCAAACTCGTAAGTATTAACAAACTCCAGACTTGACACTTACATTTACTGCACATCTTCAGTTCTGATTTCATTCATTTGCAGGTCAATTTGGAGAAGAGATGAAGGACATATCTGCTCTCCTCAAGAAGAAAAGTCAGGCCGGGAAAGGGAAAAGAAAATCTCCAGTTGATGATCAAGAGCCATCAGCTCGACCGTGGCCACAATCAGAGGTTGCCCCTCTACGTGTTCCCAGTCTGGCTCATAGTGTTGAAGAGATAACGTCCTTTCCAATTCGTGGGGGGCTTCAACCCAACCGGTCTGACCTCCGTCGTTTTCATCCCAACTTCCGGCCATATACTTAGGCTCGACATCTGAAAAAGACCAAAAGTACTTAAGGCTTCGTAGGTCTCTTACCAAGCCTGTTCGTGACTTTTTTTGATCGAACTCTCCATCCAGAGAAGATATTGTCGATCTGTCCTCTTTGGCTAAGAAAGCGATAAGTATCATCGTGAATAGCTGGACTCCAGTTCAGCAAAAATATTTGGACAGCATAGAAACTGTGGAGTCTATCATTGTAGCATCGGTCAATTCTTCCAGGGTGGCCTTTTAGCTTACTTCAGCTACGAAGAAGATATGGAGGATTTTATCCAATGTTCAGGTCATAAGGGAAGAGGGTCAGAAGTTTTTGTCCGAGCTCAGTGAGGAGAAGAAAGTCCGGGCTGAAATTGAGGAAGGCCTGAAGAAAAGGAATGAGGAGCTTATGGTGAAGGATTTCGAGCTTCAAACATTGAACGGAAAATTAAAAACTGAGATGAGGTCTAGGGCCAAGCTTGGGGCTTCTTTGGATAAGAGCTAAACTGACCTCATGACTGCCTTAGACAAGACGATAGATAAGGATGAGTTCGTGGATAAGTTCAAGTCTTCGGACACTTATCTTGTCGACTAAGAAAAAGTTTAGTTCCTCACTATGGATGAGCTTATTGAGACAACAGTTGAGAAGCGTCTGGACTGGGATGTTCAGTTCCTGAAGGATGAGCTTGCTGAGCTGAAGAAGAATTCCAAATTCAACCCTCCATCGCCCGATGAAGTAGATCAGTCCGAGAGGTAGGAATGAGCTATTTTATTTTGTCTGATGTAATTTTCATTTTTCTTGTAATTCTCTGCAGTTGTACTGAACTTCAAAATCAATGAAAAAATTGTTTTGTTACCTTCTATTTAATTCTTCAAATTAATTTGAAACTTTGACTTTGACTTCATAGATCTGATATCTGACTTTTGACAATTGACATCTAACTTCTGACTTCAATCATCTGAGCTTTGTGTTTGGATTGTGTACATACTTCCAACTTTGTAGCTCAATCTACTAGGCGATCTGAGACTGATATCTGACTTATGACTTCCAACTCAAAACCTCTAACCTCAAATCTCTTATCTTTTATATTTAGATGGCATAAATGCCTCCAAGTTTGTAGCTCGGTTTACTGGATGAGCTGAAACTGACATCTGACATATAACTTATATCTTTTGATCTTTTACAGTTCAGTTACTTGGACAAACTGATACTAAAATGCCGTCAAGTTTTTGCAATATAGGTCGACCAATGATGTCGAACTTCTCTTTGGACCTTTTTGTTTAGGGACTTGTGACATTTGTCATATCCTTAGTTTGGATGTAATGGTTTTAGTTTGACATTGGTAGCGTAGCACTTACGCCATCCCACGTGAGTCTGAGCTGTATGTGACTTATGTGTCCAAAGGTTTGTGATCTTGATGACGTCCTTAGTTCGGACTATTTCGAGATTTATTATCTTTGACGTAATTCTTGACTTCAAAAAACGTTTCTTCATTTCATAAACGTGTGGAAACTTTTTACAATGTGAAAGTCGTGGCTTCTTTAACAAAAGTAGTTCACGCCCGTAAGCCGTAGTTGATAAGTTCTAATGGTAGTACTTTTTCAGATGTTCAGCATTCCAAGTATTCATAAGTGAAAGTCCTTCTACATTTCAGAGCTCGTAAGCCCCGTTCTTGAGGATTGTGATGATTTTGTAAGGTCCTTCTTAGTTTGGAGCAAGTTTTCCCGCCTTGTTTTCTTTTGTTGCAAGGAAGACATTTCTCAAGATGAAATCTCCAGCTTTGAATTTTCGCTCATTGACTTTGCTATTGTAGTACTTTGCAATTCTTTATTTGTAAATTGCGTTTTTCATTTCTTTTTCCAATCTTTTCTCCTCCAGTAGGTTGAGCTCAACTCTCATGGCACCCTTGTTGGAATTTTCATCAAAAGTATGAACTCTGAATGACGGGAGTCCGAGCTCTACTAGAATGACAACCTCAGTTCCGAAGGCTAGTGAGAAAGATGTTTCTCCCATGTTGGACGGGCATGTTGTGCGGTAAGACCATAGTACACTCGATAGCTCTTCTGCCCATGCTCTTTTTAGTCCATCTAGTTGTGTACTCAAGGTGTGCTTGATGATTTCATTGATAGCTTCAACTTGCCCATTAGCCTAAGGGTGGTTTGGTGTGGAGAAGTGCTCTCTTATCTTTAGTTCTTTGCAGAATGACCTTAGCCTGTAATTGTCAAATTGCTTGCCATTGTCTATGATAATCGAGTAGGAGATTCCAAACCTACATATGATCGACTTCTATATGAAATCAGTAGTTTTTTGTTCTATTATTTTGGCCAGTGGTTCTACCTCGGCCCATTTGGTGAAGTAGTCGACGGCGACTATGGTGTACTTAGTTCCACCTTTTCCCGTAAGCATTACGCTGATTAGGTCAATCTTCCATTTTGAGAAGGGCCATGGGCTAAGAACTAAGATCAGTCTTTCTAAAGGAGCTCTAATGATGGGAGAAAACCTTTGGCATTTGTCGCATTTTTGAACAAATTCGATGGAATCTTTCTTTAGAGATGGCAAAAATATCCATGCCTCAAGATTTCGTATGCTAATGATTGTTCCATAGTATGGTTGCCACATACTCCTTCGTGAACTTCACTGAGAGCGTATTGAGCTTCGTTTTTCCTTAAGCACCTGAGTAATGAAAGTGAAAAGTCTTTTTTGATTAAGACGTTGTCGATGATTTTGTACTTGGCTGTCCTAGTCTTTAATTTTCTGGCTACCGTGCTATCTGGGGGCACCTTACCATCATTCAAAAATTGGATGATCTCATCTATCCTGCTAGAGTCCAAGTCGGCTGTGGTGAACATGTGCTCGGGCTGGTTGATTGTTGCACTATTGATCTTCCGATTGGGATGTTCTTCAGCTCCTCTATTCATTCACTGGTAGCGAGTCTTGCTAAAGCATCAGCGAGACTATTTTGTGTTCTTGGGATTTATTTGACCTCGACAGCACAAAATAATTTGAGTTCTTGTTCTACTATCTGTGAGTAAGATGCCATTCTTTCATCCTTAACTTGGTAGGACTTGTTAATTTGATTTGAGTGCACATATTCCATTTGCAAACCTTAAACTGGCGATTAGGGCATCGTATTCGGCCATATTGTTAGAGGCATGGAAATCAAATTGTAGGCACTGACAAAGTGACTCCAAGTTTGGGCTCATAAGGACTACTCCACCTCCGGCACGCGTTTCTGTTGAAGATCCATCTACGAAGAGAGTCCAACTTTCTTCATCTTTAGTGCTAGGCTCATGTTCTCGACTAAACTCAGCAACGAAATCAACCAGTGCTTGACCTTTGATGGAGGTTTGGGGTCTGAGGTGGAGGTCATACTGGCCGAGCTCTACTACCCATTTCACGAGTCTTCCAGAAGTATCTGGCTTTTAGAGGACCTGCCTCAGGGGATAGTTTGTCAAAACTTTTATTGGATGTTACAAGAAATAGGGTTTGAGTTTCCTTGCTGACATGATCAGAGCATAGGCCAACTTCTCCATTAGGTTGTACCTTAGTTTGGCATTGTACAATGCCTTACTGACATAATATATTGGGTGTTGGATTCCTTCGTCCAACCTGATTAGTACGGAACTGATTGAGTGATCCAAGACCGCCAAGTAGATAGTTAAGGTTTTTTCGATCAGTGGTTTTGACAATAATGTAGGTTGTGCAAGTTGTGTTTTCAGTCTTTCGAAGGCTAGCTGGCACGTCTCATTCCACTTGAACTCTTTGCCACCGTGCAGAGTATCGAAAAAGGGTTTGCATTTATCCGTTGATTTTGAAACAAAACGGCTTAGCGCGGCTATTCTTCTAGTTAGACTTTGTACTTCTTTGATTTTGGTATGAGGTCTCATTTTTTATAGGGCTCTGATTTTCTTCGGGTTGGCCTCGATACCTCTTTGGTGGATCATGTAGCCTAAGAACTTTCCTGATCCGACACTGAATGAACATTTCGAAGGATTGAGCTTCATCTTATACTTTCTTAGTACGGAAAACATATTAGCAAGGTATTGAATGTAATCCGTTGCCTTGGTGCTTTTCACAAGCATGTCGTCAACGTATACCTCAATGGTCTTCCCTATGAGGTTGAAAAACATGGCGTTGACTAACCGTTGATAGGTTGCTCTGGTATTTTTTAGTCCAAATGGCATAACTCGGTAGCAGTAAAGGCCTCGGTCAGTAATGAAGGATGTATTATCCTGATCACTTTCGTGCATGGAAATTTGATTGTAACCATAGTATACATCCATAACGCTCATGACCAGCCGTGTCATCTACCATTTGATCGATTCGGAAAAGTGAGAAGTTGTCTTTAGGGCATGCTTTATTCAGGTCGGTAAAGTCAATGCATACCCTCCAAGCTCTATTTCTCTTTTTTACTAGGACGGGTTTGGCCACCCATCGAGGATATGGTGACTCTTTAATGAAACCATATTTGAGCAATTTTTCAACTTCCTTGGCAAGAGCTTCGTATCTCTCTGGATTAAGGGGACGTCGGCGTTGTTGTCTTGGTTTGATGTCCGGACTTGTGTTCAACTTGTGACAAGCGACTTGGGGTCTATTCCTTCCATATCTGCATGCTCCCGTGTAAAGATGTCAAGGTTATTTTTTAGAAAGGCCATGAGTTGAGATTTTATTGGTTCATCGAGTTCTATCCCAATGCGCAGGACCTTCTCTGGATGGTTGAGGTCGACTTGAATCAGCTCCAGCTTTTCCACATGCTCAACCTTCTGTTCGTGTTGGTCTGACCTCGGGTCAAGTCTTTCGAGCTCTTCAACTGGTTCTTCCTTTAGTTCATTCTAGTCCGACCTTGGGTTTAGACATCCAGGCTCTTCATGAAGCATGTCTACTCCTACTCGAGGAAAGGTGATTTTGCAGCTTCTGGCCACCATCTGACTTCGTCTAACTATTCCTACTCCATGGAGAGTGGATAATTTCATAGCATAGTGGTAGATGGACGCTGTCGCTTTGAGTTTATGTAGTATTGGTCATCTCAAGATGGCATTATAATTGGATGGGAAGTCTACAATCACAAATTCTGTGATTATCCTTCTTTGGCATGGAGGTAGTCCGAGCTCTACCACGAAGGCGACTTGGCACTTTGGATCTATTAAGTCCCCGGTGAACCCTTGGAGGGGCTTTAAGAATGGCCACACATGCCATTCGTCGATCTCCATCTGCTTAAATGTTCTCAAGTATAGAACATTTACGAAGCTCTCGTCATCCACCAGTGTTTGATGAATGTTGATTCCGGAGACCAGCATAGTAATGACGAGTGCATTCGAGTGTGGTTGCAATACATGGGATGCGTCTTCTTTGGAGAAAAAGAACTTTTTTGCATCTGGGTTAGCTACGGTATTTGACAGTATCTGATAGCTGGTATGAGCTTTTCGAGAGAGTTTGCGGTGTTGTTTTCTTGATCCTTCAAGGTGTTGACTTTCTCCCACTATCATGCAAATTTCGACGTGATTTTGATCATCTCGGCCTTGTTGAGGTGGAGGTGGGAGTTCAGCTCGACCATGGGGTGGAGAGAGCTCAACTCCTTCTGCTAGTCATGTTAGAAATTTTCTTAGATGATTTTGCCTAATGAGGCTTTCTATCTTGTGTTTCAAGTCTTGACAATCGTCGATATCATGCCCAGCAGATCTGTGATATCTGCAATAATTCATTTGGTTTAGCTCTGATGAGTTTACTCTCATAAGGGTGCTCTTTTTGAGGATGTCCTTGTTTTTAGTCTACATTAGGACATTCTCGAATGAGGTATTCAAGATGTGGTATCCCTGGAATCTTTCAGGATTGGGTCTTTGCCGACCTGGGTGCTGAAAATCTGGAATCTTTTTAGGACTTTCTTTCTTCTCCATTTTGTAATCCTTTTCTTTGCCCTTGACGTTGTCTCTTCGGTCAGACTTCTCATTTTTCTAGTCAGAGGTTGCCTTCTAAGAACTAACGTACTTCTCAGGAGTCTCAGCTCTAGATAGGAATTTCTAGTATGTCGCTAGTCCATCCTCATGAACAGACCACCAGAACTGAGTTTTGGTTCGTAGCCCTGACAAGACAGCCATCAGAGCAGCATCGTCAGAGATTTTGTCCACTTCTACTATTCTTTTACTAAATCTATCAATGTAAGACCTCAAGGATTCAGTTCGCCCCTACTTGTTGCTAACAAGGCGTTCTTTGACAGTAGACTGAGCTCTTGCCCCTATAAAGGTGGAGACGAACTGAGCTAATAGGTCACTCCAACTCCGTATGGAATGCTGTAGTAGTTTTTTGAACCATCTCATTGCTCTGTTTCCTAAGGTCAGAGGGAAAGCTCTGCATATGATTGCATCATTGGCCCCCTGGAGTTCCATCTATGAAGTATACCTATCGAGATGTCTGATGGGGTCGTTGTCATCCTCATAGCTAGTTAGCTGTGGCATTTTGAGCTTTTTCGACAATGGTTTTGCCAAGATGTCCTTCGAGAATGGAGAGTATCGATCAGTTATGTACTCCTTCGGTATGTTCTTTTGCTTAGCTTCCAGTTCGGCTAGACACCGCTTCATCAGCTCTAGCTCATCCGGAGTGTTTTGTACACCCAATGATGCTGCTGCTGCTGCGGATGGGGCTCATTCATTCCTTTGCATTTTTTCTTCACACAGTGTAGGTGGGATCTGAGATGGGTGACCTATATGATCAAAGACGCTTGTCGATCGTTGCGATGTGTCTTTCCTAGGGGGACTATGACGTCTATTCTCATCCCCTTGTTGCCCGATGGATTTTTCTCACTGAATTCTAATTTTCTTTTTACATGACGATCTTCAGGTCGATCATGTGCTAGTGACTCTGCTTCTGAGTCGAAAATATGTTTGGTGGTAGCTTGATTCTTCTCAAGCCGTTCATTAGCGTGAGTTAGATATTTCAACTTTTGTAGAATTACATCCCTTTCGGGAACATGCTTTTAAGTTGAGGTTTTTCCTGGATGTCTTCGGCCGAAGCCCAGCCCTGGGAGAGATCAACATGTTGGCTCCCCGTTCTTCTCTGAGTTATGGCTATGGCTCATATTGAAGATATTTTTAGGGGTAAAAGTGTTTAGGTATGATGATCAAGTGTTGATCTTTTTGTGAGTTTCTGTAATATGGAGAGCCTTTTTAGGGGGAGCCTTTCTTCTAGCACCACACTGTTGACGTTGGAAAATGGTTAGTATTGATTCCAAGCCAACTTAGTGTTAAGTATTTAGGTCAGATATAACCTTAGTAAGCAATAGATACGTGAATATATAATGGAAGACATGTTTTTATAATCTTTCTAAGTGTGCTTTTATTCCATCAATTCATGTTCGACTTGTTGGACATTTATGTCTCCTATTTATAGGAAGATATGTGATGATTACATGTATTTAATGCCAAGTTAAGCATTAATTTCTTATAAGACATCTCTTTTTTGGGTATTTAATGTGAAGTGACATCTACATTAATTAAGGCGGCTGGTCTGATGTCTTGACATATGAGAGGACACGCCATACTGATGACGTGAGCTTAACTGCTATGGAATGAGGTCCGACTTGGATCAAGTCCCGCTATGGATGAAGTTCAACTAGTATCAAGTTCCATGGAAATGAGGTCCAACCTGATACGGACCTTGACTGGAATGAAGTCCAAACTGGATATGGACCTTCTTGGGATCAGGTCGACCTTAAGTTGCTTAGCCATTGAAGAATTATTTGGCTAATGTGACAAATCGAATTGGATATCAACATGTTGGTTATAACAATATCCATTATATGCATATATGTCATGTATTGACAGACTAACAATATATCGACTTATGAATCATTTACATAAGCCTTTACAAAATTCATAATGTTAATAGTCGTGTATTACATGTTACGACTTTAGTTTTCTCATTTTCTTTTCGCATAAGTATACACCTTTAGTTGTTCGGACTGTAGGTCCAGAAACTTCAAGTTTTTCTAGGAAGTATATTTTACTTGGATTGCATCTTTTTATTTGGTCAATTAATTCTTTGACATATTTTATTCGATATCCTCGCTACCTTTCATAATATGAAGTACTACATAATGTACACAAATATTGTAACAACATTTTTTTTATTCAATTTCTTTCCCATAACAACATAACTTATCGAGATCTCTTCATTTTATTATTTCAGCTAGCTGAACTTGTTCTAGGATTTTATAATTAGTTATGTGTATATACTCTCCAAGAGCATACGCTTCATCAATGGGATCATCTTTACTATTTGCTCAATTTTTCTTTTGAAGATTTTTATTTTAGAATCAAATGTCACTACGCTTCAGGCACGCCATTAAATTTACCAATTATAATATTAACGAATTATCCTTCCAAGACATTAATATCAATTTGAACATTTACAGCTTGTATATGAGACTTGGTTAATATCATTGGTCAGTAAATGCATTATAACTTACAAATGAATTATTGTCGAACTTCTGGTTTGTATTGTCATTGTGCGGGGATGTAGAAAATATAATATGATGCATTTTTATAAATTCTTTCCAACTACTTGATTTTTTTCCATAATGTTGAGAAAATTGTCTTATCAAAATGACAGAAGGCAAACCATGTTATAAAATATCGCTCGTTATGATTTATGATATTTTATAAAGATTCAAACTAAACATATATTCTTAATATTCTTTAATGTTTATCTCAGTACACTATAATGTACCAATTGTACATATATTGCACTATCAAAAAATATTATTAGATGGAAAATATTAGATTCTGGCCATAAGCCAACATAGTAGGGATAAATTTGATATTGGCATGATGCGCATAAGTATTGCTGCATATAAAATAGCATTCCTTAGAGAAAAAAAAAGGAAAGTATTTTGTTCTGAATAATAATGGTTTAGAAATTAATTGGAAGTGTTTAGCAATTAATAGAACTAAACAATTTATCATCATCTCAATTAGTATTTATTAAAAGTTTGAGATTTAAGCTCACTAGCATTAATAAGACACCATCGTCTTAGTTGTATAATATGAAAATTATGCTTATAATTTAAAATGTTGAGCAAGTAATTTTGCAAACTTTAATTTACGAATAATAATACCATACAATCATCTAGTAGATGTATTTATTAGATACAAATAATATCTAGATGGTCAAAATAGAGGGTGACAAGACCCATATATCATTCTAAATAATTTTTAGAAATGCAGGAAATTCAGTCCTGATTTTAGCTAATGAAGACCTAATGGTTTATATACTATGAGAACAAGCATCACTTGAGAATTCATTATATTGGAAATTTTCTGGTTTTTAATAGATATTCTCATTAATAATTCGTATCATATTAATACATATAGTTTAATCAGTAATGTCAATTAATAAAATTTCGAGGTATTGAACTTTTGGTTCAATACAATTTAGCAAATATATTGTTTATTTATTTGGTGAACAAGTTTATTTTTCTTATCTCACAAAAATATAGAATTGTCTTACAAGTTTATTGAACTTCTTTAAAAGTATCAATACTCTAATATTACACAATATTAATATTCTGAAATTGTAAAGTTGTGCTTCTTCAAGAGCAACAACATGATGATTTTTCTAAAATATTGATATGTACAAATTTATAATTCTTCAAGAGCAGTTATATAATATTCATTTAATTAAGTTGTGCTTCTTTAGAAGCAACAAAACAATATTCTTTTAGAATATTTCTATACTTTGTGTTTTTTTGAGAAACAACAATATCATTTTATTTTAGAATATTGATATTCATAACGTTATACTTCTATTAATGCAATATTTTTATAAAATAATAGATTTTATAAAATTACGCTATTCGAGAGCAAGTAATATTATACTGAAATATTAATACAATGTTGTGCTACTTCATGAAGAACAACATATTATTATTTAGATATTAAATTATGTAAGGATTTATTTATCAAGAGCAAAAACATAATAGATGTTAGATCTTATACAATTATGCTATTCGAGAGCAAGTCATATTCTGTCAAAATATTAATATAATGTTGTACTTCTTTAAGAGTGACAACAAATTATTTTAAAATATTAAATTTAATAAATATTTGTTCTTTAAAAACAGTAGATTAATATTAAATCTAATAAATTATACTATTCGGGAGCAAGTAATATTCTGTCAGAATATTAATATAATGTTGTGCTTCTTCACGAGCAACAACAAATTATTTTAAAATATTGAATTGTATAGAAATTTATTCTTCAAGAGTAGTAGCATAATATTCTTATAAGATATTAGATTTGTAAAATTCGCTATTCAGGATGAATAACTTAATAATAAATCTAAAAAATTACGCTTTTCGGGAGTAAGTGTATTCTACTAAATTATTAATATAATATAAAGTTATACTTCTTGAGGAAGACCAACAAAATATTCTTTTAGAATATTAATTTGTATAAATTGATATATTTCAAGAATATTAACATAATTTTATTTTAAATATTGATATGTAATAATTAATAATATTCAAACAACTTTTCTACTACTTATCAATACAAAAAAATGTATAATCAAAGATGATAACAAATAGAATACTAACATTTGTTTATAAACACAAACTAAAGATCATTTTGTTAACTCAATTGGCTTCATCTCCATATACACTTGGAATTGAAACATAGCAATTCGATTTGGAAAGGAGTTTTAGATCTTATTGTATTTTTTTGCAGTAAATTACTAATTCAAAATTTACTTATGTTCATGTAGTAATTTCTCATGAATAAGCGTTGGATCTTGATCATAGCCATTGGATTTAAAGAACAATGAGTTTTGAACTTTATGTCCAAATTTCATGACGATCGGCCCACGTAGCGCTGATATATCAAGGTTTGATCTTAACTACACAGACTACCCAAATTCTTGTAACTTTTATTCTCGAATTTTCTCTCTATTTTAGGTGAGCTCACTCGTGTTGATAACGTGTTATAAAACTAAGATAACAAAAGAGGATAATAGAATAGAATTAAGAGAGCATGTAAATTTATTATAACAATGACATTTATTTATAGGATTCCAATATGAGTTACAATTTGATTGGAATATACACTTCTGGAGTAAGTAGATAAATACATAGACATATAGATAAATACAAATAATCATTCATTATTATCTATAATTTTATAACAGTTAATATCTTTTTAAATATTTTTATATTGGGGATCCAAATTGAATTAGAAAAAATTCAATCCTATTGATGAAAAAATAATATGTCCAATATTAAATAAATAATGATATTTATTCACTGGTAATTATCATGACAATTGTATTAGTATTAAATAATAAATCTAATTAAATATAGAAATATAAACTTATTTTATTGGAATTATTTATATAAACAAATTATTATCAGATGACTCGTATTAAATACACAATTTCTGTGTGAAAGCAAATGATGGTGTTTCTATAGCAGTCATGTTCTCCTGCCTACAGTGGGCAGGAGAAATCTTGCACACTGTCTAGGTGGAGTGCACAGTCAGATGCAAATAGTCCAAATGACTAGTGCCACTTCAGCAAACCAAAAAAAAAATAAAAAAAAAATTTAGCCCACTAGACCCTCCATCCCGCCCATCTCCCTTCTTCCCTCATTTCATTCGCCTTCTCTACCCCCAGATTTTCCCATTTTTTGTGCCCTAAATTTTCCATCATTGCTCACCGGAAACACCATACTCACGCCAGAATTCTTGAACACTTGAATTTATGTGCTGCTATTGGAGGAAAAATCACAAATTCCAGTTTCAAAACACAAAAAACTTCAAACAGCCATATTGAAAACTTCAAGGAGCTAGCCGCCAGATTTGAGTCCCTTCAGGTTTTTTTTTTTTAATTTTTCTTATATGATGTTGAGACGATGGTGGTTGTCTGGCGTTGTCGGCGCGGTGGTTGTCCAGTAGATCTAGGAGAAGAGAGAGAAGGATAGGGTGGGGACGTGGTGTGGTGGGTCAGCAGTGGGCGGCGGCAGGAGACGGTGGTTTTCACGTAAATGGTGGTTCTTGATTTACGGGCATCAACTATGGAAAAACCTAAATCTGACTTCGGTCAATCCTTTTTGAAAGAATCAAGAAAAAATAAATTTTCTTATTTCTTCTGGACTGTATTTTTCGGCGTAGGTGTCGCAGGCAGAATTTTGGGAAAGAAATTAGGGCGGAAATAGGAACGAGAAGAAAAGAGAACGGGAAAGAATGAAAACTAGGTTTGTTGTTCGAGGAAGGATATCTGAAAGGGGTCGGCGGCAGTGGTGTTAAATTCCAGAGTGAGTAGTGGGTATTGAGTAGTGGTGGTTCCGGTGTCAGATTCCGGCGAGCAATTGATGGAAGGGGTATGAATCTAGTGAGCAACAGGGGGAGTGAAGGTTTGTTAATTTTTTTTTTTTTTTTTTTTGGGTTTTCTGAAGTGGCACTAGTCATTTGGTTATCTTGCCCATTGCCTAGGTGGAGTGCACAGTCAGATGCAAATAGTCCAAGTGACTAGTGCCACTTCAGCAAACAAAAATTTTTTTTTTAACCCACCAAACCCTCCATCCCGCCTCCCCTCTCCCCTCATTTCATCCACCTTCTTTACCCCCAGATTTTCCCATTTTTGTGCCCTAAATCCCCCCATCATTGCTCGTTGGAAACACCATACTAACGCCGGAATTCTCGAACACTTGAATTTATGTGATGCTATTGGAGGAAAAATCACAAATTCCAGTTTCAAAACACAAAACACATCAAATAGCTATATTGAAAACTTCAAGGAGCTAGCAGCCAGATTTGAGTCCCTTCAAGTTTTTTTTTATTTTTAATTTTTCTTGTCTAATGTTGGAGGCGATGGTAGTTGTCTGGTGTTGTCGGCGCGGTGGTTGTCCAGTAGATTTGGGAGAAGAGAGAGAAGGGTAGGGTGGGGACGTGGAGGTGGTGGGTCGGCAGTGGGTGGCAGCAGGAGACAGTGGTTTTCACGTAAATGGTAGTTCTTGATTTACGGGCATCAACTGTGGAAAAACCTAAATCTGACATCGGTCAATCCTTTTTAAAAGAATCAAGAAAAAATAAATTTTCTTATTTCTGTCGGACTGTATTTTCCGGCGTGGCTGTCATAGGTAGATTTTGGGAAAGAAATTAGGACAGAAACAGGAACAAGAAGGAAAGAGAACGGGAAAGAAGGAAAACTGGGTTTGTTGTTTGGGAGGGAATGAATATCTGAAAGGGGTCGGTGACAGTGGTGTTAAATTCTGAAGTGAGTATTGAGTAGTGGTGGTTTCGACGTCAGATTCCGGCGAGCAATTGGGGGAGGGGGTATGAATCCGGTGAGCAACAGGGGAGTGAAGGTTTGGTTAATTTATTTATTTTCCGGTTTGCTGGAGTGGCACTAGTCACTTGGTCTATTTGCATATGACTATTAGTGCCACTCCAGATGCAAATAGACCAAGTGACTAGTGCCAGCGAACCCAAAAAAAAAAATTTAACCCACCAAACCCTCCATCCCGCCCTCCCATCTCTCCTCTCCCCTCATTTTATCCGCCTTCTCTACCCCCAGATTTCGTTCTCTAAATCCTCCCATCATTGCTTGCCAGAAACACCATACTAACGCCGAAATTCTCGAACACTTGAATTTATGTGCTGCTATTGGAAGAAAAATCACAAATTCCAGTTTCAAAACACAAAAAACTTCAAATAGCCATATTGAAAACTTCAAGAAGCTAGCCGCCAGAGTTGAGTCCCTTCAAGTTTTTTTTTTTAATTTTTCTTGTCTGATGTTGGAGGCGATGGTGGTTGTCTGGCGTTGTCGGCGTGGTGGTTGTCCAGCAGATCTGGGAAAAGAGAGAGAAGGGTAGGATGGGGACGTAGAGATTGTAGGTCGGTAGTGGGCGGCGGCAGGAGACGGTGGTTTTCACGTAAATGGTGGTTCTTGATTTATGGGCATCAACTGTGGAAAAACCTAAATCTGACATCGGTCAATACTTTTTGAAAGAATCAAGAAAAAATAAATCTTCTTATTTCTGCCGGACTGTATTTTTCGGCGTGGGTGTCGCAAGAAGAATTTTGCGAAAGAAATTAGGGCGGAAACAAGAACGGGAAAGAAAGAAAACTAGGTTTGTTGTTTGGGGAGGGAATGAATATATGAAAGGGGTCGGCGGCAGTGGTGTCAAATTTTGGAGGGGTAATTAGTACGTTTCGTCCCTATCGTTTGAATTTTGACATTTGGGTCCTTAAATCACCAATTATTTGCACAATTCATCCTTGTCGTCTGATTATGTCAAATAAAACCGTTAAGTCAGCGTGTCTTCTACAATTTCTCATTTTTTGAAGGGTAATTTTGTCTACTCACCAAATATAATCTTCCCGTCAAATCTAACCCATCATAAATGTGATAAAACTGTGTGTGTATATATATATATATATATATATATATATATATATATATATATATATATATATATATATATGCCCGTATGTATATACCCAAAGGATTGGGAGAGGACGAGAAGTCCAGGAAGGCCGAGGGAGTCGGAAGGGCGGTGGAGAATAAATCTGTTGCGGTAGCTGAGATCGGAGGGATCAGTGGAATTGTTGTTTGATTGGCCAATACTAATGCTATCCAGCAGACGAGGGAGGTGGGAGGCAGCCACGGGATCGTCGAAAAGGTCTTCGCCGAAAAGCAGATCGCAGAGATCAAATTTTAGAGGGGAGGAGTCGACGTGCAACGTCGGCCGGCACAGCCTCATTATCCTGAAGGCCAGCGAGAGCGAGGCCTACTGCGTACCACCTCACTTTTCACACTTGTCCAATCTAAGTCTTCAAACATGGCTACAGCTTTATCATGGGTAAGGTCCCTAGCATTTTCTAAGACCTTGATTGCCACGTGGAGGTCACCTGGCAGTATGCCTCTGTACACGGGCCCACACCTACCCTCTGCAAGAAGGAACTCTTTTCCAAAGTGTGATGTGGCTGTAATTAAGTCCTTAAATGTAAGGTTCATCAATGGCTTCTCAAACATCACCACCGGTGCTGAAGAGGGTTCTTTTATATCAGCAACCCATGAGGACCCGGATTCCGTTTCAAATGAAAATGGACCCAATTTTTCGAATTGAAATGGTACTTGAATTGGCTTTGAAATTGCCCATTTGTTTTGTTTAGCCATCTTTCTCTTATTGTATATGTAATATGTGAAAACACCAATGGCCAAGACAAGAAATGTTGAAGCAAGTGATATGGCTAAAACCAGAGTCCTGGTTTTCGATTTGGGTTTCTGCTTTTTGACGAAACTTACGTATTTTTCTGGTATTTTGTGAGTTGGAATGGGTGAATGATGAGGTATAGCATGCAACTCTAGGTGGTATAGTATGCAACTCCGGGTGGTAGTTGGTTAGGGTATTGAAAGTGTGGGTTTCTTGGTGGTAGTGGTGGAGAAACAGTGAAATTTATGATTTGACGAAATTGTCCTTAAAATTTTGAGGGAGTGCACTGTAGAGACCTTTTGCGCAAAGATCTAACGGCAAAAATTGACAGATTTGGACAGTAGGGACGATTTGCACAAATAATTGGTGATTTAAGGACCCCAAATGCCAAAGTTCAAACGATAGGGACAATTTGCACAATAGATCCAAAGGATAGGGACGAAACGTATTAATTACCCAATTTCGGAGCGAGTAGTGAGTATTGAGTAGTGGTGGTTCCGGCGTCAGATTCCGGCGAGCAATTGGGGGAGGGGGTATGAATCCGGCGAGCAACAGAGGGAGTGAGGGTTTGGTTAATTTTTTTTTTTTTTTTTTGGTTTGCTGAAGTAGCACTAGTCACTTGGACTATTTGCATTTGACTATGCACTTCACCTAGGCAGTGGGCAAGATTCTGTGGGCAGGAGAACGGGACTGGTTTCTATAAAGCGTTACACCACAATTATTACACACTGCTGGCTGTTGCTTGTGTGATTTCAGAAAATCTATGCAGAGGATTGTTGTACTAAAGTTCGTTCGTAATATACTATGAAGTTTGGGCTGTTCAAGTAATTTATATATATTTTGTTGGAATCTGATTCTCTCTCCTCTCTATCTCTATTTTCCTAAAATTCGAATACCAAAGTTTTAGAAAACCAGAAATTAAACTCGCAGCCAAAGATCAGAGCCATAAGAGGAATTAAACAAACACGAGGGTTTAATTGTAAGTATAGTTCTCCTCTTATCTGACTTGAACTTGAAATTCTAATTTAGATTAACTTGAACTTCGGTTTGGTGATGGATAGATAAGTGATGGAAAAGTTTATTGTTGAACATGTTTTTTATTTGATTGTCAATATGAATGAAAAAATAAAGAAAGAAGAAGAAAAATTGCAAGCCACTTATATCTTGCACACGGTTTTTATTAGGTTGTTAATACAAGAAAATTGGAAAATGAAACTAGGCATTAAAAAACAGAGAAAAATTGTAGGCCGCCTATAATTTTAGTTCTCGTGAAGCTCGTGCCCCCATGGAGAACACCATAATAACTAATACTCCCTCCGTCCCAAATATATAGGACACATTTCCTTTTTCTCTTGTCCCAAATATATAGGCTTGTTTCTATTTTAAGGTGTTTTTTTTTTCCTTTACTAAAATACCCTTATTTAATTTGCTTATTTATAACCATTTTTTCCAACTTAATTTTAAAATTGTACATTAAATAAGGGTAAACTAGGAAAACTATTGGTAAAATTTACTTTTTTAATAACATTCTTAATGCGTGTGAAAAATCCAATCAGCCTATATATTTAGGACGGAGGGAGTAAGTGGTCTATTGGTAGGACCACATTTTTTGCATGAATTCCCCATTAATAATTGGCCTTGGGCCCTTGGTAAATAAAATGTGATAAATCAATAACAAATTGTTTCACATGTACACAATAGTATGAATAAAATGCATTCGCATCAGAATTGAGATATGTTATTCTAAATATATGTTTTTTAGTCGTTTTCTAATAGAAATTTTATATATTATCAAATAAATTAATTTAACAATAAGTACGATATTATGAATACATTAAATATTGTCCACCATGATCCCCTCATCTATTTATTTGATGATATGTAAAGTTTTTATTGGAAGAATAGTTAAAAAATATATCTATAATTACTTGTTTAAAGCACCAAGTCATATAATTTCTAGAATTTTATTCTAAAATATGTTTTCTAAAATTTTCAATTAAATAGTGACAAAAAATATTGGATATTTGGGAGTACTGGAAATAAAATCGATAATATCGCAAAATTACATAAAAGTCTACATACATTTTCTAGCGAAAAGAAAAAAAAAATCTAACTCAAAATGAGACAAATAATCCAAAAAATTAATATAATAATCTAGATGTGGTAAATGGGTCTAGCGGCTCGTGGGCTCGCCGGTCCCGAGATAGGGCTGAGCTCCAAAAATAGGGCCAAGTCTGTTCAACTCGGTAAAAAGACGAGCTGGCTCGTGGGCCGGCCCAACGAGCCAACTCGTGTGGAAGGCTCGTGGGCAATGCCCACAAGCTGCTCGGCTCGTGGCTCATGTTCAATAGTCACTTTTTGTGACCATTATCAACGATCATTTTTTTAAGTGACCGTTGGACGTTAATTTATTTTATTTTTTTTCCAAATTCAGATTTTTTATCCTATAAAAACATCATCCTAAACTCATTTTTTTCACATTTCAATCTATCAATCTATTATATACTCGATTCAACAATAATTCTCAAATTTCATTATCTCTCAATATTAGTTTATGATTATTTATCTCAAATCTCATTATCTAAATATTAGTCTATACTTTTAATTTTCTACTTCTTCTACTATATTTTTACTACATCTTCTACTATTCTCTTTATTATTTTGTTCCAAATGGCTACAATCGAAGTGATGATGATTTCAGTGGTCTTAATGACATTTTAATTCTTTGTAAATATTGTTGATAAGTTTAGAGGTAACACTGATCCGATTGATTCAGGTGACATTCAAAAAGATATTAGCACACATTTATAACCATCGGTTCTAGCACTAAACGAAAAACCACAAAATAATAAGCTATGAGCTGACAGTATTTTGAGTTGGTGCCCACTGGTAAAATAATAAACGGAGTTCATGAGCACAAAGCACAGTGTGAACACTATAAAGAAAAGTTAGCCTATCAAAAGGAGAAAGTAACGATCCATCTAAACAGACACTTCAAAAAGTATGTGTTCAAACACGGTGGGTTGGAATCAAATAGGCACAACTTCAGTTTGGATCTCCCGGAGTCGGCTCTAGTAATACTCCCGATCTAAACAATTGAGTGTATTCACAATAGAACATGCGCTGCGAAGGATTGCCGTAATTGGTGGCAAGTGCCGAGTTTCCACTAAAATCCTCATTTTACGAACTTCATCCAAAAATATCTCCAACCAAGGTACATATCTATTGTTAGAAATACTTTTTGTAAAGACACTATTATTTTATTTTATAAAAAGAAAGAAGCTATTATAAGTGATATTAATAATTATAACTATGTTTTATCTTTCACTTCAGACTTATAAACCATTAATAACCAAAAAGAATATATGGCTGCAACTGCATTATTACATTGATAAACACTGGATAATGCATAATAAAGTAATAATGTTTAGACAAATTGACTATCCTCGTAATAGAGTAAATATTTTTCATGTTTTACTGAGTGTTTTACGTGAATTTATTTGTGAAACGAAGATTTGTAATTTTACTTTGACAATGCAAGCCCCAACAATATACTAATTAAAAAATTAATTCAATATTTTAATCCAGAATTTGATGGTATTTTATTTCACATTCATTGTGTATGTTATGTTTTAAATTTAATTGTAAATGATGGATTAAAATTCATACAAGTACAATTACAAAAATTTAGATATGCTATTAATTATATTACGGTCTCACCAACAAAAAAACAATGTTTTGCTAGTATATGTGTTGAAAATGGGCTTCAAGAAAAATGTTTTTGTACCGATGTTGGCCATATGTAGAATTCAACATATCTCATGCTTGATCTTGTGAAGGGTACGAAGATTGTATTTATACATATTATAATGGTCGACACTCACACGACCCATAATTTGATTTGCAAACATATGACTGAAAAATATGTGTCCATATTAGAAAATTTTTGAAAGTTTTTTTGACGCAACAAATATATGTTTAGGTGTATATTATCTGCCTACTTCACTAGTTCTCAATCATTTCTATTATATTGCTAATAATTTTAATAAGTATAAATATTTTGCTATTTTTTTTAATATTATATATATGATAGAGGCTAAATTTAGAAAATATTAGGAAGACTTGCCTATGTTATTTCCATTAGCATCTATTATGGATCTCAGACTTAACTTAGACAATACGAAAGTAACCATAATGGCAATTTTACAAAAATTAACATACGGAACTCCATTAACGTGAGGTAATTTAGAACAAACTTTATGTCAAATATATGAGGTATACGTTGAAAAGTCGGTAGGAACGTCATACGGCCCCCTGTTCTAACACATACTTCGTCATCACTTGACGATAATGACTTATGAAGTTGCATTAGTTCAGTTAAGAGTAGTCAACATGATAGTGGTTCTTCTTCTGCTTTTTCCATTTTTTTAGTTCTAGTGATACACCTTTAAAGTTAGCAAGTTATTTTGTGCACGACATGCTTAGTATTTTAGATGATGAAAAGATAAAAAAAAAAATTGATACACTACGATGGTGGAGACAAAATCAACATCAATACTTAATTCTTTCAAATATGGCACGCAATCTACTAACACTTCCGATATCAACTATATTATCGAATTCTGCGTTTAGTACAGGTGGCAGGATTCTGTCTGATTTTAGATCAAGACATAAGGCCGACGTATTAGAAAGCTTATTGTGTTTAAAGTATTGTGATGATGCCTAACTTTGAAGCTAAGATAAAGTGGACAGAATGACGTTCAAAGAACTTGAAGATTTGAATATATAATACTTAAATTTGTATTAGGTATTATTTGTGTACATATTTTATATTTTCTTCGTCTTATTTTAATAAAAAAAAATTATAAATTGTACACGTAACAACTTGTTACATGTACAATTTTGATTCCGCCTACGTTCAAAGTAGTCGGTCCCAAGTCTATAAAGAAGATGAGCTTTTTGAACTTTTAATTTTTAACTATAAAGATTCCCCACACTTTATTTATTTTTTTATTTTCAAATTCTTCAAAAAAAAAAAAATCCCACATCATTGGGTAACGGGTCGGCCAATTGCCACCTCTATAATAATCAATTATTTTTCACACAATTCTATTATTCTATTTTATGCTCTCTCTCTCTCTCTCTCACAAAGTCCCTACAACTTTGGGAAACCTTAAAAGAATCGATCACAGTATACACAAGAATCTCTCTGGCTATTTTGTTTACAACTGTTGTTGTGGGCCTTGCTCTCTACTACATTTTCTCAAGTCTCTTCAACTCATCCGATAATGCCCACTTCCAGCAGACGTTCGTGGAGAATATACAGCCTCTGCGGCCTCCTATTCAGCTCGGAGAAATCAATGATGGGGAGTTGAAACAGTATGATGGCTCTTATTCCGAAAAGCAGTTGCTCATGGCTATCAAGGGTCAAATTTAAGATGTTTTGCAAAGCAGGTATATTTTCGAAAATTTCTGTTTTTATTTTTTGTGTATTTTGGTATGGAATTAGGTGTTTTACTTGAATTTTTTGTTGTTTACATGTACTGAGTTTTTTACACTGATGTTGTTTAGTCATGGTTTTGAATCTAAATTTTAGTGTTACGAGTTTCTCGGATTGGTGAAATTTGCAAATTGTTTTCGTAGGCATTATTATTTCTTCTTTAATATTGCCTACCAAACTTGTACTTGTTCCTAGAAGAAATAATACTGCCTACCAATCAACACCAAATTGCTTTCCAATATCTAGTTGTATTGATCCTGCACATTTAACACTAAGATTGTCAACTAGCACAAGCGACCCGAGGTTGCCGTATGAGCTCCGATGCTCAAATTAGAATTTATGCTACCATCGGACTGGTTGGGATCAGAGTATGTGCAATAAGACATACTAGTTTAGAATTACTTACCTTTTTTCTCGCCTTTTTTCTCTTATTTATCTCTGAAATCCAATTGGTATGGGTCAGACTTCTACGTGTGTGATTGACCCGCATCCCATCAAGCTGTCATTGCCGTTGTCATCCTTTGCGTCTAGTTATGGATTTGCTGACAGTTGCTTTATCTTTTTTATACTCTTCCTTTGTGTTAGGCGAGCAGTGCTGCCTTACCTTTGTGCCATCAACCAATAATATTGGTTCGGTCCTTACTTAATATTCTGGACTGCCTTTGTTGAGCAGTCCTGTTAGTTCTGGGACGCTTTCCACATGTCATTATACAATTGGTTCTAGGTAGAGCTGATTTGTCAACTAAGGTTACACGTCATGCGCCACTTGGATGTGTTATTAAGGGCATAACAATAGTCCCATAAGCCCATGACTTAATCATTCATGTAAGTCTATGGGCTTACTGCGTTTGATTACGATGCAAATAGGTGCTTCCGTGGTTGAAAGGAACAGAAGTGTCCTGGGTGCGTCGTTGCACACGGTGACGCCATTGAACAATCTGGTTTGTAAATATGCGACAGAGTGGTTATGCTCAAACTTTAGGGGGCCTTGGAAATCAGCCGAGGTCTGAACACTTGTAGGATATCAATCCGATTTACTTAAAGTTGATTGTTCAAAGTGGGTAGTGCGTTAACAGAATGTATTGCGTACTCAGGCTTGTGAAACGACTTGCAATAATGGCCCAGGGACCCATGAAAGTAATGATTAAGGCTGCATTAATTAATGAGCCTTCATATAACTGTGTTTTACGCGCACGTGCAGGACATCCACAAATTTGGGCCATTGGATGTGCGTGTACATTCACATTCTCTATTTTCATCGATTCAGATTAAAGGGCACGTAGATCGTTTAGAGCCGTTGGACATGGAAATGAGCGATAGGGATATAGAGCAACATCTTATAAAATCTCTTCACAAAATAACCTTAGCCTTTTCACGCTATTTTGAAATTCGAGTGCATTCAGAGACGAGCCTTCTATCTTCTTCTTCAACCTGAAAGTGGAACATTTTATTCTTTACATCAGCGCATTTCAACTTTGATTCTTTTCGTCCATTCATCTAATCGACTTTTGTTTGCCACTAGAGGGAGACGATAACCTAGAAACTTTCTTAACTCTAGGGGTATACCCTTACCATGTATCAAATTTGTGTTTGGCTATATTGCATTGTATTTCTTGCATTTTAATTTTTTGTTTAACCTTTTCATTTCAAAAATATTGTGTATTCTCATCACAGCAAGATGATGGATTGTTGTAATAATGATTTGGAGAAAATTGTGGGGAATGCTTCATGGGAGATAGTGGTTATGGCCGAGCCCATTAGGGCCATATGTTTTCTTTCCAAATTGGTCTTTAACGCCAATTATTTTAAAATACTTAAGAAAAAATGACTTGAACAATTGTATAGAGTAATAAATTAAAGTGATTCTGACAGCGAAGCAGAAGGAATTGTCCTAATAATGGCAAAATTAACGACAGAAGAGGATGCTGACTTGTAGAAGCAGATGGTGGAAAGCATGAGGCAACGAAAAGGCAAAGGGATAGCTTGTCTTTCCAGAGCAGTGGAATCCAGTGGTGATGGAGAATCAATTAGTCATAGGACCCATAGGGTGAACCTCGGGTTAACCTTCGACAAAATGGACCTGGTGGAGGGCTGGGTTGAATACGTTAGGAAATTTTTAGGATGGCATATAGCGAGTATCCTTCGGAACTTAACATTTCTGATTTTACCAAGCTTAGGGACCAGTATATGATTTCGGATAGTGTGAGGCTAATTTATCTAAACAAAACAGATAGACCTTGCGCTCCGACGAAAGGTCATGTGGATATTATGAGTGATGCCCTAGCTATCGGGATGAGATTGTCCCTCCACCCGTTCTTTAGGGTCATACTTAGGAGTTATAATATTTGCCCATACCATTTGTTCCCAAACTTTTGGACCCAGGCTGTCGGGACCTGGCTGTTGTGGTAAGAAATAAACTCAGACTACACTATGCTCTTATATGTGTTTCACACTTTATTTAAATTGAATAAGTGTAGAAGAAGGGATGGAGAGCCTAAAGAAAGAGTGAATGACTGTGGTATTACTTGACTCCTAGAGGGACCTATAGCCTAGTTATCACCGGTCATCATTCGTCTGTCAAACATTGGAAGAGCCAGTGGTTGTGGGCCATTGGGGGACTGGTAAGGCCTTCCTTTTGATCTGGTCCCCAAGATTACTATTCTTCAGACTCTCTCCCTTCAGCGTGAGTTTGATTTTTGTTTATACCGCGATGTTGAAAATTGCTTGAGTGTCATGTTATTTGCATAAGTGTTTCCTTTGAGTTTTAACTGGATATGTTTTCACGTAGGGGGGTGCCAGCCTTTTCCCGATTATGATCGGTCGACTTTACTCCTACAAAGGGGACTTCTACGGAGTTATTGGCTTAGACTATCTTTTTGTGAAGCATAACCTGATGAAGAAGCAAGGTAACCACCTTTGTCTTCGACCGATTTTGCTTATATATACATTACCGTTGATATTACTTAAAATCTTTTGTAGATATTGTACATGATCAAGCTCATTGCCCAAGATTGGCTTGGCCGGTTTAGCTGCCAAGAAGATCCCTCTGGTGGTAAAAGAAGTCTTCTAACAATGATCAAAGAAGGACCACTACCAGGCTTAGCTTAAAGGGCAGAGAGAAAAGCCAGGACGCTCCTCCTATCCCCACTGATCCAAGGCAAACTACTCTGATCTCCAATGTTTTGCCACAGGGTTTGCAAATTATGGTGCAAAAGCAAGAGTTGGGGGCTAAGAAGATGGACAAGGAAAAAACAAAGGGGGGAGGAGTAGGAAAGTCCTCCAAACGGTCTTTGAAAGATGAGGATGACTTGAAGGTTCTGGAGGAATGGGGGCTTTCTAAGAAGGCTAAAAAACCACGGACCGCCTCTTCCAGGTCCCCGCAAAATTTGGTAGCAGGAGTGGATGAAGTCCCCGTAATCCTTAAAGAGGAGGAGCTTGCTGAGCTAGAAGGGGGTTATGACCATTCGATGCACATTAAAAAGATCTTTTAGACGAGGTCCTCTGAGGTTAGTGCTGAGGCGTTGGGTTTGCTACCAACCTATCTTCAAAGGGCCAAAACTACAATAGACTCTTTCTGGATAGAAAGCTGGACTACCTATTTCAACAAATCATCTGTTGAAGAGAATCTGAATGCAGCCAAGGCTTTAACTACTCGGGTCCCTAGTCTTCATTGATGAGGTAGATGCTAGTGTTAGTGATTTGGGGTTGAACAAAAGAAACGTGGAATATAGAAAGCATTATGAAGGACTGAGATCACTCCAAGAAGTGGGCCACTTGGCTGTAGAGGGCCCAATGAGTTGAAGAGGTAAATGAGGCCCATGATTGATGAGAGGGATTAGCTAAAGAAGGATCTTGAGGCTGTGAAGTTCGATGTGGGTGAGTTTTCTAAGCCAACCAAGCTCAGGAAATCATGGCCAAGGCTTTAGCCAAGGCCAACACCTAAAGAGAAGGGCTGATGGACAGAATCACCCAGCTAGAAGAGGCCAATGCTCAAAGGGAAAGACTGATGGACAAAATTTCCCAGCTGGAGAAGACGGTCGAGTCTCTAAGGGCTAAGTGATATGACTTAAAGGGTGAGAATCTTAGTCTTAAGTTAGAGACCGAGGAAGCAGTGATGGCCAGGGTGGAAGACTTTAGGAGCCATTTCGAGTTTACATCTGACTACGAGATTTTCCAGACCTTCTATATCAACTTTGGGGCCCGGTAGGTACTAACCGAGGTGAAGGAGCTCTACCCAAACCTGGATTTCTCTGCCATCGAAGTGGACTATCCAGCTCTTGAAGAGGCTAAAGACGAGGCAGACCACCCTCCTGATGACGAGGTAGACTAGCCTTCGGTTAACGGGGCTTAGAATAGGACTTCTATATTTATTTGTTCTAGAAATTATTGCAATATTTCTTTTTGAATGAAATATAAAATTTTTATTGCTTTGACTTTGTTGTTGATTTCGAAGAGTTGAAATCTATTTCGTGGAATTTGCTTTTAAATGCATTAATGGCCCAACCTTTCCATAGAATTTGAAGAGTTGCATTTAAATTTGAAGAACCGTTTTTCAAGACATTAATGATGGCCTTTCCATTGTCCAAGGGACTGACGGTTTGCATTTTCCTTAAACAACGAGTTTCTTTAAAGTTTGACTATCGCTTCATATTCTTCACGCCATCTCGTAACGTTTCAGATCTTTACACTATATAAATCCCAGAGATCCCTTATTTTGGGTTTCATTCTGTTTCTGGTACTTTGCTTCGCGAATTTTTCTACTCCAGTTTTGAATTTGCAAGTTTAAGATTGGAGTAGAGCAATTTGTGAAGCTTGAGGACAAGTCTAGGATTAGGATCCTTTATTCCCTGCTTTATCTTACTTCATGTTTAATTACACACTCGCATTCTTCTCCAGTTTTAAACTTGTCACTCTTTGGAAGGTCCTTAGCTTATTTTTGAGTGCACAGTAGGCGTTCTAAGGAGTGGCAAGTTTAGAACCGGAGTAAAACGGATGGTGAAGTCTAAAATGATGTCGAGTTGGTAATCATTTAGTATTTTATTCTCAACAAATTTGAGAATAAAATACTATATGAACAACGTTGTCATTTCCAAGGGTTTTTCTACCAAGATACGGTTGGACCTGTGTTATTAATTAAAGCTAGGCGGCAATGGACGAGGCACAAGTACTTCAAAAATTGCAAGACAGTCTATTAGGTTAGGGACCCCTTCTTGTGCCGACCCTAAAGAGGCGGCAGGGTAGTAAGTTTTTTTTAGTTAATGTGTAATTCGAATTTTGTTGAATAACAGATAAGTTCATTTATCATCTTCTGTGTTTCAGTGCTTGTTTATGTATTTTTATCAAATTCGTAGTATGTCTTCTGACTTGAGTTGTAATTCTAGAGTAAACTTCAAGACAATTTAACTTGAAATATTCCATCACTGATGAACGCTCTGGCATAAGCATGATATGTGAAGCACCTTGGAAATCTGAAATGGAATGAAGATAAAGGGTGAACTAATCCCATATTATTGGTTTAAGGATTTAACGGACTATATCTCATTGTTTCATAGATGTAAAACTTTAATACAACTAATAAAAGTAATTGTGGCTTACAAGTAGGATTCACTGATAATATCTGCAGAGGTGCTCCGTATTCCATTGGTGAGGCGAGCGTCTTCTAGTATATATGTCCCAGTGACCGTTTCACTTACAACTCTGTAAGGACCTTTCCAGTTGGGGCCTAGAGTAGCCACACCGGGCTCTTTACTTGCGATAGACGCTTTCCTCAGGACCAGTCCCCTATTTGAAATGAACAGACCTTTACCATTTTATTATAATAGCACGCCATTTTCTATTGGTAACGCTTTAACTTCATTCGTGCATCGTCTCTATGCTCTTGGAGGAGATCCAGTTATGCCTTCTGAGAATTTTCATTGGATACTTTCTCGAAATAGATTTTCCCATGGAAATGCATTCCAATTTCTACGGGACACACTACTTCAGCCCCATATGCCATCGAGAAGGGGGTTTCTCCAGTAGCGATGCGGGTAGTGGTGCATATTGCCCACAACACTTGGGGCAGTTCATCCACCCATGCTCCCTTTGCTTAATTCAACTTGTTTTCCAAAGTGTACTATATGGTTTTGTTTACGGCCTCTACCTAGCCATTAGCTTGTGGATTATATGGAGATGAAAAATGTTGTTTTATCCCCAAGTTGTTGCACAACTCTTCCGTTTGGCGGTTTCTAAACTGCATGGCATTGTCCGAGACTGGAGATTGGGGTATACCAAACTGGCAGATAATATTCTTCTATAGAAACTTCTAAGTATTTGCTTCCGTGATCTTCATCACAGGTTCGGCTTCTACCCATTTAGTAAAGTAGTCGATGGCTACAATTGCGTAACAATGATTGCCTCGTCCTCGGAGCATGGGTCCAATGATGTCTATTCTCCATTAACAATGATTGCCTTGTCTAACATTAATCTTAGCTAGACATGCATCAAATATCAAAGATATTTTTAGCCATTTAAGGTGCCTGAGGTTTGATCATTTAACCTCCACTTTCAGTAAATGGCAAGCACACAATTAAAGCCGACATATTGTTGTCACAAACCCGTAGTTCGTCGCCCTAATACATGCTGCCCTATGTGTACCGACATGATGGCCAATCGACCACTCAAGATCCGAAGCAAACTAAATGTAATCATTTCTTGTCGCCTTGGTACGTTCTAGATAATACTCACTTGGTAGAACCATATCTGAAATACCAATTATGAAGAGTCTGATTAAGTGGGTTTGTATTACCTTTTAAGTTAATTCCGAGAACTAAAATAAATTTTCATAAAATTTAGTAAGGTTTTTCACAACATTTATAGTATAAAAAAAATTTATCAATATCCACTTTAATTTTTTTTAACTCAACGTAACAATTTACAGTAAATGAAAAAAATATAGAATTTCTTAAATATAAGTTTCACGTACATCGTTCTTAAACATAAATGAAAATTATCTAACTTTCTTTACCTTAGAGCTGGCGTATCACGGTGATGGAGAGTAGCTACACTTAAATTCTAAAATTTTAACTTCTAAATTTTTAACTTGAAATAATAAAATAAAGACCATAAAAAATAAAATAAAATTTTAAAATTTACGCGAGTCTACAGAAAAGAAAAACCTGGCTCTGATAGCAAGCTGTAACGTCCTGAATTTTCTTAACCCGGATGGTCACTAAAACAATTTTTAAATAATGTTTGATGACTCCAAATAGATTTTTCGTGCCCTTGAATGATTTTAAAAATGTAACTATTGCGGAAGATAACAATCTCGCAAGGCAAAATGAATTTTTCTTCTGAATTTTAAGGTTTTTACCTATACTGAAAAATAAATGGAAAAATGGGACTTTAAAGGGCAGAATTTTGGACAGTAAAATGATGGAAGAGTTGTGGTTTATCTTAGGATTGATACAAAGTGATTAACTGGACTTAAGGGGCCGAAGTTGGGAAGTTTCTGGAGGGAAAAATGAGTTGATTTAGTGGCTGAAAAAGTGATGGGAAAAGGTGGAGGAAATGGGTAGGTAATGGGTTAAAGTGGGAGAGATCATGGGTGGTTGAGTTTTTGGTTTTTATGGGCTGTTTGGGGGATGATTTTGGCATGAGATTATGGGCTATTTGGGGGCTTATTTTGGTATGAGATTAGGGGCTATTTAGGTGTTTAATTAGCATTAAAAAATTGGTTTGGGGATTGACAAATTTTTTTTTTGTTTGACACAAAAGATAAGGCAGATACGTAAAAAAAAAAAAAAATCTAACGCGACTAAAATGTTTAAAATGTATTAGGAAGTTCGCAACTATGCCGAAAATTGAAAAAAAAAATTGTGAGATTTTAAACGTCAATAAAAATTTTCGGTCGTTATAGCGGTACAAATATTTTGATTCTTATGTGTTAAGCATTGGCTTCCAAAGAAGCAAATTTGATCATTGATTATATTTTCAACATCATAATGCTAGTAATGATTGTATGTTTTTACTATTATATGTTGACAACATGCTCTTGATTGGCTATGATATGAAATTAATAGATGGGATAAAAATAGCTTTGAGTAGTGAATTAGACACGAAAGACCTAAGAAATGCTAAAAAAATCTTAAGCATGGAGATAGAAAGAGATAGATCAAATTCTTTTCTGTTTTTACATCAAGTACATTTGTGTTTAAAATTTCGAAGAAATTTGTTATGAATGAATGTAAACTTGTTATATTGCCTTTAGAAAATCATTTTATTTTGTCTAAAGATCAATCACCTTCTAATGATGAAGAAGTGGAATATATGAGTAGAAATCCTTATTCGAATTCAAATGGTTTTGTTATGTATTTGATAGTATGAACTAGGTCTGATTTAACTTTTTCCATTAGTACACTTAACAGGTTTATGTCTAATCCAGGGTCAAATCATTGGGAAGCTTTAAAATGGTTGCTTAATTATTTGAAAGAAACTAGTAATATATGACTCGTGTACAAGTTTAGTACAAAATGTATGAAATTAAAGGGTTTCACATATGCAGATTATGTTGGAGATAGAGATAATAGAAAATCTACATCCCCTTATATGTTTACTTTGTATAACTCATACATTAATTAGAAATCACACTCCAACACATTGTTGCTCTATTTACTGCTGAATCTGAATATATAGCTTCCACGAAGGCAATTAAAGAAGCTTTGTTGTTTAAAAGTTTACTTAATGAACTACGTGTTTTAAGTGATGATGTGATTGTATATTTAGATAGTCAATCTGCTATATATTTGTGTTAGAATCTTGTTTTTTATGAACGTATTAAACACATTGATGTCAAGTTACATTTTATTAGAGATATTGTGGCTCACAGTTTGGTAAAACTAGAGAAAGTCCTTTTAGAATACAATCGAGCAAGCATCAGCACTAAAGTGCTTCCTTTGGTAAACTTTAGAAGCTGTCTTAGTCTTATAAACATTAGTAAAGGTCTGTGAGTTCCAATTTAATTTTGGATAAATTGTTTTAGCAACCATTAACTTGTTATTTTGATTGCGTACAGGTTCATTTAGCATCAAGGTAGAAGTTTGTTGGGTTTTGATCCTAAATAAACCTCGGGTTACAATGATTCGGGATACTTTATATCTTCATAGAATTTAGTCCGGGTTTGAAGAAAGAAAAAGTTCAATCCACAATGTGTCAACCCAAACAATTTAATGGGTTACTTGGAAGATTTAACATTTTTGGTTGTTCCTTAGCATTCAATTGATTTATATCCACTAAGATTATCCTCATCTTCTATGTTTATCTACATTCGTTAATGACCGTTGGATCAAGAAGTTGATTATGATATAATGGCGATTCATTAATGTATAAACTCCCACTTGGTTTATGAGATACATATAGTGAAAAAAAAAAAGGATCAAATATTGCTCCATTTTTCTTCTCAAACTCAGGCGGCTATTTCTTCTTGTTCCTCTTCTGCTTTTAATTTTTTGTGAATCGATAATTATTCTTTGTGAGTAATACTTCGGAGGTAGATAATTTAGATAGATCATTGTGGTCTAAATTTGGGATTGGTATAACGTGGATTTTGGGACTGCGAATATAAGCCATATTTCATCTTGCCATATTCAAGCAGAGGTAGTATTTTAATCAACAATCTCATCCTTCGGAACGTATTATTTGTGTAACATCTTGAACATATTTGGGAAAAAAAAAATTATTCAAAAATTGCTTACTTGAAACAAAATGAGCATGTTTGGTATAGTTTTTTTAAACTATATTTTTCTCAAACTCATTTCCAACTATATATTTCATGGGACCCACAACTTTTATCAACTTTTCAACCACACATTTCACAATTTTTTTTTTCAAAATCTTCTAAAAAACTCTTTTTAAACTTCACCAAACAGGCACTAGGTTTATTCATTGTTTTTAATTAGAGGAGTCGATCATCAATCTCGAGCTCGGTATTAACTTAGTGTATGCTTGGTAAAGCTTTTTTAGATCATAAGCAGTAAGTCCTACGAAATATGTGGATAAAAGTTGTGAATTATATGAAATATGTGGATAAAAAAAATGTTTAACTAATTTATAAGTACTTATAAATACTAACAAATATGCGCACATGTTTGGTGTTGCTTAAATTATAATTTCAATTGGTCAAATTGGTCAAACATACTTTTTATCTACACATTTCATAGGACCTACAACTTATAACTTACTTTTTATCCACACATTCACCCCACAACTTATAATATAAGTACTTAAAAATAATTTCAATACTACCAAACATATTAATATGTTTATAGCAACAAAACTTTCTCTCTCGCACTATGTGAACAAATGCATCTAGCTTTATCGTTGCCAAACAATTTTATTGAAACCCCTACCATTTAAATTTGAATGATAATGAATCGGAATTTTATAATAATCATTATTTAAATTACATCTATGCATTTTTAAAATGTTACTAATAATGTGGTGTACTTAATTAAATTTTTTAAAGACTTTGATAGAGTTCAAAATTTTAATTGCATTTAATACGGACTTTTTGAAATCTATAAAAGTCTTGAAGTATTTAATTAAGACTTTTAAAAAGTCTTTAAAAGCCATATTATATTTAATTCAAACTTTTTAAAATTCTATGAATTCAGATGTATTCAAAATGTCAACGACTTTTAATGACTTCATAGAGAATATTATATATAGTAACTTTAAAGCATAGGGTATTAATAAAAGATATCACAAATTTTTTCTCATACATCTCCAAGACTTGGAAAGACTTTAAAAAAAAAATTCTTTCATTCTCTGATTTTTTTTTTCTTTATGCAATATTTCTATTTTCTTTTTCCTTCCACAAACTGTAGAATCATGATTAATATTTTTCTTTTTCTATAATGTACTCTTCAATATTCTCCTAACTATTTTTTTTCTCTTCTTTTGTTTCCCTTCTACGAACCATATAGTCATGATTAAATACTAATATTTTTTATGAAAAAGAATATTAATATTTTATCTCTAGTCATGTGATTTTTTTTTTCTTTTCAATACTCATCTAACCATTTTTCTATTTTATTCTTTTTCCTTATATGAACAATAAAAATAAATTACCAACTTTTTTATGAAAAAATGATTAATATTTTCTCTCTTCAATATGATTTTTTTCTTCAATATTTCCATAACCATTTTTTTTTATCTTTCTTCCTTTTCATCGTTTTTCATTTTTCATAAAAATAAGATAAATTTATAATTTAATTCTTATATAATTGTTAATTGTAGTTTATTAATAATTTTATCAGGTTACAAATTATTTTTTATTACAGTATTTTTTATTTTTATTTTTATTCTGATTTTTTCTATTTATCTTGATGGACATGAATGTATTTTTTTTCTTTGTAAATTAGTACTTTAGTTATTTATTTATGTAATTATGGTGACTAATAATAATATGTTATCTATAGATTATTAAATATAAGAAGTGATATTATAAACTAGATAAATTTTTTTGTTGGAAAATATTTTTAAAAAGCACCGCATGCCATAATTTTTTTAATTTATCCACAACCTATTTAAAAGTTCATAGTTTTACTCAAAAGAAAAAATAGAGTAAACTAATAATTTATATTATTAATTTTTGACGTAGTTTATTTACAACAATTAAATACAACATTAACTTTTATGAATTTAATAACATTAATTCAATTAAATAAATTATGAATACTATTTTCTCCTACAACATTTTTTTTAACTGTGGGATATTAAATTTTTATATTCAAGATTTTTAATTAAAAAAATAAAGTTTATAAAAGTCCATAAATATCTGTGAAAATTTAGAAAAATATTTCAAAATGAAAATCTATAAAAGTATGTGGGAGTTTATTAAAATATTTAAAATTTTAAATTAAATATACTCCCTTAGTCTTTTGACTAGCAGAATTTATGAAAATTGAAAAGATTGTTACATGACCAACTTGTGCTATTTGCGTCAATTTCTCTAGAAAATTGGTATATCCACCATTAAGCCCCGAACCCGAGCAATTGGGTCGTATCAAAGCCCGGTTACGAAAAATCCGGTGGTCAACCTCGACTAGGGCTGAACCGTCATTTCAGACTCACTCTTGGGGCATTTCTGGAAATGATAAATTCCGCGAAATAGATATAGAAAGGGATCTATGTAAAATACGAGACGAATTCGCCAGAAGCAGCAAGGACCTGAAATTCCGTCAGTTTCTTCAAACAGGATTTTTATTTTTATTTTTTCATTTAATTGAAAAATAATGTATTTACGTTTGAATTTTTGATTACAGGATCTACACTTTTTTCTCTGAAATTTCTGTTTTAATTTCAAACAACACCATAGCGTTTGGTTGGAGTTTTGGTACAAGTTTTTAGGAATTTGGGTCCATCTCTAGCCATTTATTGCTTCATAATTACAAAACTATAATCATGTTGTATATTTATTAGACTTTTTCTTTCTTCATTTATGTTTCGATTGGGGCTTCATTTTGGGTCCGGTGGTATTCATATAATTGTGATGCAAAACTTGATCTAGAAACCTTGGTACTAATATTATTTTGGATTTAGCATTAGTCCACATTATCACCACTATTCTATATGATTGCTGTTATTCTTCGCGTATTTTAATTAAGAACTTATTTTGTATGGAAGATTGGAATTTGGAAGTGTGCAATTATTTTTTCTTTCAAGCGTTTACTTCAAGAAAGCTACTTCATATCTATTGTGCATTTGATGTAACAAGCATATGTGATTTCTTGGATATCAGGACGGCTGTCAATTGGTCGGTGTGATTTGACAATGTCTGGGGATGATCCAATTCCTGAAACGAAGAAGTAAGTTATTTAATTCTTTGCCTGCTATTGTTTGACAGATTCTTGTACTCTTAACAATGGGCCTTATTTTTCTTTGTAAGTGTAAATGTTATCATATTTTGAAAGAATTTAAAATAGGCAAATGCCTTGATGACCTGTTTAATCACTATGTGCTGATTCTATTGCATGAAAAAGTACAATATTTGATTTATTCAATGTAGCCAAAGTCCTTTGAAATTTGATGAGTGGCGCACACACTTGTGTGTGTTATTTTTCCCGCTTAAGCAATACCTCATGGACTGTAGAGTGCCTTATTCAGTTTTATCATCTGTGGAAGATTTGTGCATGAGTAAGTTGTGGCGATTACTTTATTGCATTACTTCTCTTCCTAAATTCTTTTTCAGGGAAATAATGGACTCTCCAATATGTTGTGTTTTACATCTTTTTGATGCAATATGTTATGATAATATTGCTGGACTTTTGAATATATAACTTGCTTGCGATGAAGTTTTTCAGTTGTCATCAAAATCATACTGACACGAGCAATTTCATTGAGGTGCCAGGGCACGAGTGAAATGGGACGAAGATAATCTGGGGGAAATTGAGGCGAATAAGCCTGTAAGGCAGAAAATAACTGAACCAAAGACGCCATATCATCCTATGATTGACGATGATGGTATGCTTATCGAGTTTCTTTCACATGGCTATATATTTATAATGATTGTAATAGACAGTGATGCATTTTCCATCAATAATATATAAAATCTTTCTGATACACTAGAATTTGCTTATGAGTTATCATCATCATCCACTGAAACAATGATGTCTAGGTTTTACTTGTTTCGACACTTTTTTCCTCTCATGCCAGTGTTTTATACTCATAATTTGTAAGTCTTTATTGGATAATTCATGAGTTGCCTTGCTAGAACTGTGAGATAATTTGTCAATTTTTTCTAAGTTCATAGAGTGATTCTTTGTGGACATATGGGGATCTAAAATGCTATCTTGGCGTACAGCCACTCAGTACGAAAGGAGGAGAACAGTTCAAATTTTTGAGGAATGTAGTAAGTTTAAGAAATTTAAGACCGTTGACAACAATTGGGCTTAACCTTAAATGCTTAATTATTTTGAATACCTTAAGGTGCCTTGGATTTAATTCTAATTTAGTGATCCAAGTGAAATGGAAACCTTCATCTCCATTCTAGGATAAATTCAAGAACTCCAATAATTTCAGCGTTTTTCACTATGCTCTTCAAGGAGAACAGTTTTTCCTGAGACTAAGAGTTTAATAAATTTATGGGACTGCCTCATGTTTACAAATATAGATTCTTAAGGTGCTATCTTGGAAAGGTGATTGAAGCACGTTGTGTAGTGAGTCTGCACGAGTCCCATGTTCGGATGGAAAACCTAACCAAATGCAGAGGAGAGCCTATGCATTTATGTGTGTTTATGCTTTGGCTCTTACTCTGAGTGGTCTTATGTATAACATACATAGCTGTGTTGCCCGAATTCATGTCTGGGTTGGTTTTACAGTATTTTAACAGATATGTATTGTTCTTATTGCTCGTCTTTTTTTAGGGGTGGGTGGATGGGGAGCTCATTTCTGTACACACTTGTGTTTGTTATAGAGCATTTTAGTTATGTCTTAGTGTATTTATGATGGTTAAGTGGTTCTTTTTTATTTTTGGGCTAGAAATCCTTGCACTGTAGCTTAAATGTAGATCCATGCCTTCTTGTTTGACTAACTAGCACCAATTCTCACACGTTTCTCTCCTTTAGAGGGCTTCTAGTGTATGTCAAATAGCAAATGGCTAGAAGCTACACAAAAATTCTTATTTGAGTTTCGGATATCTTTGCAAGACTTGTAGATGAAATTTTTATAATATGGTCCTCAAGATGATAGGAGTTCCCTTCATATACTTATTTACATTCTGGTGGTGGATTTTCTTTCTTTTGTGTGTGCTTTTTTTTCTCAACGAAGTTGTCTCCAGCCAGTCCAAATGGGAAGGGGCTTATGGGGTCGAACCTTATTCTTTTTCCTGAACTTTGAATGTTGATGAATGTAGGATCATTATCTCCTATTAGGGTAAGTTTTGAGGACAGCTTTGGAGATTCAACACATGCAGATGCTATACGTTCGGCATTGAATGATGTGGCTTCCTCAAGCAAAAATAACCCTCGTGGCTCAGGCTGGACGTCATCTGAAGATGAGGATGCAATGGATCAAGAGGAAGAAGGTCGTCTTTTATCTCATTTGCACTAGTTCTAAATGTGCACCAATCTTGTCAGGAGTGCATATTATTACTACCAAAATTTTCACATATCCTAATTGTCATATTTGGTTTAGGCTCACCTGTGTTTTTGTTTGATCAAATTTAAAAATTATGCTTGTTGAAGCCTTTTTGTATGGTTATTTATGTTCCATTGCATCACATGCTTATGTGGTTTTCAATATTTTCTGTCTAAATTATGGAAATAACAAATAAAATGATATGTTAACTTAAATACGGGCATGTTTGGCTAAGCTTAAAAAGTTCACTTGTATAACTAAGTTTTAAAATGAATAATTTTGTTTATGGGTCAAAGTTGGAAATAACTATGATACCGTAGGGTAAGATTTACTTTCAAAATAAGCAACTTTTTTAACTTAAAAGAAAGTAAAAGGAGCAACCCAAAAGTCATTTAAAAGTAACTTTTCCACTTTTAGGTCAAGCATGCTCTTAGTCCCTCCACCTCTTCTTTTCAACTGTAATGCTATGATATTTTGATGGTTTGTTTACTGGGGTGATCACCCGAATCTAATTGGTGTTAAATGCAGTTCTATCAGATTCTAATTCCGAGAGGCAAAGGAGCTTCAGGGAGCATCGTAGAGCTCATTATGACGAGTTCCGTCAAGTTAAAGAACATCGTAGAAATGGCTCGTTCCTTGAAGACGAGCTTCAGGGCTTGGCGGAGAACAGAAGGTCCAATTCTTCACCATCTTTAACTGATGGGGTTAAAGATATTGAGATCGAGGAATCCACACCGCCAGCTAATGGATGATGGATCTTAAAATCAATTACTAACAAAATAAATTGTACCTGTGTTGTTTTTGTAATGTGGTTTTGTTGCTATATGCTTGTGTGAGAGGACCTGAACTTTTATGCTTTTCTGACATTCAGCTTTGCAACATGTATATAGGCGTTTAAGCCCTTGGCAAAACTTTGATAAAATGAAATTAACTTTTCAGCTGATTAAACTTCAATTTTAGATATGAGATCTACAATTTTTAGTAACTTTTCAACTATATATTACATCAACATTTATCAAATTTTGTTAAAATTTTCATCAAAAACTGTCAAACAAGCCATAAAATTGCAGCATAAGGTTTATCATTTCTTTTAGAAAGACATTTCCTCTCTGGTCTCGGTTTTCCAGTTTAGCTGCTTGTACTAAAACGATGTTCATCCTCGAGGCATATATAAGAAAAATCTCGCTTCAAGATAAAATGACCAAGAACTCCACTTCTTTCTTGGTCTAACCAGCGATTTCTTTCTTCTGTAAAAGTCTATCTTGTTGCATGTTTAGCAACGTCGTGCTAAGGTTAAATAAGAAAAAAAAGTAAAAATAGTTTATTATGCATCTGGTACAATTTAATACTATGATGTATATTTCTTCTGTATAATTCCATTCTGGGTCAGTTTAGAACAAAGTTTGCCAGTATAATGTGCAGGTGAAAACTAGCCAGATTTTCGGTTTCAATGTCCATGTTTAGTAGTGTTGAAATTATTTTTTAATTGTTTATATTATAAGTTGTGGGTCTTATGAAATGTGTGGATAAAAAATATATTTAACTAGTTTGACTAATTAAAATTATAAGTTAAGCATCTCCAAACATAGAACTAGAATAAAGAAAATTGGCCAATTTTCTTTATTTAAATAAACTTAATTTAATTTTAGCTTTTTTTTTTTGGATCAAACCAACTGATGAAATAACGTACAGCTATTGCAAACAAAGTTCCACAAGATAGTCTCACAAACAAAATAAGAATAACATGTGAAGACTAAAAGTTCATTGAGTATTTGTTGAAACGAACTTGATGAAGAGTATAGAAGGTGCGACTCATCAACATGAGTTTCTTTAAGAATAATATTATCTAGTACAAGTGGTACTTAGCATTAGTCTAGGTGACAGTATAATAAAGTTATGACAAATTTTGATTAATTGAATAATTAAAAGTCAACATCTATCTGGATTAGTGATAAATAAAATTATTCTTAATTTGACAATCTTACAAAAAATTTGACAATGAGTATCAAGTATTTGTTGAACGAACTTGGTACTGATGCAAATTAAAGAAAAATGTGTAAAAGAATAAGACATGATATACGTGCAGTATCTTACTTAACACACTTCAATAATTGTAAACATTTTTCGTATTTAAATTTTTGCGTGAATAAAAGACTTTATACTTCTTTTTGTTTTGTCAATGGACTTCTCATTTATTAAGTCATTTTTAAGTTGGTATTCAAACATTTTTTTCTTATTTTAATTATATTTGTCTAATTCATCACAAAAATTGGACCATTGACTCAAGCTAATCGAGTTGAACATACATTTACGAACAATTATAGTGATAATAGATAAATATCATTTTCAATAAAGTTAAAACTAAACATTTGACCTATAAAGAAGGGTTTCCAGACAAAAATAATTAAAAAAAACACACACAACAAAGGAACAAATTAATTTTCTT
The DNA here is from genome assembly GCA_030279155.1 of Forsythia viridissima. Lineage (NCBI taxonomy): Eukaryota > Viridiplantae > Streptophyta > Magnoliopsida > Lamiales > Oleaceae > Forsythia > Forsythia viridissima. The sequence continues at coordinate 37,044,399 of CM059034.1, read as the reverse complement.
ATCAATTAGGATTGAATGAGACATGAAGATAGTCTCTCTCATCTTTATCCTTATCATCATCTCTTTTGTTCTTCACTTGTGGGACCACCTGAATTTACAAATAACCCAAATTATTGGTTAGATAAAGATAATTAAAATATTAAAATCATGAGCTTATATTAATTTAATATACATAATTTTGGGCTTCTGGCCAAGATCTTTTAGCACATGTTTGGCTAAGCTTAAATGTAAATCTAATTATATTTTAAGTAAATTTTTAGTTAAGAATATATTCAAATAAATTAAGTATTTAAGTTCAATTTTGATCAATAAAAAAAAATTATTTATTTAAAATAATTTTTAAAGTTAGGGAAACATTCCAAAAATCATCTACTAACCTGATCCTGTGAAGAAATATACGACTGAGTTGACAATAATCTGGTTTTCTTATCCTTCTTCCGTCCATTCGACTCTATAATATCTACAATTTTTGACAAAAAATAAAAAATAAAAAATAAAAATTGAAAAAATCATTGTATACACAAACTATCAATTTGAAAGCATATTCTATGGTTTCGTTTCTTCATAACATTCTTCTGCCATTATTAATTTGGATTTTTATAAATATCATAGTAATTTTTTTTTTTTAATAGTAAATCAAATAATTGATACATTTTTTTCTAAAATAATGTTATTTATCACCACACTAGTCTATGTGATATATTATGTGTCGTTAAATTATAGAGACAGTGAATCGTAGGGGCATAAAGCTCAATTTATTGTCCATATCATTTACAGTGATCATAAATAATATTACTATTTTCTCGAGCACAAACACATTTAATGCTTTATAACACCATTTAAATACGCTTCTAAAATATTTTTAATGGAATGTTCCTTGTACCAACTTAAATTTCAAATTTAAACCAAACTATTTAAGAGCATCTACATCAATTTGTCTATATTTAAGGAGCATCTATAAATTTAAAATTTTAATAATCAGTTTTTTTTAAAACATTCCAACTCCACGCTCTTTATTTTATTTCTTCTAAGAAACATTTAATATCTATCCCTCTTTTTTTTTTCTTTTCTCCATGTACTTTCTTCTCAATTTATATATACTATCTAATTAAAGAAAATATATCAAGAATTGAAAATTAAAATTATTTCAATACATTTAATAATAGAGAGTCAGTTTCTTTTTTTTTCTAAATTAAAATGTTAAATTAAAGAGTTAAAACTCTTTAAATTAAAAAATATCATATTTCTATGTTTAAAGGGCTTGTTAGAGATGTTCTAAACTCCTGCACCACCATGTTATCGATCGAACGAACAAATTATTTTGAACCTAACACCCTAGCTTGTCTTAAACTAAAAGAAGCCCTTTATTGTCACAATCTTGGAGGATGTTACGATCGTCATGTTTAAAAGCATACTTTTTAGTTCAGCAGCAACACGACTAAACATGATTAAACATAATGTAAATAAGCTTTGATGTGGTTGTGTGTGTATAATATGTATAGATATCCATTGTTACCTGAGGTAGAATATCTTCTTCGTCTTTCCTTTCCCAAATCCTGGGTGGATTCCGACGTGTCCGGTATGTACCGATCAAGACGAGAAATATGACCGTTATTTTTAAACATGGTTTGAACGAATGAAGCCTCCATGGAATTCAAGAAATCTGTGTGTTTCTCATTTGTCCAGTGCCAATTTGAATCACTGCTCATTTTCTGCATATTTTCCATCACTTACTGGGAACCCACTTTCGGGTCGGCGCCGCCGCCGCCGCCGCCGGTGAACCAGATGGGCGGTGGGGGTGGTGGAGGATTGTGTTTTTAGCTCAACTTTGGAAACAAATATTTGGATTATTGTAGATTTTTATAGAGCAGCCTGAGGTGGTTTGTTTTTGCCAACGTTCGCAGCCTATCTGTAAGTGCTAGTCTTGGATGAGACTTGAGAGTATTGTATGGTTTGTGTACTCTCTCTCTCTCGTCGAAACGTGGTATATATATTCTTTTGCTATTATTTGGCATAAAAATTGAAAAAAGCTCAATTATTTTGTGCATAAATTTTATAAATAAATTCTTAACAAACAAAAATAGAAAAGAAAATTTATGTTTTTATTAGCTACTTTTGATAAAAATATGTAATTTATAGATTTATAAATTCATAAATTCACTTTCTTTTATTTTTTAGAATTTCGATTTTACTTGTTTAGAAGAAATTGATTGATTTAAAAGATATATATTTTTTTTTATCATTAATGCTGTCAAGACGACATTGTTCTAAAAAAACATAAACTCCTGTTAGGTATGGAGACCGAGGTTAATGAATTTTAGCCCAAGCGAAGCTCAGACGAGGGGCGAGAAAATGGCAAGACGAGGACAGACGTAAAGTGTGAAAGCCGCACCTCAAGCTTATGCGCTGCTCATGCAAACTTTTTAAAACAATGAAGATAGTATGATAATACTTTTTTGTAATTTACTCATAATTTTTATAATAAACAAACACAAGATATTAAATTGTTTAAAAAATTAAAAATAAACTTATTCAATTATTTTTCTTTTTCTTTTAAAAAGGATAGTTAATGTAAAATAAATAATCATCAATGTTTATCTCTAATTACAATAATTATTTACTAAACAAAGTATATTTGATGTAGTTTTATCATATCCATACATCTTATAAACAATTTAAAATTAAAAAATCATAATTATTTGTATATAATTAATATACAAAAAAAAAAAACTTTAATATATGGGATTCCTTTTCTTCATGTTAAAGCAATAACTTGTGATGAAGCGCGTAGGAATATTTTTGTATTCGCGCGAGTATGGAAAAAGGGTAGAAAAGCTAAAAATATCGGAGTTGGGAGAAAGATCAAATTCTGAGAGATTTTCAAAGATATTTTGTTGGAGAATTTGATGACGTCATCATTGTTGTAAGTTTTTTGATATTTTTTTCTTGGTTATATTAATTGACCTCGATCTTACGAATATTTACGAAATTAACACCGGAGAAAAAGGGTTCAATCAAACTTGATAAAGTGAATATAAAGTGCATATCATATCATGTGTGTGGGCACCACGTTTCAATTTTCGTAACTACTCATCCACCAATTAATCTTAAGAAAAAAATTTAAAGTAATTTTTGACTTCAATTTTCATTTTAATTTTTAGATATTTTAATTTTTATTATTATTTTTTAATAAAGAGATAGTTCAATTAGGTCAAATATTCATTTTATTTTTCATCCAAAAATGGTCAGTTTCAGGTAATAATTCGTCGATTATAGTGTTGAACATATAATTGAAAAGTCTTATTTACTATGAAAATAAAATAAGAATCTTTAGTAAAATTTGTTGGTGAATTTATGTGGAAATGACTTCAAAGCAATCAAATCGAATGATGGATGATAATTAAGCCGAGGCAAGAGTTGAACTCTTTGTCCTTAAGTCAATTTTGCCCCGCAAAGATGCCTACGGTATATGGCAATTGACTCCCAAGATACAACGGCTTTGCTTGAATTTTGTAGCACTTCAAAAACTCAAGTACAGCGAACTAAAAATGGCTTTGTACTCTAACATATGAAAGTGAAATGAAAACGAGAATTTTGTGCAACTAAATGCAATGAAATTGGTTCAAAAGATGAAATATATGAATGACTTGTTTTGCATATCTGTTCTCTATCAAAAATGACGTCTAGAGGTCCTAAATATAGTAGATTATCGGTTGAAAACAAAAAGGAATGGAACCAAATCGTGCAACCCTTCAAAAAGACATGTCTGTTCATGCAAATATATGCGATCGCATAGTTTTACCAAGCTGCGATCGCAAGATACAAAATTCAGAACAGAACTTGATCCAATTTAACCATGCGATCTCATGGAAGAACCAAAAAACGTTCTGCTTAAAATTTAGGCAGATTGCGATCGCAGGTGTTTATACTTGTGCGATCACATGGTCAAAATTTTGACTCAAAATTGTCCTTTTCCGTAATTTCTCATTCATTCGATATTGGTTTCGAGATACCAAATATACCCTTTAAACATGCAGATAAATCTGAATTTTCTTTTCGTGGGCACTGCCCCCTAGACCCCCGCGCAGGTCGATCCCCGTTTCTCCGAAGTGGCGAAGTGGCAAACAATTTTGCCTAAACGGATTAGGTCGAGTTTGTATATTTTAGCCAAGTTGACACGAAGTCACTTAGTTAATTTCTCAAATTTTAAACCAATTTCCAACAAAATTAATAGAACAAGAATCAAGTGATGTATGACTCGAAAAATAGTTGAGATTTGATTGAACTGCGTTGAGCTCAGACTTTATTGTGACTCAAGATATCATAGTTGTATTGTCCAATCCTGTATAAGCATGCCTTGATTGCAAATTTTGTCAGAACAGTTCGACATATTAGTCAATACTCGTTCGCATAATATATCCTATTTTAATGAATCCTGACTGACATGTCGCGTGTTTGGTAAAAATAATCAATAGCACCAGATAGTATCAAAGATAAGAAGAATATAAAATACTATTCGTCCTAGAGTCCCGTTCAAGGGGCAGGAAAAAAAAACCCACTGCTGACATGGCGCACGCCATGTCAGCAGTGATACAAAGTCAGCATATGAAAAAAGAAAAAAAAAATTCAGTCGACCCATTTTCTTTACATTTGACATGGCCGCTGCGATTTTTTGTCCGGCACATTCTTTCCCAAAACCAACGCCGGACTGATCTGCGCGCGGTGAAGAAGAGACAAAGGCAGGAACTCCAGCCGGATCTGCGCAATGAAGCACAGATCTAGCTGGATTTGTGCTCCAGGTTGCATCGCCGGACTGCAACGCCGAACTGATCTGCGCGCGAGGAAGAAGAAACAAAGGCAGCAGAATCAGCCGGATCTGCGTAGTGACGCGCCGATCTCGTTGGATTTGTGCTTCGGGTCGCACAGGTCTGGTGGGATGCGCGCGATGAAGAAGAAACAAAAATAAAAAAAATGGGGTTTCCAGTGGTTGATGGTGGTTTTCTCCGGTAGATTTTTTTTTGAGTTTTGTGCCATGGTGGATGTCTGGTTGATGAAGAAAGGATTTCCGGTGGTTGATGATGAATGGAGTTGAAATAGAGATAGAGCAGAGGTGGTTGATGGTGGTTTTCTCCTGTAGATTTTTTTTTTTTTAGTTTTGTGCCATGGTGGATGTCCGGTTGATGAAGAATGGATTTTCGGTGGTTGATGATGAATGGAGTTGGAATGGAGATAGAGCAGAGGTCTGGTGGGATTCGCGCGATGAAGAAGAAACAAAAAAAAAATGGGGTTTCCGGACCGATATGCACTGAGGCGGCAGATCCGACGATAGATTTTTTTTGTTTTTTTGGTGGTTGATGATTAATGGATTTCCGGTGGTTGATGGTTTTTCTTCGGTAGATTTTTTATGTCCGGTTGATGAAAGAATGGATTTCCGGTGAAGAATTTCCGGTGGTTGATGATGAATGGAGTTGGAATGGAGATAGAGCAGTTGAATTTCTGGGTAGGACAAATTTTTTTTTTTTTTTTTTTTTTTTGCATATGCTGACTTTGTATCACTGCTGACATGGCGTGCGCCATGTCAGCAGTGGGTTTTTGTTTTCCTACCCCTTGGGGGCAGGAGAACGGGACTCATTCGTCCTATCCCCTATTGCTCAACAAACATACACAAGGGAGTTTAATCAAATGATTTGGAGGGGAGTAAAACCAATGCATTGGAACAGTGAACAACCTCTAGTGCATTGGAACAGTAAACAACACTCTTACTAGAGGTTACTTGGATGCACAAGAGAAGAATAAATATACACATGGAACTCACCTTTACCAAAACCCAGTGACAATTTGGAGAAGCAGAAAGTAGAGAACTTCGATAGTGCACACAAGATTTTCTCACAACAATCAGGGGAAAAGAAATGTACGAAAGTTTCGAAGTATTGTCGAAACTCTGAATGCATCTTTGGTATGCGACTAGACACTATTACAAACAACTTCTTTTCTACTTCAATAGTGTCTAGTTATATACAATCCTTCCTACCAATCGTGCTAGGATGGCATTCTACTATAATAAATCATTTTCCCGAATCACAAATTAATCACAGCTCCATTTCAATATTAAGCAATCTCCAAGGCACCATGTTTGTAATGACAGATTGCCAGATATGAATGCAGTGGAGTGTCCTGGAGCAAAGAAGAGCAAGGTTTTGGAAGTCTTCTATAGCTAAACCATCCCGTGCCAGATATGCATACTCTGGAAAAACCCGTTATATTCATGACGAATGTCTAAAATCTTACTATATCGTCCCTGAAAGATACCATAATCTTCATCAAATATCTCTCAGAGACATTCAAAACTTGCCATCTCTCACAAATTGCACTTCCCCTGCTGCAGTGACAGCACTAGTTCAATGATTTATGGAACACATTTACATATGTTTGCAATCATTAATTCAAAGTTCTAGCACTGTCTCATTTAGACGATAATATGTCAAGTACTATCCTTATTGCAAAAGTTGGCCCATTGACAAAGGCATCAAGATCATCTTACAGCTTAATCCTGCCATGTATGCGATCTCCATCGAAGAGGACATCATGCTTGAAGGAGGTATAGCATTGATATGGTATATAGTCAACGACAAAGCAATCTGGAAGAATACTTCTAATCAATGATAATCAACTGAGAAACTTCCATTTTGCGAATGCTCCAAATCTGAACTAAGCCTCAATTCGCCATCCAGGCATAGCACTCGTCTTTGTTAAGCATGTATTCTATCCAATTCAGTTGCATGTTTTTAAGATCATGATATAACTTTCATCTTCACCAAAAGACTTCTTGGTTTGTTAAGCCACGTTGGCGACATTTGGTGCAAACTATTAGAAAATGTTGGACAAGACAACAGACAAGATGTTAACTTCATTTTATTCCTTAATTCTGTCCAGACCAACCTCCCAAACAAGTGGCTGACTGTGTAATTTAGAATCAATCTGTCGCACAAGAATTTTCTGAGTCAGACTCGTTACAAGTGGAAGACTGTGTGTAATTCAGAATCACTCTGTCACATAAGAATTTTCCGAGTCAGACTCGTTACAATAGTTGTCCTCATCAGAGTAATCAGAAACATCCTTGAGATCATCATCACCATCGGAATCTTCAAGAATCCCACCGTCTGGTTTTACATTTTCTCTCGCTTCAAAATCATCCTCAAACTTAAAACTCTTTCTTTCGTCTTCCTCTCCATCCCTTCTATAATTAACCAACTCCTTATCCCTTTTCACTTTCCTTGGACTCAGCAGTACCAGCTCGGCCAACTTTCTCCTTGCCAAGTATAAATCATTCGGCTCAACCAACTCACCCTTCTTGTAGGCCTCCCTCAGAAACACTGTATGCAACTTCCCATGATTCCCCCTAGTTGAAATGTAAAAGATCCCCTGATGCTGGAGCAGGAACTCCTTCAACTTTTTGGGCAAATTCATTGCCATCCGAAAATGTGCTATCCTTTCCAAAGTTATCTTTTTCTCCACAGTCAATGACACCAACTCATGAATCATTGCCACTGCCCTCTTTTCCATCCTCTTCTGAGCCTCCAATGACCTCAAATCATACCCAGAAATATCCTCATATGGCGACCAATAAGGAAGCCTCTGCCATTTCCACACAGCAATCTTATAATACTTTCCAATCTTAAATCCAGGCGGGAAATTCACAATAAATGAAAACCGGATATTCTCGGCATCAACTCCCTTCTCTCTATACTCCTTTTCTCTCTCTCGGTCAATAACACATACAGCTAAATTCCTATCCTTTTCTACTATCTCAATATACTTATTCCTAGTCTCATCAGCGTCAAACAATCGGAAAAACTGCGGGTGCTTTAGAATTATCGAGTACTCAAAGTCGTCAGGCAAACCAAACTCTTTGCGTGCAATGCGGACGTGCTCCAACCGGAGACGACCCGTATTCGAGAGCATCACCAATTTCCTTAGCCTGGTCACGGCGTCAGGGATTTGAGCCAAAAGGGCTCGACTTTCTTGATCAATTTGGGAAATAGCTTTTCGTGTCAGCCTACAGTAGAGTATTCGCTGAACCGGATGATCAAACACCTCGAATACGTGCGGGAACTTGAGGATGAACCGACCCGCTTCGAATTGCTTGAACCCGATTCGGCGGGAGAGCATATCAAGTCGGGAAACGGATAGCATGCTGTTGGGTTGAGAAAGGATCAAATCCTGGAATTTGAGGACCTTTCGCACTTTCTTCTCGACTTCCATGTAGTCGTCGTAGCCGTGGTCTCGGACCCGGATCTGCTTTCGGGGTATGGATGTGGATTGTGACATGGGTCGAGTCAGAATGGTTTGGAGGATCCATAGGTGCTGGACTTTAGAGGGGAAGAGTTTGGATGCACGTGAAGTGAAGGTTTGCATTTGGGGGATTAACGTTAGGGTTTGAGGATGGAGAGAGGTTTTGATTTTGACTGATGATTATCGTTGGGGGAGTTTTACAGGGAAGATAAATGGGGAGTCCGGTGTAAATTAGTAGATATTACAGGGGTTTATAATGTAATTTTGAAAATTTAGACAGCTTGCACAAGTAGCTGACACGTTGAAAACAAAAGTGTAACTTAACATAAGTAACACTATAATTGTCTATATAATGATTGGTAACACTTTTTAAAAATAAAATTTAACTTTTAATATAACACCATTTTAGAATTTCGACAAGTATTAAGAATAGAGCTGGCAAATGAACTGTCCAATTTGTTAGAGCAGGGCCATACATGAAATTGGACTGAGTTGGCCTAGCCCAATTTTGTATGAGTCAGAAATATGTTAGTTCAGTCTAGCCCATTGGCCAAACTTGTCTTAATTTTCTTTTTTTTTTTAAATAATTTTTTTATACAATCTAATATATTACATCAAATACAATTTTAGATAAATTTAAACTATATATTTTGAGATTTTTAAAGAGATTAATTTATAAAATTGGGGCTATCATGTATTAGTTAATAGATAAACGTTAAATTTCTTTTAAAATAGTAATTTTTTTTTTTTGTTAATTGTAAACTATTTGTAGACAATTTTAAAAAAATACAAATATTAAAAACATGTTAGTCTTATTGTTTTGAGATATAAGCATGTTTGGATTAAATTAAAATATTTACTTAAAAGTAAATTTAAAATAAATAATTTACTTGTCACACCAAATATATTTTGAATTGAAACTTAAATTAAACTAAATTTTAATTAAATCTAAACAATTTTATGTTGAATCTTGAGATTTTTGGACTAATGTTTATTGGTGACTTTGGCTTAAATCATTTTAGATTGATATTATTTGAATTATGTATTGAGGCTATTTACAAGTTAGTGATTAGTGTTAAGGAGAAAAAAAAAATCAAAAAAATCAAAAAATAAAAAAAAGTCAAAAAAATCAAAATCAAAATCAAAATCGAGCCGGCCCAACTAGCCCGCGGGCTAGATGGGCTGGCCCGGTTTTATTTAGGTCAGGGCCAACCCAAACCTAAAAGGGCGGGCAACTTGGACCGAGCTAGATGTGCTGACCCGATTTTCGATTTTATTTAGATCAGGGCCAACCCAAACCTAAAAAAGCAGGCAACATGGACCGGCCTGTGAATCAGACCGATTTTACCATCTCTAATCAAGAGTATCCTAGTATCTATTCACTCAGAGTTAGGAATCTCAATCCAAGTTTAAAGAATAAGAAAAAATTCATCACAACAATTTATAAGAACGTGATATTAAGTACATATTTAGTATACAATATTTATTATTTAATCATACAATAAATTTTGTTTTCTTTTAATATTGTTTAATATTATCCAATTCACGACGTCTAACATGTCATAAAAATCAAGATTAGAGTATTAAAACAATCAAGTATTAAAACCAAGGTTCTAAAAAGCGTAAAGCGTGACTAGGCGTCAAGGCCGAGCTTCAAGCTTTACGGGTCTAGGCGAGACTTAGGCAAGAATGAGATAAGGACAAAGCGAGGACGATGCGTGAGGCGTGGCTAAGGTGGAAGCCAAGCTTCAAGCCTACGCGGAGTCTAGGCGAAGCTTATGCGGGCTTTTTAGAACAGTGATTAAAACAATCAAGTATTTTGTGTTAATTTCCCTTTTCTGACAGATCCTAGGCACTCTTTTGTCCCAATTTTAGCACTTAATGGTTAAATTTTGGGTAAATTATATTTACAGTTCATAATCTTTCATCTTTATAACAATATCATTATTATTTAATTTTATTCGCAGCTATCATTTCGACTCTTTCATTTATTCGCACGGATGATTTCCAAATAATTTGTTGACAATTTTACATTTAGCTTGAATAAATTAAAATAGAAAAAAATAGAAAAATTGATTAAAAAACCGGAGTTAGGATTCTTAACTTTTTCAAAATTATAAAATGGTCTCCTTACATTCTATTATTTAAAACAATTAAAAAAAAAAAGAAAAAAAACTTTATCTTCTTTCCCAACCCACCCCTATTTTGTCTAAATGTTCGTTAGTTAACAAACACTTAAATTCGTGACCTAAATTTAACAAATTTAACACGGACAAAATAGTTTTTTTTTCACATTTTATTATTTAAAATAATTAAATAAAAAATAAAAGCAAAAGGGCAAAAGGACAAAAAAAAAAAAAAAAAACCATGTTCCCCACCCGTAACAAAAATTGGGGGATTTTTCCATCCGATTTCGGACCCAAACTCGAAAATAGATATGCAATATGAATGTACCAGACAAAGAAAAGGATAATTATTAATTATTAGAGAAAGGCCATCGTTCTTGGTGTATAAAAACAAGTGTTCTCATTTATGTAATGATTGAGAATTTCTTTCAAATTTTGGCTGTTTTAAGTCCTTTAGAATGATCTTCACATCTTTTGTTGCACTTTTTTAGACTTCGTTAACAGCTTAAAATCGCATATAAAGAAATAAACCAAGAACTAAAGCAAGAAAAAACACCAAGATTGGTAACCCAATTCAGTCAACAATTGACCTACATCTGGAGGGGGGTAGCCCACACACAAAAGATCCACTAATAACCAAAAAGATAACAACAAAGTTACACTTGTGTGTTAATCTTATCCGATCCAACACACAATAAACCAAATAAGTATTTCTCCTATCTACAGTAGCTCAGGGCTTTTAGAACAGCCTTGAATCCCACTTTGATATCGTGAATACAATGATCTATTGTTTAGATATTGTACTCATGTTCAAAGAACAACATTTCCCATTTTCCCGAAAAGATAAAAGAAAACCCAGAAGAAAAGTAGAAGTAGAAAAAACGGCGGAGAGTTTCTAAACCTTTATTCAGAGAGCAAAATCAAAACGGAGTAGATAAAGAATGCAAATCTTATCTCTCTCTCTGCAATGTTCACATCCTTTTGATTAATTGGGCTTGAGTGGATTCCATGCGTCAGTCCAATTGCCATCCAACAGAAAATGTAACAGACTTGTCTGTAGTTGCACAAGGAGGTTGCACGCTTTTATTTTCAGCAAGGGAACCACGCTTTTATTTCAACAATCTTCACCTTGGTTCACTTTTGATGCTTCTTTAAACTTGGTTATAGTTTATTAATCTCTTGTGCTATTAGACCTCTCCTCATTCCAAATGGCCCAGTTCCTGCAAAAGAATTCATTCATTGTCAATATGTAAAAATTTTAAACAACTTGAAATTTTGCTTACACTTATGGGTTTAGTACCCATGTCAGCAGGATTGTTATCTGTAGAAATTTTCTTCAAGATAATTTCCTTCTTTAAAAGATTTTTTCTAACAAAATGAAACTTAACATCTATATGTTTAGTTCTTTCATGATAAATGGGATTTTTACTCAAGTATAAAAGCACTTTGACTGTCAGAGAATATGCATACATTGTCCTTTAACAAATTTAATTCAAACAGCAAATTCTCAAGCTAAATGCCTTCTTTAACAGCTTGAGTTAAGACAATGTATTCAACTTCAGTACTAGATAAGGCAACTATAGACTGAAGTTGGGATTTCCAACTTATACAATTTTCACCTAACATGAAATAATAGGCAGTAATTGACTTCCTATTATCTTTGTTAGCAGCAAAATCAGAGTCTGCAACCCAACTAGTTTTAACTCTGATTCAGATCTTTTATAACATAGTCCAGTGTTTAAAGATCCTTTTATGTATCTCAGTAGCCACTTAAGAGCTGCCCAATGTGGTTTGCCAGTATTTGACATAAATCTACTAAATAAACTTATTGCAAAAGATAAGTCAGGTCTTGTACTTACCATTAAATACATGATGGATCCAATTACATTTGGATATGGAACTTTATCTATTTCAGCTCTTTCCTCCTCACTTTTAGGAGACTGCTCATTTGACAAAATATATGTGAAGCAAGAGGCACATTATCATGTTTAGAATCTTTTATACCATACTTACTTATTAATTTTTCCAAGTAATGAGATTGAGATATATTCAACTTTGAATTTGATCTATCTCTGGAAATGATCATACCTAACATTCTTTTTGTTCTACCTTAAACTTTCATATCAAATTCAGATTTAAGAACTTGTTTTATTGAATTTATTTAATTAGATTTGGCCCAATAAGAAGCATATCATCAACATAAAGAATCAAATAAATTTCAGAACCCTTTGGGTTATCTTTATTATATAGGCATATATCATAACTACTTCTCTTAAAACCAGTTTTTAGAATGAAATAGTCAAATCTGATATACCATTGCCTGGGGGCTTGTTTGAGAACATACATAGATTTTTTTCAGGTGACAGACTAGCTCACATTTACCTTTTTCTTCAAAGTCTGGTGGTTGAACCATGTAAATCTCATCTTCTAAGTCTCCATGTAAGAAAGCAGTTTCTTACATCCATCTGTTCAAGTTCCCAATCAAATTGAACAACAAGAGCAAGCATTAATCTCATAGTTTTATACTTAACTACAGAAGATAATATTTCATTATAATCAACTCATTCCCTTTGATTGAAAACCTTGGCAACTAATCTAGCTTTGTGCCTTATTGGTTCACTTAGGTTTGATCCTTCTTTGATTTTAAATACCCCACTTATAATTTATCACTTTAAGCTTTTTATTTCTATCAACAAGGACCCAAGTCTTATTTTTATGAAGATAAGATATCTCTTCTTTCATAGCTTCTATCCAAGCAACCGAGTCTTTAGAAGAGACAACTTTTTCATAAGAGACATGTTCTATATTTTCTATTTCTCTTCCAGCATAAAGAAGAAGACTCGTTAATCCTTCAGCAGTATACTTAGGATTAGGTTTCACAATTCTTTTAGCTCTGTCTCTTATGAGTTGATAATCTTGTAAGTTGTTTCTATCAATTTCTTCATCAGAATTAGATTCATCAAATTCAGTAACATTTGGAAGACCGGAAGTATTGTTTTCTGAATCTAGAGTAAGGTCAGGACCATCTGAACTTGAATGATCTATATCAGGGATTGGTTCACAATCAGGTGTAGTTCTTTCCAAGGACTTCACCTCAATTTGAACTTTATCATTTTCTAAATTTGACATAGATTTATGTTTTTCAGTACCTGAATTATCTGCATTCACAACACAAGGCATCTCATTTTCATTGAAAACAACATCCCTACTAATAATCACTTTAACCCCCTTTTTCTCCTTTTAACTAAAGCCTAAACCCTTTAACTCCTTCAAGATAGCCTAAAAAGACACATTTCAGAGCTCTAGGGTCAAGTTTTCCCTCCATTTGGCGTGCATATGCAGCACACCCAAATATTTTTAAGTGAGTAAGATCAGGAGGTTTTCCTTTCCACAACTTTTCGGAAGTTTTGGACTGAATGGTACTAGAGGGACATCTATTTATCAAGTAAACTGCAGTAGCAACGGCTTCTCCCCAAAATCCCTTTGGAACCCCAGAACTGATAAGAAGACATCTGACTTTATTCATGATAGTCATGTTAATCCTTTTAGTTGCTGAAGGGTTTATTTAACTGACCTATGCCTTTGAATACCTTTATCTTTGCAAAAATTGTCAAATTCCTGATTACAGAATTCCAAGCCATTGTCAGTTCTAAGAATTTTTACTCTTCTATCAGTTTGATTTTCAGTCAACTTAACCCAATCTCTAAATTTCTTAAAGGCTTCATTTTTTGCTTTTAAGAAATACACCCAATTTTTTCTGGAATAATCATCAACTATAGAGAGAAAATATCTATTCCCCTCCTCCCATATGTAGGGAAACTTTCAGGTCCCCACAGATCAGAATGGATATATTCTAAAGGAGCTTTAGAGGTATGAGTCCCAATTTTGAAACTTGTTTTAGTTTGTTTTCCTAGAATGCAAGTTTCACAAAAGTCAATTTTTGACACTCTATCTTTGCCTAAAAGATTTTGTTTACTCAGTAAGGAAAAACCATTTTCACTAAAGTGACATAACCTTCTGTATCATAAGATAGAGTGATCAGCCTCAATGTTATACAATAAATCAACATCTCTAGAGATAGTATGACCAAAGAGAGTATATAATCTTCCTTTCTTGACTCCTTTAAAGACAACTAAAGATCCAAAGATTAATTTCATAATCACATCCTTAATTTTGCACTCATATCCCTCATCATCTAAGGCATCCAAAGAAATAAGATTTCTTCTAAGACCAGCAACATGTCTGACTTCTTTTATAGATTTGATGGTTCCATCATGCAATTTTAATTGAACAGAATCTATGCCAACAATAGAGAAAGATTGATTGTTTCCCATGTACACATGCCCACCATCAATTTTTTCATAGCAATTAAAGGCATTTATATCAGGACACATGATATGAGCAACCAAAATCAAGAATCTAATCAATATCATGTTCAACATCAGAAACAGCATAAACTTGCACATTATCAGAAACATTTGCTTGATTTTTAGAATTGTTATCTATTTCTTTATTCTTTCTTTTCCAATCATAACAATCTCTCTTAAAATGACCTAGTTTTCCACAATGATAACATTTTTTGCCACTTCTTGATTTTGACCTAGATTTTTCCTTCTTTTTACCTTTATTACTGTAATTCTAGTTATCCATTTTTTCAGATCTCCCTCTTACAAATAAGTTTTCTTCTTTGTTAGAGGATCTGAAATCTTGTTTAAATTCTAGTTCTCTGGATCTCAAAGCATCAACAATAATAGTGATAGATAAGTCATTTCTACCATATTTTATCACATTTTTTACTTCTTTAAAATGATCAGAAAAAAAGTTTAACAAAATAACAGATAAATCTTCATCATCAAACTTTTTATCAACATTGGACAGATTTTGTACAAGTTTGTTGAAATCATCAATATTTATATCAAGATTCTTTGAGGGATCCATTTTGAAACTAAAGAGTTTTTCAAGAAGATAAACCTAATTTGTCAAGGTTTTAATCATAAACAAATTATCTAATCTTTTCCAAAGTTCCACATATGTTTTTTGTTCAGTAACTTGTCTCAACACATTATCAGTTAAATGCAGAAAGATTGAACTATAAGCAATTTCATTCATTTCAAGTATAGCATCTGGTTTTGCTTTAAGAGTTTCTGAGTACCCTTCAGGGTCTCCTAAAGCTTTTGAGACACAATGTTGTATTATAATGACTTTCATTTTTTGTTTCCACAAAGAGAAGTCCCACTTTTCATCGACCTTTTTAAGTTTGACCTTCGAACACATAACAGATCCTGTAAAAGGGTGAATTTCAGGAAACAAAGGTCTTAAGAATATTTTTAACCAAAAGAATAGAAGTTTAACAAAAGTACAGAACTATAAATTTCAACAAATAAAATAGTATTAAAAAACATGCTAATTTCTGAAGAGATAAGGTCTAATACATTTTGTCAAACAAGAACTTTTAAGCAAATCAATTTTGTATACTAGTATCATAAAAGGATTTCATATTAGACAGCCAAAACGTACAAACCACATGCAATAGATGAAAGAAGGATTAGAGTTTACCATAGCCTTCACTAATAACCAAGAAGTTAACTGAACCTCCAAAAAAGTTGTTCAACCGTCTGATTTTGGAAAAACTCCCAAATCTGGTTTCAAGAACTTACTTATCTTTACAGATCCTTTTAGATCTAGTCAGCGAACACCAGATTTAAGCCCATAGGACTCTTACTTAGCCCATAAACAAGGCTCTGATACCACTGTTGCGCCTTTTTGGACTTTGTTAACAACTTAAAATCCTAGATAAAGAAATAAACCAAGAACTAAAGCAAAAAAAAAAAAACACCAAGATTGGTAACCTAGTTCAGACAACAACTAACCTACATTTGGGGGGCTCAGTGAGTCAACTTAGGCACAAAAGATACACTAATAACCAAGAAGATAACAACAGAGTTACACCGGTGTGTTAATCTTGTCCGATCCAACACACAATAAACCAAATAAGTATTTCTCCTATCTACAGTAACCCATAGCTTTTAGAACAACATTGAATCCCACTTTGATACTGTGAATACAATGATCTATTGTTTAGATATTGTATTCATGTTCAAAAAATAACATTTCCCCTTTCTCCGAAAAGATAAAAGAAAAGCCAGAAGAAGAGTAGAAGTAGAAGAAACGGCAGAGAGTTTCTAAACCCTTATTCAGAGAGCAAAATTAGAATGGAGTAGAATAAAGAATGCAAATCTTATCTCTTTCTACACTGTTCACATCCTTTTTATTAATTGGGCTTGAGTGGATTTCACGCGTCAATCCAAATGTCATCCAACAAAAAATGTAACGAATTTGTCTATAGTTGCATAAGGAAGTTGCACGCTTTTATTTCAACATCTTTTATATACAAAGCTACAATTTTTAAATTTCTTATCAATGCAAAAGACAACCACAGGAGATGTGCTAAGTAACCTTTTTTTTCATATGCAAAGTGTGATTCTAGGAAAAGGAATCAAATAACACCACATGATTTGGTTTTGCGATCTTGTTTTTGCGCAAATCTGATTTCGCAAAAACGAGGGAGAACTTTTAGGCCCAAACTTTGGTGAAATTGGGGGGAGAAATCCCCCCGATTTTGTGGGATGGGGAAAGAAGGTGAACTTTTTTTAATTATTTTAAATAATTGAATATAAAGAGACTATTTTGTACTTTTGAAAAAATTAAAAAAAAATCAACTTCAATTTTTTTTATTAAATTTTCTATTTTTAACCATTTTATTTTATTTAATCTAATGGTAAAATCGTTAAAAAAATTATTTGGAGACCATTTGTGTAAATAAAATTAAATAAAAATGATATTGTTATAAAGTTGAAAAAAATGGAGATTGTGAGTATAATTTATTCTTAAATTTTTAACACCAACGTTTAATATCTATGAAAAATGCATTCTTGGTCTGGTTTTCTTAAATCGGATCAAACCAAGTTCCAAATTAAAATTTTTCACATGGAACCGATTGGTTCGTATCCAATGTAGGAATGATTTTATGTTCTAACCAAATAGGTTTTAATTTTTCATTTGATTCGAAATTCTCTAGAGATTGTTCCCAAAATTTCTTTCACTCTATACTAGTCATGATGTAGGTGGCTATAAGATCAAGAAATTGATTCATCGGGTCAAAGCCAAACCTCCCACTTATAGCTATACGCCTTTAACAAAGAAATCAAAGAATTGAAATGTCAAATGAAACTGTTTCGCGCAGAAAGTGTGTCATTCGCTAACAATTAAAGGATTCAGACGATGTGTAAGGGACGCCAAACCTTTTGAGACAAAGTCCCAACAAGGGGTGTTTGATTTATGAAGATTACAATAGTGACAAAGGATGAAAAAGCAAAATGAAATGCCTCCAAGGGGCACAAGCACACTAGAATTCACTGTAAAGAAATATTTAAGACTAAATGAAATGAAATTACATTTCTCTGTTTTTTGAGAGTTGTCTTCCTGTCTTTTGTCATTCAATCTTCTTTCTTTTATATTTTGCCAAACGGTTTTACCACACGTTTTCCTTCAATCTTGCATAAAAACTTCTCGTCGCCCAGCTTCTACCTCATCGCCCAATAACTACCCATTTCTTCTATAATGATTCAACTGTTTGTAACTCCCCATGATAATTCAACTGCTTGTAACTCCTTCATGATAATTCAAATGTTTGTAACTCCTCCATGTTTGTAACTCCTGACAACGTGGGAAAAATGATAAGAGAAGAAGAAAAACTGCTTATGAACAGTTACTCTTATGCAGTGATTGACCATTCTAATCGCCCAACGCCCTGGGCGTTTCTGATCTGGGCGATGTCCATTTTGGGCCCTACCTGGCCTGGATAATTTCCATTGGGCTTATATACAAATTTACCTGGGCATCCGTTGGGCCTGGACGACATATATTTCTAGGCCTATATGCTTGGGTACTTTTTATGGGCCTATATGTACAATTTTTCTTAAGTCTCTTTTTAGGCCCTTGTTATTTCGTATGTCAACAGTTACCCCCCCAATATGGCTTAATTAACATAATCACTTATTAATTAGCCATATTCACTTGGTGGCGTTCCATCTACTGAAAAAGTGTTTGGCGCCTTAATTCTGAAATCCTAAGAGCACGATTTATATAAACCCCAAAAAGGCGCCATTACCAATGACCACGTCCGGCCCCCATCACATCGCTGTCCCTTTTCTCCCTCTATAAAAAGGACACTATTCATTCATCTTTTCTTTAACTCTCACTTACCTTCCTAAACTGATCATCTCTCTTGCAATCCTCTTGTCCATTCGCTGAAACCATGTCGACGTCCAAAGCTTCTTCAAACAATAGCATTACTTTCGAAGATTTCCAGGACCTCCTAACTAAACCTTATGTAAACCCATCGAATCTTCTACCCTCTAGGCCTGATATGAACGAGTTCTATTTGGGCCCGTCGTTCAGGGATGCAGACTCCATTGGGCGACTGGCTACGGCCCAATTTTTCCCTTGCACCCAAGAACCTCCTTTCTTGGACCCATTCTCGTTGAAGCCAATCCGCGAGAAAAGCATTCGCACATGGCCAAAATCTGATACCACCTTCCGTCTCTGGCATGCGCGTATGATGAAGCATGCCCCCACGAAGGCGCTTTTTGATCGTGCCAGGATCTCTGATCTTTTGGAAATTGCCACACGTCCCCCGTTCTGTGACCCAGTTCTTTTCCCAATCGCCCTAAGCTTCTGGTCTTCCGAGTACAATACCTTCATTTTTTCTCTTGGCCCAATGTCAGTTACTCTAAGGGACGTTGGTGCTTTGGTCAATCTTTCTCCTCTGGGCGATACCATTTCTCCTGCCATACTGATATCCTCCCTCGCTCCAAGGTTTGATAAGAAGTATACGGACTCCTATTCAGGCATGTAGGAGCTTTATGACAACACGGGCAAAGATCCCACTCATGCAGAGCACGTAGCCTTCCTCCAAATTTGGCTGTGTAGGTACATTCTTTGTGTTCCTAGTCTTAAACCTTCCATGGCCTATTTGCCCATTACCCATGAGTTGGCTCTTGGTAGGTCTTTAAATCTCTGCTATTTGTTTCTGGCCGCCTTCTATAGAGGTATGGCCTACCTTCAACATCAGCTTAGGACCAATGCTTCTCCTACTGGAAGTGGGCCTCTTTGGGTCGCTCAATTGTGGTTGAGAGCATATTTTCCACAACTTGGTGTTCCTTCAATTCCTCCTAGGCTGGTGAATTGTTACGGGCTAGTTATCAACCAATTAGCTCCCATTGATACGTCTAACCGGGACGTCTTCACATTCTTTTATAATTTAAACTCAATTCCCTCTTTCTTTCCCTTCTCCGTTCATCAAGTCCCAGTCTATGTCCAACCCCCTCTTACTTTGAACGAGGTAAGTAATGTCTTGCCCGTTTGGGTCCAATACTTGACTGGGCGAGAATTGTTTCATGACATTCTCACGGGCACCAATGCCAAGGCTGGGGTTGAGGTCTATGCTCCCCAGTTCTTTGGCCGACAGCTTAGTTTGGCCCCTTCCTCCTTGTTACTCAAAAAGTTTTCAAGAACGCTTCCATACCATCACTAAAGTAGAAGCACATGCTATAGATGGGCGTAATGCTTCTCTGATGAATGGGTTCTCTTTGGCTCCTTTCAATCCCACTTTGACCGTCCATCTCCTTTTTGAACAGTTTTGGCCTTCGGTGAAACGTAGATTCTTCACTACTAATGTCAACCATGCATTCCATACACTTGAGGGGTCAGGGTCTTCCAGAACTTCCATTTCTTCTACTCCGATTCCTATCCCTGCTGTACATATATCTGTTAAACAACCTGCTCCTTCGTCTTCTCCTGCAAAATCTTCGACAATGCGTACTAGACGTTCTGCTGCAATTTCCATTCAATCCAGTTCTCCTCTGGCCCAAACTGGAGTTGCGAGAGGTGCATCCAGCCGTAAACGGCTAGCATTGGACCCATCAGATCAGGCTGATGATGAAAGTGATGACGATGATGGTGCTCCTCCTATGACCAGGAGAAAGGTAATATGATTTTCCCTCATTTAAAGAACCCTTTAGTATGAATATTGATATTCTCTTTGTATTCTAAACCAGAAGGGGGTCACTTCTCTTTTGAAAGATTCTACGTCACCCGACCCTTCAATTCTTCGATCCTCCGAGCCATCCGTAGAAGTGGATTTGCCTGAAGAGGGATTTGGAGACCCAGCTGCTTCGATCGCCCAGACAGTTGAAGAATCTCCATCATTTCAGGACGTTTCCCCTCCAGGTGTAGAACCGGATGGTAATATGTGCATATAGTTATAACATTTTCCTAATTCTACCATTTGACATGGCTTTACTCTTGAAGCACTTATCATCATTCGTCCCTTTGCAGAAAGACCAATTGATTTGCCGGTTGTACCAGAGCCAGCACGTTCAGATAAGGATGAATCTTCGCAGGCGGTCAAATCGCCCAGTGGCACACTTCCTCCTTCTTCCTCCAAGACCACTAATGAGGTAATTTTTCTTTCGATTTCCCTTACTTTGCTTATTTCCATAAAGACACTAAGTAATCGTTTTTTTACCTTTACAGGATGCTGATACCATCTTGCGCTCTATTCAGGACCTGTTTACGTCATGGGAACAAGTAAAGGCTAGTCAGACCGCTCGTTCGTCTTCGGCCAGTCGTCCTTCTTCTGCCTCTGGTACTTTTTCCATAGAGAACATGAACATTCTCAAGCAGGCAGTACTTGAATACACTTCCTTCATGGACATGGATATCTCACACGCCAGTGCTGCTAACCACCGAGATAGATTTGAGCGTTTAAGCACCCAAATGGCTCAAGCACTTGAGCTTCCCTCGCTCAAACTCTCCACGGATCTCAAGTTATCTTTGAAGGTCATCCATCAGGAGATAAGCGCGCTGTTGGCCAAAAATGTGGAGCTCAAAGCCAAGAAAACTCAATACATCGATGCTATGACTAAAAAGGAATCTCTTCACCAGGAAATCGATCAAGCCAAAAACAATCTGAACGAGATTTCTTCCGAGGTCATGGTTGAGGATTCTTTGATGATGAGTTTGGCTGATCAGATGAAAGAAATTCAAGAAAAGATGGACGACTGTAAGGCCAGGCTGGCAGCCAAGAAGCGCAATGCTTCCCAAGAAGTTGAACGGGCTAGATCCTTGCTTGAGCGTTATTCAAGTCTAGAAGTGGACGATGGAATCATGGATGAACTATCCGCCGCTTCTGTTGAACAGCGCGATGAGTGGGATAAACTTAGAGAGCAGATGCGCTCTATTTGGGGTAGGATGTAATTAAGATCTTAACGTTTTAAAGGACAACTTTTGTTTTATTAAATTTCCCTTTTGTAATGGTAGCCAATCATGGCAACCAAATTATCCGATGAAATGAATAGCTTTATTCGTTTATAAAACTATGTCCTTTAATGTTAAACTTTTAATCGTTCAAAATCCCAAACTGACGGAACGTACTTCTTCAAATATTTGCCATTAATAGATCTCATGTGCCTCATACCATCCAAATTTTCTAAATGATATGCCCCATTTGGTAATACCTCTTTAACTCTGTATGGTCCTTCCCAATTTGGTGACTACTTCCCAAACTTTGGATTACTACTATCCAATAGGAGTATTGTTTTCCAGACCAAATCCTTCGTGCTAAAACATTTGGCTATAACCCTTTTATTATAATACGAAGCCACTTGTCTCTTTTGAATTTGCAACCTATCTAAGACGCTCAACTTTAACTCGTCTAATTCTAATAAATTCTGAACGAGTAATTCAGTATGCTCATCTTCATCTATACTATTTTGCAAACGTACTCTAATCGATTGCACATTAATTTCTATAGGCAGCACTGCTTCTTGCCCATAAGTTAACTGGAAAGGAGTTACTTTAGTACTAGATCGCGGAGAAGTTCTATAGGCCCATAACGCTCTATTCAAGCACTCATGCCAATTTCTAACATTTTCGCCTATCATTTTCCTTATGATACTTTTTAAAACCTTATTTGACGATTCCGCTTGGCCGTTGGATTGGGCGTAATAAGGTGTAGAGTTTGCCAATTTGATTCCAAACTCGCTCAGAAATTCTTTCACTTGACTCCCATTCAAAGAAGTTCCATGATCCATCACTACAGTTTGAGGTATTCCAAATCTATATACGATGTGATCACGAATGAACTCCACGACACTTCCTTGAGAGATTTCTTTTAAAGGTATCGTTTCTACCCATTTAGTGAAAAAATCCGTAGTGACTATTACAAAGGTGTGTTGTTTGGACGATGGTGGGTAAATTTTGCCTATCAGGTCTATCACCCAACACTTGAATGGCCATGGTTTAATAATAGGTACCATTTCCCTTGCTGGCACTCTTTGGATTGGGCCATGTTTTTGACACTCCAAACAACTTTTGGCATACTGAACGCATAACTCGCCCATTTTAGGCCAGTAGTACCCACTCCTGATAATCAACCACCTCATCTTTTGGCCAGCTTGATGTGCTCCACACACTCCTTCATGCGCTTCGGCCATAACCACTTTAGCTTCTTGCAAACTTATGCACTTCAAAAGTACACCATCTGAGCGTTTCTTATATAATTCTCCCTCAACCATCAAATAGTTCAGTGAGCGTAATTTTACCTTCCTATCGCTCTTCTTATCGGGTTCTTCCAAGAATTTTTGTATTTCTTCTCTCCAATCTATTGTGTCTCTATTCTGTATATAATGCACATTAAACTCCTTTGCCCTTCTTTGAACTACAGGCAATATCGTTCCATACTCACAAGCAGAATCGTTATTTAACATCTTTGAATAACCCGATGCCATTTGGGCCAGCTCATTTGCCAAATCGTTATACATTCTATTAACGTATTGAAGCTCCACTTGGTCGAATTTGTCCAAGAGCTCTTGAGCGATGCCATATTGACTTATGACTGAATCACTTTGGCATTTGAAATCGCCATTTAATTGATAAATTACTAATTGAGAATCACCTCTGATAAGCACGTTTTTCGTCCCTAAATCTAATAATAGCTCTAAACCGACAATCAATGCTTCGTATTCTGCTTGATTATTAGTACACATTTCGGTCAGGGCAAAAGCAAACTTGTAACAAACCCCTAGTGGGTTTATTAGCACTACCCCTACTCCTGCACCCCCATCAGTCTTTGAGCCGTCAAAGTATAAAATCCAGGGTTTCAGCTTGAGAAAATTTACTTCTAGTTCAATTTCTTTAGGCACGTCTAAGCATGGATGATCGGTCAAAAAGTTAGCCAATGCTTGATTTTTGACCGCCTTTTGGAGAATGAACTGTATTTCAAATTCTGATAGTGCTAAGGTTCAAAGACCAATCCTTTGATGCAAAACAGGACGAGAAAACATGTACTTAACTAAATTTACTTTAGAAATTAAATAAATAGTTACAGGCCGCAAGTAGGCCCTTAATTTAGTACATGTAAAATATAAAGCAAGACATAATTTTTCAATAGCAGAATAATTACATTCACATGCAGTTAATCGCCTACTAAGGTAATATATCGCCCTTTCTTCTCCAAACTGATCATCTTGGGCGACTAGTCCAGCTATTGATTCCTGCTCGGCCAATATATAAACTTTCATTGGCCGTCCTTGGATAGGTGAAACTAACACTGGCGGATTTGATAGATATGTCTTCAGGCTATGAAAAGCCTCTTGATGCTCTTCCTTCCAGACGAAGTCGTCCTGATTTTTCAACTTCAAAAGAGGCGAAAAAGCTTTCGTTCGCCCTGCACAATTAGAGATGAAACGTCGTAAAAAGTTCACTTGTCCCAGGAATTTTTGTAATTCTTTTTTGTTCTTAGGTGGTTTGGCCTGTAAAATGGCTTTCGCTTTATTTTTATCAAGTTCAATCCCTCTTTCATGCACTAGGAACCCTAGGAAATTTTCTGCATTAACACCAAATGCACACTTCAACGGGTTCAATTTTAATTTATATTGTCTCATCCGTTCAAATGAACGTTTCAGTTGTTGGAAATGGTTTTCTTCTTTCAACGATTTAACCACTATTTCATCAACATAAACTTCAACAAATTTTCCTATCATGTCATGAAATATTAAATTCATCGCCCTTTGATAAGTGGCTCATGCATTTTTTAAACTAAAAGGCATGACCACCCATTCAAAACATCCTAGAGCACCTGGGCATCTGAATGCAGTTTTATGTACATCTTCTTCAGCTATATAAATTTGGTTGTATCCTGAATATCCATCTATAAAGGAATACATCACGTGTCCGGCAGTTGAATCTACTAAGGAATCTACCGTTGACATTGGATACTCATCTTTGGGCGTTGCTAAATTCAAATTTCTGAAATCAATGCAAACCCTAATACTACCATTTTTCTTTGATACATGCACAATATTAGATAACCATTCAACATATCTGGCCGTCCTGATAAAACCTGCCTTTAACAATCGTTCTATTTCTTTCTTTACTTCGGGCAATACATTAGGAGCAAAGTGTCTGGGGGACTGCTTATGCGGTTTAAAATGTGGTTTGGTTGGCAGCCTATGTTCTACCAAATCTTTATCTAACCCAGGCATGTGTTCATATTCCCAAGCAAAACAATCTTTGTACTCTTTTAACAAAGCGATTAACTGGTTACTTACCTCTTTGCTAAGCATCTGACTGACAAACGTTGGGCAATCTTCTCGTTCATCTCCAATATTCACTTTCACCAAAGGATCTTGTGCTTGAGCGTGCCCGGTCTTCATAACTCCTATCACATCATCGTCCAGGCTCCTTGTATTGATATCTTCTGCATCCAAACAATCTACCTTGTTAACTTCTCGGCCAATATTCTGTTCTAACTCGAACACTGCTAACTTGTTCTTTAAAATTTTTAAAGCCGTTTCCTTTTTTATTTCTCCTTCGTACCTTTTCTTGAAAGCTATTGACTTGGCTTCGATATCCTGAAAGCTAACCACTTTCTTCAACATTTATTGAATATATTTTTTGCCAATCATTGGCTCTTCAAGGGCCACTATGTTTGGCCTCATTTGATCGAACATTTCAGTAAATGCATCTACTGATAACGGCTCCTCGCTCTGCGCGATGATCTGAGTTTCTTCGCCATCTTGGACTACTATCACAGGTCCATAATTTCTTTCATACATGAACTTCTCGATCGAGTTCGCTTCTATAACAAAAGGTCTATGATCTGCTTGCACCACCTCTGCCTCACCTTTATCGTTCCAAAAAACTAGACATTGATGGAGCGACGAAGGTATACAACGATTTTCATGAATCCAGTCTCTTCCTAACAACACATTGTAGCTAGTCGGCCCGTCTATTACAAAGAATACCGTGGTTTTGGTCATAGTTCCTACTGCCACGTCTAAAGGCATTACTCTTTTGGCCGAAGTCGCACCGCCATTGAAGCTCGTAAGAATAACTTCAGTAGGGATCAAATCGCTCTCCGTCTTTGCAAATTTCTTTATCATTCTGGATGGAATGGTATTAATAGCGACCCCATTGTCGATGAGAACTTTGGCTACTGGGATGCCATTGACTAAGGCCTTTACATAAAATGGTCTCAAATGTTTGGTTAAATTGGCCGTTGTCTTTTTAAAGATGACCTTTTCAGTCGCCTCTATCTCTACCCCTTGTTTTCCATCGTCTTTTAGATCAACTTGCTGCTTCCCATCTTCTTTTGGATCGAATTGCTGTGTCAAGTTCACGTGCAGCATCTCGCACTGATCTTCTGCGCCGGGTTCCTGAGTTTCTATGTCGCCCATTTCTTGCCAACCTGTAGGGGGTGGCAAAATCATCGGAGGTGGTCCATACTTTTCAGAGCGTGGTACCCTTATTTTTCTCTTAGGCGTTCCGTATAACTCGTAATAATCAAAAGATCGCCCAGACGGTTCACCCAACAAATCTACTTCTCGGACGCCTTCTTGATATAGCTGCTTTAGCAGATTGTTATATGAAACTCCTCTTTTTCTTCTTTCTGATTCTAAGTCAATCTCTTCTTCCACATCGGTCAAGTCATCATCTTCTTCTTCCTCTTCACATATACCTCCAGAGGTTTGCCCGAGTTCTCCTTCACATTCCAACGTCCATGCTTCCTCCTCCTCATCGTCTTGTGTCTCATCATCCCCTTTACTTTTAAACTCATTGGCAAGCAAATAATTATTAGCCAATATTGGGGGCAAAGAACCAAATTGAATGGTGATGGATTGTCCTGGATCATCTTCATCTTCGTCTTTGCTGCGTCTTTCAAATTTCGACCTACCAGAAGAATCTTCCGACAAATCTTCTGTTGAATCGTTCACATTATGTTCTTTCTCATCTTCAAGATTTTCCTTAGCAACAGCGTTGGAGAAATTGGGCAGTTTGGGACGTATCATCTCTTGTTGCTGTCTCATCATTCGTCCATAATTTCTCTGATGACGTCTTTGCTGTGTCCTAGTCATTTGATCAAAGGGTATTACCCTTCCCGCACTATATTGGAATGAGTGACATACATTCGATCGATGGGGCTGTGGCCTGAACGTTCTATTGTTGAGCACCGGCCTGTCGTTGTACATCGGCCTGCCATCATACATCGGTCTGACCTGTCTTTCAAAAGGAGGCCGTGATACATTTCGTCCTTAAATAGGCTGGAAATTTTGGGTCACGTTTGGATGATTGCGATGCCCTCATACTTCCATTTTCTCCTCATCTTCATCTATTTCTCTACTACATCTAGCACACAACACTCTTTCGTTCCTTTCAACTTCTTTACCTTTGAGACGTTCGAACACACTGGAATGCTGTTCAAGATCTTCATTTCCATTATCAACTACCAATTTGAATTTAGGTAAACCATTTTTGAAACCTGCTAACAACATATTGACTCCTAGTAGCCGCAGAAAAGGATTCTCATCCACTGCCATCTTCTTTTTAGCTTCAAAAGTGATTCGCCCTGATTCAATGGCATCCTGTAATACATGACCAAAAACCAAACAATTATTAGTTGTATGAGACCATGCATTATGCCACTTACAATATTTTTTATCCTTAACTTGCTCAGGATTTGGCAATTTGTGCTTATCGCTCAGTTTTATTTGTTTGTCTTTATACAATCTATCAAATATAGTATCTGCTTTGGTTATATCGAACGAAAACGTTCTAGCCTTCTTGCTTGTATCTCTTAGAGGCTCATTTTTCGCCGTCGTCCCTGAGTTAATTATTAACGGGCATGCATAAGCATCTCCTTTAATCAATTCGGCCAGACATATTTCGGTTTGATCATAATATTCATCTACCATATGAACGTCGAAGTTTGGATCTCTATAATAAGTCCCTTTGCTAGAATTTTTCATTTGTTCTTCTTCCCTTATCAAACGCTCATACCTAATCACATTGGCCGTTAATTGGAAGAGATCAGGAAACTCCCTATCCTGAAATTTCTTTTTCAAGTCGAAACTTAAACAACTCTGAGCGATCTTAACAAACTCTTTTTCAGGTAAGGGCACGAAGCATTTACTCCTAGCAGTCTTAAATCTTTGAAGGAAAACTTCCGCCCATTCAGTTGGCATTTGACGTAAATTCGCCAAATTGGCCAAGGTAACTTCAGATTCAGTTTTATAGAATTGGGCATGGAACAACTGCTCTAATTGTTGCCATGTCTGAACAGAGTTCGCTGGTAAATTTATGAACCACGAAAAGGCTACCCCTGTTAGCGAACTAGGAAACAACCTTATTTTATGATAATCACTTACTTCATCACATTGCAGTGTAAATCGCCCTATATGTTCCAATGTTGAGACCTCTCCTAAACCTGTGAATAGTGAAAATTCCGGCACTTTATATCCTCTAGGCCACGGATAGGCTTGGTCTATCCAATCGGGATATGGCTTCCTATAGGTCGGCCTAATGAAAGGACGCATTCCAAAAGCCATCTGATCTTGCATTATCTCGGTGATTTGGTTTCTTAAAGCCATGTTAGGATCGTACGGGACTCCTATAGGTTGATTCACAGGTGGGATCATCTGAGGTCTATTGTTTAACCCTGGGTTTGTGGCCAAATTACCATTATTCAAGGTATTATTGCTATTTACTTGGACATTTGCCCCTTCGCTAACACGTGTTGCGTTATGTCCTATATTTGGCATATTTTCTCTTGCGTTCGGGCTACCCCCCAAGTTGGATGATCCCACATTATGACCACTCAAATTGGCCATGCCGCCTCCACCCACATTTGACGTCGATGGTATAAAAGGCGTTTCTATTCCCTGACTAGGATTCATGGGGTTCATTGTCGGTGAATTGTGCCCCACAACCGTCCTGGCTTGGAAATGATTCTCTATATTTGACAAATTTGGTTGACATGTCTGGCCTACTAACCTAGTCATAAGTTTATTCAAAGTACTTAATTGTTTGGCCATGTTGTCATAATGCACATTTTCAGTTTGAACAAATTTTTCCATATTATGAACATTTTGCAGGCTTACCTGTCCCACGACATCTTGTGTGAGTTCGCCAAGTAACGCGCGCATGGTTCGTGGACTCAATTCCGTCAACTATTCATAACGGCTTTGATTTTGTCCCTTCGTTGCTGGTGTATTTTGCTGTTCTTCATATCGCTCGATCACGGATTGAATTCGCTGGCTTGCTGGTTCCTTATCTGAGTTCTTGTGAGGCATATTGTTCCACGTTCTTGTATCTTCTAACACCAAAAGGGTCCCACTGGGCGTGCCAAAATTGTTTCGCGCAGAAAGTGTGTCATTCGCTAACAATTAAAGGATTCAGACGATGTGTAAGGGACGCCAAACCTTTTGAAACAAAGTCCCAACAAGGGGTGTTTGATTTATGAAGATTACAATAGTGACAAAGGATGAAAAAGCAAAACGAAATGCCTCCAAGGGGCACAAGCACACTAGAATTCACTGTAAAGAAATATTTAAGACTAAATGAAATGAAATTACATTTCTCTGTTTTTTGAGAGTTGTCTTCCAGTCTTTTGTCATTCAATCTTCTTTCTTTTATACTTTGTCAAACGGTTTTACCACACGTTTTCCTTCAATCTTGCATAAAAACTTCTCGTCACCCAGCTTCTACCTCATCGCCCAGTAACCACCTCGTCGCCCAATAACTATCAATTTCTTCCATAATGATTCAACTGTTTGTAACTCCCCATGATAATTCAACTACTTGTAACTCCTTCATGATAATTCAACTGTTTGTAACTCCTCCATGTTTGTAACTCCTGACAACGTGGGAAAAATGATAAGAGAAGAAGAAAAACTACTTATGAACAATTATTCTTATGCAGTGATTGACCGTTCTAATCGCCCAACGCAATGGGCGTTTCTGATCTGGGCGATGTCCATTTTAGGCCCTACCTGGCTTGAATAATTTCCATTGGGCTTATATACAAAGTTACCTGGGCATCCGTTGGGCCTGGACGACATATATTTCTAAGCCTATATGCTTGTGTACTTTTTATGGGCCTATATGTACAATTTTTCTTAAGTTTCTTTTTAGGCCCTTGTTATTTCGTATGTGAATAGAAACCATTAAATATATATATATATATATATTGAAAAACCATTGAATTAATTGAAGCAATTCAATGTAAAACAAAATATATTAAGTTCAGTATATGTAAACTTTCGAGAATCACAAGAATTCCTAGCAACCCGTCTCCCATTTTCAACAACAAACAAAACACAAATAACTTATCTTGGGGCTCACTCGAGTCAATGCCCGAACCACAAATCGCTTGGTGCAAAATCAAAAAAAGGAACACATTGCACCCGAAACTTCACGAGGGTTCAACAAAAAGTTTCATTCTTGACTCAAATCCGTACCAAGATTTTCTACCTCAAACCCGAGACGTTTATCTCTTCATTCCATATATCAATGGCAATTCTGCTTCTACAAAAAAAAATGTACCATATGTATGTTACAGGCTCAGTAGAGTTTCACGCACATCAGTTGCACTGGAGGCCGGATTTGATGCCCTGAAGTGTGCGAGCGATGAGGGAATTCACAGTGTCAATTGACTCCGTTGTTAGCTTGGCAGCAGGTGAGCTATTCACCAATATCTGGAATCCTAAAGTAAGTAATGAGCCACTACTGCCATCACCACTGCCTTCATCGCAGTCGATAGGCCCACCAGAAATGGGAAAACAATCTGGAACAATTGCAAATCCCGATGGCAATAAATCCACACAGGAAGAATCACCCCCGGCCATAACCACATTCATTGCTTCAGTGTTGACAGCCGCGTGTACTACAAGTGATCCTGAAACATCGGTGCATGTTTCTTGCAAGATGAGCATGCTGACCTGATTAGCACTGACAGGAGCCTGAAAGTTGAATTACACGATGACAACCCGAAACGAGAGAATTTGTACAATAATTGTACTTGGGAGCAGTAATGTTTTAATAAAATGCGGGGAAATTTGCAGCGGAGGTTCCCTTTGATAAATATAGCACTTGGCCGGGTTCCCATTAAATCTTTTAAGGCCTTTAGGCTCCCAACCTTTGCACAATTAGGCACATAGCTCCACATGTGCAAGGCATGTGCCATTTTAACAGAAATGCTGGATGGGAACCAAAGTGCTCGTCTTAGCAAAGGATGGGGATCCCAGCAGCAAATTTCCCTAAAATGCATGACCACTCACACTAGTACGAAGAAGAGAGATGCTATTGAAAAGGTCTTGGCCCTTGGGAATATGCAGCATCCGTTGCATGGAACCATCTTGAGATAAGACGTCCCAATGGCCTCTTGTTTTTTCATTCTGCAAGAAGCCAAATAGACGTTGACAAGATACCGGCAACCAAACAGTAATCACGGCACTCAACACGGTACCTGGAGGCTCCCCCAGGTTACCAATGCTCTCCCGCATCATCAACTTGATATTGTCAGCATTTCCAGCTTGAACTACTTCCCACTTGTGCACCGTTGCACAAACACCGGTGCAGAAGTTACGAGTCATGCGTTGTGCTAGCTCTCCTATACTCCTCCTAGCAGCTGGATTAAGTACTGATATATACATAGAATGCATCAGTATCAAGTATTATGGTGTTTTCTTTATATAAAACCTTCAACAAGGACGGAGTTTTATCGATGTGAAAAAAAGAAAAACAAAGTACAAACTCAGGAGCTATAGAACATGAAAATAAAAAAGTAGACTTGACGAGTGACCAGGAGCTATAGAACAATTAAGAGACCCTATTTTGAATATCATGTGCATGCTTTGCACTTTGAACATCCAGTATTAGAAAAAACAGTTTAAATAGAACACCTGTATGATCTCCACTGTGGATTGTAGAGGATGAGATTGCAGCCAAGTACTCGCATTGTCTTTGTAGGCTGGCGACCCACTTTTGTGCACCAAAGCCCAATCCGGAACTCAGTAATGGTCTATATAATTGATGGACGACATTGGCATTATATTCTGTGTGTTCAACCCAGGTAACCTGAAACTTTTTTTTTCAAGTTAACAACCTTTCTTTACAAAAAAAATAAAAAAAAAGAAAGAAAGAGAAGAAAAGACGGAATGCTATCCAGAGAATTTAAACAGTAAAAACAATGATATTTAATTTCGCAGCCCTAAAGAGAATTCTTTGCACATAACTAATCAAGTCCATAGAAGCAATGGTATAGCATTCTAAATTATTCTTCAGTTACATCTTTTAACAAATTTCCAGCTGATATTTGAACTTGCATTGAAATTGCGCAAGCATGTGACGACAAATATCGAATTGATTTTCATACTTGTATGCAAACTGCACAAGTAAATGCACAACTACAATAAGGTTGTCAACCATAAGGTCCATAACACTCACGGGTCACAGACCCACAGCATCGTAGTAGGATTCATATACTACGTGCAATTTATAAGCAATACTTGGTGCATGTTTGGCTAAGCTTAAGAAATTTACTTATAAGTTTTAAAATAAATAATTTAATTTTTTAGTCAAAGTTGTAAATAAGTTGCTTAGTTTTAAAGTAAAGTAATTTTATTTATTTGTAAGAAAAAAAAGTAAAATATCCAAATATGTTGGAAACAAAAAATTACCTAAAAGCTAAATGTAATAAGTTTGACTAACTTTTAAGCTTACTCAAACATGCTTAGTAGAGAATTGTCACACATGCACGGGGAGGGGGGGAGAGAGAGAGAGAGAGAGAGAGAGTACGGAAATTACTTATCTTGAAGTCAAAGTTAGATGATGTAAGACATGGCAAAATATTGGTACCAAAAAAAAAAAATAAATAAATAAAAGGCGTGTTTATATTTGTAATCAAACAATATGGAATTTGACGACGGACATAATCCATCTCTCATTCACAGAACTTCCCTTTAGAAAACATATTAGTATATAACAAGGTAAGTAGATTCCATCACTAAATTATCTTGAGCGAAGAAGAGTACAAAATAAGATTGCATCAAGGAAACAACAAATCGTACATCTATGTGGGAGAGAAAAAGAATCAGTGCAAGAGACAGGAATAGAATCATAATGTATAATACATAATTAGAGTCCCGAGGTCATTATTGCAAACATGTGGATACCTTCAGCTCTAAACTGGCAATAAACAACTTAAGTAGGCACTAAAAATCCTAGCTTAATTTCATGTTATACAATACTCTATACTAAGGTTCAGACTCATGGGCCAAAATTCTGAAAGTGCATTTGAATAATATCAAACAATATCAAAGTTTAAGGGCTTGTTCGGTAGAGATTTTTTTGAGAAAAAATGTGTTTTTTTGGTTACTTTTTGACTTTTTGACTTTTTTTGTAGTGTAAAAAGAGTTGAAAAGTCAAAAATTGTAGGCAAAAAAATAGATTTTTTGGGGAAAAAATTCTACCGAACATGCTCTAAGATGGTTTGCTATCCACATGACAGGAGTGTCCGTGCTTTAGACCTGAAAATAGCCCTAGTCTGAGATTGGAAACCCTAAAGGCTAGAGCAATTTGACTATTAGGGTGCATTTAATTGCAAGCATTGAATTTGGGTGGAAAGAAAACGAATTCCAGAGAATTGAATTGCTAAGAAAATAAAAGCATCATTAGAAGGCAAATTTTACCTAGAAAATAAAACCTTCTCCCCCTCTTAAGAAAACGTTTTCCGACTTTTCAAGAAAAATACGATATTTATGTATGAGAAAACGTTCACCTGAAAAAAAAAAAAAAAAAAAAAAAACCATCAAACACCCTTGTATTTGGAAAATAGGTGAATAAAAAGGCTTTTTCTATAAAAAAATGTAGCTATTAAACTTATTGGTTGGAAAATAGGTGGAGAAAATACTTTTTCCATAGAAAAATACTTGCAATCAAACACACCCTTATTTTCATATCCATAATAGTGCGAAAAGAAGACCCGGCTCCAAGTTGTTCAAGAATAGTGGCGTTGAGTTTCTCGACCCTTTAACTTAGGATTAGTCAGTTCAATTTCTCAGTGGTAACATATAGCATTTAAAACATTGACAAGCCCAAAGGAGAACAAAATCCTAACTACCAATTACCTTGGAATGGCCATTCGGCATATCTTGAATCACGCAACCTGAAGGAAGCCTCCTGCAATCAGCGTGTGCACGTGAACCTTCTCGGATGGCGTCTACAGACACATCAACCACAACCCAGATACCCTTGGCATGCTGCTTGCAGAAGCGAATAAACTTTACTTGACGAACAGGGACCAGAGGCGAAAGAACTTGGAACTCAGCATGCATCTGCACAAAAAAGTATATTCGGCATTTTGTTTTTCAGGATTCGGGGGGGGGGGGGGGGGGGGGGGGGGGGCCAAGGGACTATAAAGATAGCAGTGTAAATGTTGTACCAGTTGCAGTGCACCATTTTTATTTCCACCCATGCCAGTGGAAATCACATCAATAGTTGAGGCTCTCCCAATTATGCATGGGAACATTTCCATCCATCGTTTCTGTACAGAGGAAAGCATTTCATATATCCATAGTAAAGACAATGAGATACGAGAAGCAATTGGTAGTACATAATTTGAGGAAACATCAAATTGAATTGATACGATAAAGATATTAGAAGTGAACATTGCTGAGAAAATGGAAATGTTTAGAAGCATTTATCAAAGAATAATAATTGATTAACCAAATAAGACCTGAAAAATAAACAAAGTACTAGTAATATTTGCACTACGAACTGAAGAACTTACTGCATCCATTAATGTCTCCACAAGTGCCACACTGTTGATAATTACAGTACCAGTTGCCTGTGTTGCTTCAGTTACAAAATGATCAGGTTTCATGCCTATGCAGGGGGAAATTGTACTAGCATACTCCTTGAGGTTCAAAGTTTTTCCACAACCGTCCAAGCTTCTGAACCATAGAGGACTATTGAGCTGGGCTAGCTTGATCAGCTCATCCGTGGCAGCCAATGCAAGGTCTTTAAACAAGGATTTGTCTAAGGGAACATCTACACTTGACACCTGATTGCCAAAATCAAGTCCTGTAGGCAACTTTGGGTCAATGGAGTTCAAACTACCAAAGCTTTTTCTTCCTACCACAAGACCCAATCCCGAGTTACCCATTATGGGAGACATAGGGCTAGCCAAGGACAGCAGTGGCCTAAACATAAAATTGTTTTCTGGGACGCCAAGCCAATTGAGCTCATCCCTCAACCGTGCATTCTCAATTATAAGTTGGTGCTGCTCCATTTGTAGTTCACCAAGAATTGCCGGGCCACCACATTTGCCACAAATAGGGTTCCTTATGGCTTCCTTCATAGCAATGTTCTCAACGCAGAGCTTGTCATTTTCTTGTTTCAGAATTGAATTTTCGTAGTGTTCTACTTGGGACTGTATCATCGCAATGAAATCAGTTCAATCATTCATCAAACCAATTTCAACAGAAAATTTAGTGGAATCCACATAGAAGAACCGAATTCCAAATTACCTTCATTTGAGTTCTCCTATTCTGAAACCAAAATTTCACCTGCCTCTCCTCCAAGCCTAGTCTCCTGCCAAGGTCTCGTCTTGCTTTCTCATCAGGATGTGGATTCTCCTTGAAAGAACTATAAGAACATATTAAATCAGCAAGCATCAAATTTTATCGAATCAAGCAAACACAAAGAAATCAACTTACGTTTCGAGTTCTTGAGTTTGAATTGGAGTGTGTCTATAATTGTTTTTTCTTTTAGATGATCTATTTCCAGGGTTCTCCCGATCATCACCTGATGCATTTCCCATGTTATCACTTCCAGACCTGTTCTCATCCTCCATTGCCCTCCCCATTACACCACTATCAAAACTCATAAAACCCATCTCCCCAAAATTCTCCATCTTGAGCTTCTGCAAGAAACTCCAAAACATGTCAATCAATAACAATAACATGAACTAAAAGAAAGAAAAAAAAATTTCACAAGGAACTTATATGTACACAGAGAGAGAGAGAGATTAGGCATACAAGAGCAAGAGAGAGGAGTGCAGAGTTGAACATGGGCTGGGAAACAGAAGGAGGGATCATTCGAAGGTTTAGTTATACTACCATTACTACTGCCAATGACAGTAGAACCCCCCAAAACTCATCATAGAGAGTGAAAAAAAAAAAAAAACATTTTACTCATATCCCAAGAATGAGCAGGAGGCTGAAACAAATTTCTATTGTATATAGATTTTCGAGAGAATCAAATTGCTTTTACTTTCCGAATGAGAGATCTTAGAGCATCTCCAATGCAACAATGTCTATTATGTATATATGGCAAATTATATTGACATTATATTAAAAAACTTCTCCAATGCAACAATGTTTGCAAATATGGCAAATTATTATTAGTTTTTTAGAAAAAAGAAAGAGAGAGAAATGTATTGATTGAATATAAATTATTAAATTAATGGTGGACATTGTCAAGAACAATGTTTAGAATTAGACATTGTGTTAGACACCTTCTAGCATTAATTGTGCCACATAAGCACTTTTTGACTATTTGTCAAAAAAAGTACCCTTGACATTATTGCATTGGAGATGCTCTCAATGCTCGATTGGATCTTTCTCTTTAATATGGATGTAAAATCACCACAAGCTAAAGCCTAAACCCACCATAGATTCGAGCACCAAACAACTTCGAAATCAAAACCCTTATTTTTCTCTTTCAGCCAAAGATGTGGGTTTGAAAATTTTCGTTTCTCCCTACCATAAAGAAGAAAAATGAAGGGTTTCTAAGAGAGAAAGGAAAAGAATTAAAAGTGTCAGCCAGAAAACACCCTGTATTGTGGACTCTTCAATACCTGCAAAGATACAAAACTGCTAAATTCTATTCTTTTTATCAAAGGAAAAAGACCATTTTTGACCTTTTCCATTTCCCTTTCTCTATGTACTTTCTTTCGCTATCTATTTGATTCTGCTATCAAAAAAAGAACCAACAAACGGACAAAAAGGTACCTATATTAATTTTATATAATACTTATTTCATTGAAAAAGCATTGGAAGAAAATACAAACTCCCAGATTTTTTGACGTTTGGTTTCTTCTCTTAGATTCTTATGAAAATTACGTTGGGATCTGTTGAAGTGGTAATGCAGAGAGATATTATTTTATACGCGGAAGATTAAAAAATGGTGATTGCAGAGTAAGAGCTGACTTACAGCAACTCCGATGGCGCACGCTGGTCAATGAATTTCGATTGTTTTTCTTTATTTGCTTACATTTTCAAAGACCCTTCTTCGTTCTGGATTTATTGAAGAAATCAAAATCCTAATTTAGAAAAATAATAATTGGAGAGAATCTGGAGTGGAATTCTATGGCTGAGCACGCAATTTGCTTTGGCGCGTGGGCGTAGCGTTCTTATTTCGTCTTCGTGAGTTGTCTTGTATTTCTAAACGGCAATTTTTGAAGTTTTGAAATTGCATTTTGTGGAGAATATTTTGGAGGGGAAAAAAAATTCGTTTGCATTTATAGTATATTTTATAAATTATTCACATTATGGAATATAAAAATGGGTTAATTTTACCGAAATTTCAGCAAAATTACAAAACTGTTACTAAAGTTACAAAATTTCAGTATCGATCACTGAAATATACTAATGCGTTCGCCAACAATCACTCAGTTAAATTTTCAACGTGAATTGATTATGTGTACCATTAAGTGTCCACGTGATATACAATCGATCGATATTTGACAAAAAATGACGTCAAATGGATTTAAAGTAGTAATAACAATAAATTCAGGTCACAAACGATGCACCTAAAACATGAAAACATAACCGCAATTCTAGACATAAATTTAGGACCTCCAATTCTTCATCCCTTCAAACCCGATTCACACCCCCAAATTCTTCACAAAACCCTAAATTTTTCCCTAATTGCTAAATTACCCAATTAATCCATCCCCAAAACCCGATTATTGTGTTTTAGGTGCATCTTTTGTGGTTCGAATTTATTATTATTAGTACATTAAGTTCTTGTGGCATCAATTTTTTAAAAATATCGACCGATTGTGTGCCACTGGACACTTAATGGTGCACCATCAATTTATACTGAGAATTTATAGAGTGACAATCTGTAAATGCGTTAATATACTTCAGAGACCGGTGCTGAAACTTTGTAACTTCAGTTACTGTTTTATAATTTTGCTGAAACTTCAGTGGCTGGTGGTTGAACTGGTAGACTAACTCATGTCAAATATAATAATTATTATCAACATTTACCCTTATTATAATCAATACCTACTGCAAATAGTTGTCATATTTTATATGCATTACAGCATTAACATTAAATAGTCACTTGTAAACAAAAAGTCACTTCACATATAGCAAAAAATATATTTGAAATTTGTAAAAATAATCTCAAAAAGACAGTAACTAATAACTTCATGAATTAAATACGCATTTAATAAAGTAAATTATTTAATTAATATCCCCAACTCTAGAAAATAATCCCAACAAGATAACAACTAATAACTTCATCAACAAAATACGCATTTAGCAAAGTAAATTGTTTGCTTAAGTTTTTTAATCAGCAATGATCTGTCTATTTTTCTAGGTTTGGGTCAACGGGATTTATAGCTTTGGACTGATTTAATTGCAGTCCGGTCCAATAGAATGACCCGAACCATCCTAGCGACCTGATCTGTAACAACCCAAAAATTCGTATTTTTATTTTAAATATGAAAAAGAAAATGAAGCAAGGAATTTAGTTGAATTTCCCGATATTTTCTTCAAAGGTCATAGCACAGAGAATTTAAATTAAATCCAACTAATAAAAAGGGAGAAAAATCAGATTTAATGTTTTATAAAAGGGCTAAGATGAATTTCTTTAAGAGCTATTGGCTTTTATTAAGGCTTGTTTGGTTAAAAAGTGAAAATGTTGGGTATAGACCCAAAAAGAGAGAAATCAAAGTTTTGAGCTTTTTGATTTAAAGTTAACTAGCCAACTTTAGAGCCCTCGTACGATTCATGTATTGGTCGGAATTCTATGAAACTTATGTTGTTGCGAAGTACACTTCAAGACCTTCGAAATGGTACCAAATATGCGTACTTTCGACTATGAAAACAGCCCCGAAAAATTATGCCAAAAATGTTCCAGGATTTAAGAAATCTAGAAAGCTGAAAAAGAACTCCCAGCAAAATGTTTTCGGGCAGCCACCTTTAGAGTGGTGTTTTAACCTCTAAGATGATCCGTTTTCTACGATTTAAAGTTTGTTGTAAATATCCCCGTGAGATTTTCGAAATGGTATAAGGAATGTCGAAAAATAAGCACGTTTCGACCCTCAAAACTCGACCCAAAATAGGCCCAGAAATCTGCCAAGTTGGAATTTTTGTATTAATTATCCTATAAGGCTATTCCTAGCATATTTATTCTACCCTTTAAAGCCATGTGCACAGGGGAGGCGAATTTAAGGGAGCC
Source organism: Forsythia viridissima (assembly GCA_030279155.1). Lineage (NCBI taxonomy): Eukaryota > Viridiplantae > Streptophyta > Magnoliopsida > Lamiales > Oleaceae > Forsythia > Forsythia viridissima. The sequence continues at coordinate 37,005,106 of CM059034.1, read as the reverse complement.
CAACAAGTAAAATCTGCAGAAAATCTCTCCAAAATTCTAGTAATTAATGGAAGATATGTAATCATTAGAAAATGATACACTTCTCCCTTATAAATACCCATTCATTTCAAGCTACCACTTGCCCATTTCTTCTCTCTAATCTCCATAACACTCCCACATCACTCCTTCACATTTTTTAGCAATAAACAAGGAGGAAATAACCCTCAAATTAGAGAAAGATACCAGAGATAGAGGTGAGTGTTTGTATAATAAGAAAGCTTGGGAAGGAGGCTCTATAATTCAATAGAGGAATCTCCAACCCAAAGCACCAAAGCCCCATTTCGGGCAACAGCTTAGAGGGACCAAGAAACTCAGATTTCTCGATGTAGAAAGTTAGATCTCATGGGCCAAGAACGTAGCTTTCAAAATAAAATGTTTTAACACCTCTCTGCCCGAAAAGGTATCAATACCCTGTATTTCAGTTTTATGAAAGGGTACCAATACCCTAAAAACTGCTGCACCAGAAATAATTAAGGCTGTTCCTACATGGTCCAAACACCCTCAACTTCAGATTTAAGTATCATTCACCCCTTGCAAGGTTATGATGTTTAAAAACCTTTTATTTTCAGGTGGATCAAGATTTAACAACAAGAAGTTGTGAGTAAATTATGTATATGAGTTACGTGCAATATGACAAATATATACATCTATATGTGTGTATATTCCATGTGCTCTTATTGAGCTATATTGATGAGTTTCATGTTATGATTGTGAGCATCTTGAGCTTATTGACTATTTATGCAACAAGAAGGAAGAACAAGAATGAGAAAGCTATCTTGTGTCATTTATGCTCAACTTGAGAAAGCAAAAATTATATGTAAACAAAGATAAGTTATGTTTTAACACATAAAGATTTCCCCAAACTTATTTGTACACCATGGGTAAAAGTGGCCCATAGGGGACAGTTAGGGTCCCAAAAAAAGAGTTGATTAAACTTTGGCCAAGGGTTAGAGCGACCCACATGAGGACTTGATGTCCGATTAAAATACGACCAAGGGCAAAAGTGGCCTACATTGGGACGGTAAGGGTTCCATGAGCTGATCAACTACGGCCATAGGCAAAAGTGGCCCATAGAAGGACGATTAGTGTCCTAAGAAGTTTGGTCGTTGTGCTTATGCACAAAGAATGTTTATTTGAGCGATCGGTGTACAAATATTGTTTGTGGGAAGGGCCCTAAGAAAGATAAAAGACATATCTACATGCAATGTCACACATGCACCATATTTTACTCATTGAATGTCACCATTCATAGTCGTTTTATGACTTTTATAGGGAATGGATCGAGAAATTTATGAAGTCATGGGCCAAAGGCGGGAAGTGGCTTCGCAAGGCCATGAATACCATTTGATCACAAAGGTTGACTTGTGATCCTCAATTCTCCATCTTCCCGGATTGCAAAAATATGAATCTACTTATTTTTTTGTGGACATTTTCGACTATTGGACCATGGAGTATCTCACAACTCGTTTATATGAATTGTAATAATTTAAGTAAACTCGTCTTATCATGCAATTGCTTTCCTTTTATAAAATATCTAGTAGTGCTTTCTAAACGGGCTAAAGACTTATGGCCTTTTTATGAGATGTAATAATTTTTCATGAGTCATTTTGGAACGAAATAGTAAGTGGGGTATCTTCTTTTTCAAGCCCATATTTTGTAGTAACTTATGCTATTGAAGGTGAAATGAAAAACGGGATTTTCATGTATTAAACTTTCGCTATATTTAAGTTATCATACTTTATCTTATAATTCTTATTTCATTAAATATGCATGTCTTTACTTAGCAAAGAATAAAATAAATCCGAAGCAAAAAGAGAAAATGGTGATCTCCAAATCCTGTTTAAAGATTGGTTTTAACTACCTTCCTCAAAAGAGAACAAAGAAAACATCTTTCAAAACAGTTCTTTTATCAAACCAAGAAGTAGAACTGTCTTCTGCGAGAAAAGGTATCAATACCCTAAAATATGGGTACTATTACCCTTCTGGGCAGAATTCAAAAAAAAAATTTTTTTTTGGTAGAATTTCGAGGTCGCCACAAGACTTGGTATCAGAGCTTCGGTTTAATGGTTCTGCAGACTATGATCAATGGTATTCGGCCATCAAAAACTACTTCCACCTCCGGTATGCCATGATCTCTTTCCATTTCTAGTGTTTAAAATTTTACGATGATTTATCTCAATGTGCATAAAGTGTTTTACTGCTTAATAGATTAGACCCGGCAGTTCAACATAGGAATTTAGAGCCTATTATAATGAAATCCGATATATGATTATTTTAGACCATGATAAGTAAGAACAATGTTGAACATTCATAAAAGGATAAGCACAAGACACTTTCTAGAAATTCTTTAGCTTGCAACCGATTAAAGTTAAAATATCATCTCAAGAACCTTACAAGCAGAAATTAGTAGGCATAGTTGTTGGAAAGGAAAAGAGTTAAATGCCTAAGGGATACATTTTGGGGGGGGGGGGGAGGTAATCAACTACTCTTCATCCTCCGAGTCTCGCAAACTCTTGATCATCTCATCCAAATGGTCTTGCCTAGCCATAAGCTCCCGGTTTTGTGCACGCAACTCCAATAGATTATCCATTACATTTGCTTGAAAAGTCCAGAAATCAGTCATGAATGCACCCCAGTCAGCCGATGAAGGTGGCATAAAACGAGTAGCCCCTTTAACCTCTTCATCTTCAACCTCTACTCCAGGTTTAGTCCAAACCCCATCCACCAGTTTGAATCGAGCTTTCACGAGAGAACCTGCCCCGATCTTTGTATTGGGATGCGGATAGGTAAGTTTCTCTTCCTTAAGGTCTGCCCCTAATTTGATTACTACGTCGGTAATCAAACGACCATAGAGCAGCCTCAACTCCGGTTTGTTCCTACACTCTATCATCTCCGAGGCAATTAAATCACCTAAGTCTATTCTTTGACCCAAAGCAATTTTCCACATCATCCATGTATCCTCATTAGTTAAGGATGACAGTTTTCCTGCCCGGGGTTTGAGCACATGAATGATGATTAAATGAAGTAAACGCATGTCCCGGTCTAGCAAAGAAACGTCCCTAGAAGGTCGATCCATAGCCTCATTTTTAAAGACCATCCGACAAGCTTCAAGCCGGTTAAAAGACCCACCGTAAAATTCTCCTCCAGTTGGGATTCCAAATAACCCGGAGAGTAATTTATCATCAACTTTAAAGGCCACCCCTTTTATGAAGGTTCTAAAATACCCGGCCTCAGGTTCGATAACTTTCGCATTGGCATAGAAATGCCTCACTACTTTTTACAGTAATTCCTAGATAAACCCAAGAATTTCATCCACCAAAAACTATGGAATTGCCCTAAATAAGCAAAGTTCACAGATTCTTAAAAGGGAAAATCTATTTCCCGACCCGGCAAAATCTCCCGATTAGAAAATGAACTATACCTGAGGAAAGCGGCCTCACTTTGAAACCAATGGGAAGAAAACCCATCTTCATTGGCCGGAGCCTCAGTCCGAGAAGAACTAGCGGCGGTATTGCTCTCCTCCGCCGTTGTCGCGATTGGAATTCGGAGAGTCCTCGCCTTGGAAACCCCAACTAGAGCACCCTTACCCTTTGTAGAACTCTTTTTAGAAGGACCCATGAGGAGATTTGAGGAAAATGTACGAGTTCTTGGTGTTTTGGATTTAGGAAGAAGATGAATAAGAAGCAGGAGGGAGAGAAGAACAGAAATGAATTTTGAAAAATTTGGGGTAAATTTAAAAGTTAAGACAAAAGTCCATAAAAAAAAAAAAAAGGAAGGAAAAATTTTCAAACCGTGCTTTGCTGAATTTTCGCGATGGTATTGATACCCAATAAATAGGTATCAATACCCTACCTGAACAAAAACTGTCTGAATTATGTTTTCCAAATTTGCAAAAGTAATAATGCTATTTTACTTTCTTTAACATGTATTTTGTACTTGTACAAAATTTGTAAAGGATGAATCATTTTCTTTGAACTTTCTTATCTTATTTTCAAAGATGGCAAATCGAACTATTGATCGACTGACCCAGTTAGTGGAGCAATAGGCTCGTCAATTAGAACAGTTCATGAATCAACCGCCCCCAGCTGCAAACCCACATCAAGAGAGAGATCTCAGCAGTGACCGTTTCCGTCGTCTCAATCTCCCTACATTTTTAGAAGCAAAAGATCCGATTGAAGCTGAGAACTGGCTAAGGACAATGGAGCGTATGTTTGCCTACGCTCACGTGACGGATAATGAAAAAGTGATATGTGTATCCTTCATGCTCCGAGGAAGTGCGGGACATTGGTGGGATACTTTGACAAGCATGGGAGAAACAACAGATATGTCTTGGGAAAAGTTCACCAAAATATTTAGAAACAAGTATTTTTCCACTTCCACTAGAAATCAGAAGCTAAATGAATTTATCCAGTTAAGACAGGGAGCAATGACGGTATCAGAGTACATAAGAAAGTTTGAGGAGCTGTCCCGTTTCGCCGCTCATATGGTAGGCACGAATGGATTGAAAGTTGACCGTTTTCTGGAAGGGTTAAGGCCTGAGCTGAACAGAGATGTACTTATGTCTAGGATTCAGAACATGAGTTCCCTAGAAGTGACCGATAAAGCTTTACTAGCTGAGCAGGCCGAAGTTAAGATTGTTCGGGCTTGAGAAGCAAGGAATCTAAACCGAAACCAGAACCAAAAGGGGTTTAAAGTCAACAAGAGCGGGAATGAAAATAAGAAGAAATGGATTGGAAAACGCCATGGAGAAACAGAACGAACCTCATCTAAAGAGAGGAAGACCAAACAACTAGACTGAAACTAAGACTACCCCTTCATGCCCCAAGTGTGGGAGATCTCATCATGGAGAGTGTCTAGCAGGACAAGGAATATGCTTTTTGTGTAAAAAACCCGGGCACATGATCCGAGACTGCCCAGATAAGTTTCAAAGGGAGAAAGGAAAAGCGAGAGTGTATGATATGGTCAGGCCAGAGAATGAAGAAGATAGTCACGTGGTTGCAGGTACGATCTATGTTAAATCCCAACCTATGTATGCTTTGTTTGACTCCGGTGCTACGCATTCCTTCATTGCAACTCATATGGTGAAAATGCTTGAGCTAAATCCTAGATCTTTGCCTGCGGAAATAGAAGTGGTCTTGCCATCAGGCCCAAATTGTTGTGTTAAACAGTTTGTTCCAGATGTGCCAATACAACTAAGAGAAAATCTTTACCCTACGAGTCTGATTCTGCTTAACTTGAGAGACTTCGATCCAATCTTAGGGATGAATTGGCTATCTAAGTATGAGGTTACCATCGATTGCAAGTCAAAAGCCTTAAATATGCCTGGTGAAGGATCAATAATTTTTCCTCGACCGGAGAAAACTTCAAAAATCATTATCTCCGCATTAAAAGCTTCGAAGTTGATTGGAAAAGGAAGCGAAGGCTATTGGGTGAGCTTACACCAAATCCAAGCTGAATCTGGAAATTCTTGAACATCGTTACCAGTGGTACAAGAATACCCTGATGTATTCCCAGATGATTTACCCGGATTACCACCAGATAGAGAGATTGAATTTGGAATCGAGATTATTCCTGGAACATCACCTATCTCCAAAGTACCCTATAGGATGGCACCGTTGGAATTGAAGGAGTTGAAAACTCAACTAGATGAATTGATCCAAAAGGGATTTATTCGTCCAAGTGTTTCACCTTGGGGAGCCCCAGTTTTGTTCGTCAAGAAGAAGGATGGATCGATGAGACTATGTATAGACTATCGAGAATTGAATAAAGTGACCATCAAGAACAAATATCCACTTTCTAGAATAGATGACCTCTTTGATCAACTCCAAGGTTCTGCAGTATTCTCAAAAATAGATCTTAGAACCGACTACCATCAATTGAAAATCAAGGAGGAAGATATCCCGAAAACTGCTTTTAGCACACATTATGGTCACTATGAATTCTTAGTAATGCCCTTCGGCTTGACAAATGCACCAGCCGCATTCATGGACTTGATGAATCGAGTATTCAAGGAATATCTTGATAAGTTCGTTATAGTCTTTATCAACGATATCTTGATATATTCCCGTACCCAAGAAGAACATGCCTCACACTTGAGAATAGTCCTTCAAATTTTACGAGAAAAGCAAATGTATGCCAAATTCAAAAAGTGTGAATTTTGGTTGGATCAAGTAATATTCTTGGGACATGTTGTGTCCAAGAAAGGCATAGCAGTTGATCCAAGCAAGATTGAGGCAGTCATGGAATGGCCTCAGCCATCGACCCCAATGGAAGTAAGAAGTTTCTTAGGATTAGCAGAATACTATCGGCGATTTGTGCAAGATTTTTCAAAGATTGCCACTCCCTTAACTCAATTGACTTGAAAGAATGTCCCATTTAGATGGAATGAAGCTTGTGAGCGCAGTTTTCAAGAACTAAAACAAAGACTCACGTCAGCCCCTATTCTTACAATCCCAAATGGAAACGAAGGTTTTACCATCTATAGCGACGCTTCTAAACATGGTCTAGGTTGCGTCTTGATGCAGCACGGTAAGGTAATTGCCTACTCTTCTAGACAATTAAAACCGTATGAAAAGAACTACCCAACTCACGACTTGGAGCTAGCAGCAATAGTATTCGCCTTGAAAATATGGAGACATTATTTGTACGGCGAAAAGTGTGAAATATTTACAGACCACAAAAGTTTGAAATATTTCTTCACTCAGAAAGAGCTAAATATGCGTCAGCATTGTTGGTTGGAGTTAGTGAAGGATTATGACTGCACAATCAATTACCACCCTGGAAAGGCCAATGTAGTAGCAGATGCATTAAGTCGTAAGGCTCCAAGAAAGTCTCGAGAATTGAGTAAGGAAGTAGAAAACTTCAACTTAGAAATTTTGACACCAGGAAATGAGAGGCCTTATTTTATGATGCTTATAACTTTGTTAAAAAGTGTGACCGATGCCAACGAACATAAAACATCTCACGAAGAAACGAAATGTCCTTAATTAGCATATTGGAGATTGAATTATTTGATGTATAGGGCATTGACTTCAAGTGACCATTTCCTCTGTCATTTGGGAACCAATACATCTTGGTGGCAGTAGACTATGTGTCTAAATGGGTGGAAGTAGTGGCCTTACCAACAAATGACGCTTGGGTCGTGGTGCAATTCTTGAAACAAAACATTATCACACGCTTTGGGACTCTCCTGGCAATTATTAGTGATGGAGAAAAACATTTTTACAACTGCTAGTTTGAATATTTGTTGGCTAAGTATGGTATCCACCATTGCATTTCGACCCCTTATCATCCTCAAACTAGTGGGCAAGTAGAGATCACCAATTGGGAATTGAAGCAAATTCTTGATCTTACGTTGAATGCTTCATGGAAAGATTGGTCTAATAAACTAGATGATGCATTATAGGCATACCGTACGGCATTCAAGTCACCTTTTGGCATGTCCCCTTAGGTTGGTTTTTGGAAAAGCATGCCATTTTCCGGTTGAATTGGAACATAGAGCTTATTAGACTGTTCGTAACTTAAATTTTAACACAAAAGTGGGCAGTGAAAAAAGACTCTTGCAACTCAATTAAATGGATGAATTTCTTCTGGAGGCCTATGAGAGCGTTGAGATTTATAAAGAGAAAACAAAGAAGTGGCATGACCAACACATTCAAAAGAGGAAATTTGAAGTAGGAGAAAAAGTGCTATTATATAATTTCCATCACAAACTGTTCTCCAGAAAACTGCGTTCAAGATGGTCCGACCCATTCACAGTAGAAAATGTGTATCCTTATGGAGCTATGGAATTAAACCTAGATGGCACTAAAATATTTAAGTAAATGGGCAAAGACTGAAGGCTTATAGGGGAGGAAATATCTCAAATAAAAAATCAACTGTCTATCTTTCTAACCCGAAGTGACCGAATCGACAAAGTCAAACTAATGAATTTAAACAAGCGCTAATTGGAAAACAACCCAATTTCAGATTTATTTTTATTATTTACTTGCTTTCTTGCATCATAGTTTTTAATTCTTTTTTATTTTTTTTGCTTTTGATGTGTGTGAGCACCTTCGGATTATGTTATCATCATCTATAGCACAAATTTTGAGTCTTGCATCCCAAAGGCTTTAGGCCGCTCGAGTGAGCCTAAGAAAACCCCAAATGGGGCTTTCTATTTGCTCGGGTGGACGTTGATTCCGCCCAAGCGAGCAAGAAATGCCCCTTTGTGACGTTTCTGTCCGCTAGAGCGGACCTAGCCCGTGGGGTTTAAACCCCACGGGTCTCCTCAATTCTTCTCTCCCCCATTTATTTTTTGGCACTCTCACAATTCTCTCTTAAAGTTCAATTACTCAAATTCAAGATCAAGTAAAGAGGGTCATTTTCTTTCCATTTCCTCATCTACACTAAGTTTCTAATACTTCCAAGAATTCAAGGTAATATGGCTAAATTTTCATGAAAGTTAAAAATTATGTATTTTAAATAGGTTTATGCTTTTTGTTTTTTTGTGTTTTTCATCTATGCTTGTTTGAGGAGGTTGGGTATTTTATTTTTGGTTTGGATGATTGTAAAGTTGTTGGGTTGTTGTTTGTTTGAGATTTTTTTTTGGGTTTAGAGCTATTTACATTTCATTTACCTACACTAGTTTTAGCAAATGCCCACCAAGTGTTTGATAATATGTTCCACCCATCATTTTTTACTTTTCTTGTTTCCTTGGTACATTTTGGCATATCCATTTAATAGTGTCAATGCATTTTCACACCAATGCCGTCATTGCTTAACACCAAAACACACACAAATGGCATCCACCCCACGTCCACCATGATCACACCACTATCCACGCAAGGAACATTGAATATGCTTGTCATGCCACGCCTATTTTACTTATTGAATTGTTCATGATTGTAACATTATGTCATTCAAACTTCATATATGCAATGTCAAAGGCAAAGAAACCAACGCAAGATACGGGACCGAGCTCAGGAAAAAGAAAAGCTCCATTAAAGATGAATTCCAAACAACTAGTCGTGTATGACACCACCAAATTTGAGACGGATGAAGCTTGGTTGGTATATAAAAACGACACAAGCAGATGGAGTATTATATCGGAGCAGCAGGTTTTAACTATGGATTTTGAAAATGAATTGCTTGGTCAAGTTATTGTGAAAAATCTATGGAAAACGTTAGTGGCCACTCCGCTTGTTGACTATGTCAAAATCGTTAAAGAATTCTACACTAATATCCACTACATCCACGACAGCTCTTAGCATCTGAGGTATCAACAAGTCTACATGCAAGGGCAATATATTCAATTCTCTCCCTTGCCCATTCTCGTTACTACGACCTTGAGAACATGAAGGTTGAAATTTATCAGGTAGAGCATACCAACCCCAACGAGGTGGTTGCCTCCATTTGTCAAGGGATTGATCATTGGCCTAAACGGTGCAGCACCTTAGAATATAGGAGTCTTCTACATCAAGTCCGTACTTTGGACAAAATGGTGAGTGCCAACCTTCTCCCTACGTCACATACATCTACAGTAACTATGGAACGGGCACGCCTATTATACTGACTCTAGACCAGGACACTCAATATCAGTAACTATATCTTCTGCAATGTATGGCACATTCGAAACAACCGACAAAGTTTGGCATTTCTATCGCTGATTACGGGGCTTTGTGAACTACACAGCGTTGACCTATCTCATTAAGTCACCACAGTGAAGTGTACAATATAGATAGGCCATATAGGGATACGAAGTTCTGAGCAACACATGGACCACATGTTAGAGCAAGGAAGAAAAATTTGCATTGGCAGTCTGGGAGATTTAACTGATGATCCCGAGCTTTCTCATGACGACCCTATGGCCAGAGACCTCTCCCAGACAACCACGTAACTGACCTTGAATTCTATTTATGAAGAGTCCCTTACAAGATGCTGATATCAGTAGGTAGGAGTACGAGGCGATCTCCACTTATCTGACATAGCTCCTCAGATATTTTAGTCTCTATCCACCACCGCTTCTCCAATGATTGGGACATTCTCATCCTCAATATTTTCTTTACATGTTTATTTACATTAGGGACAATGTGTGATTTTTCTGTTGAGGTGGGTGAAATTGAACCCAATTGAAATCTATTATCTAAATTATTAAATGTTTTCTTAAGAAATAAAAATAAAAATAAATGTTAGAAGTCAACATTTATATAACAAAGTGAATATTTTGCCGGCTTATGATGATTTATGATTGATCCGAAGCCAATTTGTGAAATATGACTATTCATTGCTACTTTATGCCATGTCTACAAATTTTTTTATCCTTGTGAGACTCACAACGATTATGAGCACATAGCTATTCCTTTTATTACTTAGGCTTGGATATGGGTTGTGTGTTATGAAACAGATGTTTGAGTTTAAGGCTTTAGAAAACGATTTTTTATTCCCTAATACTCATTGAAAATGTTACTTAACCCACGTCTAAGATTAAGTTTAAGGGTGATTGGGCTGGTAATGGTGTTAGTTTAGAGGAGCAATAATTTGGTCTTTATTGAGAAACGTTTTAAGTGGTTCTAGTCAGCAAGTTGAAGTTGGGCATTTACTCTTCGCTATAATTCTAATCCTATCTTTCAATCCCAAATAAAAGACACTGCACTAAGTCAAGGCTCATCTGGTAGGAAAAAGTTGCATGTACTGTTGTGTGAAAGTTAACTTTGAGTAATCTGGTCATATGTATCAACAATATGTATGAGACGATCTACCAAGGAAGAATGATGCCTCAGTATTAGAGCAAAAATCACCTACTATGATTAAAAAAAAAAAGAGCAGTAGCAAGAAACATCACGAAAGTACTACAAGCCTGTCTATGTCTTGGACACGAATTCGGGGATTTAGATGCCTAGTTAGTTTGACTTTCTCAGTGAATATTTGAAGTCTAGAACGCTTGACATTATAGAGGATCGTTACCTATCTAAACTTTGCCTTAATCAGTTAGATCCTTCCAGCTTGAGAGTGAAGATTTAAAAATGTAAGTTTAATCTTGGTTGAAAACCCTCGGGAATAAATGATAGATTCTTGAATATGGTGGAAAATTCACGATAGGAGAAAGGAAAACTTGACCATCGAGGGTTGGGGTGGAAAAAACTTAAAAACTCTTTTGTTCGCATAACCTTGTTTTAGTTAGAGTAATGATTAACGATTGAAAGTAGCTATCCACACACAGAAAAGTCAAACATTGGATAAATTTTTTAAATCTTTTAAGTAGCAATGTCGAGGAACATTTTGTAAATTGAAACTAGGGATAATCTCCTAAAGTGAATGGCAAAATTTTATCGATTTACACAATCACTATCATCATGTGTATTCAAATCTTAGTGTATTTTGTTTTGCTCAAAACTAGCAAAAGTTTAAGTATGGGGGTTCGATAAGTATATTTTATACACTTATTTAACTTCTTTTGATTTAATCTTTAATATATATCTCGAATAAAATGAAGTATTAATTGTGCTAATTCTATCGATATTCATATTTTTAGGGACAACGCATATCATTGGCGGAAAGGAGGTGAAATGAATCCAAATCACCGATTATGGCATTGGAAAGACTAATAAAATTCACCCGAGCATCTTGAATAGACTACCAAGAGAAGACCAGAGGCAACCCAAATCAACCGGAGGCAAACGGAGGGGCCGAGATAAGAAAAATCCCATCTCTACCCATTCAAGCGACCAACTGGCCACTCGAGCAAGCCAAGAGAGGAGAATTTCTCCTCTCTATTCACTCAAGTGGACAGACTATTCGCTCACTCGAGTGGACAGGCAGTCTGCTCGAGTAGATGGCTCGTGGGCATACATTTTGCCTGCCCGTGAGCTATTTTTGGCAAATAGTACTCTTTGGGCATGTTTTCCAACCCTAAATAGAGGCTTATAAATGGGAAAACTCTTTGAGACGGGATTTCTTCTTCTGGAAAATTGTTAGCAAGAAAGAAAGCAAGGAAGAAGTTGAGCTTTGTTGGGGGTTTCATTTGAAGATTTTTAACCAGGTTAAATTCAAATTTTCATGCTTTTTCTTGTAATCCAATAATCCAGGTGATGAATTCTATATTACATTCTTTTTTTTTTTTTTTTGTAATCAAAGAATGATAGGATAATTGTTTTATGCTTTGGATGATAATGTAAACCTTTTAATGTTCTTATAATTCATGAATTCCCTTTCTTAATCCAAATTTATGTTATTTTGATTTATCCCATGGTTTGAAAGTCCATCGATTGATCACCGTTTGAGCGTGTTTAAGATTTGTTTTTGTTTTCGAGAGGTTCAAAATAGGTTAGCTTAATATGGTTTTAAACACTAAGTCCTATAGAAATTAGGAATAATTTCCTATGATTCGTTAGGTGTCCAAAATAGGTTAGGTGTCCGTTCACTTTGAACTACACCTCGTTGGCCTTATTGGACTATACCACACGGAGAATTATTTGACGAACCAATTTGTCACTAAACTGAAGTTATCGATATTGCAACTGTGCAAAACATGTTTGAGAAAAAGTTTCCTTCTGTTAATCGTCGAAGTGCTCCTGTATCTGCATAATTAAACCAGGGTTGCTAATTTGGGTGATTTACCCACCGCATTACTGGTCTGGTGGTGCAATGTATGGGAGATCCATCTATAAAGAAACAACAAACATTTACCTAGTGTAGACATTATTGCGCAAAAATTAAGCCCCCGTAATCAACTCTCAACTTGGAGGAAAAACAAACTTTTAGACATTTTAGACATTATTGCACAAACATTAAGTCCCCATTACCAGCTGTGTGCATATGTCAAAATGACAATTCACAACTGTCGTTCCATTTCGACAGCTGAACTTTCGAAATGACACAATCGTCTTCTTTCTTCAACCGCACATCAACTCATCAATCCAGCTCCTTCAAGAAATTTTGAGCAACCATATTCAAGAAATTTGTAGATCTAAAAACAAGTCCAAACTAATCTACCAAAAAAATATAGAATTTTTTCTCTTTTATAACTCAAATTAATCTATCAAAAAACAAACTTGCTTAGGTTGGGTGGTGGATAGCAGTGGCGCGAAGCGGGATCTTGTTGTCTGGAATCTTGTTGTCAATCTGGTTTTTGGAGAAATTTGTATTTGACTAATTCATATGGTTTTTCGTAAAATTTTTATTTAACTGATTTTGAATAGGATATGTTGGAATTTTAGGTAGTTGATTAAGAGTATTTTTGTTCAAAATAAATACAAATGGTAATTTCACTATCTGTTTACAAAACCTGCCATATTTCAAAATGACCACTTGAAAATGGCCATTTCTTATAATTTCCTCTAAGGAAAATAAGAACCTAAGGACTGAAAATCGAAAGCACGTTGTTGGGGTCGTGAAAGTTTCATCGCATTTCCATCTGGAGGTGGGAACACATCTCAGGTAGTGAGACCAATAACAATGGTCATATCCATTCCTGCCTTGTAACATCATCACCAATCAGATTGTGTGACAATAAACCTGCAAATATAAACCAAAACGAACTATTATGAGATTCTGTAGGCCATGTAAAGCAAAAGGAGGACAATTTTAATTGTCCCAAAATTAAATTAAATTGTGATATTAATGCCAAAAATAAGAAGAAAAAAACTCATTGGTTGTTTTGGACAAGAATACTCACACTGCAATCTAACCACAAAATATATTGGTAAACCTTGTATTTGGATTTAACATGCAAACCATTTAGAAGATTCCGACGTTCTATCATTCCAAACTGAGGACGAGGTAGTAGAACAAAGCCAAGGAGAATTCTCGTTATAAATCCTCCAATATGAGCACAATTATCAATGTGTAGAAGAATTCCAATGGCTAAGTGTTAACAATCAGCCAATCACTAAAAGTGTCAAACATTGCTGCAACCTGAAAGCGAGAAAGTTCTCTCTTATTAGTTCACAAAAACAAAAGTATGATAAAAGATTGAGGTTATTTTATTTGTCTGGGAAGGACCAAGTTGAGAGACAAAATGAAATAAGACCTTTTTCAAAATTATGCTACTTTTTTCTATTTAGGGATAATTTGATAGGATATAGATCGTTCTTATAAGAGCCACCCCATCTTAACTCTAGCTAGCCTAATTGAAACGCTATTGGAGCAAAAAGGACAAATTATCCACACTGTGTGCACTAGACTACTCCATTGATAAGAAATGTCTTCCTTAAACATGCATCTTGTCTCCCCCATCCTTTCATTTCTATTGCCTCCCTTTTCACCCCCACTTTTCCTTGACCTCCCAATTTGTATTTGCTATAGAGCTCATGAGTACCTCTCGAGTAAATTCAAATTGGAGAGAGGAAGAGGGATGGGGCGAGGATGCAAACAAGAATGCCATATTCTAATTAAGGCAAATTGAGATTGTAGTGCAAACAAAGGCCTTTTAAGCAATTTTTTTGGTTGTAGGGAGGCTCAATTTCGTCTTGAATATTGCAAGAGGTCAATTTTGAAAAAGTTTCTCTAAAAAAAGATTAGTTGTTACAATAACTACAAATGCGAACTTGACAAAGCTTGTTTGTATGTATAGTCCAATTTAAGCTCGGAAATCATGTCTCCAAGAAGCCCAAAAAGAGAACTCGAAGCATCAACATAGATGTTGTTTCAAATAAATAACAAGAATATGATGCTTCCACAAATCCCGATAATAAATAGAAAATGCCAATGGGCACTGCCAAACCAATAAACCTATTATTATTTCTTAAAATGTAATAAAATAATTGATCATTTAGTATAAACATGTTTTTTTAAGGAACATAAGCAATGACAAGATATAAAACCCTCAAACAATTGAGATAGATTTTTGTTGGTGCAAAATTACAAGTGTATGATATCAATTAAACAAGTATTAAAGCAGATTTGAAGAGTCTGAATTATCGTCCTACATAGACTATTTTATTTGAATATCAATTTAAATAACTCGACCCCTTATTTGACGAAAATAACATTTAGGGAAAAGTTTTGTTTAAATTAAAATTAACTAAGAAACGTGAAAACAATTAAACAACAGATCAACTATGATGGTTAAAGTGTTGAGACTCACGACTTCATTGTATTTATCACTTTTAATCTTGCCTCCCAAGCCCAAAATTTAAAGATGTACTCGATCGAATTAACTGTAGTTTTCACCTTTAATCTTGCCTTCCAATCTCAAATTTTAAAGTTGTACTCGATCGAATTCACTAATTAAATCAACTTACGTCTCTAGAGTTCAAATCAATCTTATTTAGTTAAGTCAACCCACTATATCTCTATGTGAATCTGGATAAGCCTTAACTAAACACATTCAAACACCTAGGAATTCAATTAAAAATCGAAACAATAGTCAAAGAGTATCTCTACCTTTATTCAATTGCCATGTTTTACTACGTGGTCAAATTTTATAACTCACCTTTTGCCTTGTTACAATTCGTAAATCACAAATTAGTGATCAAGTAATTCAAGCGTTAAGAAAAGAAGTAAAATCAATACACGAATCAATCAATTACGCAAAACTTGAGAATTGAAATTTAAGGTTCAAATCTAGGTTATATCGTTTGTCATAACTTATGATTTAGCTATTCATCATAAAAGAAGAAAAACACAATAAAGTATTCGAATTCATCACCGGATTTAAAAGAAAAAAATGAGGAAAATATGAATATTATTGCTTCAAGAATCCGCCTTCTTCAAGTCAAAGTCTTCAAACCCTAGCCCTTAGTTCTATATTCTTCTCTCTTGCATCCTTATGTCGGCCTCCCAATTTGACCTACAATAAAGATATAGTGCCTACTTCATCTTGGAAATTTTGTATCAAAAAGAATGAAAATACCACCGACTACAAAATTGAAAAAACTAAACAAAAAAAAAAAAATAACTTCTGGCTGAGCCTCTGGTTGACCGTAGTTTGCAAACCGCGGTCAGACCATGGCATAAATCCAAGTTTATCTTTTTTTGCATTTTGGTCCATGTTTCTAATTTTTTGTACAATTTTGGTCTTTTTTTACTCCAAGTCTTCAACATTTATCCCGCACTCCCATAGGCTTTGACGGTGGTCTCCGAATTTCCATAATCAACCAAGATTGGTCCTCTTCAAGTTCTAAAGTGTGTAAATCAGTCTCCAAACTTTCTGTAAGTTAAATTTCACTGCCAAAACTCGTGACTTTCCTCCAATGGCTCTCTTAATACTTCCCATCAATTTCGTGCCACCGTGTTAGTCGTCAATTACTTCAGTTCAACTCCAATTAAGCTCAAAATCTTCCATTTTGCTCCAAATACTTCCAAATTTAGATTTTACCTATAATGACAATATTTACACTAAATTAAGTAAAAATCTGCTAAATTTTCTAGTATATGTCAAGTTTATAAGTTAGGATAAGCATGTAAAATACATTTATCAAACACCCCAAACTTAATCTATTATTTGTCTTGAGCAAGATTATCTACTCAAACACACAAGAAAATAACAATAATAAACAATTCATTAGATAGCTTGCCGTATTTGCCTTATGTTTTAAAATTGATCAAATAATTCATAAAAGGCATATAAATAATGCTACAAAAACCAATTTTATACTTATCCGATGCTCGACCAATGTGTATATAGTCAATCCAATCGCCATAAGCCTTTAGGTTGGTTATATCTCGACCCTCAATGGTCAATTATTTTTTTTTCTCTCGTGAGAAGCACATTCCCAACATGATATTCAATCTATCACTCGTTGTGTCTATTCTGAGGTTACTTTCAACACACTTATTCATTTCTTGCTCATGTTTCATTGGGTTTAACCAATAGAATTAACTATCTAGACCTGTAATGATTCTCTCTAGATTTGAGTGTCCCAACATTCAAGTTTTCACTAGGCAAGTCAAGCCCACTAGACATCTATATCCCTAAATTTAGGTATATGCTTAGTCAGGTATGTATTGCGTCTTTTGTTTGATGCATATTGATGATAGATATAGAAATTGTAATTATACTTTGACAGATGATGGTGGCGCATCCTGGAATGCACGCCTCTATAGTCCGCCTATTTCGTCGGCACGTCCGTCTAGTTGGTCTCATAGCTCGCCTCTTACATTTGGACATCAATAACCCAACTATCATTAAAACGGTCAAACCTACAACCAACAGACTGACAGTTACCATTAATAATTAGGAATATGTAACGTCCCTCATTAACTCTGAGTAATAAAAAAGATGAAGAGACACTTGTCACTAAAGGCTTTAACTCCAAGGCACCCCTATAAATAGAGGTGACTCTCCCAGGTAAAAATAGACTTTTAGATATATTTTTAAGTATTGTTACTCTGCAAAATTCTCTTTCATATATTTGTCCTTATCTTTTATTGATTATCACACCGAAGTGGAGACGAAGGAAAAAAGCCCAACCACCTTTTGCAGATCTCAACCACTGTTGCCACCGTACATGGAGGAGGAGAAAACCGCTTATCATTACACATGATTTTATGCCTATTTAGAACTTGTGTTCTTTTTTTTTCTTTGGGATATTTATTTGGTGTCCTCATTCGGATCTTTTATAGGGTAGTTTCGCTTATGACGACATGGTAGATTTTTTGTTTTTTGGCATGACTAGTGTATTGCCTTTTATTGGGACGAGTAGTTGGAATTAGACCCCTAACATATGATCAATACCTAGGTTCTACTTGGTAGCCAAAAACACTCCACACAAATATTAAACATGCACGGAATCAACACATATCTAAATAGCTCCCAACACCAACTCAACCACCCCCAAACTATCATTTCAATTAGATAAGTGAGCATTTTTTTAAATTTGTGCCATTGGTTTTAAGAACCAGGATAAAAAATTCTATCAACACATCAATATACCATAAAAAAATAATTATTATCATGACTATCGTGCTCAAGATTATCATAATCTCACATGGATAAACATAGTAACAAAATAAACACAAATAACATCACCTAGTCACAATTCATGGATCAAAAATAGTTTCAAATAAGTATCATCTTTAGTTGACAAGACTATCCAACTAACACAAACACACAATCAACAAGATTTTTTTTTATATACATTTGATTTGTTTTTAATTTTCAATATCTAAAAAGGCAATAAAAACAGACTCTAAACGTCCTACAACCTAACAGACTCAATATTAAATAACATCCACATCACACAATCACACATAACTAAAATAACTAAGTTACTTAATAAAGTACATGTCCTCAATGTGAGCAAAGGAAACAAAAGAAAATAGTTTATTAGACTCTCTGTAGAGTGGAGGTGCAATCTAACTTCCATATACTTAGTACTTATAAGGTGGTGGTATGCCTTATGTTAGGCTGCTTGGTGGGCATTTAAATATCATGCAAGGCATAATCCAAACAATAGATAGCAATATGGGAGGAGTACAAATCAGGGCCACGATGACCTAGACCAACATTGCTCACAAATCCTATAAAAATGTCTAAAAAGTGAAAACTTAACCTTATGCTAAAATTGAAAAAAATAAAAGAGATAAATGACAAAAAAAAAAAAAATTTGGGTTGCCTCCCAATAAGTTCTTAAAGTCATTAACTCAAATTTGTTGCAACTATCATTCAATATGGCTTAAATCGGGTTTTGAATGTCTTGTATTGATTTTACTTTCCAGTTTTGCACAATTTTTCTTTCACCCTCCAAACTTTTGTGCTATTTTTCATCAAATTTTACTCCATTAAAACTTCTTAACTATGTTTTCGGCATGATCTCTTCACCTCCAATATTCACGTCGGGTATACATGTTTCATCATCACTTATTTTCACCACTTCATCGATCCTAAGACTATCTTCAAGGGTCGATGGTTGCTTGAGTCAGGTAAACATATTGAACTTGGTTTGTTCATCTTCCATCCTCAAGACTAGCTCATATTTCTCCACATTGATCGGGGCTTAAATTGTTGCTAAGAATGGTTGGTCCAAAATCACTGCATATCGTCTTCTTCAATATCCAAAATGATGAAATCCAATGGAAATGTAAATTTGCCTACTTTGATGAGCACATCTTCAACCACATCTCGAGGATGCTTGATCGAACTATTAGCTAACTGAATTGATATCATAATTTCTTTGACATCTCCCAAATATAATTTCATGTAAACAGATAAGGGTATCAAGATCACACTTGCACCTAAATCACATAATGTATTAAAGTTCAAAAATTTTCTAATGGTGCAAGGAATTTTGAAACTCCCTAAATCTTTTAACTTCAGAGGTAATTTATTCAACAGAATAGCACTGCACTCCTTGTTTAAGGCCACTGTCTCAAACTCTTCATGTTTTCTCTTCTTTGATAACGTCTCCTTTATGAACTTTAAGTATATTGGAATTTGAGTCAATACTTCGGTGGAGGTAATGTTGATGTGCAACTTCTTAAAGACTCCAAAGAATTTTGCGAACTACTTATCCAACGTGTTCTTTTGTAGTCTTTCACGAAATGGTATTGGAGGTACATGTACTTTGATATGAACGGTTGCCTTAACATGTAGAATGTCTAAGTTCTATTCTTGACTTGTTTCTAATGCATGTTCAGAACTTTCCACATGTTCATGGCTTGTGTTAAGTACGTTGTCGTCTTTAGCAACTGGGCTTTTTAAATTTATCTCAAGTAGCTGAACTCTACTATGTGTAGTGATGGCATTAAACCATTCTCATGGATTTATCGCAGTGTTACTAGGTAGAGTACCTAGGGTCCTTTCTGACAATTGCTAGGCCATCTAGCTAATACATGTCTGTTGATTTTGATAATTTGTCTCATTTTGCTGGAGCATCTTATTAGTTTTGTGCATGTATTGTTGAAACATCCCTCACAAACTTGGATGTCTCTCCTGTTGAGGGTTATTGAAATGACCACTATGTTGATTGTCAGACCACCTGAAATTTGAATGTTTATTCCATCGTGAATTTTATGTTTGTGAAAATAGATTGTACATCTGCCATGAATTATTCTGCATAAAATTTACTTGTTCGTCTGCAGTGGTCAATAATATACAATTTTCAGTATAATGACTCATCTCACAATTTTCACAGGCTGGGCTGACATGAACCACATTCACACCTTGTTCTTTTGTTTTCACCAAGAGTTCTACTTGCTTTATTAGTGCCATAATGTGTGCATTAGTGATCGATGTATTATCTATCTCATGTATAGGTATTTTCTTCGGGACTACATGGTCTTATGAGAACATCAAAATTTTCTTTGCAATCAATTTACATAATTACAATGCTTGATTCATTAATTTATTCATGATGGAACCATTTGCTAAAGGGTCCACTTGTTATTTTGAAATAGGTGAGAGTCCAGCATAGAAGTATTATACCCGTTGACCCTTGTTTATCCCATAATTTGGACACTTTCTGAGTAATTCCTTAAATTTGTCCCATGCTTCGTGGTAGCTCTCTACATCCAATTGCTGAAAAATAAAATTCCATGGTTCAACTTCGCCACTTTATAGAACTTCCTTGTCTAATCATCCTAGGTTATCAAGTGGTTCAAAATCCAGCCATTCTAATGCACCATTTCTCAATGTGTATGGGAATAATCTGAGTTTGATAGCATTGTCATAAACTCATTGAAATAAAAAAAAAAATTGGTACATTAGTATAAATCTAGAAATATGGGCATTTGGATTTTTATGTGCCTTTCCATAATACAGAAGATTGTTGTGAATAGATTGATTAGATCCGCCTCTAGTTGATAATCATTTCGCCCAAATTCAGGGTATACGATGCTTGAGCACTTAGGAGCTGCTACTGAACTGTGCAACCAGCAAATCACTTTCATCAATTTCCATTTCGTTTTGGTGCTGAATATGTTGACTAGCTAATTGGGCGGCTTTTGCACCAGTCATTCTAACTTGTTCATCTATCATAGTGTTTTTTTTTTTTTTTTTTTGTAGATTTTGTTTTTGGTTGTGTTAATTGCGTTTTCTTCTAAAACTACATTCAATCTCAAGGTCGAATGGTTTGAGATCGCCGCATTGTGAATGGAGCATACAAAAAAAATATTTTTCTATCATAAAGAAACAAATAAAGACGAGATGAGACAATTTTCGAGGCGAGATTGATACCAAAACCGAATTGTTGTTCCAAGTGAATTCCAATGAAGACGAGACTCAACATATTTGCAACAAGATGTATAAGACCAGCATGTAACCAGATATATGAAATAAGCTACCATCCTTAATGCTGATACACAACCATAGGCCAATTGAGAGCACCCAACTTATCTAATCTTCGGTTTAAGAAAAGAACCATTACACTATAATTAAATATAATTTCTTTTGGTTAAAAAAAACAAAAGATATTAATTTGTAAAAAAAATAAAGAAGATTAGAAAATACTTCAATGTTATTTCTAGGGGTGGCAACATGTGGATCCAAACCGAGCTTAGCTCGTGATCCACTAGGGGGCCCAGCTCGGCCCATGGCTCGTGGGCCTCATGGATCGAGTCGATTCGCTCACAAGCTGTCTCGTTTTTTTGAAGCAAAATTTTTAAACAATTTCAAAATTTTTAAAAAAAATTCAAAACACGAGCCGACTTGTTAAAAAAATTGGGGCTTGGCCAGGGCCTAGGTTCGTCCCTAAACGAGCCAAAACAAGCTATGGGCCGAGCCCAAAAGGGTCAAGCCGTCGAGCCCACGGGCTACTCAACCCGTTTTCCACTCTTAGTTATTTCATTGAAGAAGTAATTTATGGTTAGTAAATGGTTTAAAAGTTTTTCCCAATAAATTTGGAGTTAGCTCGTGAATCATTTTTCGTTACTCCATTTTGTTCTTTGTTAGATCAAATGAAAGATCAAGACAAAGTACTAGATCATTAGCAACCATGCACAATAGGCCATATTAATTTTAATAAACACTTTGACTCTATGACCTATATTATCGAGTGTCACTTTAACGGATAGTATGTGATTTTATGCAAAATATTTTCAAATGGCTAATATTAAAAATTTCTTCGTTCAAATAAAGAGATAATCAACAATCCTCCACCACCACACATACTCTCAAAAATTTTGCAAACCAAAGAAACAATCAAATCGACACAAAGAATATTCGAGAACATGCTCTTACATTATTCATCAAACAACTTTTTTCTCAAAGAAAGAATTTATTACCAAAAAATTAATAAATTCAACCAAAATAGACTAAGTGCATGTTTGACACTGCTGAAATAATTTTTTAAATACTTATAAGTTTTGAGTCTAATAGAATGTGTGGATAATAAGTGGGTAATAAATTGTAGGTCCTATAAAATGTGTAGATAAAAAGTATATTTGATTAATTTAACCAACTTAAATTATAATTTAAGCTCGACAAAACAAATTGTAAATAACTCCAAATAATCCCTCAAATCAGAACAAACGGAAAGTACCAAGATTTATAACTTGTTTGGTTTAAGCTGGTCAAATTGTTCAAATATACTTTTTATCCTCACACTTTGTAAGACACAACTTACTATCATTTATTATCCACACATTTCATAAGACTCACAACTTCTAAGCACTTAAAAAATAATTTCAACATTACCAAACATGCACTTAATTATAAGATAAAAATATTTAGAACAAGTCAAGGTCTTCTATCAGGACAAGCCCACAATAAAGATGAAAGACACAAGATATTTGAACAAGCAAAACCAGTAAATCAAAGCTAAATAACAATTTACACATATTCGAGACAATAGCACTTGTTTAGTAATTTTTTTGTAGAATATAACCATTGAGTTCTAAAGACTATATAGATGAAAGTGGATAAGAACTGTGAGTCCTAAAAAAATATGTGGATAAACATGTTGTTTGACCATCTTATAAGCTTGTAAAAGCTCACCCGAACATGCTTGAGTGAAAAAAGACTATTTTTTGGGGCCAGAAAACTCTTAAGTGTATGTTCAGTACACAAAACTATTTTGACTTCTTTTTTTTTCCATCCTTAATATAGTACCTCGTCCTTTCTACCAAATGGGCTATTAAGAGCCCGTTCCATTTGGTATGGTTTATAAAATGATTTATTTGATCAAGAATGATAAAAAATGTCAGTCTACCAAAGCAAATTTTTTGGTCAAATAAACTAATTTATAAACCATACCAAACAAGCTTTAATTAATTCATGACACAAGCACTATCATGATTCAAAATTAGTAAAATGGTATGAAAAAATATAATTTTCACGTAGAAGCAGTCATGAAGATGGTCCGAATGGAGGATTTTCTCTCAAAGGTAGAAAAGAAAACCTCCCAAGAAACCTTGCCACAGACTTGCAGCCATCTCCAAAGCTAAAGCCGCTATTCTTGATATTCTTTGGGCAATTATTCACATACATCTTGATCACAAACACCGCAACATTAACCACAACAAACATTACAATCAAACATGATGTCCATTGGGTTTTTCTATCTTGAATTGAACTTTCTCCCATTTTGTACTCTCTTATGCTCTCTATGTCACCCCCTAGCATGGCTATTTACCTACTCTTGTTTTATTCATTGATTTCAAGAACACTAAATTTGGAATTCTTGAATTTTGGGTGGGCATGGGCTGAGCACAATGTAGTCCAATGTAGGCAGATGCCTGGACTTTAGGCCAGCCCATTAAATATGTCCATTGCCTGCACTGGACTCTTCCTTGACCTCTTTCCAACCACATCAATCTCTCTACCCGTTTCTCAAATAACAGAAATCCAATTGCAAAAAAAAAAAAAAAAAAAAAAAAACTCTCGTTCCTGAATCATGATCTCCTCAACGTCCAAGAAATAATTCTACAAAACCAATTGATCTCCTTTTCGAAAAGAAAAAGATTCACGAAATGAATTAAGGTATTAAACATTTTTTTTAAATTTATGAATTTCATAATCATGGGGGCATAGTTTATTGAATTGGGACTATTAATTTGATTTTTGTCTATGTGTTCTTGGTGTATTTGTATGTTTCCTTAGTATGATATTTGTGTTTTCTTCGTGTATGATAGTGTGTTTAATATATCTTCTGGTTTGAAGAATGTTTAGGAAAGGAAACTTTTTATTTCTAGATCATTAGTCCGCAATGTGATTATTAATTATGATTTTTGTTAAGAATGCAAAGGGAACTTGTGATGGATGGAAGCTTTTTTTATAATGGAACCTTTGTAATATGGTTTCTGATTTAAATTTATCAATTTTTATTACTAGTGCTGCAAATTGTTTGAAGTCTTGCTAGCTTGAATAATATTTAATACAATTTCTAAGTGGGAAGGATTACTTAGGTGATTAAAGTATGTGTACATAGACTTCAAAGTTGTTCGTGTTCGTAAAAGTGACTCTCGAAATCTTGGTAGAATATCAGAAAAGGGATGGTAGACCAAAACTAACATAGTATGTCAGAACAAGTTTGTTTAGGTTGTTGCTGTATTGTTGTTGTAAAAGAGGAGATGCAACAAAATTGAGGGTCAGAACTCGTTATTTAGAATCGAACATATTCAATATGTCTGATTTTATCATAACCATTTCATTTGCTAATCCCAGATGTTTTGAGATTGAACTACTTACTAAACTTAAGGTATTGTGCTCAGGCATTTCCAAGAAAATAGGGAAAAACATATCTTTCCCAATTTTATTCTAAAACTTGAGATTTGGAGCCACATTGTTAGTAGTGTTTGAATCATTTTTCGCCACGTGGAAGGATTTGACAAAGCTTTATGTTAGCTGTCAAACATAAGAAAGCATTTTCACAGCTTTTGGTTTTGGTTATTTATATTTGCCACAGATTTGGCTTTATTTTAAGCGTCTTCTTTCTCAAGTGTTAGAGGCGAATCAAATGTGCGGTTATGACTTCTATCTCTATTATGTTGAAGTTATGCCAACATTTCATTTTTGTGCTTAAATCTCACCCGCACTAGTCCTAAATCTTGGCTCCGCCCCTGGGAGTAGGGGTTAAGGTGAGGGGTTTTGGGTTCAACGCAAGAGAGAACATGCATTGTGTGAAGAGATATAACGAGGAAGTTCACATTTTATAACATAGACATTTCATTTGCCTTTGGTAGTTACCTTGAAACCGACAAAATGGTAGAAATGGTTACTTTTTGTAATGAAAAAAAAAACAATTGTTTTTCCAAGGCGTGTAGGTTTTCCTAAATAGAGATGAAGTAATATATTTATGTTATTTTATCTATTGTTTATTTAAGATATACCTGACAAAGTAAAATTAACTTTTAATACTATGAAATATACATTTACAAATATATAAGTGTAATTACAGGTGGCAAAACCAGCCCGACCCGACAGGTATAACCCAAATTTCGGGTTGGACTGGCCCGTTAATATCCTGACCCGAACAAAATCCGGCTCGGGCTGGTTCGTAAATTTTTTTAAAAAATTAAAAGTTTTGAATCTGATGAATTAGGCTACCTGGATTCCAAAATCCTCTGAAAAGAAAAGAAAAGAAAAGAAAAGCCCCATTCTGGTACCCAGGAGGTGGACTAGAGAGCAGGGGGCAGCCCTCGCTCCGGGCGGCTAATTAGGAACAGCAATAGCTGCGATCAAGAAGCGTTAGAGAGCTAGATCAAAGGCCCTGAAAAAATAGACTAATTGAATTGGCTTTGGCAGCAAGTATAGTGGATCTTCTGGTTGCATAATTACACCCTGATTGGAAATTTGGTGTACCAACATATTCCAAGTGAGCATTGAGAAATGGCAAATTCATTACATCCCCTGTACATTGATCAAAAAATTATGAAAAGTCTATCATAATCAAACTCATTAATTGAATTCATTACAATATAATCAAACTCAAAGGAGACTATCATTTTTCTTCTATACCAAGATCATCGCAACAACCATGACAAGAAATACACATATCATATATGCAAATAAAGAAACCCGTTAATTGAATTATTATTTTTTTACCTCAAGAGCATCTCTGTAACGTTCTTTATTCATGAGCTTCCGGACCACATTATAAAGCTCCCATTTAGGCAATTTTGTGCCCTTATTCACCAACTCATTCAACACAAAAGCAATGTCAATTTGTGGGTTGTCCATCATGGATATTATCTTGCGTACAAGATACAATCTTCGAATAGGTACTTCTTCACAGGGTACATGGTAGCTGTGAATCTGTTCGAAAAGTTCAGCACCAAAGACCTGAATCTTATCTGAAATTAAGCATTTTGTAAAGAACGGATTTTTATGTGTTTGAGTATTAAGAATTATGGGTTTTCTGAGATGGGTAGAATTTTGAAATGAGAGTCTTAATGGGAGAGAGACATGTTTTTGGTGGTAAAACTAGAAACTGATGGGAATTGAGATGGGGTTTTGAGAATCATTGCTATGGAATTATTATAATCAATTTGTATACATCAATGTTCAGAAAATCGAATAGGCCATCGACTCGAAAAAGATAACGGGTCAAAGGTCGAACCGGGTCGAACCTATTCAATTAAAAAATTAAAAGTTAATCCAAAAATCTCACAAATTTTCTAAAAATAAGTTATTTGTAAATAAACCAACATTTATAGAAAAAATTACTCACAAAACTTAGCTTTAAATAAATTTTTCATAAGTTTCAATTAAAAAATTAAAAATTAGGGCCAACGATGGACTAGGTTAGGCCGAGTGAGCATATTGTTGACCCACACAAAGTTGGCCTGGCCTAGCTCGGGACAGTCTCAACTTTTAAGTGTGGCCCAGTTCTGGCCGGCCCATTTGCAAGCTCTAAGTGCAACACTTTAAATTAATATTCTTGAGTAATGTTAATTTAGAAGGGTTATTAATTAGATTATTTTACCTTGTACATTATTATTTTGTCTTAAAAAATGTGTTTATTTAATGATTCCTTTAAACTTCTCCAAAGGTTCTTTAGCATTTAGAGCATATCCAATGCAACAATGTGGATTGTTGTACATGTGACAAATAGAATAGAGACGGAGGAAAGAACATCACCAATGTGTTTGTGGATTGAAAAAAATGTAGTCCACATGTACAAGAGAGGTTGTGCATAAATTATAAAAAATTAAATAAAGGATGATTAACACACATTCTGATAGAAATAAATTATAAAATCTATTACGCCCTTTAATAATGCACCCAAGTGGCGTATGACACGCAACATTATTCGACAAATCATCTTCACGTAGGACCAATTATATAATGACACGTAGAAAATGCCATAAGCTCATTCGGACTGCTTAACGAAGGCAGTCCAAAACATCAAGCAAGGACCAGACAGATATGACTGATTGATAGGACAGAAGTAAGGCGGCTCTGTTAACTTAACACAAATAAAGAGTGTAAAGAAAATAAAGTGACTGCCTGCAAATCCAAAGTTAGACGCCGAAGGCAACGGTGACAGCAACAGCTTGTTGGGACGAGAATCAATCACGCACGCGGGGGTCAGACTCACTCATAACAATTGGATTTCAGCTATAAATAAGAGGGAGAGTGCCAGAGAAAAGGTAAGTTATTCTAAACTCACCTATAAAATTGCATATATTTCATAAGGTCAACCAGTCCGACTGAGATATGAACTCTAACTTGAACGTTGGAATGCATATGGAAACCACCCCAGTCGCCTATGCCAGCTGACAATCTCAGTGTTAAGTGTGCAGGATCGAGACAGCTTGTTAGAGGGAAGGCAATTTAGTGTTGATTGAAAATCCAGCTAGGATTCGTGGTCAACATTTTGGCGCTGTATGTGGAAAGCGATACTGTAAACCACGGGAGAAAATGTGAAAAAGCTTGGGTGAATCTAAAGTATACGAAAGTTTGGACCTAGAGTCAATAGGAAAAATGCCCATCGTTGGATGAGCACAGGGCAGTTGTAAAATTTCTCTTTGAAAAAAGGTTAAGTTTGAAGATTTGCAGTTGTAAAATTTTCCTTTGAAAAAATGTGAAGTTTAGTTTGAAGATCTGCATTTGTAAAATTTTCATTTGAAAAAAAGTGAAGTTTAGTTTGAAGATTTGAAGTTGTAAAATTTCCCTTTGAAAAAATGTGAAGTTCAGTTTGAAGATTTGAAGTTGTAAAAAATTTCCCTTTGGAAAAAAGGTGAAGTTCAGTTAGAAGATTTCAAATTGTAAAATTTCCTAGTGAAAATAGGTGAAATTTAATCCAAATTTTGTGGCTGTGGATTTTCCCTTTGAATAAAGGAGAAACTTAGTTCTAATCTCTTTATTATAACATTTACCTTTGAAGAAAATGAAGAAAACCCAATTTCAAGTTATGCCATTATAAAATCCCGCTTTTCATAAGTAGGAAAACGGCGAGTACAAATTAATAATTTGTTTTGGATAGAGAACTTGTATAATGAGTGACGAAGACAGAAACGCCCATATGAGGCAAATCGATGAACAATCGGACGGAGAAGTCGAAAGGGCTCCTGAAGTTACGCAGCCACCAAGGTGAAGAATGCGCTCCAGGGCACGCAATTTGGAGCTTATGGAAAAACAAATGCTAGAAATGCAGAGGCGGCAAGTAGCTCAAACTGCTGTCCTTAATGCCTATCTACAACAAGAGTTCATGCCGCCTGCGCCAGCCGTATACCCTAGGTATCAACCCAGGGTCAACAAGGACTGGCACAAGAATGAGGAAGACGAGGAACATTACTCATATGCCTCACTAACTCAGCCAGAGGTCCCATTTAGGAGAAATGAGGGAGTGAGTCCCTTACAATATCCTATTAGGTGTACAATGTGAAGAAAAATTATGGGAACCCAAACCTTCCTCCTAGACACTCCCAAGAACTAGAGACATCTCAGGTATTCAGTGTATTTAACAGATTGGGAGGTAGACCTCATAGAAATAAGAGGGAAAGACCGGCAGCAGCCACTGCTAGCCAAGCACCACACATGAATTTGCCCCATCAGTACCAAACTGTACAAGTGGATTTGCCACCTGGCAAGAGACTGGTGCACGAGCCCGGTGAGGGATTACGGCAGACCCAATGGGTCTGCTCCCCTGTAGCAATCTCCCCATCCCAGCTTCGGTCCTATGAGATAGATAACGATGGGGAGATGAGTCCATTCTCAGAGGAAATACAGCGATGTATGGTCCCACATGATTTTGAGATGCCTAAGATAGGCAAATATACCGAGCGAAGAGATCCAGATGATCACCTTTTGAACTATAATGCCAGGAATTGCCGGGGCTATCCCAGCTCTAAAATGCAAAGTATTCACTCTAACGTTAGAAAAAAATGCACTTAGATGGTACAATAAACTCCTTCTAAAAGTATCCACAATTGGAAAGACCTGGAAATAGCTTTCAGAAACAGGTTTGTATTCTCAAGGCCCAGACAACTTCTGCTTTAGCGCCTATAGGACTTGAGGCAAGGAAAGACTGAGTCACTGAAAAGCTTCTTGGCCCGATTTACTGAGGAGATGCATAACTGTAAGAATATTACAGAGGTAGAAATATTCTCCTTCTTCAAAGGAGGGTTGGACATGGGAAGCATGTTCTGGATGGACGTTCAAAGCCAGAAACCCTGAGACTACAATGCATTAATAGACCTAATGAAAGAGAAGATAATATCTGAAGAGATGGCTAGGGCTAGAGATAGTTATGCCCAATATCGTTATAATCAAGAGGGCCATGCAAATGCCAAACCATCAGTTGGCAGAGTGAATCACCAAACTGGACACCACCAGGGGACTCACCAGCGTCATTTCCTAGGGACCAGATCTAGCTACGTCACAGAGATCACGGAAGCTATCCCAAACCTGCATGTCGGGATAAACACATCCAATCCATGAATGCCTACTAGAGAAGCAGGCTCTAGCAAGGCCAAAAAGCCATTTACTGGTCCATATAGTGCCTACCATAGATTCTATAGGCACAGTATCGAGGACTGCCGTGACATACAAGCACGAGCAGAACAAAGGACTCAGAAAAAGGATCATCCATCGTTCGAATGAAACATAGGCAGAAACAACTCACAATACTGGTCCAATGAGATTCGTCGTAGGCGACGCCAAGATGCCAAAGATGATAGACAAAGAAGAGAGATAGGGCAGAGAGAGCATGGCAGAGCCATGAAAGAGAAAATGCTCAAAAGATAGGAAGACTGGATAGAAGTCAACCACAACAGCCAACACAACATTTTAACCGTGAGATTGACACCATTATTGGAGGCCCCCATCCTAAAGGAAACTTAAACAATTCTCAAAAAAGGTATATCTGAGAAGCCCACAAATGTGAACTACCACTTGCATACTCATCCGGTGGGAATAGAGAGGATTGATCCCATCACGTTTATCCCTACTGATGCAACTGAAGTACTTTTTCCACATAACGACGCTCTAGTAGTTCGAGCGGTCGTGGCCAAGAATGGCCTGGAAAGAATGTTGGTTGATGATGGAAGCTCTGTTAACATTATATATGGAGCAACATATGACAAAATGGGGATAAAAACTCTTCTGATCCCGGACACAGACCCTATCTATAGATTTACTGGGGACTCCATCGTTCCCAGAAGAACTATTGTCTTGATGACCAAAATAGGAGAGACACCAACAACTGTTAGGACTCTTATAGAATATTTGGTAGTCAACAAAAGTTCCTCATATCATGCTGTACTTGGAAGACCGGCCCTTATCGACTTGGGGATCGTAATGTACACCAAGTTCTTGTGTATAAAATTCTCCACAGACCGTGGAATGCCACAGTATAAGAGAACCAATATGAATCTAGGGCATGTTATACTAATGCCATGAGGAAGTTTGTGGATCGAGAGGCCCACATAATTGATGTAGAGATGAAAGAGGCCCTTGCAAATCCTAAAAGAATAGATGATGGGTCCAAGGAAGGCCAATGAGCCCGAAAGAGGATGAGCAGATGACGGAACAGGATGACCCGGAAGACTTGGATCTAAGAGTGACCGAGGATGAGCCTTGAACGTCTCCGGCTGAAAAGCTGAAATATTTTCATGTGGACTCCACTGATTTAAATAGGAGTTGTAGGTGGGAAGCGAATCCCCAGCAAATTTCAAAGACCGCCTGAAAAGATTATTGTCAAAAAATGTGGATATATTTGCTTGGAAGCATGGAGACATTGTAGGGATCGATCCCAATGTTTCGTGCCATAAACTGCAGATAGATGTGAAGTATCCAGGGCATAGATAGAAACCCTGGCCCATGAGTCCACAAAAGTATGTAGCACTAGAATAAGAAGAAGTGTCCAAGTTGTTGAAAAACAACTTCATAAGGAAGTCCCGTTACCCAAAGTGGGTTTCCAACCCGGTGCTGGTACAAAAGTCCAGTGGAAAGATGAGGGTGTACATTGACTTCTCTAATGTCAACCAGGTTTGCCTAAAGGACAGTTTCTCCCTTCCCTGCATAAACCAACTGGTTGATGCCACCGCCGGTCATGAAGTGCTTAGCTTTATGGATGCATATTCTGGGTACAATCAAATCTCTATGTACCCACAAAACAAAGAGCATACGTCCTTTATCGCGGACATGGACTTGTATTGCTATAAATTATGCCCTTTGGTTTGAAGAATGCTAGAGCAACATATCAAATGCTGGTAAATAAGATGTTTGCCAAGCAGCTAGGCACCACGATGGAGGTATATATGGATGAAATACTGGTCAAAAGTTTGTTAAAGATCGACCATATTGGACATCTGAAAAAGATGTTCGAAGTGATGAGAAAGTATAAGGTAAAGTTGAACTCCCTTAAATGCACTTTCAGGGTATCTTTCAGAAAATTCTTGGAATTTATGGTGAACCAAATGAGTATTGTAGCAAACCTAAGAAGATTAAACATTGCTAGAAATGAGCCCCCATTGGACCCCAAAAGAGATGTAGAATTTGACTGGTTGAGTAGCTGCTTTGAGTCATTTTATCTCGAAGTCAATTGATAAATGCCTACCCTTCTACAAAGCTCTGAAAGGAAAGAAAAGATTTGAGTGGTCCCTTAAATGCGAGGACGTTTTCCAAGCTTTGAAACAATACTTGGAGAGAGCTCCACTCTTGTCAAAACCGTCTAAAGGAAAAACTTGATGCTGTATCTGGTTGTCTCCAGAGAAGTCGTTAGTGCGGTACTTATTAGGGAAGATAATGGCCGTCAGCTGCCCATTTACTATGTAAGCAAGGTCCTACTGGGTACAGAAACACGCTATCCAGATATGAAAAAACTAGCATTGGCCTTGGTTATATTCTCCAAGAAGCTCCGGCCTTATTTCCAGTCACACACCATCTATGTACTGACTGCATTCCCTTTGAAACAAGTGTTGCAGAAGCCTGATGTCTAAGGAAGATTGATGAAATGGGCTATAGAGCTAAGCCAATTTGAAATTCAGTACCAACCCTGAAGTGCCATCAAAGGCCAAGCTCTAGCCGACTTTGTGGATGAGTTTACCCACCATTCGGAGATAGAAATGGTTGATCAAATTAAGCCCACTAAGCCTTGGAAGTTATTTGTGGATGGATCGCCAGGAGAAAATGGGTCAGGAGCAGGCATAATGCTGATTAGCCCGGAATGGCATAAATTGCACAGTGCCTTACGCTTCAAATTCAAAGCTTGCAACGATGTTGCTGAGTATGAGGACCTCCTGGCCGGCTTAAGGCTATCTAGAGCATTGCAAGTTAAGACTATAGTCGTGCACAGCGACTCCCAATTGATTTGATTGTCAGCCAGGTAAAAGGTGTGAAAGATAAGAATATAGCTTCTTATCTTCGGAAGGTTCGAGACCTGGCACCACATTTTGAAAGTTTTGAGTTGATCCAAATACCCTAGAGCGATAATCACATTGCAGACACACTCTCAAATCTGTCCAATCATAAAGACTCCGACCTCCTTAGATGCGTCCAAGTTGAATTCATCTCCAAGCCTACCACAAAGCAGGACGATATTGTCTTCTTTATTATAGAGGGGACTCATAGATGAAACCCATCATTGCATACCTGGTGGATCAGATCTTTCCTGAAGATAGAGATATGGCACGAAAGATCCAGAAAATGTCGATGTGCTTTGTCATACAAGAGGGGCTGCTTTATAAGAAGGGTTATTATTTCTCCCTTTTTAGATGCGTAGGACCAGAAGAGGTGGACTATATCATGAAAGAGGTCCATGAAGAGGTGTGTGGCAATCACTCCGAAGCAAACTCGTTGGCCCATAAAATTCTCAAGCGTGGGTACTACTAGCCTAACCTTAAGAAAGACGTGTTTGAGTTCATCTGCAGATTCGACAAGTGCCAGTGTTTTGCCTACTTGCACAGGCAGCCTCTGCGAGATTTACAAGTAGTATCGATAAATGGAGAATAGACATCATCGGACCCATACCTCAGGGACGGGACAATCATTGTTATACGATTGTGACCATTGATTACTTTACTAAGTTGGTAGAAGAACATGTGATGAAAATCACGGAGGAAAATACTTCAAAGTTCATATGGAAGAATATCATTTGCCAGTTTGGTGTACCCTGCTCGCTAGTCTCAGACAATGCCAGACAGTTGAGAAACTGCCAAATCGAAGAATTGTGCAACAACTTGGAGATAAAGCAGCACTTCTCGTCCACGCATCATCTACAGGCTAACGGCCAGGTAGAAGCAATGAACAAGACCATAAAGTACATTTTGAAGAAAAAGCTGAAGTCAGCAAAAGAAGCATGGGTAGATGAGTTGCCTCAAGTGTTGTGGGCCACGTACTACCACTCGAACCGCTACTGAAGAAATCCATTCTCAATGGCCTATGGGGCAGAAGCAGTGTGTCCCGTGGAGATTGGAGTTCCATCCCATAGATAAATCTATTTTAAGGAAATCTCCAACGAAGATTCTTGAAAGGTATAACGAAGAGACGATGCGCAAGTGAAGTTAAGGCGTTACCAACAGAAAATGATGAGTTATTACAATAAAAAGGTAAAGGTCCGTTCATTTCTAGTAGGGACTAGGTCATAAGGAAAGTATTTATATCAACTCAAGAGCTCAGGGTTGGAACCCTTGGCCCCAACTGGGAATGTCCTTACAAAATTGTGAGTGAGATGGTCCTCGGGACATACTTGATAGAAGACTAGTCTGGCAAAAGCTTATCGCACCCATGGAATGCGAAGCACCTCCGTAGATATTATTAATAAAGCTTGCTTAACTACCATGACGATTTTAATTAAAAATGCTGACTATGTTAGAATTATGTATCCATGGTGCCATGTGATGTATTGCTTTAAATCAACCGAATTGTCACTGGGTTGGTTGTCCCTTATCCTTGTTTCCTATTTGATGTCCAGAGTACCTCACCTATTACGCTTGTGCCGGAGCACTCATTAATAAGGAAGTATATCAAGACAAATTATTTTGAAGCTTAGTTAAGTATTATGACTTAAGTCAAAAGCTATACCATGAGTTTATCAGACATTATACAAATGGGCACCAACACGTAGAAGATGGTAATTAAACTGATCTTTTATTCAACAAAGGTTGGATTACAAGTTAATTGAAATAGTATTACACTGTCCTACTCCCCCGCCGCCTCTCTAGGTTTGGCACATGTAGGGGTCCCTAGCCTAGCTAATTATCCATTAGTCTTCGGGCTTCCTCAGCAACGTAACTCTGGCCACACCATGGTAAGGAGTCCCATCAGATATGATATCGTTGTAATAATCATACAGTACTTTATTCTCAGATTCGTTGTGAATAAAGTACTATATGATTACCACCCTGACATCATCTCAAACTTCGCAATTCGTTCTACCCCAGTCTTGAACTTGTTTCTCAAACTTCGCAAACCTCTCAAGGATTGGAAAGTTCAAAACTGGAGTAAAATAGATTGCAGAGTAGAGTATCAGAGATAAAGTGGACCCATAAATAAGGGATTTTTGGGATTTATATAGGGCCAAGATCTGGAAAGCTGTAAAGAGATGGCGTGGAAAATATAAAGCATTAACCTGCTTTAGAGAAATGCACTATTTAAGGAGCATGTGGACCGTTACTTCCTTCCACCTCCCCAGATAATAATGACATCAGCTTCTTGAACTTCAGTTTGAGGTTTTACTCTTCAAGTCATAAAACTTAGCCCTCAAAGAATCAACCGTCTCATCTAGGTGGGCCATCTTGTCCATTAGCCCCTCCATTTGAGCGTTGGCCTCAGCTAAAGGCTTTGCCGTAATTTATTGGGCTTGATTGGATAAATTGCACCTCTTTGAAAACTCAGTCACATCGGACTTAGCAGCCTCAAGATCCTTCTTGAGCTTGTCCCGCTCATCAATCAAGGGCCTCATTTTCTTCTTCGACTCATTGAGGGCCCCCTACAGCCAAGTGGTCCACTCCTTATAATAATCATTGTCCTTCATTATGCTCTCTGCATTCCAGAAGGCAGTGGCCACATTCCTTTTATTCAACTCCAAGTCACTAACACTAATATGTGCTTCATCAATAAGGACTAAGGACTAAGGATCGGGCGGTTAGAGCCTTGGCTGCATTCAACTTCTCTTCAGCAGACAACTTGTCGTTGTAGGTAGCCCAGCCTTCTGTCTAAAAGAAGTCTATTGTGGTTGTGGCCCTTTGAAGATGACTTGGTAGAAAACTCAAGGCCTCGGTGCTTATCTCAGATGGCCTCCTTTGAAAGATCTTTTTAATGTACACTGCGTGGCCGTAACCCCCTTATGGCTCGGAGAGCTCCTCCTCCTCGAGAATTACGAGGACTCTATCCCCCCTACTGCCAAGTTTTGAAGGGACCTGGAGTAGGCAGTTCGTGGTTTTCTAGCCTTCTAGGAGAGCCCATCTTCCTCCAAAACCTCCAAGTCGTCCTCATATCTCAAGGACCGTTTGGAGGACTCTCTTACTTCAGAACCTACCTCATTTGTATTTTCCTTCTCCATTCTCTTGGCCCCTAACTCTTGCTTTGCACCATAATTTGAAAATCCTGAGATGAGATGGTGTGGACCAGGGTGGTTTGCCTCGGATCAGTGGAGGCAGAAGCAGTGTCTTGATCTTTTTTCTCCACCCTTGAGACTGAGCCCGGCAAGAGTTCTTTTTTGATCATTATCAAAGGACTTCTTTTTCATCACCAGAGGTATCTTCTTGGTAGCTAGACCAGCTAGCCCAATTTTGGGCAATGAGCTCGACCATAAAAAGATGCCCACAGAAGTTTATCTTAGTAGTATCAACGACAATGAGCAAATAAACAATGCTAGTGAAAAAGCGAATGGAATTATCAGGTTGTGTTTCACAAAAATGTGGTCTGAGCCAATAACCCTGTAGAAGTCCCCTTTGTATGAGTAAATCCAACTAATCACAGCTAGGTCCTTCTCAGTCAGGAAGAACACTGGCACCTCCCCTACATAAAAAAATAAATCCAATTAAAACTCAAAGGTAACACTTATGCAAATGATAGAAACGTGCAAACAAGTTGCAACATTGCGATATAAATATGAAGTCAGACTCACGCTGATGGGAGAGAGTCCGAGGGATAGTAATATCGGGGATTGGATCAAAAGAAAGGCATTGCCAGTCCCCAGTGGCCCACAACCACTAGCTCCTCTAAATTTTGATGGACGAAGGATGCCCGGTGATAACTGGGCTATGGGTTCCTCTAAGGGTCAAGTACTACTAGTCATTTACTCATTCTTTGGGTTCTCCATCCCTTTTTGCACACTTATTCAGTGTGAACAAGGTATGAAATACGTATAAGGGCATAAGGTAATCCAGGCTTACTTCTTGCCACAGCAGCCAAGTCCCGACAGCCTGAGTCCAAAAGATTGGAGACAGTTGGTATGGACAGAGGTTATAACTCCTAAGTATGGCCCTAAAGAATGGATAGAGTGGTAATCTCATCCGGCAAGCTAGGGCATCATTCATGATAGCCACCTGACCGCCCGCTGGAGAGTGGGGTCTGTCCGTTTTGTTTAGAAAGATTAGCCTATCACTCTCCGGAATTCTATATTAGTCTCTAAGTTTGGTAAAGTCAGAAATGTTAAGTTCTGAGGGATACTAGCAGCACGCCAAATAATTCGGATCAGCTTTGGGATCCTCGTGCCCTCCTGACAACTCCCTAACATATTTAACTCAGCCCTCTACCAGGTCCATCTCTTCGAAAGTCAACCCGAAGTTTACCTTATGGGTTCTAGGGCTAATAGATTCTCCATCACCACCAAATTCCACTGCCCCATAAGGGCCAGCTACCCCTTTACCTTTTATTTGCCGCGTGATCTCCTCATTTTGCTTCTGCAAGTTATCAATCTCTTCTGCTATTAGTTTTACCATCATTAAGTGGATCCATTCTGCTTCGCTGTCAGAATCACTTAAATTTATTACTCCATACGATTGTTCAAGTCATTTTTCCTAAGTATTTTAAAATAATTGGTGTTAAAGACCATTTTTGTAAGACCTAATGAGCTCGGCCATAACCACTATCTCCTCCATAGCAGCCCCCCCAATCTCCTCCAAATCACTATCACCACAATCCACCATCTTGCTGTCATGGGAGTATGTATTATTTTTGAAATGAAAAGAATTTATGAAAATTGAAATACAAGAAACACGAGACAATGTGGCCAAGCACGAATTTAATACATGATAAAGATGTACCTTCTGAGTTAGGAGAGTTTCTTGTTTATGGTTTCCTTCTTGCGACAAACAAAGTCAGTTAAATGAACGACTAGGGAGAATTATAGTTGAAGTATGGTGCTTTGACGAAAAAAATGCTCCTTGCCTGGCTTGAAGAAGAAGGTAAAAGGCTTGTCTCTAAATGTGCTTGAATTTCAAAATGACGTTAAAAGGCTAAGAATGAGGTACCCTAAAGATTTTATGAACAATTGATCCTCATCTCAGCCATTCATCTCCTCACCCAATTGTTTTAAGCGCTCTACGTGCCCTCCAATCTGAACTGTTAAAGACAGAGAACGTGGATGCACAAACACATCCAATGGTCCAAATTAATAAGTGTTCTGCACGCACGCATGGTATGGACCTTACTGAAGGCTCATTAAATAATGCATCCTTCATTGCATTTCCACTTCCCCAAGCCATCATTGCAAGTCGTTTCATAAGCTTGGGAGCACGTAACGTTCTGCCAACTCACCACCCACCTTCAACGGTCAACTCTGAACAAATCAAATTGATATCCTTCAAGTGTTCATGCTCTGAAAATTTACCATAACTCCATAAGTACGGAGTAGAATCACTCCGACGCATATTAATAGATTGGATAATTCAACGGCCGTACCATAAGCAATGGCGCACCTCGGCGTGATTCCAGTCCATCTAATTACGGAAGGGCCTATTACACCTTGATTGGACTTAATAAGCCCATGGACTTACATGAATGATTAAGCCCTGGGCTTAGGGGACTATTGTTACGCCTTTTAATAATGCACAAATGGCGTATAACGCACAACCTTATTTGAAAATTCATCTCCACATAGGACCAATTATATAATGACATGTAGAAAGCGCCTTAAGCTTATCTGGACTACTTAACAAAGGTAGTCTGAAATATCAAGCAAGGACCGGACGGATATAACTGGTTGATGGGACAGAAGTAAGGCATCTCTGTTAACCTGACATAAAGGAAGAGTGTAAAGAAGATGAAGTGACTGCCTGCAAACCCAAAGTCAGACGCAAAAGGCAATAGTGACAGCGACAGCTTAATAGGACGTTGATCAATCACGCACGCGAGGGTCAGACTCACTCATACCAATTGGATTTCAGCTATAAATAAGAGAGAGAGTGCCAGAGATGAGGTAAGTTATTCTAAACTCGCATATAAAATTGCATATATTTTACAAGGTCAGCCAGTCCAACTGAGATATGAACTCTAACTTGAGCGTCGGAGCGCATACGGCAACCTCCTAGGTCGCCTATGCCAGCAAACAATCTTGGTGTTAAGTGTACAGGATCGAGACAACTAAATAGAGGGAAAGCAATTTGGTGTTGATTGGAAATCCAGCTAGGATTCGTGGTCAACAAAATCTATACTACTTCTAAAAAAAAGAAACAATTTTAGACTATTTTATCCCCTATATTACATCTTTGGAATATTTTACCCTCCATATTAAATTAAAAAAAATCTAAAAACATTTCATTTCCCACCATTATTGAACAAAATAAGGGGTCTTTGGAGTCTTTGGGCAACTTATCTTTAGTTTTTTTTTTCTTTTTTTTTTTTTACTGTAGAATAAAAATAGTCATATGATGATTATGTAATTCTTAAATATGTATTTAAGATCATAAAAATAGAATTTATGAATTGGAGAGTTAAAAGACCTTTCATTTTTCAATATTGACATCAAAATTTATAATTTTTTTCTCTAAAAAGGCCTTGTGATGGTCGACTCCTTCTCCTCTTTAATTTGGCATCAACTTTTTAGATTTTATATATAAATTTTACAAGTTATCTATATCTATAATACTTCTAAAAGGCCCTAAAAGGGATAAATAATTTTGGACTATTTTACCATTACATATTACATCTTTAGACTATTTTACCCTCCAATATTAAATTTAAAAAAATCAAAAACCTTTTCTCTTCCACCATTATTGAACAAAAATAAGGGATTGTTTGGGCCTTTTGGCAACTTATTTTCAGTTTTTCTTTTTAAACTACGGAATACAAAGGGTCATAGATGATTATGTGATTCCTAAATATGTATTTATGATCATAAAAAAATAGGATTTATGAATTGAAAAGTTAAAAGACATTTCATTTGTCAATATTGACATAAAAATTTATCATTTGTTTTCTAGAAAAGTCTTGTGTTGATCGACTTCTTCTCCTCTTTACTTTGGCGTCAACTTTTCAGATTTTATATGTAAATTTTACAAGTTATAATTAGAAAGTTTCTCTCAAAATTCTCTCATTTTGTCTTTTCTTTTCAAAACATTTTACAAACACAAAACTTATTTTTCTTCAAGTTTTTACAAAAGAAAGAAAAATGAAAGAAGTGATAATTCAAAGTTGTTGAATAACAAACAAAAAAATTCAGATTTTTCAATCAATTTCATAGTCAAGAAATCTAAGGTGAGATCTACATGCAAGTGGTTATTTCAAATTGTTATAATAATTTTCATAATCTTACATGATGTGCTAATAGACCCTTCCGTTTGATATGGTTTCATTTGATCACTTACCAAATGTTATAAAGAAATGTATAGAACTTTTCATTCGATATGGTTTGGTCTTTTCACTATGAAATGTAGTGAAGAAATGTAAAAAAAAAATTCCGTTCGACATGGTTTGGTTGCTCACTATAAAATGTGGTATAAATTGTATAGAACTTTATATGAATTTTGGAGTGATTGATGACATGTTCAGTACTAACAATAATTAAATATGATTAAGAAACAATGACATGCCAAACATTTGTCTATTGGTCAATCAAGTTTAGTGTAGCAAAAATGCCCCTATAGTCTAAGCCAACTGAAATTGGAAATGGTCACAACTCCTTGGCATTAGTTTGAAACCGGTAGAAGTACGTGTCCAAAGGGAAAAAAAGATAGAAAAAAGAACATACAAGAATCAGTTTTAATGTAAACAAAATAAAATTATGGTGGGCAAAAAAGAACAAAATTCTACTAGTTTAAATATTAACCAACATAATGAACGTGAAAGTATCATATTTGACATTAATAAATATTCCAGATTATATTTTCTTCATTATTATTTAATTGCCTACATTTTAAACTAAGAAATTTTTTGATATTTTCTATCCATTTGACATTTTTTATGTAAGACACGTTTTCTTTCATTCTCATTACATCTACAAGTTCTATTATTTTCTTTTAATTGTCACTATATTTTATTATCGTATTTAGTCCTCATTGATGAAAATTGTAGCACACATATGTATAATAAGGGCTTAATTCTTAGGTTGGCTGTCAAGGAGAGGCATTCAAGTTACGAATTCATTTTTCGAGACGTGAAGTAGATAAAAAATAAGTCATCATTTTTCTATTAGTTTCTAAAAATTTGTAAGTATCCTTCATATATAAATAGTGAATGATCTTCATAGATTTTCGTTTCTTATAATCATAATGTGTTTCTATAAAAATGGACTATGTTCATAGAAAAATGGGAATGTGGATTGATTAGAGTTTTATCAATTGAAGTAACTTGTACAAAGTTCACTAAATAGGATAAAAGACATTCTATGAAAAATGTTGTATAAGCATTGTTGATATAATTATGTCCTTGTAGATTTATTAGGGTTCTAGAAAAAACTCGATTGTAATTTCAAAACACGACAGAAATATTGAGTATTTGATGTTTACCAAGGGTTTTATGTGCTGAAGTACTTGAGATAATACATTAATGTTAATAACGAATACAGCCAAAGGAAAATATGCAACATAATTGATCTTTAACTAGGCATGATAATGTAATTCATTTCTTTCTTTCTATTTTTCTTTGTCACCTCTCTTTTTATTAATTAAAAAATAGTTAGTTTTTTTATTGCCTAGGCTTCATTCAACATTTATTGAAACAAATATTGAATTGAAAATCTATGTATCTGACTATTATTAAAAGTTTGTCAAATTCTTATTCTTTATAGCATCAATTCCATAAGATTTGATATCAATAGTTCGTCAATTATCAAAGCTCAAATCACCAAAATATATTCACTGAATTCAAGTTAATGTTCGTATTACCACAGTATAAAACTCATTTCTAATTGCAATTATACTTCTATGAATGTAAATAAAATATCAACATTATTCATTATAATATCAAACAATTTAATACAACATGTTATCAAGAATCGAGTGTTTTTTTAATCTTATTGTAATTGCTACTTTAATATTTTAACTTTTTAACAATTTAAAAATAAGAATTTAAAAAAATTAAAAATTAACAAATTATTGCGAAATCACGTGCATTGCACATGTTTCTAACTAGTATTAAATAAAAGAGGTTTAGCACACATTTTGATGGACATTAATTATAAAAAAATAAATTGAGGATGTTGTTAGCAGAATTAACATGTGCTGGCCTAGTCTATTAAGACAGTATATATTCTACCATATTTAGTCTATCTATGTATAAAAGAGTATATTGTATACATGCCTATAATTAAGACAACATATATTCTATCCTATTTTGTCTAGTTATGTATAGAAGAGTATATTGTATATATGCATATAATTGATAGGCATTTATTTTGGTAAGCTATTTACCTTCTATCTATATAAGAGAATGAACTCTCACAAAGAGAAGCATTCAAAACAAAAACCCTTTTTTGACACAGTATCAGCGCCTCGAGTTATTTTCTTCACATTTTTCTCTCCACTTGGCTGAATTCTTAGTTTATTGGTGGAGTTATTTTTCTTCTCAGCATGAGTACTGTCGAAAACCTCTTTATAGGTTATGTTGGTACTCTTTTTGCTTTCCATATGATTTTTTTTTTTTTTGATTTTTTTTGTCAAATTTTTTGACAAAGATGGAAAACAGAGTCAGAAACAAAGTTATCTAAAACCTTGATAAAATAAGAATTTGATAAAACGGAGAATTTAAATTGGTTGAATGATCAACTATATTTTGTCTTATATTACTATCGTTATTTTATCAAAATTTTGAAAAATTTCAATAACATAAATCTGTACATTTACCTTTAAAATTTGATTTCTGACTAATAACTTTTAATAGATATCATGAAGAATATCATTAGTACTATTAAGAAAAATCAACGGTTTTAGATAATTTTTTAAGAATAATAACATTTACTAATAAACAATTATATGAATCGAAACAACTATTAAGCATCTTACCTCCTTGACAATTGGTTATGGCTGAATAATATACTCCACACTAATAATTGCAATGCAAAATTTTTTCTCTAAGTCAAACACTAGTGAACGATACCAGAAAAGACACGGATAAATATTCAAATCTTCGGTCGCAAAATATGAGAAATTGAAAGGAGTATTCAAAACTAACGAGTGTTACTTTGATATGTTGATGATGTAGATACTTCATTTTTTGAATTTTAAATTTTGAATTTGAGATGATATTATCGGATAAGATATTTAAATTGAAACTAATTGAACGATAGCTTGAATGATAAAAATACATAATTTAGGGGGTTCTTTAATGGCCTAATATAATTCATTTAATATCTTTCATATTTGGGATTCATATAAAAAAAAATTTCCAATAAATCTCAATTTCTATAGATTAGTATATTTGTGTAATTATAGAATCTTAGTGGACAAATTTGCAGCAACCAAAAAAATTAAGGACCAAATTGTAGCTCTTTGAAAATCTTGGGACTGATTTGCAACAATTAGAAAATTTGTTTTGAAGCAAAATGAAAAATAAGGGATCATTTTTGTAGGTTTCGAAAAGTTTAGGGTCCAATATATAGGAATCTAAAATTTTAGGGGTTGATTAATAAAATCCAAAAAATTCAAGGTCTGATTTGCAAAATTCAAAAATGTTTTATCCAAAAAATAAAATTATATTTCTTTTCTATTTTTTCTTTGATTATTAATATAATGTGTCATCCATTATTGTTAATTTATCCGAAAAATAAAATTTTATTCTTGTATTACAATGTGCTCACTTGAGCTCTCAAAACTTATAGTTAACTTTAACCTTAATATTTTGATCATAACAAATAAGTTAATTTTATTTTACTAACAATTGATTTAATGTGATCACAATCCTCAAAATAAATCGATAATTGTCAAAGTTCAAAATCAAAACTATCATTACAAAACGAACTCTTAAGAAAGATCAAGATCAAAGTTACTTCATTCAAGATAAGAGCTCAAGAGACCTCTTCAAGAAAGATAGATATCTAGGACTTTCAATCAAACGTAAAAATATTAACACATTAGTATTTATCAATGTTCTAAAATGTGTAATGCACGATGACGCAGTGAAGTGAAGCATCAAGAATTATAGGCCTAAGCGCGCCTATGTGAAACCTAGGTGTCAAAATACGTTTTCGAATTTTAATTTTTTTTAATGCTCAATTTTTAAATTTTAACAACATAGCCTAGAATATACTGATTTAGATTACAAAATTATAGGTCTAGTTTTCAAAAAACAAATAAAAAATACAGGAATTTTCAAAATTAGATGTATGTTGTACAATGAAGAAAACTTAGATTTATATTAAGGCACATATCATGATTAAACATATCACATTCAACGTGGTTCAAAATCAAAATTGTAGGACTAATTTTAATATCATAGCCTACAATTAGAATGCAAAATAGCAACCCAGTATAATAGTTTTCAAAAGTTAGTAAATTACAACTACCACAAACATAAACACAAATTACTCAATATTTTTCTACAATTTGACTACATACCAACATAACTTAACTTTTGTCTAACTCTTTATTGAATTCTAAGTTAAGCTCTTCTTTTTCATCTAACTCATATTCC
This sequence comes from Forsythia viridissima, assembly GCA_030279155.1. NCBI lineage: Eukaryota > Viridiplantae > Streptophyta > Magnoliopsida > Lamiales > Oleaceae > Forsythia > Forsythia viridissima. The sequence goes on along the minus strand of CM059034.1, from coordinate 36,960,753 downwards.
ATGCCATTCAATACAAAATCATTTTTGTCGGGCTCCCTTATTTCATATTGAGCATTTCTAGCACCTCTTATAGATTTAAAAAAAAATTATTTTGGCCCAATCTAAAAATAAATTTAAAAAGAAGTTTGCTTGTTCTAATGCGTGTTATGCGCGATTATTCGCGCCTATTCTCGTCTAATCGAGTTTATTCTCGCATATTCTCTTTTATTCGAGCCTATGCGGTCAACAAAAAGAGTTGACCGTATTTTTACGTGCATACCCTCAATGTGTCGTGTTTTGCAAACGCATCGAACTTGATGGGATGGGATGGGATGGGGCGGGGTGGGGTGGGGTGGGGCGGGGCGGGGCGGGGCCGAATATTGAAAAATTCTCATTTAAATTATCCGAACTGACAAATTTGCAGATTGTTCTCTCTAAACTGTCTTTCATTTGCAATCAATGTAGACACTTACAAGAGTACTAAATAGAGAATTATTTTGAGAAAATCATTGGAATTTCATTGCATTTACTTCTTCTACTTATTCATTAAAATACTTTGATTGATTGAATAAAGTTTTTAAATCATTATTTTCATCAAAGTTTCTTTCTAACACTTGAGCTTTTCATGCATTGCTACTTATTGAAATGTTAGTCTCTATTGATACTTAATTTATATCTATCATTTATTAAGAGAAAATATTATTGTAAATCAATTTCTTCACATTTTTTTGGTCATATTGAGTTTCCTTGAAAGCTCATATTGTATAAGGACCGGTACTCCTTGTTTGCAAGTCACCGGAAGCATTGTAATTTTTTTTTATTGCACCATATGTCAATCAATATAATAGAAAGTCCTTACTCGTGATGGAGAGCTTGGTAATGGGGGACGTAGATCATTGGTTTGGATCGTACCTCCATAAACATATCATTTGCACACTCTCTCTACTATTTTATTTATTTACATTGTGTTTATATTTATTACTTGATTAATCCATATTTCTTAAGTTTCTTATTTTGAGATTATTTTTTGAAAAAGTTTGTAAAAATCCAATCCACTCCCTTTTGGTTAGTTATTCTTCAGTTATCAAACTTGCTCTCACCTCTTCACCCGCTCTTGCTTGCCAACTTGCTTGGTTGCAAACAGTGATTTAAAATTCAGATTGGCCCGACCGGATCAACCGAAAAATCAGTGATCATGTGACGACCTCGAAATTCTACCAAATTTTTTTTTCATTTTTTTTTTGAATTCTGCCCAGAAGGGTAATAGTACCCATATTTTAGGGTATTGATACCTTTTCTCGCAGAAGGCAGTTCTACTTCCTGGTTTGATAAAAGAACTGTTTTGAAAGATATTTTCTTTGTTCTCTTTTGAGGAAGGTAGTTAAAACCAATCTTTAAACAGGGTTTGGAGATCACCCTTTTCTCTTTTTGCTTTGGATTTATTTTATTCTTTGCTAAGTAAAGACATGCATATTTAATGAAATAAGAATTATAAGGTAAAGTATGATAACTTAAATATAGCGGAAGTTTAATACATGAAAATCCCATTTTTCATTTCACCTTCAATAGCATAAGTTACTACAAAATATGGGCTTGAAAAAGAAGATACCCCACTTACTATTTCGTTCCAAAATGACTCATGACAAATCATTACATCTCATAAAAAGGCCATAAGTCTTTAGCCCGTTTAGAAAGCACTACTAGATATTTTATAAAAGGAAAGCAATTGCATGATAAGACGAGTTTACTTAAATTATTACAATTCATAGAAACGAGTTGGGGGGTACACCATGGTCCAATAGTCGAAAATGTCCACAACAAAATAAGTAGATTCATATTTTTGCAATCCGGAAAGATGGAGAATTGAGGACCACACGTCAACCTTTGTGATCAAATGGTATTCATGGCCTTGCGAAGCCACTTCCCGCCTTTGGCCCATGACTTCATAAATTTCTCGATCCATTCCCTACAAAAGTCATAAAACGACTATGAATGGTGACATTCAATGAGTAAAATATGGTGCATGTGTGACATTGCATGTAGATATGTCTTTTATCTTTCTTAGGGCCCTTCCCACAAACAATATTTGTACACCGAGCGCTCAAATAAACATTCTTTGTGCATAAGCACAACGGCCAAACTTCTTAGGACACTAATCGTCCTTCTATGGGCCACTTTTGCCCATGGCCGTAGTTGATCAACTCATGGAACCCTTACCGTCCCAATGTAGGCCACTTTTGCCCTTGGCCGTATTTTAATCGGACATCAAGTCCTCATGTGGGTCGCTCTAACCCTTGGCCAAAGTTGAATCAACTCTTTTCTTCAGACCCTTACCGTCCCCTATGGGCCACTTTTGCCCATGGTGTACAAATAAGTTTGGGGAAATCTTTATGTGTTAAAACATAACTTATCTTTGTTTACATATAATTTTTGCTTTCTCAAGTTGAGCATAAATGACACAAGATAGCTTTCTCATTCTTGTTCTTCCTTCTTGTTGCATAAATAGTCAATAAGCTCAAGATGCTCACAATCGTATCATGAAACTCATCAATATAGCTCATTAAGAGCACGTGGAATATACACACATATATATGTATATATTTGTCATATTGCACATAACTCATATACATAATTTACTCACAACTTCTTGTTGTTAAATCTTGATCCACCTGAAAATAAAAGGTTTTTAAACATCATAACCTTACATGGGGTGAATGATACTTAAATATGAAGTTGAGGATGTTTGGACCATGTAGGATGCCTTAATTATTTCTGGTGCAGCAGTTTTTAGGGTATTGGTACCCTGTCATAAAACTGAAATACAGGGTATCGATACCCTTTCGGGTAGAGAGGTGTTAAAACATTTTATTTTGAAAGCTACATTCTTGGCCCATGAGATCTAACTATCTACACCGAGAAATCTGAGTTTCTTGGTCCCTCTAAGCTGTTGCCCGAAATGGAGCTTTTGTGCTTTGGGTTGGAGATTCCTCTATTAAATTAGAGAGCCTCCTTCCCAAGCTTTCTTATTATACAAACACTCACCTCTATCTCTGGTATCTTTCTCTTATTTGAGGATTATTTCCTCCTTGCTTATTGCTAGAAAATGTGAGGAAGTGATGTGGGAATGTTATGGAGATTAGAGAGAAGAAATGGGCAAGTGGTGGCTTGAAATGAATGGGTATTTATAGGGGAGAAGTATATCCTTTTCTAACGATTACATATCTTCCATTAATTACCAGAATTTTTGAGAGATTTTCTGCAAATTTTACTTGTTGGGCTCCCTTAAATTCGCCTCCCCTATGCACATGGCTTTAAAGGGTGGAATAAATATGCTAGGGCCTTATAGGATAATTAATGCAAAAATTCCAACTTGGCAGATTTCTGGGCCTATTTTGGGTCGAGTTTTGATGGTCGAAACGTGCTTGTTTTTCGACGTTCCTTATACCATTTTGAAGATATCACGGGGATCTTTACAACGAACTTTGAATCGTATAAAACGGATCATCATAGAGGTTAAAACACCACTCTAAAGGTGGCTGCCCGAAAATGTTTTGCTGGGAGTTCTTTTTCAGCTTTCCAGATTTCTTACATCCTAGAACATTTTTGGCATAATTTTTCGGGGCTGTTTTCATAGTTGAAAGTACGCATATTTGGTACCATTTTGAAGTTCTTGAAGTGTACTTCGCAACAACATAAGTTTCGTAGAATTCCGACCAATACATAAATCGTACGAGGGCTCCAAAGTTGGCTAGTTAACTTTAAATCAAAAAGCTCAAAACTTTGATTTCTCTCTTTTTGGGTCTCTACCCAACATTTTCACTTTTTAACCAAACAAGCCTTAATAAAAGCCAATAGCTCTTAAAGAAATTCATCTTAGCCCTTTTATAAAACATTAAATCCGATTTTTCTCCCTTTTTATTATTCGGATTTAAATTAAATTCTAAGTGCTACGACCTTTGAAGAAAATATCGAGAAATTCAACTAAATTCCTTGCTTCATTTTCTTTTTCATATTTAAAATTAAAATACGAATTTTCGGGTCGTTACAATCTTCCCTCCTTAAATAAATTTCGTCCTCAAAATTTACCTAGAATAGCTCGGGAAACATTTCTTTCATTTCATCCTCTCGCTCCCAAGTCTCCTCTTCAATAGCTTCACTTCTCCATAATATTTTGACCAACGGGACTTCTTTATTTCTGAGGCGCTTTGTTTCCCTCATGAGGATTTTAACGGGTTGTTCTTCTAACTTTAGGTCGGCTTGAATCTCGTTAGGCACCTCGACAAGTACATGTGATGGATCTGGGATGTATTTCCAAAGTGTAGACACGTGAAATACATTGTGCACTTTACTCAATGAGGTTGGTAGCTCCAGCTTGTAAGCAAGTGGTCCAATTCTTTCTTTTATTTCAAAGGGTCAGATGTACCTGGGTGCCAATTTTCCTTTCTTACCGAACCTAAACATCCTTTTTATTGGCGATATTTTAATGAAGACTTTATCTCCCACTTCAAATTCCAATGGTCGACGCCTTTTATTTGCGTAGCTTCGTTGACGATCTTGGGCAGCGCTTATATTCTTTTTAATTTTCTCAACCACCGAGACCATGTCTTGTACCATTTCTGGTCCTATTAGATGTCTCTCTCCCACTTCGTCCCAATATAAAGGTGATCGACATTTCCTTCCATACAAAGCTTCATATGGAGGCATCCCAATTGATGATTGGAAGCTGTTGTTGTACGCAAATTCGACTAATGGCAGATAACGATCCCAATTTCCAACAAATTCTAGTATGCTTGCTCGTAGCATGTCTTCCAGAGTTTGAATGGTCCTTTCAGTTTGTCCATCGGTTTGCGGATGGAAAGTGGTACTAAAATATAGCTTTGTGTCCAATGACTTATGTAGCTCTCGCCAAAAGTGAGATAGAAATCGAGGATCTCTGTCAGATACGATGGAGGCTGGGACTCCATGTAGTCTCACTATCTCTTGAATATAAAGACTCGCATATTGCTCCATCTTGTAGGTCATCTTTACAGGTATAAAATGTGCTGATTTGGTTAGACGATCGACTACTACCTAAATAGCATCACAACCTTTTGGCGTCTTTGGTAGTCCAACTACAAAGTCCATCGAGGCTTTTTTCCATTTCCACTCGGGGTTTGGAAGTGGTTCTACATTTCCAGCAGATCTTTGATGTTCGGCTTTTACCTGTTGGCAAATTAGGCATTTTGCTACGAAGTCGGCGATTTCTCTCTTTATATCGGGCCACCAATACATTGCCTTAATTTCATGGTACATTTTCGTAGATCCTGGGTGTACTGAAAAAGGCGTACTATGTGCTTCTTGCATTATCTCCTTTCTGATTTCTTCTTCTTGGGGCACATAAATCCTGTCTTTATACTGAAGGATTCACTGTATTAACGTACGATAGTTTGTTGGCTTTCCTTTTGCCATTTTCCTTCTCATCTTTCCTGCAAATATGTCAGTCTCCTGTGCCTTCTTAATTCAATCTTGTAGGGTGGATCGAATTGTCATTGTTGAAAGTCGGCCAATAGAATTCAGATTGTAGTATTTTTGCCATAGTTTTGGATGCCCCAAAGTGCCCAGCATAGTTAGATGAATGACAAAGCTCTAGGATCTTATTCATCTCTTCTTTTGGTATACAGCGTTAAATGATCTGATCCAGTATTCGTCTGTAGAGAATAGGATCCTCTCAGAAATAATACTTAATGTCACTAAAGAACTTCTTCTTGTGATGACTTGTGTACTCAGGTGTAATGATAGAACTGGCCAGAAAGTTTACAAAATCCACATACCATGGAGCAGATGCTATGTTAAATATTTGCTCATCTGAGAATACTTTATTGATTACATCAAGTTGATCATGTTATGGTAGTTCGATCCGAGATAGATGGTCAGCTACAAGATTTTCACAACTTTTCTTGTCCCTAATTTCTAGATCAAACTTTTGCAATAGAAGTACCCACTAAATAAGTCTTGGTTTTGCATTCTTCTTTGTAAGCAAATATTTCAGCGTGGCATGATCTGTGTAGACAATTACCTTTGATCCAATGAGATAGGATCGAAATTTATCAAAGGCAATTACTACAGCTAGGAATTCTTTTTCAGTGGTAGCATAATTAAGTTGTGTATCAATAAGAGTCACAACTTATCACATGTGAATCACATGTGTCATCTTATCCTTTCTTTGGCATAACACCGCCCTAATTGCATAGTCACTAGCATCACATATCAACTCAAATGGTAAGTTCCAATCGGTACAACCAAAATTGGAACTGAGATGAGCTTTTCCTTCAGAGTGTTGAAAGCTTTCAAATACTCCTCAGCAAAATGGAATGGGATCAGGCTGCACAACGGTTTTATGATTTTAGAGAAATCCTTTATGAAGCGTCGGTAGAAACATGCATGCCCTAAGAAACTTCTAATTCATTTAACTGATGTTGGAGGATGGATTTTTTCAATCACCTGAATATTTGCCCTCTCCACTTCAATGTCTCTAGCTAAAATATGATGTCCTAACACAATTCCTTCTTGTACCATGAAGTGACATTTCTCCCAGTTGAGAATCAAATTTGTCTCCTCACATCGCTGCAAAATCATAGACATATGATTTAAGCATTCATCGAATGAAGACCCAAAAATCGAAAAATTCTCCATGAATACTTCGATGTGGGTTTCCATGCAACACTAAAATGTAGTGGGTGCGTTGCATAATCCAAATGGCACTCTTCTATAGGCAAATGTACCATATGGGTAAGTGAAAGTTGTGTTTTCTTGATCTTCCAGAGCTATAGGAATTTGATTATACCCCAAATATCCATCAAGAAAATAGTAGTGAAAATGACTGGTGAGTCTTTCTAACATCTTATCAATGAATGGAAAAGGGAAATGATATTTTCTTGTAGTATTGTTCAATTTGCGATAGTCAATGCAGACTCACCAACCCATACCCGTCCTAGTACAAATAAGTTCATTATTTTCATTAGGAACTAATGTGATTCTTCTCCTCTTTGGTACCACCTGAATTGGACTGATCCATGCACTGTCTAAAATGGGATATATGATACCTGCATCCAATAATTTTAGAACTTCTACTTGTACTACTTCCTACATCTTTGGATCCAACCAACATTGATGTTCCACTGATGGATTGTACTCATCTTCTACAAGGATTTTGTGTATATAGAGGGATGGACTGATAGCTTTGATGTATGAAATAGACAATCCAATAGCAATTTTATGATCTCTAAGCACCCGTAGTAGCTTGTTTTCTTCCATTTCATTTAGAGAGTTGGCAATTATTACTGGCAATGTAAATTTTTCTCCTATGTAAGCATACCACAAATGAGTTGGTAATTGCTTGAGCTTAAGAGTTGGAGGTTGTAGAATTGATGACAATGGTTTTGTAGGACCTTTGCCAAGTTCAATAAAGTGAGGCTTCCTCTTGTAAGGTTGTAGAATTGATGGCAGCGGTTTTGTAGGACCTTTTCCAAGTTCAATAAAGTGAGGCTTCTTCTTGTAAGGTTGATCTGTTTCCAGATACCGAACACAAGATTCTATTTCTTCAGAGCCAGTTGGTGCAGATATAGAGTGGACAAGACATACCTCAAGTAGTTCTTGGTGGTGTTCTTGAGTAAATGCACCTATCAAAAATTCATCTATCAAATCTACTTGAAAACAACTGTCAGAATTAGCCGGATACTTGATAGCCTCGAATACATTGATTAGAACTTGTTTGTTATTTAACCTTAGAATGAGCTGACCTTTTACACATCAATTAATACTCGACCTGTAGCCAAAAATGGGCACCCTAGAATAATGGGCACATCTTTGTCTTTTTCCATGTCAAGGATGATAAAATCAGCTAGAAAAATAAATTTGTCTACTTTCAACAACATATCTTCTATTATTCCTCGAGGATGTTTTATAAACCAATCTGCAAGCTGTAATGATATTGTGGTAGCCTTTACTTCGTCCAAACCAAGTTTATTGTAGACAATGGTAGGTATCTTTTCTTTAGATGATTCATGTCTTGTGACATGAATTTCAGGCAATTGGACTCAATTCCAAATGGCGATAGTTTTTACCTGTTATTTTGGATTGGTATCGGTGTTACTTGGTACAGTGCCTTAAGTCCTCCCAAATAAATCTACTGCTATCTATCCCACCTGAGTTTTTAGATTTTTAACTGAAGCATGTTCGTGTTGTAGAGTGTTATCAATTTTTGTAATGTACTGATACATTAAATCTTCCAACGATGGCTTTTTCTCGTGCTACTGTTGGAATCCAGGTAGTTTTCCTAGACTTTAGTTTTCCTAATTCTGATTGTTACCCCCAAGAAAATTTTGGATGATTTCTCTATCCCGATTATAAGTGTATATAGTTGACTTCTTCAAGATTTGATGTAAAAAAAGTGGACAGGGGCCAAGCTGAAGTCTGGTGATTTGCTCCCATAACCTTTACAAATCAGATTAGGACTATGTACCATGTTAACTGACTACGTGACAAGATCCATTTTTCTTGTTAGATCGTCCATTTGAGAAGATAGTGCTAAGATAGCGTCAACATTATGAAGACCCGTTGTTTATTTCAACGTTTTTCTTTCTAGTGGCCACATAACACTAGTCTTAGCCATTCGTTCAAATAGTTCATAAGCTTCTCGGATAGTTTTTATCTTAATCGATCTGTTTGATGATGAATCTGCTGTAGATTTGTTTGCTAAAAGTATCCCAGCACTGACGTGGAGTCCCTTTTTAATGTTGTAATTTGGGCATTTGCGTAGTATTTCTTTGAACATTTCCCAAGTTACATGAAAGTTTTCTGAATCAAGTTGCCTGAAGATTGATATATCACACTTTAGCTTGACAACTTTAGCTGGTGGGAAGTACTTGGTGGTTTTTGAACGAGATCGTTCCACAAAGTAATACTGCTGGCAGGATTAGAGTCTAACCAATCTCGCCTCATTTCTCAGCATATTTGGGAATAGTCTCATTCTAAAGGCATCATCATTCACCCTTTGGTAGGTGAAATTACTACAAAGCTCCACAAAATGAAAAATATGGCCATGTGGATTTTCCTTTGATTTGCCATAGAACTATAGATGATTCTGGAATAGATTTATTACATCTGGGTGTGGTTGAAAATTTGTTGTCCATATGATGGATATGCTATGCTTGATTGATTCTGAATGATTGTTGGGGTCATGAATTCTCCAACCAGCAGGTCGTCTTCATCAATCACCGTTAGTTGTGGAAATTGAATATGGGCACCTACTATTGTATTTCATACACTTTATTCTATTTGTCCTTTTGTTCTCTTCTGCATTGTCTGAAAGTTTTCTTGATCTTGGGTTCAAATAAAATGAGATCGAAATCCTTTAAGCTTTGCATAAATCGAATGCAGTCGCCTAAAATATCAAAATGAGTGAGGTAAAATAATCACAAGAAAACTAAAGGAAAAATAAATTCAATTCAATTTAAACTAAAATTATAAAATTTAAGAAAAATATTGTAAGTTCCCAGAAATGGCGCCAAAAACTTGTACGGTAAAATTCCGCAAGCGTATAGGATCATTGACAAGTAATAGTAAAAGTGAGTTAAATAATATCTTTCCCACAAGGACTGCGATTTCTATTCACTTAAATTAAATCAATTCGAACTTATATTGAATAAACAAAATAGATTTTGAGTATAGTTGTGATTTTTTATAAAATTAGATTAACATAACTAATTGAATGAAAGGTACGTAGTGATTTTGAAGAAAAATCAAATAGACAAACTATGCTAGGAATCCAACTCCATCATTTATATTCATTTTAATCCCCGAATCCCCACTTTCCAATCAAATTTATGCTTAAATTAACAATCCATAATCCTAAGTTATCTAATAATCTCTTTTGAGTAGAATTAAACCTGTTTTTATTTTCGGTCCAAAATATTCTATTTCAAATTTGAATATATAAAAGCGCATTTTATATCAAGATTATCTAATTTGACTGTACCAAGTATAGGAAATTATTCATAATTTTTATAGGACTTAGTGTTTAAAACCATTAAAAGGTTTACATCATCATCCAAAGCATAAAGAAATTAGCTTACCATTCTTTGATTACAAAAACAATAATTTAATATATAATTCATCACTCGAATTATTGGATTACTAGAAGATGCATGAAAATTTGAATTTAACCCGGCTAAAAGTCTTCAAACGAGACCCCCAACAAAGCTCAACTTTTTCCTTGCTTTCTTTCTTGCTAACAATTCACCGGATGAAGAAATCTCATCTCAAACTTGTGTTTTCGTCCTTTTGTTTCTCCAAAGTTTTGAATCCCTTTTTTGTCTAAGAGTTCTTCCATTTATAAGCAACCATTTAGGGTTGGAAAACATGCCCAAAGAGTACTAGAAAAATCTACCAACAATAGCTCACGAACAGATGGAATGTCTGCCTGCTTGAGCAGATAGAGAGAAATTTTCCTCTCTTGGCTCGTTCGAGTAGTCCGGTTGGTCACTTGAGTGGGTAGAGTAGGGGATTTTTCCCATCTTGGCTCTTCCGTTTGCCTCCGTTTGATTTCGGTTGATTTGGGATACCTCCGGTCTTCTCTTGGCAGTCTATTTAAGATACTCAAGTGAATTCCATTAGTCTTTCCAATGCTATAATCCGTGATTTCGCTTCATCTCACATCATTTCCATCAATGATCTACGTTGTCCCTAAACATATGAATATCGATAGAATTAGCGCAATGAATGCTTCATTTTATTTGAGATACATATTAAAGGTTAAATCAAAAGAAGGGAAATAAGTTTATAAAATACCCTTATGAAATGCAATGGGAAAATATAGATTGAGATGGAAATGGTTCTTCAACCTAGATCATATATCTCTGAAGATGTTGAAATCCTCCTTCAAGGTGTGAAACGATTGCAATGGCAAGTACAAACTAGGATTGGTACGGTTGATTGAGTAGGAATATAGACCAGAAAATAAAAAACCTATTAACTTGGAGACTTTATCCTTGGTGGAAAATTAGAAATGTTCTACGAGTATCCATGGGACCGAGAATGCTACTATGTACTCATGAAGTCATTGAACTACCTGTTTAATGATAGGGCGCATAAAGACAATGGGCTTTTGAAGTACACATTAAATGGTTCCTGATAGACTTTAAAGTAAGCTGTAACTACTGTACAGTCATATAAGAACTGATATAATTTGTTGGTTGTACATGTTTGGATTGTCTACATCATTTGCAGTTTTGGTTATACAAGCTTGTTTTGAGATTGGTGACAAATTCGGCGAGCACATAGGGAACGCATACGTGAGGAAAATATACAGCCTTAGACGAGCGCATTCACCTCTTTTTTTGCAAATACGGAGGCAAATTCAACATTCTACAAATATTTGTAAGATACAAATGTCAATAACATAATTGAAGTATATTTTCATAAAGTTATTTTTCCAGATTATGGTTAAAACCACTCACCAACTAATTATTTCGATAAAGTTTCTGTAGGCTATATAAAGATGAGACAATCTCAAAATCTAGACACCATTTTTTTTACTTGACGAATATCTTACCAAGGATTGAGTCGAAGATTGAGATGAGATGACTACCACTTCTGATTACATCCCTGAGTAGGGATGGAAATTTAAGAACCGCCTAGGACAAAAAGGTAATAGAGACGGGTATGGGGTAGAGTGTACTCACCTTGGACCCGTCCCGTAATGATAATTTTTTATTTTTTATTTTGATTTATCAAAATTCATATCAAACCGGGAGTAGAAGGGTTATTATTTCAAATCTTAACCACTATACCACAACTCCAACCTTGTATTTTTTTTCGTTTTGTTTGCTAGAAATATTATAAAAATTTCATATTTTCTATAATATATATATTTATAGGGGCTGGACTGGATGGGGCGTGGATGACCCACCCCGGACTAGTCCAATTGCCATCCCTATCCCTGAGCCTCCAATGTATGATATGTCTTTGTTCGGTACATATGACATGCCTCATTGTTCTAGTGATTACATGTCATTCACTTCCCATTTTGTTCTCCTTCTATGTATTAATTATGTCATGATGGAGAAAATCAGTGAAATGTTTGTAGATCATCAACCTCAAGTAAAAGGATACATTGATAAAAAAAATTCAATGCCCTGCAATGGTACTAGACGGAAGCGTATGACAATATGTACCCATCCTAGACTGATATGTAAAACCAGCTATAATAATACCAAACTGGTATGTTCAACAATTTGCAAGACGAATTGAGGAGTGAAATATGATCCAATTTATTCAACATCAAGACATTACTATGGGTGTTGTTAGTCATTGTGCAGGTGCGACAGAAACTGAGTAGTCGTAAGATGCTTATGGGAGGAATGTGCAGAAAAATGAAGAGGCGCAAGTTGCAGACCCAAGATTAGGCGGCGATCATCGTCGGATTGTTTCTGCATCATTGTAGATCTCTCACACTATTGGCATACCCACACATGGAAAGCAGACAGCTGCTAGTAGCTCACTGTCACCTCATATCAACATCTTATGCGACATTGACCGATATAAAGAGAATGTCATGATGTCTTTGATGAAAAGATCAAAAAAATGGTGGCAAACCCCCGCGTGGGAAGCAGATAGCCGCTAGTAGCTTAGCGTCACCTCATAATTGACCGATATAAAGAGAATGTCATGATGTCTTAGATGAAAAGATCAAACAAATGGTACATTTTACTATCATGAAATTTCCTTACAATACTTATATAGCACTAACTCAACTATCTTCACAAATGGATCTACATGACACTTTTTCCAGTATGTGGTTAAAGGAAAAAAATAGTAGATATCGATAAATTGAAGTACTGGTTGAATGGACAGGTATTAGTCGAATATATGAAAGTTGGTAAAATGTTTCTTAAACTACGGCCCTATGATTAGTAACAATTGATTGCGTTGTTTGTCCTTTTTTAATTTGAAAAGGATGTGGATAATGCTTTTATTCCTCTTGCATGCACGTGTAATTCAATATTCTGCCATATTTAGCTCATGTTTGGTGGTGCTGATATTATTTTTTAAGTACTTATAAGTTGTAAGTCTTGTAGAATGTGTAGATAATAAGTGGGTAGTAAGTTGTGAACCTACAAAATATGTGGATAAAAAATATACTAGTTCAAAATATAATTTAATCAATGGCAAACAAGCACTTAATCAAGAATATGGGTTCTCGACTCGAAATTCATAGTCCATATGAGAGTTAGTTCGAGGAGCTTACCAGACCATCAAGGGAATCGAATTCAAGGGACAACTGCCTATTACCGGAAATTCTTACCATTTTTTATAGTCGGATGAATGCCATATAAATTTGGAGAGTGTTGGGACAATCGCGATTACCTCTTGTTTCTGCTCAATATCGATAAGAAAACATTGGGTCATGCTCCACATGGACTTATTGGCATGGAAATTGAGCATGTGCAACAGCAATGATGACTTCTACAGCGATCTTGATCTACTAAAAGATGAGGGAGACTATGCCAATCTAATGTCTGATTGATAGTGAAAATTGATGTATGGCACGAACCATTGGAGTGGAGAAGTTGTAATCCATTGGAATGTATAAGGAATGTCGCAAATACGATAGAAACCTCTGGATACTTGCACCGGATGCGACAAACAAATACAAGAATTGATTAGCACCGACAACTTTGCAAATTTTTCCTTGTACGATCCTCAAAAAAAGGTTATTGACTTTTTTTTAGACCTCCAAGCCTTGTTGTAACTTATTGTACTGCCAAACTTCCGTTGAAGATCACCAATAATACGAGCCAGAACATAAGACTAGTATGCATCCTGAAATCGTATCATGATGTGTTCTCCAATTACAGAACTCGTTGCCAACCTATGATCATTGCATCAAAAATCTAATTAACACAAGTGCACAAGTTCGTACTTTCGCACCTTAAACACATTATACAACGTGATTTCTGAAGCACGCAAAAGACAACTTCAATTGTCATCAATGCATTACAATGTCAATCAACTTTTTGTCGATTTCTTTACCTTAAATTTATTTTTTTTTGTGCCAGAACAAGCATGTGACATTTCATAGTCAACTCCAGGTTACTAAAAAACTATTGTTTCACTTCAATGCCTGTCAAATCCACCAGCTGTGAATTAGCACCAAATGTGACGAACAAATTTCCAACCATTCTACAATTTGTTCCAGCCATTGCTTCCATTATGTGTAGCATCTAACAATTTGTATACTAGTAGCATCTAACAATTTGTATACTAGTAGCATCTAAAAATTTGTATACTAGTACTTCCACAACCGTGTGTCTATCATTTACTTGGTGATGTATTGGAGGTTCAATATGGATATGTGTGGCTGCTCAAGAACAATACACAATGTTGTTACTTTGTATATTAAAATATACCACTGTAAATCATCATCGTCATTTAGGTCTGCTGGTGGAAGATTCATGGAAGGAAATGTGAATTTTAGATGACATGAATACCTATTTTTATCGACATTTAGCTTTTCCTTCATTCTACATACTAGTTCATTGTAAGATATATCACTTGCAACTTTTATTGACGTTGTTCTTGTGTAACCCCTCTTCCATTCCTTGTCATTGTTTGTAAACTTGTCATCGTACGATATAATTAATATGTGATTTTCTGTCATATCTGAAAAATAAGTAAAACATAAGTAAGTGGAAACATATATGAGGTATGTTAACTTGAAGTCTACGGTTTCATTCCTTTGGAACTGTCAAATCGACAATCATTAAGTAACCAACTATCACTTTGATACTTATTTCATTTGGAATTGTCAAATCGACAGTTGTTTAGGATAAAATGTCGAACTGATAGTTCATCCTAAAGGAGAGAGTTCTTGACTTGAGTGTTTGAAATGTTGATTCAAATTCTGTTATTCGCCAAATGATTATATTTCAAAAATCACAAGGAGTTAATCTCAAATGCAAAAATAAATTAATAACATTTCAAAACTACAAAATTATCATTTCCTTTCCTTCAAGTAATAGCTTCGCCACTAAAGTTCAACTTTGCTATTGATGTTAAAAGTTATCCTCTTGCAATCTAGAACGCAATGGCTAATTTGATTTTTTCAACGTGAAAATGTGGTTGATATTGTATAATAAAAATAAAAATGTGTTAACGTGTTTACAGATAATTGGGATTATCCAGTAGCTAATTGTTATAACCGTATATAGCTTGTATTGGAAGCCAGAAAGAAAAACTTGCCATTTTTTCAAAAGGGTATATATGACTTTTTACATCTAAAAATTGTCATTTTTCAAAATCAGCATTTGCTTTTGGCCATTTTTCTAAATTCTCATTTTCCTTACGCGTAAATGCATAGTCATAGTTTGGTTTATGTATGGATTTTTTCAACTATGATTTTCTTCTGAGATTTTTATAGTTTTTCAATTTCTCCCAGACATAAAAACATGGGTTTTAGGTCATACCAACAATTATTTTTTTGCTTGCCTCTAGAAATCTTATATCATCGTCCAATTTGTACCTTGTTAGTTAGATTTCGTACTAAAGAAACAATATTTACCCACTCGAATCCCTCTTTTAATAGTTTGGCTAAAACAGAAACTATGGTGGAGAAGTGATCTAGATATAAAAAAACAATCAACATTTTATTCTTAGTGTAGGTTGATTATGATAAGTGTAATAAGATAAAAATGAGAAGAAAGAGTTTATTTGAAGTGAAAAAGAGCAAAAATGGCAAAGATAGATATCATTCTCCAAAGCATGTGGGAAAACTAGAGTGTCAAGTTTGATGTAGATATTTTTACTAGACATGTAATCATTAGAAATCTCATCATGTTAGGAGTTCAACACATTTTACAAATCTCGATTCTGAGTTTCCTACCAAAAGTTATGTGCATTTTTGTTGGAACTTAATACAAAATCACCCACTGAAAATTGTAGAAATGAAACAAATCGGACCAAATCAATAGTACAATGTTCTCAGGACACGAAGTCAACCACAACTTTCCCAATCTTTACAAAATATAACTCCTACAACCAAACCCTAAATCACCAATCTAAAAGGCCCGGTGGTATTCACAAAGAAAACCAGACTAAGAATAAAAAACTCGCATAGAGAAGATGAAGAAGAAAAGCACCGAAGCCGCCTCACTCTTTTTACTCTCAACACAGAAAACCATCAAGTCTGTTGTAACAAATCGAGCACACAGGGAACCTTATACCACTAAAGGGCAGCCGTTGGATCAACCTTAAGATCCAACGGTTTAGATTAAGGGATGCTAGAAAAAAGAAGTTGCGCCAAGAAATAGAAACACGACTGGGCCAATCAAGATGACATAATTGGGTCACTTGAGCAACTAGCCCAAAAAGGACGTTCTCCTCTAAAATGGCCCATTTGACCTGGGTTTGGTCTATTGGCTACTCTTTTGTGAAGACGGAATTTGAACTATTTTTGCAATCACGGGCCGAGGACTATGATCTTTATAAATTAGGTCACTTATCATTTCATCATTGTTTTGGATTTATTTGTTACTCATGACCCAACAAACCTCCACATTGATATCAAAGAAACCTCTTACATAATTCTTAAACCTCATTGCCCCCTCTTTAGTGTCTTGCTATTACATAGTAATCATTTAATTAAGAATCCAATAAAATTGAAACATACTAACCTCTAATAATATTCGAGAGAACCAAACAACTCTTGAGCCTCACCAAAGGTAAAACCTTAGTGCCCATTCTGATGCATTATATAACAAAATCAATTTTTCAAGGTGTACCTCACTTAAGGATGGCAAAAAAATCCGCCGCCCTGAACCCGCCCCGCGCCACGACCCGTCCCTCAAATTATTATTATTTTTTTGAAAAAATCATAAAATAGAATACAAATTACAATTTTCACTAGAAATGGACTAAAAAATAATCAAACATGTGTTGAAGTTATAAATTATAAATCTTAACCACTACGCCACAACCCCAATCTTGTATTTTTTTATTTTGTTTGATACAAATATTTAATAATTTTTTTTAATTATTTTTTTCAGTTTAAAAAAAATTATTCGAATTGGTTGACAAGTCAAAGGGCTGCTCCGTCTAGCTTTGCGCCACACACTGCTCTACAAATTTGCAGGTCGCAAGGTGGGACGGGGTACAGCCGACACGCCCCAGACTCTCCTGCGATACAATATCACAAATAAAATACATCATAACATCTATATGCTTAGTACACTCGTGAAAAACAAGATAGTAGACTGACTATCAGAGAATACAATTACATCACCATCCAAAACACAAAATTCATTTAGAAGACCTTTAAGCCATGAGGACTCTTTAATTACTTCTATGGTGGTAATATACTAAGACTCAGTCGTGGATAGTAATTATGACTTCCATCCAACAGAAGCATCACATAAAGTAAACGTATATGTAGAAGTTGATTTCTTATTGTCCATATCTCCTACATAATCTACATCTACAAGACCTTTCAATCTCACGTCTTCAATACTATTTTTAAACACTAGACCAGTATCACAAGAACTCCTCAAATATCTAAGCACCCATTTTAATGCTTCCCACTGGTTAGGACCTGGATTAGACATAAACCTACTAAGTGTACTGATAGCAAAGGCTAGGTCAGGACTAGTACACACCATTAAATACATGATACAACCTATAACATTTGAATAAGGAATCCTACTCATGTATTATAACTCTTCATCATTAGTAGGAGACTGATCTTTAGACAAAACAAAATAATTTGCTAAAGAAATGTAACGGGATTACATTCATGCATGTTGTAATGCTCCAAAAATTTAGAATTTTATTTCGGGCTATGTAAAATTCTTAGCAAATAATTGTGGCCACATGTCCGTCCAAAGTCCAAACAAGATCCAATAATAATAAACGACCCGAGTCCACTAGACAAAATATCCAACAATTTTTGAGATTTAATTAATTAATTAATTATATTTATTTTCTAAAAAAGGGAAGAATGGTAAGATATTTTAAAATTATGGTATTCTTACTATATCAAACCTTACCAAAATCCAAAAAGGTAAGTGCTTGCAAGATGATGAAATAAATCCTAAAAATCCTCAATTTTCCCCTTCCTCCTTTCCCTTTTCCCCTAGAATTCGGCCCCCTCCCTTTTTCCTTCACCAAAAATGCCTCCTCCCCTTTAGTATATACACTTAAGCCATTTTTTTTATAAAGAAAAGAGAAGAAGAAGGAAGCAAGAAGAAAGAAGAAAAAATTTTCAAAAAACGTTTTTCATTCTTTTTCAAAAAGCAAAGTAAGAGTATTTTTATGCAAGTGATTTAAATCCCTTTATGTATTGTAATTATGTGTATGCTATGCTATATGATTTAATGTTTATGGCCATCCAGATATGAATATAGTTTGTTCCTTTGGAATGAACAAGATATGATGTTCATCCTACTTTGGATGTAAATGAATGATGTTTATGGTTTTAAATCATTTGGGATTAAACCTAAGAAAGAATGTTATTGGTTTTAAATCGTTCGGGATTAAACCTAGCACTACTAAAAATTTGACGGACGCCTTATTGGGGACGGTTGAAAAAATCGTTTCCAATAATTATTATTAGGGTCTATTTATAAATATTCGTCCCAAAAATATTGACATTAGGGACTATTTTCTCATATTTGTCCCTAATTATGAATTATTTGGGATGATTTTATCTGTCCCAGATGGTCCTTTAATTGTGCACTAAATTTTTTGACGAAAAAATTTATAGGGACGTTGAGAGAAACAGTCCCAAATAAGATTATCTAGGACCAATTTTGCCAAAAAATTTGGTCCCCAATGGATGAACAATATTTGTGAGAAACATTTGACGTGGGAAACAATATTTGGCGCCAAGTTTCCTTTCACATTTTAACCCAATATTTGACGTGGGAAATTTTCTGAAGGCTTCAATTTTCTCTCTCCCACCCTCTCATTGCCCTAACTTCAAATTGATTCATCATATCCCCTGTCTGTCCAGAGCCGGCCGTCCAACATCTTGTCTTCACCGTCGAGCAAGGTAATTCTCTCTTTCTTTCCTTCATCTTTGTCTACTCTTTCTTAGCTTCATTGTCCAGGTAAATTATTTCAGTGTCGTGGATTTCTCTGATTTTATTGCAGTAGCAACATACTGAACCAAATGAAATTCAGGTTTAGTTCATTGTAAGAAAGTCCATTTTAATCAAAATTAATAACCAAATTTATGGGTTTATACATGATTTCAGTGTTGTGGATTTCTTACCTTTACCGTCCAGGTAAACATGATTTTCTTGTTAACTTGACACACGATCAATTGGTTTAATTTGATTTGGAGAATAAGAATTTATGAAAACAATATATGTGTTCTCTGGTTTTCTCCAATTTTCTTCTCCATTCCTGAATAATTTTGTGCAGAAGAGCTTGAAAATCATTTCATTAGAACATGTGCCTCCAATGTGTTTGTAATTTTGCCAAAAAGAAAATTTATTTAGTCATTTTGCCTTTTGGTTGATATGAAAAATTAAGCAGCGTTCTTCAACTTGAATAATTTGTACAAATTCCATTTTAATTGTTGATTGGATTTTCTCGACCACTGTAATCAGCCGTATAGCCTTGTTCCCTGCACTATAATTTCTTGAAGTCCTACTTCAAATGATATCATGTTTCCATCCAGTTCATGCCACATGATATGGATACTCAGCCAATCCAACTTTCTTATAATTTAATTGCGCATTAGAATTGTATCTGACATTGCTGCTCAATTTTTGTTAAATCCTGGCTTATATCACAGATCTCACAAAATAATGTGATATCAACATGTTCTTTTTTGAAAACTCTTGTAGTTGATTTTATGTTTAATTTTGTCCTTTCGCATAGCATGTTCCACTGGTAATCTACTATGGAAGAATTGAGGATTATTTGGTTAGTCGTAGAACTGTGGTTCTTGATTTAACTATGAACATTTTATAGTATTGTTAAACAATTACTTATATATATATATATAGAGTGGCATCTAGTGACAGTGGCACGTGATAGATTTGGGAAGATTGCAGAGTGTTGATGACTTTAATGCTCGACTTTCCACAAACACGTGATGGCCATTTGAATTACAACTGCCAGTACTTGTACCTAGTAAAATCATTGGCCTTTCAAACACCTTCAATGGTATGGAAAATTCTACAAAAATAAAAAAGGCCACATCAAAATATACCCTGTAACCAAAAAAGCAATCAAAAAATTGACTTTTATAACAAAAATAGAAGCAATTTTGAGGTCATTTATCCTCAATGCAAAACTAAATTTCATTAATATTTTCATTTCAGCTGAAGAATTGGGAATTAAATCTCTTCTACCTACATACCTTGATCCATCGTTGCAAGCTCAAGATATCATAACTGGTTTAAACTTTGCCTCTGGAGGTGCAGGATATAATCATCTAACATCTGATCTTGTGGTACCTTTCTCACTTTATTTTTTGTAATCCATTTCAATTGTTGCTTATTCATTGTTCCAAACTTATGCTAATTTGTTAATCTGAGATGATTTTTATTAGATATTGTCTATTTTTTTATGTGGTAAAAAAAACAAATTTATAATCTAAGATGTTCTAAAATCAATCTCATATTAGTCTAATAAATTCAAATTAATCGCTACAATATTTGAGGTTGACTGACCGAGGAGTTTCCATTGTCAAAGACAAGATCACAAGACAACATTACTACATTAGTGACTTATATGGTTGATAAGTGCATTTATCAGCATTTTGGGTTTACTAGGCATTTTAAGAGAGGCCACATCACCGGACTAGTTATTCAAGGGATTGGAATTGGTTTGGGCTTTAGGACCTAATCTGTGTTTGATATTTGAGACATGGCTGTGTATTTGGCTGGTTTAGGTATTGTTTAGGCGAAGTAGAACTGAGAATATAGATTGTGTTTCGAAAGGGAATAAACCAGCAATGAAGGCTCGGTTATGCAATCAAATTTAGAGAACAATTCCAGCAACGAAGGCTCGGCATGACAAAAAAAGGAAGTTGTGCCAAATGGAAAATCCTCTCCAACCAACTAGCACTAAGTGCCATTTTACCAGAAAGGTAATTTAGTTCATATGCTTTGTCAGTTTCATCCTCCAAAACAATTCTTTGATCATGATTTGGCATGTTCAATTTGCAGAAACAATAAAGAATATGATGTCACCAGAGAAGATCACACGAATTTAGCTATTTGGTAATTTGTGTATTTTGCTGATATTTAGGAACACACACTTACAAGCCAAAATCCTCCAGAAACATGAGATCGCAACATTAACTTGAAGAAGCTTGGAAATCGAGAGTCCAGTTTTTATTGAACCTCTTTTGCTCGCTTTATTGCAAAAGAATGGATATCTCGGAAATTACCATTGACATTCTCCATCGTTTCCATCTTTCTTTCTCTGTTTTATGATAATAGAAAAAACTAGATTATTAGATAAATTTGCTGAGTTTCTAGTTCACCTGAGTATTGGTTCTTATCGCAATTCTATCCAAAACAAATTACTATTTTCTTTTCACAAACCCAGAAAGTTGTCCATTTATGAATTCACTTACCTTTTAGGGCTCCTAGAATTCAAGTGAGCTTCATGTAGAATAGATCAAAAGAAATTCTATCAATCATCCTTTACATCAGCAAAAAAATGTTATGGTCTAATATCACAGATGGCATGATTAGACTCACACTGAAGCGATGCGTATTGGTTATTCAGCATATAGTCATACATATAAGGATTGTTTGCTATACCTTAAGACTGGTAGAAATAGTTGGAACTACCTAAAACCGAATCATAATAACACGAGGAGAAGAAAATAAGAGATCTCATTCTCCTTTTAGGTACCAACCCGCCAAGCTTGATATAGTTCAAGTTATTCACCAAGAACTAGAATGAAATTCCTTATACATTCAAGAATCATTTTGGAAAGGATTCCTACTATTCCTTTTTTAATATTGTTTTACTAGTTTCTTTAAATTTCAAATTCAGAAATGCCTAGAATTTGGATAAACAATAAGAAAAGCAAAATGCTGCTTACTTCCTCAGTGTCATAACCGAGACATTGAAACTTCCTCTTCGCCCCCAAAGGCCTTTCACTGGCCTCTAATGGTGTCTCCAACTCACCCTGCCAATATAAACACTCAATTTCATATAATAGCATTCGTCTATTTGACAAAAACGAATAGATAGCTAATTTTCGATGGTTAAGTGAAAGCTCAGTAGCAGATTTAAAGAGGGGTTGGAGATTTCACCAAAATTTGTTTCACAAGTTATTAAATTAAATTATCTGATAGAAATGTTAATAGCTGTTAAAAGGATCCTTTCTCTTTTGATGATCAATGCCTTTAAACCTAAACAAATTCATGAACAACAATCATTCTCCTACATTATTATAGTTAATATAATAAGACTTCTAATTATTATAGTTCATAGAAAAACACTTATTGACGAATTAAACTTATGCTAATTTGTTAATCTGAGATGATCTTGTGCTGCCCATTATTGCTCAATTGCTCAATTGTGAAAAGCATCCTATGTTCTCCTATATTAGCCGCCAACTATTTGTTATCATTAGTTGTTTTTGCATTGTATGATGATCCCAACTTTTCTTTGTGTACTTTTGGACTGAACTAGTATATTTATATCCTAAAGTTTTAGATAGTTGTCAACTTGTCATCTTTTGTTTCTTATCTTGGAGGATCATTTTTATTTTGAATTTATAATCTAGTGTATGTTTCTCTCATAAATGCCTATGTGAAGATTTTAACTTTTTTATTTTGTGGTTTAGTTATCGATTTACAGAATACAATGGATAAACGTTGGGTTCACATGCATCCATGTACTAAGGAATTTGATGATGGACTTAAACAGCTGTTTACTTTTTTTGGCATATATGTGTTTTTTACTTTTAATGTAGGGTATTGTTTACTGTTTTTGTTAATCCTTTAATTTCCCCCTCAAACCATTTTGACAACTACTTTAAAATTCAAACAGAGTCAATTATGAGTGAAATAAAATCTTCCTTAGTCATAATTATATCTTCTAGATTGCAGCAATGACATGGTATATCTACATACTAATCCCTTTATCTACCCTGGCCTTAGCATCGTATTGCTTTAGTGGAAATTAGTATGACTAGGAAAGGGAAAATTAACAAAGTATGCATGGGGTATAAAATGGTGTTTAGAAGAAGAATAGGGTTCAGCCTGTTGTGTAGGCTTCGGAATTGAAATATGTAATAACAGATTGACTGTCGCATAGAAGAAAGGAAAATTGAAAATTTTCCCCGTGTTCTTAGCAAAAAGAATCTTGTTTGGAGACCTTCCTCAAACCAAAAAGAAACTTGTTTGGGACCTGATAGTTGAGGTTACGAATTCAGGGCAAATGAGTGAACAAAATCAAGAAAACGATGTAATAAGCACTTCAATGGCACTTTTGTTTACATGATACAAGTATACAATCTAACCCTTTCAAAAGGGAAAAAATTCCAAGAAAATTGATGAAATCTCTATGTCATAAAACTGAAGAATATGTATACAAGTTTAATGTCCAGGACCTTTCTTGCTTGGTCTAGAAGCCAAAATAAAGGCCAAACTTCTTACTGAACTCTGAGTGCTACTACTACTTGAAACTCCCTCTACTTGCTCACCGGCACCGCAAACTGAAATGGACAGGACACAACAATTGTGTACCCATTATTATCAATAATATTATGGCTGCAAGAAAACTCCCTTTAAATGCCATTTTTGTATGTTTCAGCTCTCTCTCACTCTCTCTATCTGTAGGGAATTAATTGTAGGGTTTGCAAATGAATCTCTCTGTATATATAAAGAATTTTTTGAAGGAAATTTTGACTTGGAGTTGTACCAGTTTTTCTATGGCTGATTTTTAGAATGTTTTAACAGTGAGTTTTGAATTCTGAGTATCATGCATTATACAGCACTGTATGAGCAAATCCATGTTCAGACCTCCAAGGCTTTCACGCGTTTGTTAGTGTCCCATTTATGTTATCCAATCGGAATTGAAGTTGATGATAGGTTATGCTATGAAAATTAAGTTTTACTATTAAGTAATTGTGAAACATGAAATTGATTGCCATTTGGATAACATTTATGCTAATAAGTTCTATTGTATTTGCAGATATTTAACAAGATTGCTATGCAGACAGAGGAATTTGGATGGTATTTTGGCTTGTCAATAGAATGTGCAGGATATTATATATAATTTTTTGTGTAAAGGTGATGATGTAAAACTTTAAATCTCTAAATGGAATGTAGGCTAATTTTATTTTGACTTGAGGATCGAACGTGCATGATCTTATTTTAGATTTCTAAAAAGATATGGATATGGATATGTTAGTTTGGATGTATAAATTGAAGCTGTAAATGTTTTAATTTTTCTTCAAATTTGGTTATTCATTCCTACCTTCATGTATTGACAAATTGTGTAACTACAACCTACAGGTACAAATGTACTGTATAATCAGAATATTAAAAAAAATTTACTAACGGTAGGGATGGTTTCCATCTGTCCCTAATAAAAACCAAGAGTTGGAACGATTCGCTACTTATCGTCCCTACTACGTTAGAGTAGGGACGGTTTCCATCCGTCCCTAATAAGGACCAAGATTATGGACGATAAGTATCGTTCCTAATACATATATTTTTTCCACATTTGAGAAGCCGTCGCTAAGACCGTCCCAAATAGTATCTGCCACACGCCTAACAGGGACAGTTTTCGTTATAGTTTCCAATGTATATTGGGGATAGGCTATCTAGTATTGAGGACAGTTCATAACCGTCTCCAATGGTCAATTTTTTATTAGTGTAAGAATGAATTTGGGGTTTCGACCCTTTGAGCTCACCGGAATATGAATGTTAGCATGGTTTACTTACATTTAATTACGGTATATAAATTGGAATTTGCATATTTATAAATGATGATATTCCTATTGAGTTTTTCCCAAAGTCACCTTACTCCCATTATTAGATTGATTGTAGGGTTGGATGAAAGCTCGATGATGAAGGGATTGAACTATGGAAAAAGAAATTTCGATCAAGAAGACGAATAAATGCAATTGCTTTGTATTGTTATGATTTCTGAATTTTACATGTTATAAGATATTTTTGATATGATTGTTAAATTATAATGTGGCTTGAACTTGTTTGAAACCCTATGAAATGATATTTTTAAACTTGATGAATGTTAGAGGATGTTTAAAGGGTATAATGTTGATCGAGATGTAACTGTCCAGAATTTTCAGCTTGCAAGTCTAGTTTCAAAAGCACGTGTTGAATGGTAGACTTTAGGTTTTGAGATGAAATTTGGAAATATTGATGACTTATCAATTTCGGTCCTTTGAAACTTGGAATCACCTCGTTCGGATGCCTGCAGAGCAAGATATGCAAGTTTTTGTGATGATAGACAGTTCTACTTAGGAATCTGCCTTCCATGTTTTAGAGGTTGATTTGGAGACCTTACATAACTTATTAAAATTCTAAATTTTGGATATGAGTTAATAAATTATATCATGTTTTATCCCTAAGAATATTAGAATTTTTCAAGGTCTTTTGATAGGGAAAATTTTGAGATTTAGAACGAGTCTCAAAGCTGTCTAGCTTTTGTTTCTCGTATACTTTGATTCCCTTTTGATGACCTTAACTATTTACTAAAATTATGAAATTTTAGTATGTATTTGAAGGATGAGTTATGATTATTTTGTTAAAACTTCATAAGCTTTTATGACCTTTGGGTTGCTCGTTTTAGTGTATAAGAAAGAAAAGGCAGTAAACTTATATTACAATTAGGTACACTAGAGGTTTAGACTTTCAATAAAATCTTCTAAGGGTTGATAACCTCGACTTTAAGGCCCATATAGTTGATAAGTTCATATTTGTAAACTAGTTGAATAATTTCTAGAATCCCGCAAATTTTTAGTTTACTTTCGGGGTTTTAAAAGGTAATAATTGGAGAGACGCACCGAAGCCTCGTATAGAAGGTTTTGGGGCGTCACAGCTTGGTATCAGAGCCCAGAGTTTTAAATCGGTTATGTAGACTAACAGGAGTTTAGGAACCAATAGAGAACAAATAAAAAAAAATGTTCACTCGAATGGGCATATGTCGACTGGAGCTGACAGAATTACCTCTCTGTCTGCTCGGGAGAACACTGTTCATAAAAAAATTAAAAAATTCTTTTTTTCTCCTAATGTATATTTATTTAAGTATATGATGATTTCTTGTATTACCAAAATATGTTACACGATTACATTAAAGTTTGTATTATATCGATAATAATAAAAATTTAAAATGTAAAGTTTCTCCATGGCAATCGTATTTCATCTGATGGCTACCATTTCCAAACCCTCAGGTATGATTTTAATTGAGACATGAAAGAATTATTTCAAAGTCTTCTAGCATTGATTTTGCTAAGTTGAATTGTATAAAGTTATAATTTTTGCAAATAATAGAATGCTATTTATTTTGATTGAAAGTTTCTTAAATTTCTTTGGACTTATGTTGGACTGGACTTAGGATAAGATGACTAAAGTGAGACATATAGCCAGAAAGTCTACATGTTTACCGTGTCACCTAAGACCAAAAGCCTTAGCGCTACGAGCCTATGAGAACTTCGATTCCTATATGCCCATGCCTCAACACATTGAGAAATTCCTTCAATTGTGGCGAAATGCGACGAGACATGGTAATAGAATTAGTAACATCAAAGCTATCGATAACCTTTTGCCTACCTTTACCCCATCATGAGTAGAGATGGGAAATTTTATCAAGAACGAAATGTTGAAAGAAGACACAAACCATATCAATGTCGAGACATATTGCTACATCCTAAATCACTGCCACGAATATGAATTGGAAATTTCCAAATAACGAAGAAGACTCGGATACAGGATCGGAGAGTTCCGTCAATCAACCAACGCCCAATCGGGAAGAATATTCAAATTACGCGTCTCTTACTTATTTTCCATTTTGTTATTCTCATTCAGACTTTCATTGAGAGCACTTTCTAGATTTGCAGTTGTAATCTAATTTTGTTCTTGCTATTTTTCGTATTATTATTCTCCTTCCAAACAATTGCGGTTTTCCGACATTTTGTCAAAGATTATTCTAATAATAAAAAAATTCTAGTTTTTCCTTATATCATTTGAGATAGTGGTTTTATTGTTCCTTGATGGACAAACTTTATTTTGTCTAAAGGAAATGGCACCTCCAACTCAAAACAACCTGATCAGATATCTGCTAAGAGCAGTGCAGGACCTGGCTAGACAAAGTCAGGCTCCTCCCCTCTACCTCCTACACAATCTTCAACTTCAAGTGTTGTCAATCATGCCGCCATGATAGAACAGTTTCGTAGGCACAAACCTCTTACATTCGATGGCTCTTCAGGACCACTAGCAGCATAAGAGTGGCTGCGTAAGTTGGAGTGCATCTTTCGATTGTTGACAAGTACTGATGCGTAAAAAGTTAAGTGTGCGGAATTCATGTTCACTGGTGATGCCGGTCATTGGTGGGAATCTATGTCCCGCACTAGGAATGAGTCAGAGTAGGATGCTCTAACTTGGACTCAATTTAAGGAAGAACTGATGGAGAAATACTTCCCGCAGGCACTAAAGGACAGCAAAGAAACTAAATTCTTATAGCTAAGGCAATGAAGCATGTCACCACCAGAATATGAGCAGAAATTTGAACAATTATCTAAGTATGCACCTCACCTTGTTGATACTAAAGCTAAGAAGATCAAAAGGTTTGAGCAAGGAATGAGTACAGATATGAGCTTAATTCTTCTGTCTTATAGCTTCACCTCTTATAGGGAAATGCTAGCTCAAGCCAAGACAATTTGGTACCGTAAAGTCAGTTCAGATTAGTCTGTCCCTCAAAATAAGGATTTTACAGAGAATAGAAAGTAGAGTGGGCAAGACAAAGGAAGAGGAAAATGGTAAGAAAAGAAGCCAAATACCGAATCCAACAACGTCAAGCCAGGGGCCTCCGCTCCACCCTGTCCAAAATGTATCAAGACTCACCGATGAGAGTGCTTGTTTGGGAAAAACGTATGTTACTGATGTGGAAAACCAGGCCACATGATCATGAGTTGTCCAGAACTACCCAAAAGAAGAGATGTGAAAAGGAAAGAGGGAGACAAAAACAAGAATAAGAATAGAAATGGGCGAGTGTTTTCTCTTACCAAGCAAGAAGTACACGAGAATCCTAACGTGATAGCAGGTACTTTTCTATTGTCACATTTTCCTGCTTACGTGCTTTTTTATTTTGGAGCAACTCATTCTTTCATCTCTGCATCTTTTATCACTAAGGCTAGGCTTACGTGTGATAAATCAGCTAGTACACTAGAGGTTAGCATCCCTTCAGGCAAGTCACTTTACATAAATCAACTAGCTAAATCAGTTAAGAGAGAAATTGGAGGGAAAATACTAGAAGCAAATTTGTATATCTTATAAATGAGAGACTTTGATGTAATCTTAGGCATGGATTGGTTGGGACTTAACCATGCGTCTATCCAATGCCACAAAAAGGAGGTAGTACTTCAGAAACCAAGTGGAGATAAGTTTTGTTTCTAAGAGATGAAAGTGTCAGGTAAAGGAAAATCTTTCAGTGCCTCAGGTAACTCCCAACCAGAGGTAACTGTTGAGGACATAGAGGTGATACGGGAATTTCTCGACGTGTTTCCTGAAGATCTACCAGGGATTCTGCCAGACAGGCAAGTGGAGTTCACAATTGACTTAGTTCCTGGAGCGGCACCGATGTCTAAAGCACCTTATAGAATGGCACCAAAGGAATTACAAGAACTAAAGTCTCAACTTCAAGAATTGTTGGATATAGGCTTTATTCGACCAAGTGTGTCACCATGGGGTACACCAGTTCTTTTTGTGAAGAAGAAGGATGGATCGATGAGAATGTTTATTGACTATCGAGAATTAAATCAGTTGACGATAAATAATAAGTACCCTCTTCCAAGGGTTGAAGATTTTTTTGATCAACTGAGATGATCAAAGGTTTTCTCTAAGATTGACTTGAAATCCGGACAATTGAAGATTAAGGCTAGCGACATACCGAAAACAGTTTTTCGAATTCGTTATAAGCATTACGAGTTTGTGGTTATGCCTTTCGGCTTAACCAATGCACCAGCAGTGTTCATGGACCTAATGAACAGAGTGTTTCATGAATTCTTGGACAAGTTCGTCATAGTCTTCATCGATGATATCTTGGTATACTCTAAGAATTGTGAACAACATGAAGAACACCTCAGAATATTGTTGGAGATATTAAGAAATGAGAACTTGTATGTCAAATTCAAGAAGTGCGAATTTTGGCTAGATCGAGTAGGCTTTCTTGGGCACATAGTTACGGCCCAAGGGATTAAAGTTCACCCAGCCAAAGTGGAAGCAATAACGAATTGGAACCGACCAACCAATGCTGGAGAAGTACACAGTTTCTTAGGGTTAGCCGGTTATTACCGAAGATTTATAGAAGGTTTCTCTAAAATTGGTAGATCTTTAACTCAGTTAACCAAGAAATGATTAAAGTTTCAGTAGGATGACAAATGTGAACAAAGTTTTCAAGAACTTAAGCAATGTTTAGTCATAGCTCCAGTACTGGCAGTACCAAAAGGATCGAAAGGATTTGTTATTTATAGTGATGCATCCAAAATAGGTTTGGGATGTGTGCTTATGCAGCATGGGAGAGTTATCGCCTATGCTTCGAGACAACTAAAACCGTATGAACAAAATTATCCAATGCACGACCTAGGATTAGCTGCAGTAGTTCACGCCTTAAAGATATGGCGTCACTATCTGTATGGTAGCAAGTGTGATATTTATACGGACCATAAGAGTCTTAAGTATTTCTTCACCCATAAGGAGTTGAATATGAGACAACGAAAATGGTTGGAGTTAGTGAAGGACTATGACTGTGCAATCAATTATCACCCAGGTAAAGCCAACGTCGTGGTTGATGCCTTAAGTAGAAAGATAGTAGGGCAGTTGACGCCGATAATCACAGTACAGGAACAACTAGTAAGGGACTTCGAGAGACTACAGCTAGAAGTTTTGGCACCATCGAGTAAAAATAGTACAAGAATAACGTCATTGATGATTCGACCCACTCTTAGAGATTGAATTCGAGAAGCACGAGATAAGGACCCTTTTCTGCAAAAGATCAAGGTCGAAGTTGGTACATATAAACGCAAGGATTTTAGTTTGAATATAGACGGTGCACTCATGTTCAAAGAAAGATTATATGTAACCAAAGAAGAGAAATTGAGAAAATAAATTTTAGATGAAGCTCACTCAACCACTTACACAGCACATCCTGGAGGAACAAAGATGTATCGTGACCTCCGAAACACCTTTTGGTGGAGAAACATGAAGAGATGTATAGGGTTGTTTGTGAAAAAAATGTTTAGTCTGTCAACAAGTCAAAGCAGAACATCAAAGGCCATCAGGGCCGTTGAATCCGTTAGAAATACTAGAATGGAAGTGGGAATCCATAAACATGGACTTCGTAGTAGATTTTCCAAACTCAGCAAAAGGTCACAATGCCATTTGGGTAATAGTGGACCGATTGACCAAGTCGGCCCATTTCTTACCAGTAAAGATAACTTTCAACATGGATCAATTAACACAACTATACCTTAGAGAGGTTGTCAGGTTGCACGGAACCTCCTTATCAATAGTGTTAGATAGAAATCCGAGGTTTATATCAAAATTTTGGAAGAGTTTGCAGACAGTCTTAGGCACTAAGCTAAATTTTAGTACTGCATATCATCCTCAGACAGATGGATAGTCCGAGCGAACTATTCAAATTTTAGAAGACATGTTTCGGGCATGTGTTATGGACTTAGGCGGCAACTAGGAGTCCCACTTGTTGTTAGTTGAGTTTGCTTACAACAACAACTTTCAAGCTACGATTGGGATGGCTCTTTACGAGGTACTTTATGGCAAAAAATGTAGATCTTCAGTACATTGGGATGAAGTTGGAGAAAAGAGAGTGTTAGGCCCTGAAATCCTTGAACGAATAGTTCACGCTATCGATACAATAAGAGCTAGAATAAAATCTACACAGGACCAACAAAAAAGTTATGTAGATAAAAGAATGAAAGTTTTAGAATTCGAAGTTGGCGAAAAGGTTTTCCTCAAGGTTGCACTAATGAAAGGTGTTCTCCGTTTCGGTAAGAAATGAAAGTTAAGACCTAGGTTCATCGGACCCTTTGAAATACTTGAGAGAATTGGTAATGTCGCTTACCGTCTCGTTTTGCCTCCAGAACTCTCAACGGTGCATAATGTCTTCCATGCGTCAATGATTAGAAAATATGTTCATGACCCCAGACACGTAGTAGACTATCAGTCTTTGGAAATGCAAAAGGATCTAACCTATGAGAAGACTCCAATCTATATTTCAAACAAAAATGTTCATGTTTTGAAAAATCGAGAAGTGTCGTTAATCAAAGTTCAATGGCGAAATCATAGAGTGGACGAGGCCACTTGGGAGAAAAAAGGAGAGATCAAAACCAAGTACCCCTCGCTGTTTCCATCATAAGGTAAATTTCTAGGACGAAATTTTTATAAGGAGTATAGGATGTAATGTTCCAAAAATTTAGAATTTTATTTTGGGTTAAGTAAAATTCTTAGCAAATAATTGTGGCCACATGTCCGTCCAAAGTCCAAATGGGGTTCAGTAATAATAAACAACCCGAGTCTACTAGACAAAATATCCAACAATTTTTGAGATTTATTTAATTAATTAATTAATTTTATTTATTTTCTAAAAAGGGAAAGAATTGTAAGATATTTTAAAATTATGGTATTTTTACCATATCAAAACCTTACAAAAATCCAATAAAGTAAGTGCTTGCAAGATGAAGAAATAAACCCCAAAAATCCTCAATTTTTCCCTTCACCAAAAACACCCCCTCCACTCTAGTATA
This sequence comes from Forsythia viridissima, assembly GCA_030279155.1. Lineage (NCBI taxonomy): Eukaryota > Viridiplantae > Streptophyta > Magnoliopsida > Lamiales > Oleaceae > Forsythia > Forsythia viridissima. The sequence continues at coordinate 36,928,757 of CM059034.1, read as the reverse complement.
CACACTTAATCCATTTTTTTACAAAGAAAAGAGAAGAAGAATGAAGAAAGAATAAATAATTTTCAAAAAAAGTTTTTCATTCTTTTTCAAAAAGCAAGGTAGGAATATTTTTATGCAAGTGATTTAAATCTCTTTATATATTGTAATTATGTGTATGCTATGCTATATGATTTAATATTTATAGTCATCCGGATGTTAATGTAGTTTGTTCCTTTGGAATGAATAAGATATGATGTTCATCCTACTTTGAATGTAAATGAATGATGTTTATGGTTTTAAATCCTTTGGGATTAAACCTAAGAAAGAATGTTATTGGTTTTAAATCCTTCAGGATTAAACCTAAGAATGAATTTGGGATTTCGACCCTTTGAGCTAACCAAAATATGAATGTTAGCATGGTTTACTTACATTTAATTACGGTATATAAATTGGGATTTACATATTTATAAATGATGATATTCCTATTGAGTTTTTCCCAAACTCACCATTCTCACATTCTTAGATTGATTGTAGTGTTGGATGAAAGCTCGATGATTAAGGGATTGAGCCATGGGAAAAGATATTTCGGTCAAAAAGACGAATAAATGACAATTGCTTTATATTGTTATGATTTCTGAATTTTATATGTTATAAGATGTTTTTGATATGATTGTTAATTTTTAATGTGGCATGAACTTGTTTGGAACCCTATGAAATGATATTTTTAAACTTGATGAATGTTATAGCATGTTTAAAGGGTATAATGTTGACCGAGATGTAACTGTCCAGAATTTCCATCTTGCAAGTCCAGTTTGGACGTCTTGAATGGTCAACTTCAGGTTTTGGGATAAAATTTGGTGGGGTTGATGACCTATCAATTTTGGTCCTTTGAAATTTGGAATCACCTCGTTTGGATGTCTGTAGAGCAAGATATACAAGTTTTGGTGGTGATAGATAGTTCTAGTCGAGAATCTGCCTTCCATGTTTTAGAGGTTAATTTGGAGACCTTACATATTTTATTAAATTCTAAATTTTGGATATGACTTAATATATTATGTTATATTTTATCCCTAAGAATATTAGAATTTTTCAAGGTCATTTGATATGGAAAAATTTGGAATTTAGAATGAGTCTCAAAACTGTCTAGCTTTTGTTTCTCGTATACTTTGATTCCCTTTTGATGACATTAACTATTTACTAAAATTGTGAAATTTTAGTATGTATTTGAAGGATGTGTTATGATTATTTGGTTAAAACTTCATAAGCTTTTATGACCTTCGGGTTGCTCGTTTTAGTATATAAGAAATAAAGGACTGTAAACTTATATTACAATTAGGTACACTAGAGGTTTAGACTTTCAATAAAATATTCTAAGGGTTGATAACATCGACTTTAAAGTCCATATAGTTGATAAGTTTATTTTTGTAAACTATTTGAATAATATCTAGAATTCTGCAAATTTTTAGTTTACTTTTGGACTTTAAAAGGTAATAATAGGATAGACGCAACGAAGTCTCGTAGATGAGGTTTTGGGGGCATCCCACATGCCAAACTTTTTCAACACCTTAACACATGAGGGTTCGATGTAAATGCAACAAATCATTTGACATATCTCTTTCTATTTTCATACATAGGATTCTTTTTGCTCTTCCTAAGTCTTTACTATCAAACTCTCAATTCAAAACAGTTTTATTTCATTTATTAACATCATAGAAAAACCAATCAAGAGCATAGCATCAACAAATAATAACAAGAACATAGTCATCATTATCTTCATTATATTGATAATACAACAATGATCAAACTTACTTTGTTGAAAGCCAATAGTAAGTACAAATGAATCAAATTTTTTATACCAATGTCTAAACTGTTTTTAACCATACAAGGACCTTTTAAGAAAACACACAAGTTCAAGTTTTTGTTTATCTCTAATACCCTGTGGTTGATTCATAAAGATCTTTTCATCAAGTTCACCATGTAAAAAATGCAGTTTTTACATCAAGGTGTTCAAGTTCTTAATCAAAATATGCAACTAAAGCAAGCATAACTCTGATAGTAGTATACTTAACAACTAGAGAAAAATTTCATTATAATCAACCCTATCCTTCTGTGTGTACTTTTAGCTACTAACCTAACTTTAAATCTTAAAGGCTCAGTCTTAGTGGTACCGTCATTGACCTTAAAACTCTACTTATAGTCAACTATTGACTTGTTTTTAGGTCTAAGGACTAATTCCCAAGTTTGATTCTTAGCTAAAGAACTTATCACTTATTTCATTGCTTTCGTCAAATATATCGATTATCACTCTTCATAGCCTCCTCATATGTATTTGGCTATCTATCAGAGCTAATTCTACATTACTAGCATAAGAAAAAAAAAAACTCAGATTCATATCCAAACATCTGAGGTACTCTATGTTGTCTCATCTATCTATCTTTAGCCAATTGATAATCCGCTAAAGGATCTGGCTATAAATTGTGTTCTTCTACCACTGTTTTACCTTTCTCTTCGACTATAAGTTGTTGAATTTGAGTCTCTGCCTCGCTAGGAGGTGCTAGGGATATGTATACTAACCATATCTAGCTCCACCTGCAAATAATCATTAGCACTACTTTGATGGTTTTCACTTAGTTGCTCAACATCAGACCCTAAACATGGCATTTCAGCCTCATTAAATGTGACATCTCTACTCACAATAATTTTTCCTCCCTTTTGGATTATATCCCACAACCTATACATTTTAACTCTCTCAAGGTAACCTAGAAAAATACATTTTCTAGCTTTAAGTTCAATCTTTCTCTCATTCTGATTAGAAAAAAAAAAAAAAGCACAGCCAAAAGTCCTACACAAAAAATAATCAACACATTTTCCATACCATTTCTCATAAGGAGTATCATTTAATGCAGAAGAATGAGTTAAATTTACCAAATAACAAGTAGTCACAAGAGCTTCACCCTCCAAAATGATTTTGGGACACTGTCATTTAACATTATACATCTAACTTTATCAAGCAAAGTTTTATTAATACTTTCATTTACCACATTCTGTTGGAGAGTGTAAGAAACTGTTTTATGTCTTGTTATTCCACTTTATTTATACATTCTATTAAATTCAGCATTATAGAATTCTAAACCATTGTTAGTCGTTAAGAATTTTATCATTTTGCCAGTTTGATACTCTACCTGCTTCTTCCAATTATTAAAACTATCAAAAGTATTAGATTTATCTTTTAAAAGATAAACTCCCACTTTTCTAGAGAACCATCAATTATAGACAGAAAATATCTCTTCTCACCTAAAGTGGGACTACTGGCATGATCCCATAAATCAGAATGCATATAGTCAAGATTTTCCAACAGTTTAATGAACACCTAAAGAAAATGACAACCTATGATACTTACCAAGCACACAATGATCACAAAAAGATATATTGGACAAACGGTCCTTCCCAAAAACACATTTATCACTCATGAGCTTAAGCTCATTATTACTCACGTGTGCAAGTCTTGTGTGCTACTTGTGTGTGTCATCTGTGTTGGTGAACAGATAGAAGAATTTAAACCTCTTATCACTTCATCAATAGCAACATATACATCATTTCTCTTTACTCCCTTACATACCACAAGAACACCTTTAATCATTTTTAGCATTTTATTCTTAATTTGACCAATTAGACCCATCTCTTCTAATTCATCCATCGAAATCAAAATCCTAGTCACTTCATAAATATATCGGACTCTTTTTAAAACAGGCACATAACTAATATCAAATCTGACACAAATATCACCGACTCTAACAACTTTGTATGCAAGGTTGTTACACATAACAACATGATATAAATTAGATTTATGCAAGTTTTCAACCAATATCTTGGGATGTAACATGAAAACATGCACCAAATCAAGTATCCATTCATACAAATGTGATTTCACAATCAAATTCAATTCAGTAGAGTAATCTATAGGATTTATCAACACATAAACCTCACTAGGGGCTAAATTTGAAGATGATGCTACATTTGTTTCATCTATAACATTTCTTTCTTTTTATTCTTCTCTTTATAATAATTATCTTTAATAAAGTGGCCAATTTTACCACAACCATAACACTTCTTAACATTTGCCCTAGGCCTCGATTTAGATGTACTCTTACCATTTCTTTTACCATCAGTACTACTTGACTCACTACTGTTTTGACTATCCTAATTTCCACTCCCCCTAGAATGAAACCTACCTCTTACCATATTCAATTCACCACTTCTTTTCTCAAATCTTTCATCTTTTAATTCAATTTCTTTACTTCTTAAAGAATCAATAATAATTTCTAGTGTTAAAGTGTCTATACTATACTTAATAGCATTTTAACTTATTCAAAGGTTTCAGGTATATAGCATTTAGAAAATAATAAATTTATACTCTTCTGACATTTCCTCACCACAATTCGTTATATCTTGTACTAATTTATTAAAAATATCCAAATTATCATCTAGATCCTTTGAAGGATCAATTTTAAAACTGAAAAATCTTTCAAGTAAGAAAAACTTATTTGGAGTAGATTTTAACAAACAAAAATCCTCCAATTTTTTCCAAAGTGCTTATGTGGTATCAATTTTGCTAATTTTTCTCAAAACACTATTAGAAAAGTGTAAAATACTATATGTGTAAGCTAATCAAACTCTTTCTTTTGATCACCCGTCACAGTTGTGGCAAAGGTACCATCTATAGCTTTAGAAACTCTTTGTTGTGCTAAAGTTCCCTTAATCTTTTGTTGCCAAATTGAAAAATCACATTTCCTGTTGAAAACGCCCAAATCAAAACTATGTAAAGTCGTGTTTGGCACTCAGCTTAACAAAAAAGCTAACACAAAAACATAAAGTATCAATTCAACCAGATATTTGCACAGATTGTGGCATACATACACAATTAAACACAATCCAAAGGCAAAGAAATAACAGAATTACCAAGAAATTGTTATTTCTTAGTTTTAGGTCACAAGTATTATTCAATGTCCTATACTCCCAGGATTATGTGAGAATCAAGTTGTTAAGTCAAGAGAAAATATATAACATGTCAGGTTTGGAATGAAAAATCGGGGAAAAAACTTTGTAATTTCAACAGAAGAGGAAATCACTACAGCTCAAGAAAGAATTTACCAATTCACATAATAAAAAAATTCGACATAAAATAACACATCACAGTCAAAGAAGATTCTTCAACATAAAACATTAGTCAACATAAAAAATAATCAGCAAAATAGTTTGATATCGGCAAGATAGTTATTCTTAAAAAAATGTCAGCTTGACAGAGTCAGAAGAGGCCTCAACACACACGCCACCACGAAGGAAGTCTTCGGCGCTACGGAACTAATGGTCCCAATCATGCACCCAAAGTTCGTTTAGAAAGGTAAAACGTCGACTAGAAGATTCAAGGCTTTTTTCTTTGAAAAATGATTTTAGGAATTTTTGCACCAATAGAACGATTTTCATTCGATTTCCAAGCCCTAGATCATCAATCTAAGCTCTAATACCACTTTGATACAAAATCATCCACTGAAAATTGAACTTCAAATACAAAGAATGACGAAAATCGGACCAAATCAAATGTACAATGTTCTCACAACACCAGGTCAACCACAAGAGCAAGGCTAAGATTTTCTTTCCCCAATCTTCACAAAAGATAACTCCTACAACCAAAACCTAAATCACCAATCTAAAAGGCTCGACGGTATTTACAAAGAAAACCAAGAGTTTCCTTTTACCAAAACTCACTAAGAATGAAAAACTCACACCGAGAAGATGAAGAAGAAAAGAACCAAAGCCGCCTCACCCTTTTTTCTCTCAACACAGAAAACCTTCAAATCTAGTGTAACAAACCGAGCACAAAGGGACCGACCTTATACCACTAAAGGAAGCTATTGGCTCAAGCTTAAGATCCAACAGTTCAGACTAAGGAATACTAGGAAAATGAATTTGGACCAAGAAATAGCAACATGACTGGCCAATCAAGAGGACAATAATTGGGCCACTTGAGCAGTCAGCCCAAAAAGGATGTTATCCTCAAAATTGGTCTATTAGACTACCCTTTGTGAGGACGGGGCTTTAACTATTCCTCAATCATGGCGTGGCCTATGAATTTTATAAATTGTGTCACTTTTTGTTTCATCATTGTCCCGAGTTTATTTGGTCATTACAACCTAACAGTTGTTTAGGAGCACAACATTAGCTCTCGAACGAGACCCTTGTTTCAACCACGAATGTCTAATTTTGGTATGAGTTTTTTGGGGACAGGGGGTTGGTTCGATTGTGTACAAATTTTGAGCCAAAAACCTAGGCCTATATATAGGATATTTCTTGGACATCAAAATGGAACTTTTTGGGGGAGGTCAAACATACATTATAATACCTAAGGTTTGAAGGGAAGAAGAAGAAAAATCGGAGATTTTCAAATTCAAGCCTTGAAGATTGAAGAATTTTCATTATTTTTCTTCTTTTATCTTAAAATTTGGATGGTTATACATTGTATTTGTTCACATCGAATATGCATAGCTAAATCTTAATTAGCTAGGACGATGAAGTAAACTATGTTTTGAAGCTTTAATTTGATTTTTCGTATTTTAGACTTTAATCACTTGATTGATTGTTTGTTTGCTATTATTCTTAAAGGTTTTCAAATACTTGATCGTTATTTGAAATGTTTGTGATTTATTTTGTTACCGAGAGATCGGAATAAATTTTAGCATTTGTAGCAAGCATCGTTAAATTCAATAGGGATAGAGATATACCGTTATACTTTGCGTGATGCTTGATTGTATGTTCTAGTTTTTATTGTATATTTTTATTTGCAACATCTATAGAGATATAAGAAGTTCATACGTAAAAATAGGTTTAATCATATTCGAGAGATAATGTTAGACAAATTAGAAATATTGATCATGAATTGAATCTAGTAGTGGTCGATTACAAGAAATTGAGAATTAAAATGAAAAAATATAAGTGGTATCGAAGTCCTAGTGTCTTTTTCATATTCGAAACTTCTCCAAAACTTTAACCATGCTCGAGAGAGATTTATTTATTTTTAAAATTTACTTATTTATTTATTCAACACTGTATATCATCAAACTTTGAAAGTATTACTGATCAATGCTCATTCTTAATCATATATGCTTGTTTATTATTTCATTTAAGTACTCTTCTTCGACGTTCAACATTACATGCATGGCACAGAAACACCTCAAATGCAGAAAAAAGATAAAAGAAAATTGTAAAATTTCTGTCATTATTCGCACTCAGCAACTACTCCAATTCGATCAATTAATTGCTGCAACCAAAAAACAGACAAATTTGTCAATAGATTAGAAATAGAAAATAAATTAAGAAAAAATGCACTTATTTTTCAATAAATTCCAACACTAGTTGTAAGGGCGTCCGAAAGATTCCAATTTAGCGGAAGTTTACATTATTTATTCCTCTAAAATTATCATTGTTGTATGAGTTGAGATGATAATGTGGGGGTGGGGGAGACTAGAAGTTCGATTTAGGGTTGGACAATGAGTTTTTCCCTATCATTAAAAGTTGGGGACTAAATATGTAATTTTCCTTAATTATATAGCTTGGTGTAGTAGTAATGGTTGTTAGAGACAGGAAGAAAACAAACCACCACAGTTGAGCGAAGCGAGGTTGCACTGGGCCGGGAGGCGGGCGGCGATCCTAACCATGTTGCACATGCAGTCATGATCCAACGACTGCAATGCGCCACAGCAATCGGAGCTCGGGGCGGTGTTGGAGGCGCCTGGAACCACAAAGGGTGCACAAACATTTAGGTTTGCAAGTGAAGAAGAGCAACTACTTTGTGCCTGAGATTGAGTCATGTCGTTTTGCGCTATCAACACAAGGAGGAGCACCACCAACCATGTGGCTCGGAAGCGGAGGTTGAAAGAAACAACAGATTTCATTGCTGCCATGCTTTAAGAATTTTGCTTTTGCTGATTTTTGTGCCTGATTTTTCATTGCGATTTATAGTTGTACTAATATGGAGGGATTCTGCACTAAAAGTGGTGAACATTTTGCATGAGTGACCTAACTGAAAGTCTGGCTTCACGAAATCTGCATTTTCACTTCAACCCTCAGTGGTAGTTCCGTGAGTTGAATTAGATAGTACGACAATATAGTGTTCATTTGATTTTGTTAAAAATTGAATATTGTTGTAAATTTTGATAAAAATTGATTAAATGTATTACTAAAAAATTGATAAAAATTGTAGGTCATATAAAATATGAGGTAAAATTAATTATTGACTTTGACTTTAGCTTTTTAATAAAACTTGAAGGAAAATCAAACAATTTCAAATTAAAATCTTCTAAAAAACTATGGTCAAAAGTTAACAATTAAATTTAATCGCATATTTAATAAGACTCACAATTTTTATTAACTTTTCAACCACATATTTATTAACTTTTCAACCACATATTTCATTAATTTTTTATCAAAATTTACTTAAAAAAATTCTCTCAAACATGATGTAAGAAAGAAAAACAAATTAAAATCTTGTATATTGTATTGTTTAATATATATTAAACATGCATTTTATTGATTTTACAATGGATAATCCAGAAGTGTTCACGATATGGTTAAAGAAGAGAAGTATGTGATATATTTGTTGGGTCTAACATCCAATTCAACATATCGAATGTAATGCTATATATATAGTTCGACACTCGCATACGGCATGGCCGGCCCTGGCCCTAGGCGGCCAGGCAACCGCCTAGGGCCCCCGGCCATGCAGGGCCCAATTTGGCCCCCTTTTTTTTTTCTTTCTTTTTTTTTTTTTTTAGATAAAGATAAAACTATTTAAATGTGAAATAAGTCTAAATAAAAAATATATTCAAATTTAACATACATTATCCATCTTAATCTAGTTATTAAATTGTAGACAGTGCAATTTTCTCTTTAAACTTCATTTTAGACATTTTTATCTTGAATAAAAACGATTTTCCAAATTGTTAGGATTTGAAAAATAAATAAAAGGGCAAAGAATAATGAACACAAGAATTTATATAGTTCTATAAAAAATGATGATTCTTGTTTACAATAGATTAGTCATATATATAATAACACAATGAAAGTTTTCTAATTATAATGAAACTCTAAAGCAAAATTTTGAAAAACACCCTTACTTAAGAAAATATAAATACCGTATACCTTTCGAGGGCGCTGCCCTCGAGAGGGGGGCCACTTGCCCCTCTTCCAACCCCCACGGCGACCTTACCGCGAAGTTCGATCCGCGTTCAACTCTGCATAGCGCAATATATTAGGATCCACATCTTAACACAAATTCCAATCATTTTTTAATTGTCTCTCAAAAATTTATAATTTAAAAACATCTCAATATATTAAAGGGCCCCATTTTAATGTTCGCCTAAGACCCCCCAAATATCAGGGCCGGCCCTGGCATACGGTTGTACAAAATTATTCAAGAATATTCAATTTCAACTCTCACTTCTCTCCTATTAAGAGCATCTTCAATGCAACAATGTCTATTATGTATATGTGGCAAATGACATTGACATTGTATTAAAAAACTTCTCCAATGCAACAATGTTCATTGTGCAAATGTGGCAAATTATTATTAGTTTTTTAGAAAAAAGAAAGAGAGAGAAATGTATTGATTGGATATAAATAATGAAATTAATGGTGGACATTGTCAAGAACAATGTCTAGAATTAGACATTGTGCTAGACACTTTCTAGCATTAATTGTGCCACATAAGCACTTTTTGGCCATTTGTCAAAAAAAGTACTCTTGACATTGTTGCATTGGAGATGCTCTAAGATTTCGTGCATGTGTGACAAAGTTTTTGATAAAAAAAATTTAGGAGATTTTGATAAAAGTTGATGAAATTTAGAATTGAAAAGTTAATAACAATTATGGGTCACATGTGATGAAATTTAGAATTGAAAAGTTAATAGAAATTATGGGTCATATGTGTTGTATTTGTTGTGTGGTTAAAATTAATTGTTGACTTTGATATTAGAGGTATCAAAATTGGCTCGGCCCGTGAGCCGGCCCATATAACTCGGCCTTTTGGGTTGGACTGGCCCTGGCCCAAATAAAATCGGGCCAATATGACCCGGCCCAACTACCTGCGAGCTAGTTGGGCCGGCCCAAATTTGATTTTAATTTTTTTTTTTTTTGCTTTTGCTATTTAACACTAATCACTCATTTTGTGAATAACCCCAATACATAATCTAAATAATATCAATCTAAAATTATCTAAGCTCAAGTCACAAATAAACATTAGTCCAAAAATCTCAAAATCATACATAAAATTGTTTAGATTTAATTAAAATTTAAGTTTTAATCAAAAATATATTTTTTGTGACAAGTAAATTATTTATTTTAAATTTACTTATAAGTAAACTCTTTAATTTAAGTCAAACAAAGCAATAAGACTAGCAAGCTTTTAATATTTGTATTTTTTTTTTAAATATAGTGTCTACAAATAGTTTACAATTAATCAAAAAAAAAATTATTAATTTTGAAAGAAAATTGACGTTTATCTATTAACTAATACATGAGAGCCCCAATTTTATAAATTAATCTCTTTAAAAATCTCAAAATATATAGTCTAAATTTATCTAAAATTGTATTTGATGTAATGTATTGCATTGTATAAAAAATTTATTTAAAAAAATGTAAATTCAAAGCCGGTCACTGTTTGTGTACTTATAGGCTCTAAAGTCATATGGTCAAAACTTAATTCAATTAAAGTCACATTTTAGAGCTAAAAGACCAACATACCCTTAATTGTAAAAAAAACGCTAATTGTGATACTGTTTTATTGTAATATTGTTTTATTGTGATACTGTTTTGTTGTGATATTATTTTTTCGTGGTAATGTTTTTTGTGATACTGTTAAACATGTGATTTTGTACTATTAATGGAGCATTTTAAGAATAATATTATTCTCTACTGATTAATTCGTCTACCATTAAACACCAGTTTTGTGGTACTATTCAGAAGGTTTTGGTGTTATAAGTAGTCAAGTACAAGTTTATGATTCTTGTAATGAACCTTGTTTAAGATCTGATCGATTAGTTGATCCATTAATGGCAGAAGACCAATCAAGAACTGGGAGTGTTAATGAAAAGGGATCAAGTTCAAAGGATGTTCAACAAGAGAAAGATGAAGGGTGGCTTCAATAAATATACATTTATCCGTGATACTGTTTTAGAGGATGTATGTTACTGTTTTGACAAGAAAAGTTAAAGATTGTCATTTTAAGCTAACGAGACAACTTCAAACAGGTAAAATTCATCGTACGCAATGGCAAAGCCACTTGTCTTAACCGGCTAATCGAGATCATTCCGAAAACATATTATAATAAAAATTCTGAGTAAGTATATGAATTCTATGTTCATTTCTATTGTGATACTGTTTTATATAATACAGTATCAAACAACACACATGACTAATTAACAATACAAATAAATAATCTAATGGCCAATTTTTTTTCATAGCAATACCACATCAAATTTTTTAATTCCTACATAAATTCAAGTTGCTATTTACAGCAATAAATCATGACAACTCTATAGAAAATCATCAAACAAATCTTCCCTAATGTGATAATTTATACTTATATCCTCACACTGTTGAGTCACTCTATTAACTTCAAACAAGGAAATGTGATTCTTTGCAATTGCAAATTTAACCATTTTTTTGATAATCTTAAAGAGAGACGTGCACTGATATCAATAGAGAAAATGAACCAATGACATACCAACAAAAATTTGGTGTGAATCTAAATACGTACTCTCTACTAATTGTAGGGTGACTTCAAACTCTCTTTTACTGTCCTCTAAATTGATTCACCTTGAAGTAATCTACTAATTGAACCAATGACTTATCAACATATATTTTTATATATGATACTAATATATTAAGATACATTTATCTGTGATACTGTTTTAGAAAATGTATGATATTGTTTTGACAAGAAAAATTAAAGATTGTCATTTTAAGTTAAAGAGACGACTTCAAACAGGTAAAATCCATCGTAAGCAGTGGCAAAGTAACTGGTCTTGACCGTCTCGTCGAGACCATTCTGAAAATATATTACAACAAAAATTCTGAGCACATATGCGAATTTTGTACTCATTTCTGTTGTGATACTATTTCTTATAATATAGTATCAAACAATACACATGACTAACAATGTTTTCTGTGATATTGTTTTTCTATAATACAGTATCAAATATCATGCTTTATTTTAACAATGAGATCTTATTGCCACTTCCTCAGCACAGAGTCATAATTTTGGGGGACATCATGCTCTCTTTTAATTCTCTCTTTGCAACAGAGATCATTCACTAACAAATGTCCATGATGCTTATGTAACTGAAGAATTTCATTACCTTGTTGTGCTTTCTCTTTACTAACAAATATCCACGATGCCAATTGTTCTCCAATATATATCCAGGACAATAATGTATCTGAATCAATGCACGACATTGTTGTTCTCATAGAAGATGCAAAATGAAGTTTCTGAAAATTAGTTGCCTCAGATTTTGACTTTTCTTTCAGCATCTTGATTGCAGCATTTAAATCCAATAGTTTCCAAGAATAATTAAGAAATATCTCAGCCCAATCATTATCCACTCTATTGGGTATAAACGACTGCAATTTGGGTAACAAAGTCATCATATGCTCCTGCATTCGCAAATTTTACGTTGTAGTGACAGCATAACCAAAAAGTGACACTTCATTTGATAAACTAAAAAGTGTATTTAGATCTGAATCTGAAATCCTCGCACTAAGAAACTATTTCTTCCAATCTAAATTCATTGTGTTCCAGATTTCCTTGTTGAGAGAAGCAGGTACAATGCAGCTGTGCAAAGAAACTGAAACTCTTATGCATGTTTGGTATGCCGATTGGTAGCGGCGGCGGCAGTAGCAGTGCGGAGGTCGCTGGAGGTGGAGGTAGTTTGTGGAGGTGAAAGAAGGCCGACCGATGAAAATTATGGATCACAAGAGGTGATTTAGGAATTAATTTAAAATATTGATAAAAGTATGACTTAATCACAATTTAGAAAAATATTTTGACCTAATTTAAAACAAGTCTTGTGCAAGTGACTTATGGGCAATTTTTCCTTAAAAAAATAATTAAGACTAAGTTAGGTCAATGGGCTAGATTTGACTAGTATATTTCTGGCTCATACAAAACTGGGTTGAGTATGTGTAGCCCTGTTCTGGCGGATTGGGTTGGCCCAACCCAACCTATTTGTCAGCTCTATTTGACATCAACTTTTTAAACTATTCCAAACAACCACCCCCCCCCCCCCCCAACATGCATCTATCTACATATATGGTTTTCAATGCTCATTAAAATCAACGGGAACGTCCCGGAATTCGTGTGGAAATTAAAATATTTTTAAACGTAATTTGGGGGCAATCAATTTAATTAATACATATCAAAGTTGGATAATCCATTTTCTAGTTGTCGGATCTTGTGCATCTATGGATCTTGATGGGTTGGCAATCGAGGATGGATCCCCATGGTTGTTTATCGAAAAGAAGTAATTAAGAAGAATTAGTTTTGTTTGGCAAAAGTTTTTTTTTATAGGTTCTAAGTAGTGGGTCTTAAGAAACACGTGGATAAAAAGTGGATAAAAATAATATTTGACAAATTTATAAATATTAATAACACATACAAACATGTTGATTAACTTGCAATATTATATTGAAATGTAATCAAAAGTAAAAAGTTGATTGGAAATATGACAATTTTTTATAACACTAGTGGAGTGCACGTGCAAAAGCACGTATTTTATTTTAATTAAGTATTTAATAGCGTGTCTATTATTTGTGAGTTTCTTAATTATTTTTTTAGTTATAAAAGGCTGAGTAAAATATGTATTAAATTTTGTTAGAGAAAATACGTATTTTTTAAGAGTGAGCGATATAGTTTCGATTGATTTTTAATTTTTTTTTTACTTTTAGATGTGATGAATGATACGTACTTTCTGACAAAATTGATTACTGTAATTCCTAGAATTGGATACTTTAATTATTATGTGAAAAAATTATTCTGCTGCTTTCAAATTTAAAATTTCATATTTTTCCTTATGATTTGACTTATTTAATTTTGTTTATTCTAATCAAACATTCAAAAAAGTTTAGATCACACGAGTATCAAGAGATATAAAAAAGATTACTTGTGAACTTGTAGTAATAAGTAGTAAAAATACTTATTATATATTAGCATAAGTTGTTAATTCGTAATTTCTCATTAGGTAGATTTTTGAAGTAATTAATAAGCAATAAATTCGAGAAAAAGTGTTGATTTATTGTTTTATATTTATTTCCTCAATTTAAAAATTGAAAACCAACAAAATTATTCAAAAATCTCAAAAATAGTTGATAAAAATAAGTGCATTAATGAGATTTTACTTGTTTTTGCAATAGTAAAATATAGAGCACATCAATACTATATACATGTATAATTGTAATGATTTAAGCATGACTTCACGTTACTAAATTACGTAAAAACGTGTAAAAAAAAAAACTCTCAATAGCTTAAATCAACAAAAATAATTCAAAAAGTAAATAAATGTTCATTCTAGAATTTAAATAATTTATGCTTATAATTTCTCAACACAACGATTAGCAATAAAACACGTGCATTTGTCATTCTTAATAGCATGTTCCAAAGTGCAAATTTCAATATTCTGAGTGGTATTCACTATATTCTTTTGCCGTAGTCAACAAAAAATCAGAAAAATTATTTTTATTATAATCAAGAACCTAAGTAAAAATAAAAATCAAAACAAAAACAAATTAGTGTAAAAGAACACATATTTAGAAACGATATTTTGTATCTTGATCAGTGTTAAATTTAATATTACTATTGTATTCCAAAAAACAAAAAACAAAACTTACATTGTCAATTTTGTTGCAAGAAATTAGGAAAAACTAAAAAAATATAGAGAAAAGAAAATGAACAGTGGTGAACAGTACTACACCAAAAATAAAAAATAAAAAAATAATGTCAATTTAAGGAAATAAAAAAAAAACTTAAAAAAAAAAAGAACAGTGGTGAAGATCCCTCATTTAATATATTAAAATACTGAATATTAGAAATATTTAAGAACTCAAAATGAGAATTAAAAATCAACACTCAAACAAGCAAAAATATTCAAATAAGTATAAAAAAAATTAACAAATATAAGACTTAAACAACTAAACAACTACCTGTAATGGTCAATTCACGAACCTTAGAAATAATAAGAGCTAATAGCAACATTCAAATCAATTCTGATAAGTGGTGCGAAAAGTTAAGCAGATAGATTTACAAAAACAACTTTTATAAAACAAAATTTGGATGGATACTCAAAATAATCAACATATCTGTAAATTTTGGGACGATTTTTCAAAAGACATGACTAAAATTGAAAGAAAGATGAAAAATATGAACAAAGAAATGCAAGTGAAATAACGAAATATTGAAAAGAAAATAGTGCTGGAAAAGATATACGATTGAAAAAAAACGGTGTCAATTTAAAAAATTTAGGGAAATGTGAAAAAAAAAAAAAAGAAATAAATGTGGTGGGCATTTATAGAAATAGTGCCACACTAAAAAAAAAAAAAAAAAAAAAAACAGTGTCAATTTCAAGAAATAAAGAAAAACTTAAAAATACAAAAAAAAAATTTAAATAAAAAAGGAAAAGGAAAAGTGGTGGCACGCATTCATAGAAATAGTGCTCTACCAAAGTCACTCTTTTAATATATAGGGATTTGCAAAAATGCTATTTTTTAGATATAAAATTTCGAATATACCATGTTGTAAAAATGATCACTTTTTGTGTAGTTAAAATTTAATGGTAATTGACTATACAATAGCTTCTAAGAAAAGCTATCAGTCCAAATATTTCAATATTAAAAAATACATCGACAAAAAGTTTGTCGACATCTACCAAATAATGTCGATATCGACAATTTTTTTGTCAATGATATCGACAAAATATGCACAACAAAATGGACACTAAATTAATACCCTTTTTATATTGTCCATTTTGTAGATGTCATTTTGTCGATATTGGTTCCCATTTTGACATCGACAAAACAGGAGCTCATTTTGTGAATGTCGACCCATTTTGTTGATGTCGATAAAATGATTGTCTATTTTGTTAACAAAGAGCAGAGTTTTTTGTTTTTTTTTTTGCATGTTTTCAATTAAATGTAACCAATTTCATTCTCCAACAACAAAATATGACAACAAATTATATCGAAAAATTAAATTTGTAAATTAAACTCAATATATAATACAATCCGTTAATATACAAATATCAAAAAAAAAAAGATTACTCAACAACATAAAATATATTAACAAAAAAATAGATATATAATATATCAAATTTAAGTTTCATATAATCTATATAAAAAATACACTAATTTTTTCAATTTTTAATAGCTTATAACTTATTCAAAATTTTCAAATCGGTCGACTTCTTTAAATAGTTCAAAAACCAATGATAGATCTGACAATATATTTGAATATAGGATAAGAATGAGAGAATCCGGCTACAAAAATAGCAAATTGGAGTGGGAAATGGTGTTTATGGCTGCGACAATAATTGAGGAAGTGTGGTAAGAAAGTATATAAATTAAAGAGAGAAAGAGTAAGTTTGAGAAGATAAAAAAAAAAATGGATATAGTAAATATTTAGTTGATAATTTAGGAGTCAATTCATCAAATGTTAAAATAAATAAATAAACATATTTTAAAATATATTTGCAGATTTAGATAGTTTGTCCAATTTCCTCTATTTATCAATCATGTGATTAATTATCAAATATCAAGCTTACATGGCAAAATGACAAGAGTGTATATTGTGAGGTCAACCATAGCCATGCCAAGAAATGGAAACACGCATTGAGCCATCTTGGCATGCACACTCAATGGAAGTAGTTAGGGCACGGTCTGCCTAGAATTCCAAATTTGTGAGACGTGACGGAAGGATCCTAGTAATATATTTGACAGTATTGAAATTATTTTTTAAATATTTATAAATTGTAGATTATATGAAATGTGTGGATAATATGTGAATCTTATGAAATATATAGATAAAATATCAAATAAAACATAGAAAAACGCAAAATTAATAGAAGAGGTAAAATAGTCCTAAGACGTTTTATGTTCATCTTGATCAGATGAAGCTGGAGCTGTCCAATAAAACTTCACAGCAAACAGAAGTTTTTCCCTCTCTAATGGTCCATCCTCATGATCTACAATCTTACTTTCCCAATTCAATCCATCTGCAATCCTCTTCACTTTCACCAATAAATCTACGTCGTCTCGGATAATCAAACTTCCTTCCGGTCTTAAAATCCGATCCATTTCCAACATAATATCTTCCATTTCACATCTGCAACACAAATGTGCACGAAAAATACACGTTATATATAAACATTTTCCTCGTAAAGAAACTATCGTTTGAAGGCATGTGACTCCAATCTCGTCTAGTCTAAACTAAAATATATTCATGCAGCGTCGACTTACCTATTCTTGTACAGTGTAAACACTGAGTCAGCATGAATTAGATCATATGTTCTAGGGTAAGTTGACATTGCTTCACACCTACACCAAATACGAACAACATTGTCATAGACCAAATAAACGTCATATCTGAGTACTAAGCTTAAAAAGAAGTAAAAGTTACTTTAAACTCGAACAAAAAGTCGAACCAAGAATCGAGATTTTACCAGCTGTGATAAGTTCCGATCAATCCTCGTTCATAAATGACACCAAGTGTGTTAACCTTAGCTTCAACGGGTACTATGTTCATAACCCAAAGTGGATCTTCAATCAAACTACCTGCAAATCCACCGAGGAACGCGCTCATATCGAGTATATTTCGATACCTTCCCACTTGTCCGAGTTGGTTATTAACGGTCTTGTAATACGATATTCTTTGTATCCATAGACGCGAATTTTGCTGAAAAGTTTCCGGAGTAACACCATTTATAGTCCTCCTAGTAATCCTAGGAGGTACAGCATTTAATCTCTCAGGCCATTTCTCCAATTCCCCACCGGCAACTTCTTCATTGTTGGAAACTTCAGGCAAGGGAGTTAAACAAGTTTCTAAATCTGTGTACCTGTGTAAGTTCAAAAATCCGAATTTAGTGATTATAGATATTCATATGAATTTTTTTATCTAAAAGCTTAAAGTATTAGAGTTGAAAGATGGAAATTTTGCCTTCACCATAAGCCCTCACATGCAGCCCAAATTTAATATTTTTATGAAATGTCTTGTATACATGTGCACAACTTTTATAAATAGGTAGCAGCAAGATTTGAGATGGTTCAACATGGCATCAGAGTAAGTAAAGATCGTAAATTCAAGTTTTACCGTCACCTATTTAAGTATGGACATGTCATGATTTTAATGAAAAAATGAGTTCACACATGATGGGGCATTTTAAAGATAAAATTTAAATTAATAAATTAGTACATTCTCTAAAATCTTGACCTTTGAGACATGATGGTTCAACAAATACATATATACACAAATTAGCAATATCACATTTTCACATTTTCACATTAATGCACATATAAAATACATTGTAAAAGTCACTAGCGGTCACTGAATTTGTAATGAAATCTTAACTAGGCCACCGAATTAACCCTTTTTTTAACCCGCACTAGATTTCACTATGGGACTATTTGACAAAAAATTTAACCAAAGTTTTAGCATATTTTAATAAAAATTGATGAAATTTATAGTCAAAAAATTGATAAAAGTTGTGCGTCTCATGAAATGTGTGGTTAAAATTAATTGTTGACTTTTATCCGATGTTCTAAAAAGCTCGACTAGGCGCCGCCTTCACGCCTATCTACACTCCATGCCTCGGCCCAAAAAACTTGAAATTCGGCTTATACACCTAGCCACGCTTTACACTCTTTAGAACATTGCGTTTACCTCAACTTTTTACGTTAAACAACTATTGTAAAAAGCTCATCTGGGCGTGAGGTGTGGCTTCTAAACCTAGCCACGCATCACATCTTGTCCTCACTTCGGTCTTGCTTAAGCCTGAAAATCTTGAAACTTTACTTCTACACCTAACTACGCTTTACGTTTTCTAGAGCATTGAGTTAAACCAAACAAAAATGCACGTGAAATTCCAATATGAAGAGTAAAAGCACAAACCAAGCTTTATCTGGATCCTGGGCAGGGCAGAATGGAGTCTTGTGGAACTTTTTGCAGTTGAAATGATTAGTTGGTTTCTGCCATATGGCTATATCACCCTTCTCAACCAATTTTTTCCAGCAAAGGCTTTTTGTTATATTCTCAATTTGCATTTGTTCTGCATTCAAATCCTCCGCCCTTCTCTGCCACCCTTTCCAGTGGTTCTTCCAGTTGACTGGTGGACCGGAGAGAATCCAGTATCCACCAGGCCTTAACACTCTATCAACTTCTATCAAGTAGGTCCCATCTGTTTAACAAAACATTAACACACAAATATTTTAGGGGTCAAGTGAATTCTAAATTCTAGATGCAAACAAATATCGTAATATATATAGAGATGCCACTAGAGTGTAAAGTGGGTTGTGGGTCGGCACAGCCAAACTCATGTTTCAGCGTCCGTGTCAGGTTTGGCACAACCCAACATTTTTGTGAGTATGTGCTAGTAGTGAATGTGAATTGCAGTGTCCACTTCCATGTGTCATTAAAATGACAATGCCACTATTTGAGAAAAGTATCGTTCGTGTAGATAAAATTACCATATTGACCCCATGGAATGAGGCAACGAGAACAATGAGCCATATCAAATGATCTAGATGGATACGGGAGCCTCTTGGATGCAATAACACCAATCAAAGTAGGAACTCCTCGCTCTAAAGCAAATTGCACCTGTGCTTCATGTGTGTCTCTAGGTGCAAATGACATTGCGAGTATATTTCTTGATAAAAGATAAGCTCCCCAACTCGCAACCTGCACATTTCAAATCCTAACAACTTATTTTCCAAGAATTATGGATCAAAAACAATTTCTACAACCCAATTCTCATTGAAGACATGCCACAAAACCTCTTACTTTTGGACATAAAACTAAGAAACATTATGACGTGTCTATAAGACATGCATGAAATCAGGGGCGGATCTAGGTGGTAGTCTCTCTCTTGGCTCAAAAAATATTTTTTTTATTATATACGAAAAAAATAACTTTTTTTATACAGAAATTTTTTTTTTTTTTTCTTTGATCTAAATTTTTTTTTAACCCGTCTGAATCTGCCCCGAAATTAGAAATAAGTATGTGAATTTGTCATAATTCAGACAATCTATCCAATATGCGTGTCTGATAACTGAACGTCTGAACCTAACCAAATAAAGGCAGGTATATCCTACCATTAACCATCAAATATTTTCTATACTTACCCAAAATCTTCAAGATTAGATTGCATTAATTAACTGAAATTCTCCAAGCTTGAAGAACAAGAAAATTTACCCCGGCCCAATTGAACAGGAAACTACCCTACAAAGGCTGTAAGCATACTATAAATGCAAATAAAGAAAAATAAAGAAAAAAAGGCTTACCCCACAACCAGTGTCAATGGCGGTTCTGATGGAGCCATCTTTGAGATTGATCAGCTTGCCAATATCATCAATATATGCACCAGCTCCATTAGGGAACATGGTGCCGCCGCCGGGGAATCTGAAACGGTCACCTTCATATCTAGTCCAATTTTGCACTGCTTTCTCCACAGTCAATTCCTTGTGTGGTACATTGGCGTACCACACAAAATCCCTGCTGAGCGGCCATTTGAACGGATTCCGGTATCCGTGGGGCGCCGGCACGCGGCACTTGAGAAGTTCATCCTTCTCCGGGCAGTGTCTTTCTCTATATATCAACCTGTCCCTGTCGAATTTCAATGACCTGTTGGTGTCCTCGCATGGAGTGTACTCGCTGTATTTGATATCACAAGGCGGGTACTTCTTGATAGTTTCTTCAGGGACTGCGGCAACGGCGCCGTCGTCGGCGGAGTGGTGGGTGGCGAAGTCTAGTTCTGTAGTGGTAGTGGAGGTGTGTGATGATGATGGTGATGAGTGGGTTTTTGTAGTGGCGTTTGTGGAAGGAAAGCAAGGGATGGTTGCGCGGACAATGGAGGTGGTGGCGCCGCCGTGTTGCCAGGCACCAAAAAGATAGGAGAGTGAACATAGTATGGTTACAACCGCCACTGAATATAGGCGGGGCTTTTTCCAGTAAGAGGTAGCGGCTGCCGCCGGCGGTTTAGACAGCGGCGTGTAGTACGGTGGACTTGGACCCGCCATGGCTTGTTAGAAAGATTCTTGATCCCCTGTAAACGCAAGTAATGTTTATAGAAATATGAAGCTTGGAAGGTGGGCTTGTCACTTGTGTGTGTGAGAGCGGGGGAGGGGTGGCGGTGGACCCACTTTAAATCCCCCTGTCTGAAAAATTCTGATCCAGTTTAGTACTGTACTAAAAGCCAACTTTCAGTGTGAGGCTTATTTTACATGAGAATGTGAAAGATTGATTTGTTTGATTTTGATTAAAATTAGATTTTTTTTAAAAAAAATTGATAAAAATTGATGAAATTTGTGGTTAAAAAATTTTGGGTCTATAAAATATGTAGTTAAAATTAATGTTGACTTTGACTTTAATTTTTTAGCAAAATTTTAATTAAAAACAAACGGGAATAGAAATGTGAAGTGGAAATTAGCTGGATGGAGAAAATAAAAATGCCCTTTTTTATAACAGTATGTCCTCACGTAATTCTGTATATGTTTGACAGTGTTAGAATTTTACTTTTAAGTATTTGTAAGTACTAAGTAGTCAATCGAATAGAATATACAGATAATAAATGGATAGAAAGTTGTGAATTTTATAAAATGTGAATAAAAATTATGTTTGACCTATTTGATCAACTTAAATTATAATTTAAGTTTAGTCAAACAATATGTTTATTTGTTTTTTTACAGTACTATCATTAAAAATATTTTTTTATCAACACGTTTCTTATAATTTTACTATTCGAACAAGAATTAGGACTTGCCTTGTGTTTTGTATGTTATTGAAATAAAAATATAGAACTTGAATTTTTTTTCAATTTTTTTCAATCCAATATCAGTGTATTTCAAGATCAATAATTTTATTGATCAAGATCAACTTTTGATGTCCATGTGCGAATCAACGAGTATTAATTGTTAAATATTCTTACAAATAATCAACGAATAATAAAATTAAACATATTATTCTTATTTCTTAATCTTGTTATAGAGTTATAGTGGAATCATATCCATTAAACTCTTCATCTACAAGTGGGAATTAAAAAACTACAAAAACGATAAGAATAAAAGTAATGTTATTAATAGTGATTACCAAGTTACGTGTCGTTAAATGATATGAACAAAAAATTTAGTCTCATATCCCTACATTTCATTTTCTTTATTATTTAGTGCCACATAACACACCACATAGGTTGGTGATCATCATCAATAATAATAAATAGCATTTCTAAAAATAATAGTATAAAATTTGTTGCACCCACGAACTACCAATGTTATTGATAAACATTACCAAGTTATGTGTCATTAAATGATATAGACAAAAAATTTGGTCTCATATTCCTTCATTTCATTCTCACTATTATTTAGTACCACATATCACGCCATATAGACCAGTGATCATAATCAATAATAATAAATAGCGCATTTCTAAGAATAATGGTATAAATTTTATTACACCACCAACAACTAAATTTGACGAAGTGGACCTACATGACTTACATATTGAAAAAATATGTCATTATCAATTTGATCAAGTGAACTTCAACTTAGTACTTGTTCGATTATACTTTTAAGTGTTTATAAGCAGTGATCTTAAGAATATGTGAATAATAAGTAAGTAATAAGTTATAAGTGTTACAAAATATGTAGATAAAAAGTATGTTTGACCAACTTATAAAATAAGTTAAATTTTGCCAAATTGATTATAAAAGTAGTAAGCATTGCGGATTTAGGGTCGGGGCAACTGTCCCACTCTAATTTCAAAATTTTGGTTTTGTTTTAAGAAATAATTAAATTTTATAATTTTACCCACACATAAAATAAAAACAATAAATTTACACTAGCATTATGAAATTGGCTATAGCCTAGTGGCAAAGTTACATTTTTATGATCAAGTGGACTTGGTTCAAATCTTGCTATGTTAAATTTTTATTTTTATTTTCTTTTGAGAAATTTGTGCAATTAATTCTCAACCTTAAAAAATAATTTTTAAATCCCCAATTTTTATTTCATTTGCATATTTTGTCTTTTTATACAATTTTATAAACTACATCGTAATTTTCTCACATTTTAGAAAGTAAAATTGGCAAAACAATATGTTTAACACCGAACTTAATTTTTGACTTTAACATTTTCTTGATTTTCAATTTTAAAATATGAAAAATAAAACAAAATATCATTTCCTTTTTTACGTACAAATCTCGTGAAAATATGGTTGAGTTTTTTAATTTTTTACTTAACTCGAACATAATTTTATTTTTTCTTCACTTATCGTGAATAGATTTTTGTATTTTGTTTACTTTATTTTTATATTTATATGCATGAGTAACTATGATTTTCATTTTTATTTTTATTTTTCAAGTTTTGTTTAATCCAAATTTAATTTTGTTTAAAATAAAATGTAGATTCCATTTTTCATTTTTTTTCACTATTTTATTATATCTTTATATACGTCAAATTCAAAATCAATTACTTTTATAAAATAACAAAGTTATTGTATAAATTAAGTTGTTTTATTGTTTTCTTCCAATGCCATTATTTGTACGGGCTAACGTTGCATCGCTGATTGTTATAGGCGCTATAGGTTGTCACAATATCCTCGCTTGACACTGTAGCACTGCTAATTGTCATGTGCTCCCACAAGTTAAAATTTCTGACTCCGTCCATGGTATCATGTATAATAAATAATTCAATAATAATTTATTTGACAAAGACATCCACTTGCAACCTTTGACGCCAACATATTAATATAATCTCATTAAGGGGAAATTGTAAATTAATAATCTTGCTTAGTTGTTACTCTAAAATATGACAATAAACATATTTTTAAGCCACCATAAATAGAAATTAACTAGCCAAACGTTGGAGCAACGAAAACCTATTTATAAATCTTGTTATTAGCTGTAAGAAATAAATAATAGAGAATTAGTCAACTCAAATAGTACAAACCTCTTATTTTTCTTATAACATGACGTGTAGTTCAATCAAATTTGAAATGACGTCTTTATGGGAGGTGAGGTACAGGATCATCCAAATTGGGTAAAAGAATTTGGGAAATAAATAAAAAATGATGTACAATGTATTTTCTTGAAAAAAAGAGAGTGATGAATATTTATACGACGATTCTAGATAAGGATAATTAGCAAATAATTAATACAAATTTAGTTGCAACTAACAGCTAAATAAGTCATTGATCTTTATTTATAATGAATGATAATTAAATGTTTTATCCTCATTCGAGCGCCCGCAGCGACAGTGTTAGAGACCTGCAAAAAGTAGTGTAGCTTCTTCTCTTATTTCTACTCCGGTTTGATAATTAGTATGTGATTAACTTAAATATGCAGAATAACAATATTGAGTATACATGTTATATTTTTACCTGGAGGGTTGGTCTCTATTTATAAGGAGACTCGTAGTTATGGCCTTTAATGATCATTGATGACATGTGCCTTTTCGTATCTCTTTTTATTAGGAGTTAATGAAGAATATTTCGTCTTTTTAATTGTTGGTGTTTCATCTTTCCAATTGTTGATGGCAGTAGTCATTCTATGAGTCACCTGTCTGATTAACCTTATTTGACAGTTGGGTTATTACTGTTTATCTATCAGAGGCAAGCCTATGAGACAAATGAGATGAGCAGGCCGACCAATTGAGCGAACACTTGAGGAAGGCATGCCAAGGAGTGCAGCCGTCATCCACCAAAGTATAATCATATTTATCATCATAAGTCCATCTACTTTTCATAGAATACTGTCAATGAGAAATAGAAATATCGTTTTTTCAAGTAACTATTCCTGACCAAAAAGTCAAAAAAGAATAAATGAAATAAATAATTATTTATTTATTATTATTATTATTATTTTAACGAAAATTATATGGTGGCGTGTCACTTGACGAGGTTTGATCAAGTAATGATTTATTGGCGAGGTTTGATCAAGTAATGATTTACTGTGTGACTGGACAAATATAGACTAGATAATATGTGCCTAATTTAAGCATAATATGAGCTTAAATCCCAACCCCATTTAGGGAGGATTTTTTTTTTTATATATATATATAAGAGAGGTAGAGAGGGATATTATTTGTAGTATTCCCATATCTTCTCGCTTGGTTTGAATTCTTCTCAGATTGATATTCCTTTTCCTGTTTGAGTTATAGAGGTTTTTTCTTCTTTCATCATTTTGAGATAATTTTTTTTTCTTTAAATTTTTGGTCTTCTTCTTTTCTCTTAAATGTGTAAGACGGTAATCACCTCTAGTAGTAGTTCTTCAACCAATAAATCTGATAGCAGTCTTAAAGATCTGTCTTATCGCACTTTATCTATAGGAAGAGATGATATCTCCCGCCAGTTGAAGAATTGACATTTGTTAGTTCTTTAGGACGTGGTGGACCACGATGTTTGAATGAACTGATTGATGAGACTGAGATAGGATTAGACGAGGGAGAATCGTCTATAGCCCAATATCTTTCAACTCGGGATGAAATAGGGATTGCCGTCACAGAAAGGGAGGGCGGGCGTGCCACGCCCACGGCTGGGGATGGGCAGTCACACCAGCCCGCTGTGGCTGGGCGGCCTGGCCCACCTACGACTAGGAGCAGGCAGTCTAGCCTGCTCCCTGCCTTGGCCGAGCAGTCTTGTCCGCCATGCACCAAGGGTGGGCAGGCGCTTTTGTTGCATGTTGGCCCATCTTTGGTTGACATAGATCTGTTACTTGAACTTTCTGCCTCTATTGGATTTGTAGATTCTGACGCCAATTCTTATACGGCGTCCCGTCCGTTCAATGTTCAAACGAGCCGTTCTCCAAGTGGTAATTTGATAGAGACAGATCTACCAAATGATGCTTGATAGAGATAGATCTACCCTAGTTTCTAATCTCCTGGTCACTTATATCGAGTCTCCCATCCTAGTGAGCGAATTCCAAGATCAGACACTAGGGAGATGGTAGTTTACCGTGACAGCATGACAGCTGGTTTAAGATTTCCTCTTCATCCCTTGTTCGTTTCTTTCTTCAACGAATTTTATGTTACTCCTGGTCAATTGACTCCTAACTCTTGGCGTATATCAACTTATTTCTTATACTTGTGCCTTACAAATGATATTGAGCCGTGTCTGAAGCTTTTTAGAAGTGTGTTTGATATGTTTCCTATGCTCGGGACTAACTGTTATGCGTATATTCAACTTAAAGTAGGATTGTTATTATCCCACTTTTCCAATTCAAATAACGATTAGAGGAGACGTTTCTTTTTTGTTCAGCCTGGAGTAGGACAGTTCCCTTTTAAAACTTGTTGGAGAACTCCTTTTTGCAAGCATTTTAACGAGCCACTGGATCTTGATCATGAGTTGAAGGAACTAGATAAGCTTTTACACTTGATGCCTTCGGGGTTGCATATGAGCGATGTGCTATCTAATGAAGCTTGCAGCAGGTTTACATTGGATCACCTTTTATTCCTCTTTTTGACTTTTCATTTTGCATATATTTGTTGTATCAACCTCTATTTTTCTCTTTCAGACATGGATAATTTTGATTTTGGAGGTGTGATGGATGTTGCTGGATTTTCCACTAATGCTATTGAAAACCCGTCTATATACCATTTAAACAAAAAAAAAAGACGGGCCGATAAAGGAAAAACCATTGCTGAGACAACCGATATTCCTCATTATGTGCCGCGCACTACCAGAGGTGGTGATGCCCATGCTTACAAGGAGTTTGGATTTTCTCCTGTTGATTCGACTGTTGAAACCGAAATCATGTTGGGCTGCGTGAATAAAAAACTTATTGAGAATTTCAAAAATAAAGACGCGGCAACCATGCGACGTATCATGTATACCAACCACCGCAAGGTAAGTTGCTGTATTTTGATGATGCTTTATTTCTTTCTCATTTAATATTCATCCTTTATTTAATTTCGACTTCTTCTTGTTTTGTACAGATGCTTGATATGGAGGAGAAAGTACAACGTGATTTAGACAAATTCGAGAAACGTGCAACCGAGAAAGACTGTGACAAGAAGAAAGCCATATTGGAGGAGGTCTAGTCTTTGTTGGACAAGGCAACAGCTACGTACAAGAAAAAAGATAGTGAGATTAATCAACTTCATAATGAGGTTGACCAGCTTCGTAAAAAGTTAGAAACTGCAGATGATGAAGCTGTAGCAAGATACAAGATGTCTGCCGAATATAAGAGCAGCTTGCACATGTATGGTGCAGAATTCTTGAAGGCTGACTAAGGAGTGGTTGGTTGATGATCATTCAGAGATAAGATCGGATAAATTTGATAGGTATCCGAGAAAACACTGGGCCGCAGCTCAGAAGACTAAAGTGACTGACCATGGGGGGTTGAATCTCAACCCGATGGCTCTTTTAATAATTAAACAGTCATTTATGTTTTGTTGCTTTTTCTCATTTATTTTAGTTTCCTGATGGTTGTCCCGTTTAATCATGAAAATATAATATTCAGTCTATTTCATTTCGAATATTGTTGAATACTGCAAATTTCAGTTTTGTAATACATCTTTATTTTAATAAAAACAAAAATTGTTTTTCACTTTTCACTTTATAATCGTTGGTTGCTTGGTTGGTTATAATTTATGATAGTATACTCCCCCGAACAATATATGAAAGTAAAAAAATGTGTGGAAATATCGGTTCAAATGCGGAGAAGGCGTGGGATTTCTCATGCAGGCAGATGGGGCAGTCGCCCTGCTCCAGGGTGGGATTGTCATTGGGGTGTGCGCCCCTGCCTAGTGATGGGGCTGCCTACCCATCTCTTAATTGGGACTGGTGCCCTGTCCCTGTTTTTTTTTATTACCGTTCTTTTATTTAATGAAGGCTTGTCACATCAATGTTTTTAATCATAAGCTCTTCGCCTTGACATTTTGACTAAGCTCATTGCCTTTGATATGTAGATATAGACTTTTCGCCTTAATGTTTTAGTCATAGGCTCATTGTGATGCGAGCCAGGGACCAGCGAACCATGGACCGACTAGCCAGGACTCAACACATAGTCCAATAGGAACATTAACGAGGTCAAGAGCTAAGAAGATCAATGAAGATATGCAAGGTCTTGTTCAAGCTACGTGGGCTAAAACTGATACCAAGAATCCGATGCCAACTTTAGTACACTTAATTCAAGCTAAGGACTATATTAGAAGTATATCAAATTCTAATGGCAGATCGGGAGACCAAACGGAGCATGTGACAAAGTTGGAGGACCATAATGCAGATATGGCAGAAATTCGCGTGGAGGCTCAAGGAAAATAACCATGCGATTGCATGGTTATCTATCGCTGCGATCGCACGGGTGACAATTTAGAAGCAGAATGTTTTTGGGCCAAACCATGCGATCGCATGGATAATGCCTATGCGATTGCAAGGTGTATTTTCGGAGAAATCTGGGTTTTGGCAAGTTTTAGTTTCCTTTATGGTTTAGGACTCTTAATTCAATTTAGTTACTTAATTTCGAATTAGGTTAGAATTATTCATACGTTTACTATTTAAACATCTTTCATTGTAAACATAAGACAATTACGTTATTTGTAAGATTAATCAAAGTGAGGATTCACTTTCTTCCTAGTTCTTAATCGAACTAACCTAAACTTATCAAAGAATTCGCATCTCTTTGTGGCGTTCATAACTTTGGTTCGTTGTTTCAAGAATTCATCGGGTCAAGTTATTGCGGCTGGATTTTAGCTTTCTTGGGGAGATCAAACATTTGTGGGTCCGGGGTTTTAATCCTTCGCGGGTTCGCATCAGTTGGTATCAGAGCTTTGGCTCTAAAATCAGGGTTATCTTTTACTTTGCTTTTATCAGATTCATCTTGAATCATATCAAAAGAAAAAATAAATAAATAAATAAATAAAATTCTCTTTCCTCATTCATTCTCTTCAAGAATTGTTCTTGCATGATCCATACATGCACCAAAGTTAATTATTTCTAATTCTTGCTTTGGGATCCTTTTTTTTTTTTCGTTCTTGCGTTGAATTAAAAAAAAAACGAAAATTCATGAAAAATTCAAGAAAACGAGTTCTTTAAAATTCTCGTCATAAATTATCATCCGATGTTTATTTCTTATTCCTGATTGCTTTTAATCCTTATTCTTTCCGTTGTTCTTCTTGTTCTTGTTCTTGTTCTTGAATGCCGCGGGAGTTAAAATTCTTGATTGAGTTTAGATAGTTCTTTAGAGAACTTGGTAAGAAATACAAGAGTGGAAAAAGACAAGAGTGGTGAGATTATTATCGAGAAAAAGTCATATAGAGCGAAACACGAGTGCAAACACGTGAGGCAGATAAAATTTTTCTTTTTCTTTTTATTTCTTTCTTAAATTTTCAGTTTTAAACAATGTCTAATCACGGAGAAACTACTCCTGGGAGTGAAAACAACCAGTTCTTCTTGTTAAGGGCCATACAACAACAATTTGATCGTATGAACGTGGTGTTTGACGAGATGAGGGAGACTAATAATGCTTTAAAGGTTACAATGGAACAACATAGTGCTATGTTTACAACCTTATTAGGTGAACAACAACCTGGGATTACTCATGATAGGAGACAAGGTAGGCAGTATCATAGTCCTATGGCAGATTTTGAGGATGAGATGGTAGCAGGGAGTGAGGATGGTGAAGCCTATAACTTTGGGGCTGAGATGGGTAGAATGAGACGTAGGGGAGACAGGCGTGAGAGGCCACCTAGAGCGGTTGATTATAGAGGCCAGGGTGGGGTAGATAGAAACCTTGGAAATATTAAATTGAAAATACCTTCATTCCAAGGCAAGAATAATCTTGACGCCTATTTAGAGTGGAAAATGCTGATGGAATTAATCTTTAATTGTCATAACTATTCGGATGAAAAGAAAGTCAAATTAGCAGTAATTGAGTTCACTAACTATGCTATCATGTGGTGGGATCAATTAGTGACCAATAGGAGGAGGAATCATGAAAGGCCTGTGGAAACTTGGGATGATTTAAAAGCTCTCATGAGGAGGAGATTTATACCTAGTCATTACCATAGGGACCTATATCAAAAATTACAGAGCCTTACTCAAGGTTCAAGTAGTGTAGAGGATTACCATAAGGAGATGGAGATGGCCATGATTAGGGCTAATATTGAGGAGGATAGGGAGGCTACCTTAGCTAGGTTTTTGAATGGGTTAAATAGAGATATAGCCAACATAGTTGAGTTACAACATTATGTGGAGTTGGAGGACATGGTGCACATGGCTATGAAGGTAGAAAGACAGTTGAAACAAAAAAGGACAGCACGGTATTCTTCGAGATCTAACCCTCCCTGAAAACCACGGGAGGATAGTAATAACAGGAGTGAGATGACTGTTTCAAGGGGGAAGGCCGAACCACCTAAGGGAACTAATGTAGCACCTACCAATAACAGAACCAAATCAGATTTTCAACCATCTAGGAATAGGGATATTAAATGTTTTAAATGTTTGGGTGTCGGACACATTGCTTCACAATGCCCAAACCGAAAGGTGGTGGTTTTGCGTGACAATGGGGAGGTGGTATCTGGGGTTGAGAGTGATAGTGATGAAATGCTTGAATTGGAGGATATTGGTGTAGAATACCCCGTAGAATGTGAAGCTCTAGTTGCGAGGCGAGCTCTTAATACACACATTAAGGTAGATGATATGGAGCAGCAGCGAGAAAACATATTTCATACTAGGTGTTATGTTAATAACAAAGTGTGTAGTCTGATAATAAATGGGGAGAGTTGCACCAATGTAGCTAGTACCACACTTGTTGAGAAACTAGGTCTGTCTATGATAAAACACTCTAGGCCTTATAAGTTACAATGGCTGAATGAATGTAGGGAGGTCAAGGTTACCAAGCAGGTCTTAGTGAGCTTTAGTATTGGGAGGTATACTGATGATGTGATGTGTGATGTGGTCCCTATGCATGCTGGCCATCTTTTGTTGGGTAGGCCTTGGTAGTTTGATAGGAAAGTGATACATGATGAGTTTCAGAATAGGTACAGCTTCGTCAAAGATGGAAAACCAGTTACTCTTGTCCCATTATCACCAAAACAGGTTTATGAAGACCAAATGAAATTAAAGGGCGATGTAGATCAAAAGAAAAAGAGTGAGTTAGAGACACAAGAACAAACGAGGAGGGAAGAAAAAAATGAGAGTGTGGGTGGAAATAATTTAAAATCACGAGAGAAAACAAAAGTGAGCTTCTTTGCTAAAGAAAGAGAGATCAAGAGGGCCCTCATTGAAAATCAACCATTGATTTTGCTAGTATACAAGGAGTCCAACCTTGTAATTAGCGACATTAACCACTCCCTCCCCAGTTTAGCTATTTCTTTGTTGTAGGAATTTGAGGACGTGTTTCCTGAAGAGATGCCTAGTATCTTGCCACCCATCTGAGGCATCGAACATCAAATTAATTTTGTACCCGGCGCTGTTATTCCAAATCGCCCAACGTACAGAAGTAATCCAGAAGAGACCAAGGAGCTTCAAAGGCAAGTTGAGGAGTTGATGGGCAAAGGATATGTGAGAGAAATCATGAGTCCATGTGCAGTGCTAGTGCTACTTGTGCCCAAAAAGGATGGGACTTGGAGGATGTGTATTGATTGCAGGGCAATCAATAACATAATGGTAAAGTATCGTCATCCCATACCTAGATTAGATGATATTCTTGATGAGTTGCATGGATCTTGTATTTTTAGTAAAATTGATCTTAAGAGTGGATACCACCAAATAAGAATGAAAGAAGGAGATGAATGGAAAACTGCTTTTAAGACTAAATATGGTTTGTATGAGTGGTTAGTAATGCCTTTTGGTTTAACTAATGCCCCCAAGCACTTTTATGAGATTAATGAACCATGTTTTGCATGCTTTCATAGGCAAATTTGTGGTAGTCTACTTTGATGACATTTTAGTATATAGTAAGAACTTGGATGAGCACATTGAACAGTTGCGTTGTGTGCTTAATGCTTTAAGGCATGAAAAATTATATGCTAATCTTAAAAAGTGTGCATTTTGCATGAAACAAGTTGTTTTTCTTGGCTATGTTGTTATTACAAATGGTATTAAGGTCGATGAAGAAAAGATTAAGACTATTAAGGATTGGCCAACGCCAAAAAATGTCACTGAGGTGAGGAGCTTTCATGGCTTGGCTAGTTTTTATAGGCGTTTTGTTAAAGATTTTAGTACACTAGCTTCATCACTCAATGAGATAGTAAAGAAAAGTGTTGGGTTTAATTGGGGCATTGATCAAGAAAATGCATTTAATATTATTAAAGATAAATTGTGTTCTGCACCTGTTTTAGCGCTCCCTAACTTTAACAAAACTTTTGAGATTGAATGTGATGCCTCAAGTATAGGTATTGGAGATGTGTTAATGCAGGAGAAACGACCAATTGCCTATTTTAGTGAAAAACTGGGTGGGGCTGCCTTGAATTACCCAATATATGACAAAGAATTGTACGCTTTGGTGAGAGCCTTGGAGACTTGGCAACATTACCTATGGCCGAAGGAGTTTGTTATCCATACCGATCATGAGTCCTTGAAGCACCTGAAAGGGCAAGGTAAGCTGAATAGGCGGCGGCATGCCAAGTGGGTAGAATTCATCGACACTTTTCCATATGTCATTCACTACAAACAAGGTAAAGAAAATATGCGTTGTCTAGAAGGTACACCCTCATCGCTACTTTAAATACTCGATTATTAGGTTTTGAGTATGTTAAGGACTTATATGCTAATGATAATGATTTTGTTGGTATGTATGAGGCATGTGAGAACAA
This sequence comes from Forsythia viridissima, assembly GCA_030279155.1. Lineage (NCBI taxonomy): Eukaryota > Viridiplantae > Streptophyta > Magnoliopsida > Lamiales > Oleaceae > Forsythia > Forsythia viridissima. The sequence continues at coordinate 36,895,724 of CM059034.1, read as the reverse complement.
TACTTTTGGACAATTCTATAGACTAGATGGCTACTTGTTTAAAGCAAATAAATTATGTGTGCATTTTAGTTCTTTACGTGAGTTGCTTATGCGTGAGGCACATGGGGGAGGCTTAATGGGACATTTTGGGGTGAGGAAAACTTTTGATGTTTTACATGAACATTTCTTCTGGCCTAAAATGAGACGTGATGTAGAAAGATTGTGTGCAAAATGTATCACATGTAAACAGGCCAAATCTAGAGTCTTACCTCATGGTTTGTATACTCCTTTACCCGTACCTAACGAGCCTTGGATTGATATCTCTATGGACTTTGTTTTAGGCTTGCCTAGGTCAAAACAAAATAAGGATTCAATTTTCGTGGTTGTTGATAGGTTCTCTAAAATGGCGCATTTTATATCTTGCAATAAAACAGATGATGCTACTAACATTGCTGAATTATTCTTTCGAGAAATTGTCCGCCTCCATGGTGTTCCAAAGAGTATTGTTTCTGATCGAGATGTTAAATTTCTTAGCTACTTCTGGAAAGTCTTGTGGGGTAAGTTGGGGACTAAGTTGTTGTTTTCAACTACTTGTCACCCTCAAACGGATGGCCAAACTGAGGTAGTAAACAGAACTTTATCTACTCTATTACGTACTGTCATCCAAAAGAATCTAAAGAATTGGGAAGACTGTTTGCCTTTTATTGAATTTGCATATAATAGAAGTGTGCATTCTACTACGAATATGTCTCCATTCGAAATTGTGTATGGTTTTAACCCATTAACGCCTTTAGATTTGATTCCTCTGCCTGTTGATAAAAGAACTAGCTTGGATGGACACAGGAAGGCAGAAAGGGTAAAGCAGCTCCATGAAAGTGTGCGACAACAAATTGAAAAGAAGAATAAACAGTACGCCACCAAAGCCAACAGAGGCCGTAAACGAGTTATCTTGGAATCTGGAGACTGGGTCTGGGTGCATATGAGGAAAGAACGATTTCCTGCCCGGTGACGGTCTAAACTACACCCTAAAGGGGATGGGCCTTTTCAAGTCCTTGAACGAATAAGTGATAATGCTTATAAAATTGATCTTCTAGGTGAGTTTAATGTTTCGGCTACTTTCAATATTTCTGATCTTTCCCCCTTTGATGTAGGTGATGATTCGAGGTCGAATCCTTTTTGGGAAGGAGGTGATGATGCGAGCCAGGGACCAGCGAACCATGGACCGACTAGCCAGGACTCAACACATAGTCCGATAGGAACATTAACGAGGTCAAGAGCTAAGAAGATCAATGAAGATATGCAAGGTCTTGTTCAAGCTACGTGGGCTGAAACCGATACCAAAAATCCGATGCCAACTTTGGTACACTTAATTCAAGCTAAGGACTATATTGGAAGTATATCAGATTCTAATGGCAGATCGGGAGACCAAACGGAACATGTGACAAAGTTGGAGGACCATAATGCAGATATGGCAGAAATCCGCGCGGAGGCTTAAGGAAAATAACCATGCGATCACATGGTTATCTATCGCTGCGATCGTACAGGTGACAATTCAGAAGCAGAATGTTTTTGGGCCAAACCATGCGATCGCATGGATAATGCCTATGCGATCGCAAGGTGTATTTTTGGAGAAATCTGGGTTTTGGCGAGTTTTAGTTTCCTTTATGGTTTAGGACTCTTAATTCAATTTAGTTACTTAATTTCGAATTAGGTTAGAATTATTCATACGTTTACTATTTAAACATCTTTCATTGTAAACATAAGACAATTACGTTATTTGTGAGATTAATCAAAGTGATGATTCACTTTCTTCCTAGTTCTTAATCGAACTAACCTAAACTTATCAAAGAATTCGCATCTCTTTATGGCGTTCATAACTTTGGTTCGTTGTTTCAAAAATTCATCGGGTCAAGTTTTTGGGCTGGATTTTAGCTTTCTTGGGGTTCAAATCAAACATTTGTGGGTCTGGGGTTTTAATCCTTCGCGGGTTCGCATCACGTTGCCTTAACATTGTGACTAAGGCTCATCGTCTTTCATTTGTAGATATAGGCTTTTCGCCTTAATGTTTTAGTCATAGGCTCATCGCCTTGACATCTTGACTAAGGCTCATCGCTTTTGATTTGTAGATATAGGCTTTTTGCCTTAATGTTTTAGTCATAGGGTCATCGCCTTGACATGTTGACTAAGGCTCATCGCCTTTGATTTGTAGATATAGGCTTTTTGCCTTAATGTTTTAGTCATAGGCTCATCGCCTTGACATCTTGAGTAAGGCTCATCGCCTTTGATTTGTAGATATAAGCTTTTTGCCTTAATGTTTTAATCATAGGCTCATCGCCTTGACATCTTGACTAAGGCTCATCGCCTTTGATTTGTAGATATAGGCTTTTTGCCTTAATATTTTAGTCATTACTCATCGCCTTGACATCTTGAATAAGGCTCATCGCCTTTGATTCGATTGTGGTAGCAGTTGATGAGGAAAATTGTTTTACTCAACAAACCTTTAATAGAGACTATAGCAGATAGCAAATGGTTGCCATAGGTTGAGTTCAGTAGGTGTACCAAGACTTTCCAGCTAGGCTGATCTTTCTGTAGCACCCTCATCGTTTATCCGCCTTGGCATTTTACTAAATTGAAAATCAAATGTAGGAGTACTATTTTATACAACTACATATAAAAAATGCTGATAAATTACTAATAATATTTCTTCAAGTGCTCCGCATTCCATGGTCGTCCCAATGGTTTATCATTCATATCTTTGAGAATGTATGCTCATTTTCCTATCTTCTTGATGACCTCAAAAGGACCATGCTAATTAGGCTCCAGTTTAGATGGTGAATATCCAGCAACTGCACTGCTCTTTAACATTAGATCATGGGGTTGGAAACTTCTGGACTTAACTCGTCGGTCGAAATATTTAGCGGCTTTACATTTGTAAGCCATCATCTTGATTGCAACCCTTTCTCTGACTTTTTCAAGTAGGTCAATTTCTACTTTTGTGATATTGTCATCTGTCTGTTCAACTTACATTCTCAAAGTTGGATTTACAACTTCAGCGAATATCAGTGCTTTCATTCCAAAAGATAATTTGAACGGTGTTTTTCCCGTTGGCCCCCTAAGGGTGGTGTGATATGCCTATAGTACATTTGGTAGTTCATCTGCTCAAGATCCTTTTTTCTTTTCCCAATCTCGTTTTTAAATCCCAAAGTATGGTATGGTTAGTGACTTCAATTTGGGGGTGTGCCACTAAAGTGAGTTGATGTGAGATTTTATAACTGTCACAAAAATTCTTAAAGCTGTGGTTATCGAATTATCTTCTGTTGTCCGTGATTATCACCCGTGGTATTTCGAAATGGCAGATTATGTATTTCCATATGAAACTCTGTATCTTGGCGGTAGTTATGATAGCTAGTGGCTCAGCTTCAACCCATTTTATGAAATAGTCTATAGCTACTAACAGAAATTTTTTTTGACCTTTAGCAAGTGGCAAAGGACTCAGGATGTCCATCTCCCATTGATAAAATAGACATACTGCGTAAATTGGTGACTATGGCTCAGCTGGCTGATGAATTATGTTGCCAAACCTTTGACAAGCATCGCATTTCCTTACCAGTTGCTTAGCTTCTTGCTTCATTGATGGCCAATAGTACCCTTGCTTTAAAGCTTTAGAAGCAAAGGCATTCTCGCCTAAGTGATTTCTACATAGACCATTGTGTATTTCAAATAGGACCTTAGCTGCTTCTATCGGTTGGAGGCATTTCTGAGAAGGCACAGAGAATCATCTTCGATATAATTTTCCATCGATCACAGAATACATAGTAGCTCGTACCCTCAACCGCTTTGCTTCAGTTCGATCTGTTGGTAGAGTACCTTTGGTGTGATAATCCAAGATTGGGTTTATCCATCAAGGTTCATCATTCAATTCAAGAACAGCAATTAATAACACCGTGCTAGGCTCACTAAGTACTTAGACACTAACTGTGGCAAGAAGATGTTTTTGATTGGCTAATGCTAGTCTGGCAAGAGCGTCAGCCTGCTCATTCTGCTTTCTTGGGACCTTTGTAATCTTGAACTTTTTGAAATTTTGCTGCAAGTCTCTTACTTTCATCAAATAAGCAGCCATGTGGCCATCTTTAGCTTTGTATTCTCCCTAAATTTGTCCAACGACCAATTGCAAGTCACTGCGAATTTCCACAACTGTCACTCCCAACTGTATGGCTAGTCCTAGCCCTATGATGACTGCTTCATATTCCACATCATTATTAGTACTTGGAAATTCAAAGCGAAGTGAGTATTCAAGTTCTTCGGCATCTAGAGAGAGAATTATAATCCCGGCTCTTGAGCCATCACTGTTAGATGATCCGTCCACATATTATCCAAGTTGCTTTGTCGCCTATAGGTGGTACTTTAGGAAGAGTGGGTTCTGCAATGAAATCTGCTAAGGCTTGTGCTTTTATAGTTGTGCGCAGTTTGAAGTCAATATCAAACTCGCTCAGTTCAATAGCCTATTTCAAAAGATGCCCAGATGTCTCTGGCCTATGCAGTACCTGTTTAATTGGTTGTTCATTCTCATATGTATCTGATGAGCCTGAAAATATGGTCTTAACTTTCTAGCTGCCACTATCAAAGCTAAAACTAGTTGTTCAACAACGCTGTATCGTGTTTATGCTCCTTTCAGCACTTAACTCACATAATAAACAGGTTTTTGTCCCTTCAAAAGGTCTTTCACCAATACCGCACTAACATCGTGAAAAGATACTGCTAAGTAGAGGCTTAGCCAGCCAACCCTGGCGGTTGCTGCGGTGATTTCTTTAAGTGTTCAAAAGACTCATCATATTCTTTTGTCTATTCAAAATTGTTGGACACTCCTACAACTTTAAAGAAATGATGACATTTATCAGCAGCCCGTGACATGAAACGGTTGAGAACTGTCACCCTCCCAGTCAACTGTTGAACTTTTTTCTTAGTAGTTGGGCTTTTCATGTCTAGGATAGCTTGTATTTTGTCAGGATTTGCTTCAATGCATCGGTGTGTGATCATAAATCCTAAGAAATTTCTGCCAGATTTTTAGAATTTAACTTCAGTTTAAGCTTTCGGGAAACACCGAAGACCTCATTGAGATCCGTTATGTAATCCTTCACTAATCGGCTTTTGACCACTATATCATCTACATATGCCTCAACATTACAACCAATGAGTCCATAAAATCTCCGATTCACCATCCTTTGATAAGTAGCCCCCGTATTTTTTACCCCAAAAGGCATAGCAATATAGCAAAAAGTTCCACTGTCAGTGATGAAAGAAGTTTTCTCCTGATTACCTTCAGCCATAAAGATCTGATGGTAAGCAGAAATAGCATCCAGGAAGCTTAGCCTTTCATTATCTAAAGTCGCATCCACCAGATAGTCTATCTTTGGAAGATGATAAGAATCTTTGGGACAAGCTTTATTCAAGTCTGTGTAATCTACACACATCCGCCATTCTCTATTTGATTACTTTACTAATACCACATTTGCCAACCATTTAGAGTAGTGTACTTCCCAAATAAAACCGGCTTCCAGCAGTTTTGTTATCTCCATAGAAATGGCATGTTGTCGTTCTGGAGTAAATTATCTTTTCTTTTGTTTGATTAGTTTTATTCCAGGTATCGAGAATCTATGCTAAGCAATCATAGGGCTGATCCCGTCGATGTCATAGGGTCCCCAAACAAATACATCTATATTGTCAGATAAACATGCCACTAGTTTATGCTTTTTTTAGGATCTATCCCACTTCCAATATTCAAAACCTGACCTTCAGCTATCACCACTTCCTCAGTGAGTTCCAACAATTCGATTCGTCCTTTATGTTGTTCAATATCAAGTACCATTACCGTATTTTGGAGACGTATGTTTTCTATATAACACCTCTTTGATGCCTGATGGTCATCTCTTACACATCCTCCTCCCTGACTAGTGGAAAACTTCATCACCTGGTGGTACGTAGAAACTACGGCCCTAGCTGCATTCAAAAGTGGGCGACCATAAATCGCATTATAAGCCATATGAACTTTTACCAACAAGAAGCTAATCACTATCACCACACTACCTGGGTAAGTACCCAAAGTCACCGGTAACTCAATTGTTCCCTCTACAATAACGGTGGCTCCTCCAAACCCATGGAGTGAAGTGGTGACAGGTTTGATCTTGCTAGGTTGTATCTTCAATCCTAGGAAAACTCTTCAGGACATAACGTCAGTTGCAGTACCATTATCCACTAATACTCTCTTCACATCAAAATATGCAATGTCAGCCACTATTACTAGAGCATCATCATGTAGACAGGTAACACCTTTCAAATCCTCATCACTAAAAGTGATATTCTAGTTAAACCTTTCATTTTTATCTACCGAAGTAAATCCACTAGCCCAGGCATAGTTCTTTATGCTGAATTAGAGTCACCTCATGCGGCAAAACTGCCCACTATGACATTTATAATTCCAGGGCGAAGAGGTGGTTGTTTTCGATATTCAGCCTCTTTTCCCTTTTCTTTATTTATTTTCACAAATTTGGATAAGTGTCCTCTTTTTATAAGCATTTCTATTTCCTCCTTCAGCTGCTAGCAGTCTTCAGTATCATGCCCATCTGCTAGCAGTCTTCAGTATCATGCCCATGATCTTGATAGAACTTACAATACTTGGTCTCATATCTCTTATATGGTGGCGCCCACATCTTTTTGGGCCATACAAGTTCTTTCATGTTTCAGATTTTCATCAAGACGTTAGTCTTGAAGGTGTGCAGCGGTGTACTATACGCATCTTTTCCAGTACTAGACCGATTAGGGCCTGAATGCATCATTTTTTGATTGCCTTTGTCTTCTTGGTTCATCACGGGTTTTCCTTTTGTTAGACTCGGGCTCTTTTCGATTTTTCATGCCCTTGGTAATGAAAAAGGCTTCTTCTGTATCCACATATTTATCCCATCTCCGTAATAACTCGTGCATCGTATCAGGTGGATTTTTGGAGAGTGACATTTTAAAAGGGTGACTACGAGTTCTATTCATCATAGCAGTGACTACAGCAAATAAATGTAGATCTTTAATTCCCAAAGTAGCCCTATTAAACTAGGCTATGAAATCTTTTAACAATTCGTCCTTGTCCTGGGTCAATTGCATTAGGCCAATGGTAGTTTTCTTAGCACGTTTGCTACTAGTATACGTTTGCTGCTAGTAAAGTATACAATAAACTTCTTAGAAAAATCATCAAACGTATGAATTGATTTTGGAATAAGGGTGGCTACCCAATCACTAGCCTCACGCCTAAGTGTAGGTAGGAAAGCCATGCACATGATTGTGTCGGAGGTGGCTCGCAACCTCATCAAGTCGACAAAATCTCTAAGATAGTCGACAGGATCAGATGATCTGTCGTACTTCTCCATCTTTGGCTTTTTGAAATCCAGTGGCAAGGGAACTGCCATCACTTCTAGGGAAAAAAGATCTTCTTCCAACATCATAGATTGCTACCTACTATTTTTTTAGACATAGCCTCAGCTATTTTGCGACTCATCATGTCTTCTAATCGATATTCTAGGCTTAACACTAGTATCTCAACCAACGTAGGCGTGGGCACTTATGGCGGTTGTCCCCAATATAGATTTGGGCAAGATGCCAATGAATTGATATGTGGTACAAAAGGTGGAGCCAACGAAACTAGAGCCAGTGGTGAAACTACCATTGGTAGTGTTTTCATTGCTGGAAAGTTAGGAACTTAGGGATGAGCCCCTGGTACTGAGGGCCCTACAGGTGGAGGGTTAGGACCCTAAAGCGGAATATTTAGTAGTGAAGGTCCTACCGATGGAGGCTAGGACCTTGTGGTGGCTGAGAAACTGTAACGTTTTGATCCTGGAGTAGAGCCGTTAAGGCTGCCACCTGAGCTTACAGTGCCATAAGTTGAGTGACAGAAGTAAATTCTTGTTGTGGATGGTTAGTGGCGGTGTTAGACTCGGTGTCTGCATCCCCGACGGGGGCTGGTAGGGCCGTTACATTCTTAGTTCTTCTAGTTCGAGCCATAATTTATTGTTCAGTTTTCCACAGACAGCGCCAATTGATAATTAAATATTTTCTCCTCTTCCGAGCGAGGCAGCAGCAGTAGTGGAGACCTACAAAAGGTGGTGGGGCTTCTTTCTCTATTTCTACTCCGACGTGATAATCAGTATGTGATTAACCTAAATATGCAGAATAACAATGTTGAGTATGTATGTTATATTTTTACTTGGAGGGTTGGTCTCTATTTATAAGGATGACCCGGAGTTATGGCCTCAATGATCATTGATAACAGGTGTCTTTTCATATCCCTCATTATTATGAGTTAATGAGGGATGTTTTGTCTTCCTAATTGCTAGTGTTTCATCTTTCTAATTGCCGATGGTAGTAATCATTTTATGGGTCGCCTGTCTGGTTAACCTTATGGCAATTGGGTTATTGCTGTATAACTATCAGAGGCGAGCCTATGAGACCAATAAGGCGAGCAAGCCGACAAGGCAAGTGAAAACTTGAGAAAGGCATGCCAAGGAGTGCAGCCGTCATCCACCAAAGTATAATCATATTTAACATTAATGAACAAACAATTTATCTTGCTTAACATGCTCCATCAAGGAAACACATCTTCAGCTCAAAGTAAGACCAGACTTTAGATTTCCAAACCCTAGTTAAACTTTAAAATTTGGGTTCTTAAATTTTAATGTATTTAAGTTTTTTTTTCTTTATAACAGTTTTCCAGAACCAAATCAATAAACTAATAACCTAACAATAAATCGACAAACAAAATTTAATATCCAAAATATTTATATTAAAATTAACTATAAGGTTGATAATATTCTAAACAATCACTTAAATACTACTCACCTTATAGTTTTTGGAGGCAAAAATTAATGATTTATCTAAAAAGCATAGAAAAATAATTTAATGATCCAAAAATTCAAGTTTTCAATCCAAGTCACCAACAATCGACCAACAATTTTACAACTATATGCAACATCAACAATCTACTCAAATCCATAATGATCCAGATATAATCAACAATTAACATCAATAATAATAGCCAAGTCAATAATATTCCAAAATTTCGACAATATACAAGAATAATAGAATTATTATTTCAATTTGTTAGTCTACTAAAAATTTCAACCCAATTAACCAAAATAATATTTTCAAACAAGTAGAAATTATATTACATCAAAATAATATTTTTAAAAAATATAAATAATCTTGAAATTCTCTAATGTATCAATTCTATGGGATTGTTGTTGCTTCAGCCTTAAACAAGATGGTGTCTGGAGTTTTTGGATTATATTTAATTAGCTGATTAGCTGGATTACGTTGTAGAAGTCTCAAACACAATAGCTTAATATCATTATAATTTTTTATTGTATTATTTCTATAAATTGTCTTTGCTCCAACCTTCAAGATTGGGGTTGGAGTTTTAGGACTGAGTTTTAATTGAATGGGTTTTTTATTGGATAATTGAGTGAGTTTTTAGTTGTTTAGGTTTTTTAATTAGATAATTGAGTAGTTTTTTAAATTGGATATGTGCTTAGACTGCTTGGGCTAATGTTTTTAAATAACAAAAAAGAAACATAACATACTATTTTTTATACTACATGAAGCGATGTCTATAGCGATGACATTTCTCGTCGCTACAAGTTAAATAGTCGTTTTTTTTTTACAGTGACAACAATGTCGTCGATGTAAGTCGTCTCAATAGATTAGTGGCTCTAGGTAATTAGCAACTACATTATGCCATCCATACAGATATTTTAATATATACCGACGACATTGTTGTCGTTACATTATCATGCTCAATTTCTCCGAATTAGGGCAATTGTGACGATTAAATCATCACTAAAGTCATCGCTATAAGATAAAAATTTTATCAACGACATTTTCATTGCTATTACATTGAATTCTTATAATTAATAGCGACAGCAATATCGCCGCAATATTGTCGCCGCTATAAATTATTTAATTTTTTTAAGAATATAAACAATTTTGTAGTACATAAATCATACAAATTCCTCAAACCCTCACCGTTGTTCTCGTCCTCGTCAACCTCATCATCATTCTCTGGCACAATCGCCAGTAATCTTTGCTGCAGATTTGTCGTAAGACGTTCAATTGTCCTCTCCTTTCGGTAAAGCTGGGCCTCATACATTGCAAACTGAGGATCATCGTTTCGGGCATCCTCAGAAAACTAGTTGGTTGTTCCTCGTAGGGCGTTTGATGCAGCTGTGGAATCCAGGAAGAAAGATTTTCCCTTTGGAACCAGTCCAAACCACAGACGTGTTCTCATCATTCTCCGAAGACCTCCCTCGCAATAGTGCGCTCATCAACTGGCGCTCCACTAGAGGCGACCTGAGTCTGTTAAGTCTTCCTCACATCAACAAGTTTATGCTGTTTAGTGAGAAAAAAATAATAAATAATACTGAAAAGTGAGAAAACAATAACAACATTAAAATATGAGTTTTTTTCACATAGTCACTAGCCACCTCCAGATTCACCCCAATTGCCAAACTGAAAGGTGTGGAAGGTCTGGAATGACTCAATAATGCCCGACCACTGCTGTGTCTTATGGTTCCTCTATAACAATTTAAGTATGAAATTTAGTTAAAATATGTATATGTTATGCATTACAGATGTGTAATAGGAAAATAAAAATTTACTTGTAGTTGATAGAGAAGTTCTTTGACCTCTGCACGCTCGAGTATTTAGACTTAACCCGATTAGCCTTATTCTTTGCTGACCGTTCTTGAAGACACAAAAAGTTATTGATTAGGTAACTATGAAATGTATATAAATATTAACATAAAATCTAAAAAACTAAATGATAGTATGTACCACAAAATTAGGACTAGTGAAGAAGTCAATGCACTTCTGTCATTCTTCGGAAGATAACTCACCGTATAGACGGCTTGGCATGTGATATTTCAAGTGATTATGTGCCTTCAGTTTGTCATCCCGATAATGATCAGTCGCCAGGCAATCTACAGCGGCACAGACTGTCCGGTACTCGTCGGGTAACCGATCGTCTTGAAGATTAAAGTAGCTATGCAACATCGGAACAATATTCGTTAATGCATATTATATGGAACAATAGATTTACAGAACTTGCTAATGAAAAAAAAATTATATGTATTACTTTGATGATGCTAAGTAACCGTGCTCACTGCTCATCTGGGACCTCTGTCCAAGAAGAGTAGCAAAGGGTCACGGTAAACCTCACTTGGTTCTCAACCAAACGTGTAAAGTACTTCGCATTATTCTTGATCGGCAGCATTGTCTATTCGACATTATCGAACGCGATGGGAAGTGGCATCTTTCCGTTTGCCTATCAAACATTTTCAAGGTTAATGCCTCGAGAGATACTCTGTCGCTTCGACGGTGGCGCTGAAAAAGAAAAAAAAATATGATATATTTAATAAAAAAATGCAAGGATAATTAAGTGACTGTAAAAAAATCACAAAATAAATCATATCAAAACAAAATTCTTACCCGACACGCAGGACGTATGCAGCTTGTGAGGCGGTGGATGAGGAGGATTGTCTACACCATCACTTTCATGCGACACAACGTCAGCCATAGTAGCAACTAACAAAAGAAAATATTAGTAGACCGTTTACAACTCATACCAATGGAGACAATCATGTGCTAAGTCTAGATTAAGCAGATTTGGGGGAGGGGAATATTAAAGTGATGACTGTAGATATTAAATAAAGAATCAAATTGCAGTTTCTTTTTTCTTGATTACAAGTTAAAAATCAAAATTTCCATAATGGAAATATAAAAGAAAATGAGGACAACAAGAAAGTTGAAAACCATGAACTGGAAAACCCCCTAATATAATTAAGTCTAGATTAAGCAGATTTAGAAACGGAAAAAAAAATTAAGTGATGACATTAGACATTAATTAAATAATCAAATTACAGTTTTTTGTCACTTGATGATAAGCTAACATGCAAGATTTTCCTAGAAATATTGAAGAACAATCTATCAAAAACAATTACATTTACTATGTCAATTAACATAGGATAATATGAGGACAAAAGGACAGCAAAAGGTGAATACTATGAGTTGCAAGAAACTTAATACAATTAAGTCTATCATTCAAACATCGAAGAACAAAAAATTACCCATTAATGAAAGCCCAGATTTCAAACAAGAAATGATGTGACTATATAACAAAAATAAAATAAAATTTTACCCATTAATGATAAGTTACGATTTATCAATATATAACCAAGTAGCAATTACCTAGATGAAAAATGGATAAACAAAAATAGTAGATCGGTAAAACCTTGCCTCTGAAGTCTCAAGAACAATCAAACACATAAGCCGGAAATATATATATATATATATATATATATATATATATATATATATATATATACAGAAAAAGAAGAGAAATTGGGAAAGCCCACCCCGGACTGTAGCGGTGGCAACTTCAAACAATGGAGGAAGAAAATGTGGTGAATTGTGGCGGCTTCAACGAAGGTGGCGGACTTGTTTGGCGGCGGCTATAGCGGAATGGTAGTTGCTTCGCGTCGAAGAAAGAATGAAGAACAAATGGGGAAGAAGAAGGTGTTTAGCTGACTTTAAAATGGTTAAATTTAACGACAAAAGTCATCCCTATACATTATAGTGACAACATTTTTTCTCCAAATTCTTTGGTGCACGCTCTAAAAACGTGCCGCCATTTTCTTCCAAAATTTTTGTACGTAGTCGCTATACGGGTAAAATTGTTGTCACTGTAGAATAATATGATGTTTTTATTTTTTATAAATAATAACAATACTGGATAAAGCAATTTCAATTACGATTAAAATTACATGCATTCATAACGAACAATAAAATAATTTTATTAATTATAACGATTTTTTTTTTTAAATTTCAAAAGAAACTTTAGTTACAAACAACAACATTCAATCTGAGTCACTATCATGATATGTTTGATCCTTGTCGTAGTCACCGTCGTCCTCATTATTTTTATTGCATATTTCTTTATCCTCATATTCTTCATGTGTATCGTCTTTCAAATCCTCATCATTAATGAACGATGTATCTCTTACAGTGTCAAACGTTGCTCTCATGATAAACGGTGTTCCTATCACATCAACTTTGCCATCGTCTCGGTGCAAGGATATGCGCTCTAAATTGCCAAGATCAACAATCAGAGAAAACCGAGAAGAGTTTTTGTTGTGCAGCAGGTCTATCTCAGTGACGTTAGATCCCATAATATCACATGTGCTCCTGTGATGGACTTTTTGTACAACTCGCCAGTTTGGACCATGAGAAGGATCTTCAATGTAAAACACATGTTGTGTTTAGGTAACATGTATGAATTGATCATCCTTGTACGCCTCTGCGCTGATGTCAATACTGGTAACGTTATTCTTAGTTACCCTCCATATGCCATCATACCTAAACCATTTACATCGGAACATAAAAACTGAAAGTTTCGACCCAAACTACATCTTCAGTATCTCTTGCAGCTTCCCGTAGTAAGTTTCACCTCAATCCCTGAGACAGAAACACCACTGTTCTGCATTTTCCTTCGAACATCACGATCACATATTAGGAAGCGAACTCCATGTACAACACAAGTTGTGTAAGATATAACCTGCATGTAACATCCAGTAGCCAAAGAAAAAAACTCGTGAAAAACTTGAGGGGCGTTGCTTTGGCGTAGAGCATATGCATGGATGAAGTGGAAGTTGATTTTAGTAAATGTTACAGAAAAAAAAATGTGCATATATTTGAAATAAGATTAATCATTGTTCATTTACCTTCCTATAAACCAACCGTAAAAGTTTATTATATGCACCTGGTCAATGTTTGGGCAGCCATTGCAGAATAGCTCCTACCTATGGTCGTTGTAAAATGCATATAACATCAACTAATTAGTTCGTTTAAAATAACAAAGTGATAATGGAAAATTGAATATATTTAACAACGTGGTCTTACTTCAATTGTGTCTCAATTTATGTACAGTTTTGAGGATGTAAAACATCGTTTGATTTTGAACATCGGCACGAAGCATCATTGGTGTCTTCTTTCCAATTAGACGACACTGCGACTGAAAAATAAAAAATTGTCTTCTTAGAACACTTACATCCTCATTTCTCTCTGGTCAGTTGAACCTTGTTTCTATGTCCTCGAAATACCTTGAATAAAAGGTCAACTCCTCGTCAACCACATACTCTTCGACCATTGAACCCTCGAGTTGAGTTCAATTTCTGATGTAGTTCGTAAGTTTCTTCAGGTACTGCTCGAATGGATACATTCATCTCATGTGTACCGGACCACAATTGTCTCCTCAGGTAGATGTATTACGAGGTGAATCATGATGTCGAAGAAGATACAAACTGAAGGCGTCTCTTCGTTGCACGTAAGACATGCCATGTACTCCTGACCGCTCCAACCTGACAGACTACTCTTCACTGGGAAATCGTTAACTGTACACAATAATGCTACACATATTCTAAACACCGACATATTATTGGTTCCAGCATTACATTACGCGTGTCAATTCCATTGGCCACAACTCTTTCAACTCGTCTACTAATGGTCGTAAGAATACATCAATTTCCTTACCCGGTGCTTTAGGGCCAGGGATCAAAAGAGTAAGCATGAAGTATTCGAGTTTCATGCATAACTAAGGTGACATGTTGTAAACTATTACAACATTTGGCCATATGATGTAAGCCTAAATCATGTTACCAGATGGATCGAATCCGTCTGTGGCCAAACCTAACCGGACATTCCAGATCTCACTTACGAACTGTGAATGTTCTCTATCAAATTCCCGCCATGCCTTCCTATCTACGGGATGCTGTATTTCATCTTCATCCCTCATATTCCTATATTGTTCCACCACATGAGTTTTGCAGTATCCTTCGTAACGAACAGATGTTTTAGTCTGGAGGCCAAGAAAAAATATCACAATATCTTATGCAGAACATTCTTTCTGTTCACTCTCCCAGAAGTGTGCAACCAACGACTTTTTTGGCAAATCGAACAAGTTTGTCTATCAGCATGCTCACTCCATAACAGTGCACAGTCGTTCTTGCAAGCATGAATAGATTTGTAACCCAAACCAAGCTTTATCATCATCTTCTTAGCTTCATAGTTAGTGTCCACAAGGTTTATTTTTGGAAAAGCTAGCTTTAGTAGCTTCAAAAGATTATCGACAAACTTATTTGTCCATTTGTTCAGAATCTTTATATGCATCAACTTCACTAAAAAGTTTAAGGATGAAAATGATAAAACTCGTGGGTATAGTTCTGAATGCAAAGCCTCAAACAATTCGTCATAGTAACCATCGGTGCCTATACCAACATGCTCATCACCGACTATGTCATCCATGACATCCATCATCTTATCCTCCACACCCACTCTCTCATTCTATGTATACACATTCGCAGTCTGAACCTCAGTCTCGCCATGGTAAATCCACGTTACATAACTCTTCGCAAAACTATTGCGAAATATGTGAGCCTCAACAGTTTCCAATGGATGCGTGAGACCGTTTAAAAATCTTGTGCACGGACATCTAATCATTCCCATGTCGTTTACGAATGGCCTCGCCCTGTTTATAAATGTTTTCAAACAGTTCCAAAAATCTTGTGATTTTGTGCGATTTCTAATTTTTTTGTCCAGCTTTTATCAACATTCATATCTAAAAAAGACTTTTTTGTTTTTTGTCATAGTGAAGTATAGAATTTGTAGAAATACAATGATGAAGAATGAAGAAAAAGAACTGAATAGCAGATTCTATATTGTCACCTCAATAGAGTTAGTAAGTTGTCTCTATAAATAAGAAACAAGTGCTAATATTCCTACCAATTTGACAATTATACAGCGACGACATATGTCGTTTCAGTAGTCTTAGAAACATATTACGAGGTGAATCATGAGGATACAATGTATCATTTGACTTCGTACTACGACTATAATTCTATTGCGACAGCAATTGTCATCTCTATATGTAGACAAAAATGGCGTGAATAGTTCCTCTATTTATGAAATATATAGCGACGACATATTATGCCGTCGCTTTAGATGAAAAACATTAGTGACGACTTGGGAAATATAGAGGCGAAAAATGTTGCCGCTAAATAGTTGTACAATATAGCGACGATTTTTCATTGTCATCGCTACTTTCTACAACTAGTAGTTGTGACATTGTGTCGTCGCTATAACTACCTTTCCTTGTAGTTTTATTTATGGGCCACCAAATATTTTAGGCCTGAGACAATTGTCTCTTTGGACTCATATAAGGTCCAGGCCAGGCTGAAAATAAGTTTTTCACGAAGGAGCACAAACCGATAGATTGTTAAAGGTTTTGTTAAAACATCAACTACTTGATCTTGTGTTGGAACATATCTGACATCAAATTCCTTTGCAAGAACCTTTTCCCTTATAAAGTGTACATCTATCTCAATATGTTTCATTCTAGCATGGAACACCAAATTTGAAGCAAGAGAACCTAGTCCAATGTTAGAACACAACACAACTGGACAATGCATAATTTTCAGCCTTATTTCAGCAACCAAATCACTTATGTAGAGCTTGAGAGAGAGCACATTATTCACTTTCGGTACTTGATCTTGCTACGACCTTTTGCTTTTTAGAGCTCCATTGAATCAAATTTCCTTCCAAAAAGATGCAATAGCTAGTTGTAGACCTTCTATCATCCACACAGCTAGCCCAATCAGCATCTGAAAACCCTTCTAAGGTAAGAGCTTTGGCTTGTCGAAATCTCAAGCCATAACTAGTTGTAACTTTAAGATATCTTATAACTCTTTTGCAAGCTTGCCAATGCTCAACAGTTGGAGCATGAAATAATTGTCTTAACTTGTTTATATAGGAAAAGAAATGTCTGGACGTGTCATTATTAATTACTGAAGTGCTCCAATGGTGCTCCTATATAATGATGGTTGATCAAATAACTTATTGTCATTAAGAAAGAGTTTGACACCAATAGACGTGGATGTAGGACTAAAAGTTGATTACAACATCCCAATTTTTTCAATAAAATCCAAAGTATATTTGGTTTGAGCCAACATAATACTAGAATTATCTCTGCGTGTTTCAAACCCTAAGAAATAATTAAGAGAGTCTAGAGTATTTAAGGCAAATTTAGCATTCAAATCTATCATGATTTTATGAATCTGGTTGAACATATTCGGCTTGCGAGGGTTGCTGTGATAGAATAGGATATTCTGATGTGTTGTGGTTTACTCCCACACTCTTCACAAGTTGATTTCTTCATTTGCATCACATAGACTGATTGTGAAATGTTCTCTACTTTGTGTGCCAAAGAATCTATTTTTGCAGATAACACCGTGATAGTGTCTATTTCATGTACTCCTGTAGTTTTCATGTGTATGACTCTATCTGATGCCCACATGGCAGTGGTGGTAGCTACTCTTTCAAAAAGTTCCAAAGCTTCAACAACGATTGTGATGGATAAAGAGCCATTGGATGAGGAGTCTATCATGCTTTTAAATAAAGGGAGTTGCCCAGCATAAAAATATTGAATTTGTTGACCTTTGCCAATGCCATGATGAGGACACTTCTTTAGCATATTTTTGAATCTGTTCCACCACGCTTCATCAAAAGATTCTATTTTTTACTGTTGAAATATGAATATGTCATGCTTCAACTTCGAAACCTTGGCTGGTAGAAAGAATTTTGTGCAAAACTTTTGGGCTAGATCATTCCAGGTGGTTATGCTATCAATTGGCAGTGAGTTCAGACACTAAAGAGCTTTGTCTCGAAGAGTATGTAGGGACAAATGTAGCTGGATGACGTCGTTTGAAATTCTTTGATATTTGAAGTGTTAGCACATTTTTAAGAATCTTAAAACATGTGTATATGGATTCTCATCTAGGGATGTCAATTTAACCCGCGCCCCGCCCCGTTTTTAATTGACCCGCCCCAGATAACCGGGTAATAGGGGCGGGTACGGGGCAACGAAGGCTGCCCCATGGCGGGTCCAGGGCGGGCCCCGCCCCGCCCCGCCCCGCCCCTATTGTTGACTGTTTTTTTTTTATATATTTAAAATCATAAACTTAAAATTTGGAAAACAAATATAATAGAAATGGGAAATTGAGGCTCGAACCTGGGTGGCATATGTATATACCATTTTCCTTAACCACCACACTACAATGTTAATATAATACCTTTTTTGTTTATTAATATATTATAATCATTTCTTCATCCATCCTAAATTCCTAATATCTAACCCTCCCTACTCAGATTTGTCTTTCATATTCTCATTCTTCTTCAGTTCTTCTCTGTCTTTCTCAGCAGCACTGCAGATTTTCGATTTCTTGACTTCTTCATTCCTCATATTTCCGTAACAGAAATCATAAATCTTATTCTCAAATCGCAAAAGTGAATCATTTGAACCGGCAAGTGCAACCTACCTCTAAGCGTTCCGAACCACTGCCGCCTTCGAATCTTCGATCTGCCACCGTGTCGCCGCCAGTCGCGTGAAGTGGAAGCATTGAATCTGGGTTTTAACTTTAAAGGTTTTGTTGCTTTCTTTGATTATTTCCTTCATATTAAATTCTATTTAAATTTTATTTCCACTTTAATCTCTTTGGGATAATCTGATTTTTGTACTTTGTAGTTTAGAAATTTTAATCTTATAATTTTTTAATTTGGAAAAGTTTAAGCAATAAGCACAGTGATATTTAATGGCCAATTTGCTTGTTTATCCTGCAATCCAGATACAGTATGCAATATTCTCGTAAGGTCCCCGTGAATAACCAAATTATGATGTTAAAACTCAAAACGAGCTGCTTCATTTATTTATTAGTTTTGGGAGAGACAAGCTTGGCCCCCGGAGTGTTGGATGTATAGAGGAGGGAGAGGGAAATAGATGAATGAGGTACAAGTTAAAGAATGGACCATAGACTGTTGAACTGAATCCCTGGAGTTACATTTCAATTCTGTACTTACCCTCGGTTATGTCAGTATCCTTAATCCATGATTTATCCATTAAACACAGTGATATTACTACCTAAAGCATTGCTTGTGTTATCCAATTTGCTTGTACATAATTTAGATTATTGATTGTTTATGCCAAATGGTGACATGCAGACATGGGAGTTAGCTGATTGTTCATTGTTTCATTTGCCTTATTTTAATTATAATTTTGTTTTTATTTTATTTGAAGATGTCGGAACAAGAGCATTGTTCAATAGGAAGTACACCTGCTACTCTGTTAGCACCTCGCGATAGTTCCACGCCAACAACAACGGCAAATACAAGTAATCCTCCATCATTATCGTTGGACCAAAATTCGAATAAAAATCCAATAAGTATAGATTCAGATGGAGATCTTGGTATGGTGGGTAGAAAAAGAAAGTTGACATCTCACGTATGGGATCATTTTAATCACAAAATGATTGATAACGAGATTAAAGCTATTTGTAATTATTGTGGAGGAAAGTTGGTGGGTCATAGTAAAAATGGGACAACTCATTTGAAAAAAACATCTAGATAGATGTGCACTTCGTAACTGTAAGTAAACTGATATTAGGCAGGCAATATTGAACCCTACAAAACAAGCGACTGGGAAGGTGGTTATAGAGACTTATCATTTTGATCAAGACCATGCTAGAACGGAATTAGGTAAAATGATTATTTTACATGAATATCCACTTTCTATGGTTGATCATATTGGGTTTAAGAATTTTGTGAAATCTATTCAGCCACTTTTTAAAGTTGTGTCTAGGAATACCATTAAAAATGATATTTTGAAGATTTATGACTTAGAGAAAGTGAAAATGATGAGTGTATTGGAGGAAAACAAGAGTAAAATTGCCGTAACTACGGACTTGTGGACTTCAAACCAAAAAAGGGGTTTCATGGTCATCACTGCACACTTTATTGATGATGCTTGGAGGCTTCAAAGCCGTGTTATGAGGTAAATACTAAGCAATTCAAAGTATAATTTTTTTTTTGTAATTTAAATATTGTTTTAATTATTTTGTTTGATTTTGTATGTAGGTTCATATATGTTCCTTGTCAACATACGGCAGAATCACTATCTACCACTCTGTACGAAAGTTTATTAGATTGGAACATTGATTGTAAGTTATCTACTCTCACTGTTGACAACTGCTCAACGAATGATGCTATGATCAATATCCTTTTAGATAATAAGCTTTCTAGTTATTCTCTTTTGGCAAATGATGATTTCTTTCATAAGCATTGTTGCGCGCATATATTGAATTTAATTGTGAATGAGGGTTTAGAAAATATTGAGGGAAGTGTTGAAAAAATTCGAGAGAGTGTTTCTTTTTGGACTTCAACACCAAAAAGATGGAAAAAATTTGAGAATACTGCACGCCAGCTTAAAATTAGTTATGGTAAAAAGTTGGTACTTGATTGTAAGACTAGGTGGAATTCTACATATATTATGCTTCACACTGCTTCAGAGTATATTGATGTTTTTTTTCGTTTGAAGCAAAGAGAAACCCAGTATAAGAGTTTGCCTAGTGATCAAGACTGGAAGTTGGCCAAAGAAATTTGTGAAAGGCTAAAGCTGTTTTATGTGATAACTGAACTATTTTCTAGAACTAAGTATCCTACAGCGAATCTATTTTTTTCAAAAATTTGTGAAATAAAATTGTCAATCCGTACTTGGACTACTTCTGCTTATTCTGAGATTAGAATGATGGCCTTAAGTATGATGGACAAATTTGAAAAATATTGGGATGAGATTCATGGAATATTAGCTGTAGCAACTGTTTTAGATCCTAGGTTTAAGATGATGTTGGTTGAGTATTATTTTCCTAGGATCTATGGACATGAACGTGCAGCAGTTGAAATTGCCAATGTCAGTTTACTTTGTCGAAAGTTGGTAGCTCAATATACAGAACAACAAGATTTAAGTGAGAATGTTCCTCAATCTTCATCTTCATATTCCCATTCTGGAATTTCTTCAAGTGTTGGACTATTAGATGAGTTGGAAGATTTTGATTTATTTGTTACTACTAAAGTTATCACTAGTAATTTGAAATCGGAGCTTGACTTATATTTGGAGGAGCCGATCTTGCCTAGGTCTAATGATTTTGACCTATTAAATTGGTGGAAAGCAAATTCAAGCAAATACATGACATTACAAAAACTTGCAAGAGATATCTTGGCCATCCCGGTTTCTACTGTTGTTTCTGAGTCTGCATTCAGTACAAGTGGTAGATTTGTGAGTCCGCATAGAAGTAGACTTCATCCGAAGACTTTGGAGGCATTGATGTGTGCTCAAAACTGGTTATGGGCTGACATTCATGGTATATAAAAGTATTTAGTATTTTTATTTTTCATATTTATTATTCTTGACATTTATTTGTTGTTAACTCGATTTATTTTATTGTTAGAAAACTCTCCCGCGTTGTCATCGTACACCGGATGTTGTTCTACTATCACTGAAGAGGAAATCGAGGACGAGGTAATCTTATTTATTTCAATATACAAGTTAAAATCTATTTAAATTATGATATTATTTGATATACGAATATTTCTTATTTATTATACTGGAATTATTGGGAACCGAGTATGTCACAACTATACATGAAGAAGAATGAAGATTGTCGATTTCAATTTCATTTTCTACCTTTTAATTATAATTTCTGTTTGTGTATGCACGACTGAATGGACAGTGGTGAGATTTGGGAAAATATGGTATATGAAGGTGGCACATCTATTTAAATTTTACTTCCCTGTAATTCAGGATTCATGCTAATTAATATGCAATTTGGACGAGGATCATAAATAGCTTTACAGGCTTGAAAACGCTGTTTTTATGGAAGTTGACAGTGATGAGTCATGTGGATTACTTATTTGATGGTTGCATACTTCACACCTAATCACTTATATGTTAATAGTTTAATAACTTTTTCAGCTTTATATTGTGCTGTGATAACTGGTCTCTATCAATTGGCTACAGTGCTGTTTATATAGTCAAAATTCTAGAAATCCATTGAAATTGGACTTGTGTGATCTGTTATATTATATGTTTGAATTTATATGCTTTTATTTATTGTGCAAAGTATGTAATCTATATTATAATTATTGTGTTTCCGTTATAAAAACAAATAATCAAACCTATTGTATATAAATTCTTTCACAACTTATACCCTCTTAAAAAAAAAATTAATAGGGGCAGTGGCGGGACAGTGAGGGCGCCCCGCCCCGCCAATTGGCGGGTCTAGGGGCGGGGCGGGGTGCCCCTAATGTTTCGCGGCGCGGGACGGGGCGGGGCGGGGCGGGGCGGGGCGGGGATGACCTGCCCTGGACCCGCCCCATTGCCATCCCTATTCTCATCGGCCCTATCATAGAATTGATTTCCATTCTAGAATAGATGAAAGACGTTAGTCTTCAACTAAAAGTTCGGCTACCCAAAATATGGGTAGACAATACTAGATTGGTTCAGGATGATCTGGGAGTCAAAAAGTCTCTAACTAGCATATTGTCTTCATCAATCTCCTGTCTTGCCCGAGCGACATTGTTGTTATTCATTTTATATTGTTGTTTTTGGTCTTTTTGGTGTGTTTTTCTTGTCTCTCTCTGCCTACGATGAAAAGTGCGTTCAATCTCTGGATCAATTAGAATTAAAGACTCGTGTTTCACACTTCGCATGCAACAATCTGAAGAGAAACAATTCAAACACTGAATAACTAAAGAAAATAATAATAAATAATTAAACAAATAAATAAAGTTCGAATTAGTGCTAACATAACTGAAAAGAACTAAAACTAAATCCCCGACAATGGTGCCAAAAACTTGTCAGCAATTTATGTGTTTAATAATTCTGCAAATGTACGGATCGCTCAAGTAATAAAATAGATTTTGAGTCCATGTATCAAACCCACATAGATTTAGATAATTCAATTTCAATTATACTAACCTTAACCGAATCTAATGAAATTTGGAAAATTGGTGATTAAGAACTAATTAAACTATAAACTAAGAACAATTAACTAATTATAAATCAAACAAATAAGAAATTAAACTAAATAAGAATTACTTTAACTTTGAAAAAGAAAGGAAAAGAAAAGTGTACTAGGATCCCGAATCCACTTATACGAATTTTCTTTAACCCAAACCATTGAATTTGATAACATGATTTATTATGAAGATCAATATTCATAATTCTTTTAACAATATCTCTCGAGTAGAATTAAATCTATCCCTATATGTGATTTGACTATATTTCTATGACGGATACGAACATACAAGAATGCATTAGAATTTGTGATTACTTTAAGATCACGTAAAGCATAGCGGTATATCTCTATCTCCTATTAGACTCTACGACAATTGATACTATGTATAACTTATTGTCCATCTCTTGAAGGTAAAACAAGCCACAAGACTTATACAACTATTGCGCACATAATTGTAGATGAAGAGAAATCAATATCAATTATTCAAAATTAAAAATATGTTTAAATATCAAAAACTATGTTCAAACAATTAAAGGATCATAATACAAGTTTCATCATGATCCTAGTACTAAAAGAATTTAACCTAACATGCTAAGAAGAATAAAATAAAAATAAAAATAAAACATAGAAGCCATCACCGGGATATGAAGAAATAATTGAGAGATGAAATCTTGAACTTGATCTTTATTGAATTCTTGAAAGATGAATCTTGATCTTCGTTTCTTGATTTGTCTCTTGTTTTTCTCTCTAAATCGGCCCCCAAATTGGCTCCTGAAAAGCCTTTCGTTATGAGTTAATAACTCATATTTATATGTCCTTCATTGTGTCCAAAAAGAGCCCAAAATTTATTAAAATCGTGTCCCAAAAAGTTTCCTAATTGAAATTAAACTCAAAAAGGAAACAAAAATCCGCGTCTGCCAAAATTACACTGGGCGATCTCTTAGTGAAAACTTGGGCGATCGCCCAGGACAACCGACAAGCTCTCTGCTGCCAAATATACGTGACGGGCGATCGCCCAACTTTAAGCTTGGCCGATCGCCCAGCTCAACGTTTTTCTCTACAGCGGCTGTTTTTCAAATGGCCATAACTTTTTTTAAGAAACTCCAAATTGAGATCCGTAAAAAGAATTGGACTTATAATTAAATTATATTTTCAATGATATATCATTTTCCTTATAGAGATTTTAATAACAAAAGTTGTGCTCAAATTTCTCCACATGCTTCTGTAGGTTATTTCTCAATTCGGTTATTTGGCTTTCCAGTGTTTGATCATTTGCTTCAACTATTCTTTATCACTCCATACACCTTAAACTTATTTTATCTTATTTCTCATCCTCCAATATTTGGCTCTTGATATTCACTTCAAAAACTCAACTTATTTTCATTTACTCATCGATTTCACCAAATTGATGTTCTTTTTGTCCATTTTTCTCCAATTGCTTATAAACAAGTCCAAAACTGAAATAGAAAAAATAGTACACTAAATTAAGTATAAAATCAATAATATGACGAGATAAAAACTTAGTTTAAAAGTCTAAATAAGTGCACAAAATGCACTTATCAATCATCCCCAATTATTAATATGTCATCAACATACACTAATAAAAGCAACATCTTGCATGATGAATTGCAAAAGAAATACTGGAATCTGATTAGAATTTTTGAAACCCCAACTGAGCAAAATTGATTTAAGTTTGTCAAATCAAGCTCTAGGTGCTTGTTTAAGGCCAGAAAGAGCTTTCTGAAGCTTACAAACATGATGAGGTCTATTGGAATCAATGCACCCTGCAGGTTGTGTCATGTAAACAACTTCTTAAAGCTTTCCATTCAAGAATGCATTATTGATGTCAATATGTTGAATGTTCCAACCTCGAGTTACTACAAGAGTTAGAACAACTTAAATTGTGGATAATTTAATTATTAAACTAAAAGTCTCAAAATAGTCAAGACCAGCCCTTTGCTACTAGCCTTACTTTGTAGCACTGGATTGAACCTTTTGGATTGTATTTGACCATAAAAGCTCATTTGTTGTCAAATGGATGCATCCTTTTTTTTTAAACAAAACTAATCTTCAAGTCTTATTAGTCATAAGAATCACTACAAAATCAAATACCTTCACCAACTACAAAAGTAGTTGGCCAAAGTCCATATATAGTTGAGAATTATAATCACCAACTACAAACGTTTGGTCGGTAGAGTAGTCGGCAAAACTCTGTCGGTCAAGGTAATGACTGACTAAAAAATTTAGTAGTCGACGTAAGTACATTCGCCGACCAAAATTTGCATTAGTCGGCGAATCTTACACCGACTATAGCCGGAGTAACTAACGCCGACCATTTCTCATTTGTCGTCTATTCTTAATACACCGACCAAAAATATTGTAGTCGGCAAAACTTACGTAGACCAAAAGTATACGATCGGTGGCAACTAACTCCAACGAATTATTATCTAGTCGACTATACTTTATACGCCGACCAATATTTTGGTCTGTAAATCAGTATCAATGGAGACTTTCCGCAATACTTCGCCGACCAAGTTTTTTCAATTGTTTAGTCGACAATATCGTACTTATTTTTTTAATAGGGATTTTATTATAATTATGTAAAAGAACACCATTTATAGCTGAAAAATATAAATGTTAAATTTAAAAAATAAGTGATACTTCAAATAAATATAATATAACATTTCCATAATGTTTGTTTTTCATAAAAAAACGAAAAACATGTGGACTTGCACATTCATTTCAAAAAAAAAAAAAAAAAAAAAAAACCATGTGCATGTTTCTCTTTCAAAATAGCTAAGTACTATGTATATACGCAGTTTGGACAAGAGAAAGCTAAACACAAGTTTACCAATAAGAGATATTACATGCTAATCGTCGAGTATCATTAGTGAAGATAATAGCGTGACCATATCATCCTACAATGATATATAAATAAGTTAACGACATATAATTTCAAACAATTCATTATTTTTAAATTGTGAGCAAAATTACATATTTCTTTTCAGCAACTCGATCTATCCACCATTTGCCCTCTTTGTAGGGGGTAGTCTTCTACAGATCTTTCATATCTTGCCTACTATTGCCCGTGTCCTGAAAAAATTATAAAATGAATTATAAGATCACACATTTATTTCCAGCAAAATAAGGCTATGAAGATTAAAACATAAAACTAGGGGTGGCAAAAAAGTTCGTCGGCTCGTAGGCTCGCTGGTTCGGCTATTAAAAGCTCGGCCCGGCTCGGGCTCGTCGAGAGACAAGCACGAGCCGGCTAGTGGAAATGAGCCCACGAGCCAACTTGACGAGCCACGTGGCTCGGCTCATGGCTCGTCAACGGTCACGAATTGTGATCGTTGGATGATCATCCAACGGTCATGATTTCGTGATCGTTGGCTAACGGTCACAACTATATTTTTTGGGTTTTTTACTTTCATTATTTTTCTATAAATACCCCTATTCTAAACTCATTTTTTCACACTTCAATCTCTTATCTCTCATTCAATTATATACTCAAAGAGTCAAAGTCTCAATCCATTAACAATTCTCAAATTACATTATCTCAATATTAGTGTTCTAATTAGTATCTAATATCTCATTATCTAGATATTACTCTATAATTTTAAGTTGTAATTTTCTACTTCTACTAATTCTCTACATTTCTATTTTCTACTTTCTACTTTCTATTACATCTTTATCTTGTCCTATTTTTTTTATTTTATTATTCTAAATGGCATACAACCGAAGTGATGATGATTTCAATAGTCTTAATGACATTCTAATTCTAGAAGATATTATTGATCAGTTTGGTGGTAGCACTGATACAATTGATTTGGAAGACGTTCATGAAGACACCGATACACAAACTACCATTGGCTCTAGCACTAAACAAAAAGCCATCAAACAAAAGGTCAAGTGCTGGGAGCATTTTGAGTTAGTGCCAACTGGTAAACTAGTTAATGGAGTCCCTGAATTCAAAGCACAGTGTAAACATTGTCATGAGAAGTTTGCTTGGCAAAAGGGGATAGGCACGACCCATCTAAACAGACACTTCAAAAAGTGTCAACACAAACATGGAGGTTTAGATACAAATCAGGAACAACTCCAGTTTGGATCTCCAGGAGCCGGGTCCAGTAGTCCCGCTTTTAACAACTAGATATACTCACAAGAACTCATGCGCCACAAAGGACTGCCGGAATTGATAAAAAATGTTAAGTTTCCACTATGCTTGGTGGACAATCCTTATTGGATGTCATTCGTCCAAAAATATCTACAACCAAGGTACGTTAGTATTTCTAGAAATACACTTCGTAAAGACACTATTGTTAGATATAATAAAAAAGAAGAAGCTATAATTAATGATATTAATAATTATAACGGTGTTGTATCTTTTACATCAAACTTATGGACAAGTTATAACAAAAAAGAATACATGATTGCAACTGCACACTATATTGATAATAATTGGATAATGCATAAAAAAGTAATAGCATTTAAATAAATAGACTATCCTCATAATGGAAATAATATTTATCAAGTTTTATTAGGCATGTTACATGAATATAAATGTGATTCTAAGGCTCGTAATTTTATATTTGATAATGCAGGCCCAAATAATATAGTAATTAAAAAATTAATGCAACATTGTAGTCTAGATTTTGATGGTATTTTATTTCATATTCGTTGTGTATGTCATGTGTTTAATTTAATTGTACAAGATGGATTAAAATTTATACAACCTCAATTAGAAAAATTTAGATATGCTATTAATTATATTTCGGTATCACCATCAAGAAAACAAGTTTTTGCTGCTTTATGTACAGAAAATGGGCTGCAATCAAAAAGTTTTGCAATTGATGTTGCTAATAGATGGAATTCAACATATCTTATGCTTGAATCGTGTGAAAGTTATGAATATTACATTACTGTCTATTATAATGGCCGACACTCACATGGCTCAGAATATGATTTAGAATTCATGATTAGAAAATATGTGGTCATGTTAGAAACTTTTTGAAAGTTTTTTACGACGCAACAACTGCATGTTCTGGTGTGTATTACCCAACTACTCCATTTGTTTTAAATCATTTATATTATATTGCTAAAAATTTTAATAGGTATAAGAATTTTGCTCTTTTTACTAGTATTATACATGTTATGGAAGCTAAATTTAGGAAATATTGGGAACAATTGCCTATGTTATTTCCATTATCATGTATCATGGATCCTCGACTTAACTTAGAGGGTACGAAAGTAACAATAATGACAATTTCAGATAAATTAACTTACGAAAATCCAATCACGTGTGATAATTTAGAAGAAACTTTATGTTCTATGTATGAAGTCTATGCTGAAAAGGCTGGTACGAACGTTGTATGACTTCCTAATCCAACATATACTTCGTCATCAACTGATGACATTGACTTATGGAGTTACGTCAATACACATAGGAGTGGTCCATGTCAACAATTAGTTGGTTCTTCTTCTAGTTCTCTCTTTCTCCGTTCTAATGATACATATGTAGAGTTAGTTAGGTATTTTACGCATGATGTGCTTAGTATATTAAATGACGAAGAGAAAAAAAAAACATTGATATACTACGATGGTGGAGACAACATCAACGTAGTTATCCAATTCTTTCAAAAATAGCACGTAATCTACTAACACCTCCGATCTCAACTGTAGCATCGGAGGCTGCATTTAGTACAAGTGGCAGAGTTCTATCTGATATAAGGTTAAGACTCAAAGTCGATATTTTAGAAAGCTTACTGTGTCTAAAAGATTGAGATGACGCTGAACTTCGAATTCAAGACAAAGTGGACAGAATAATGTCTGAAGAACTTGAAGATTTAAATATGGATTAATCATATTCGTAGTAAGTATTATTTTGCATTAGTATTTAGTAAGTATTATTTTGCATTAGTATTTATGTATTTGATATTTTTTTCTTATTTCAATAAAAAAATGTACACGTAACATCTTGTTCGTGTATAATTTTAACTCCGCTTACTTTTAAAGTAGCCGGTTCCAAGCCCAGAAAAAGGATAAGGGTTTTAAATATTTAATTCTTAACATAAAAAATTCTCGATATGGTAGTTATTTTTTATTTTCAAATTTTAAAACAACAAAAACAAAAACAAAAAGAGAGGAGGTTATTAAATATTTAATTTTTAACATAAAGGATTCTCGATATTGTATTTCTTTTTTATTTTCAAATTTAAAAAAATTAGGGCCGAGCCGAGCTTGCCACGAGCTCGTGGGTCGAACCGAGCTCGATAATTGGGGACGAGCTGAGCTCGGTAAGAGGATAAATGTAAAGTCCTCAAATGTATTCAATCTCTATCTTCTCAACAATAGCATTCAGGATTGTATGCACTTCAAGTTGATATATCGAAATTTTACGTTAATTGTCAAAGATAGCAATAAAATCTTGTTTCTATTATATATAAAAAAAACCTCAAATGCAAATATATACTCACCCCAGGATCTAGAATAGCACAAAGATCCCTTGATGTTGGGATATATGTGGCCTGCTAATTCAGCATCCTTGGAAGCCTCAACTACTGCTTTCTTATAGTCCATTTGGCTGCCAATGCTGAGATAGCCTCATAAACCCATACCTGAAAAACTTATTACCATTACATATAAAAAATTAATACAATGTCAAACTAATAAGATATTAATTGTTACCTAAACGGCCAGTGGAAACCCGTATGCATCATATTTGCACTCGGACCTCAATCCCTTCGTCTTCAACGATGAACCCTCTTAAATGCGTGACTGTTTCAATAAAACACCTTCGACCCCAAAAATATGTGTTGAATATTTCAAGATCATCTACTACATCCAAACAAAAAGTATCGATTGATGTCTTATGGTGTTTACACCTCAACACGGTCTCAACAATCAATACCAAGACGAGCTTGTATTTATCCTCCATCATAGTGCATCCTTCAAATGCAGTCTCCAATTGTGGTTGAGTGACAATAGACATGCCTCCAAAATATTCATTCAACAGTCTTTTGGATCGATGAATTATTGGCGTGACTTCTTCTTCTTTACCTGCGTTCAAGCCTGTAACAATGGTAAACTTAAAGAGGGAGAATCGGGCTACCTTTTCATCTCCTAATCGAAAATCATAATTCGTTGGCATTCACTAACTTCACCAGCCGAAGCAATAGACTGTTAAAGATCTAACCAAAGAATTGGATGTGCCTAACTTGAAATAATTTCCATAGGCAGGAATGGTGCAACAACTCTCTATGATGGTCATCTAGAGTATTGTCAATCTTTTTTATTTTTAAAATGTTACAATTAACGGTCACCTTCTCCCAGAATTTCACATAATCTATGATCAACAGCGTACTCCATACTGCAAAATAGATGAATTTTAATAAGTATGATTCTTTCAAACATAGTTTAAGAAAATTAAATAAAGATACCACTGGTTTGTTCAAGTCGGTCATGGTCGGTTAGTGTCGATTATAGTCGGTTATAGTCTATTGTAGTCGGTTACTCATAATTCATATCCTACTCAAATATAACAGACACATGGTCTGTTATGGTCAGTTAGAGATCTTATTAATGGTTTGACACTAGTGGTAGGTTATAGTCATTTATGGAAGATAAATAACCGACTATATTGTTTATTATGTATAACCGACCCACAAGGGCGGATGTGTAGGGAAGGTCCTAGGTCAACTTTTCTGATTTTTTTTTATTTATTTTTAAATAAGTGTGTTTAATTCTGCTATTTTGGAAGAAAAGTAGATTATTCTTAGCAAGAGTGGAGCCCAATTGACTAATTGTAGCCCACAAATGTTGACTTTTGGTTACTTTATTTATTACCAATTTACCAGTTTGTTCTTCTATTTAATAATTGGATACATACAAGAAGGGCAAAATTGAAATTACAAATTTATTAAATGGATTGTGTACCCAAAATTTGTTGGAGAAAAATCGATTTTTTTCCAAAATAGTAGAATCAGACATGCTTCTAAGATCACTTCTTCTTCTTAATAATCAACCAAAACAAAAAAATATTAAAGCACAAACCCAAAAATAAATGAACTAAACAAATAAAACTCAACGTAGCTCAAATTAAGTTAGAATCATTTAATAACCAAGAAAAAAGTATTGAAACTAGTCTTTTCAAAACAAACACGAAGTAAGTATCGAATACGTCTAACTGCATGAATCGATTGTATTCAATATCTTCTTGTAAGCTTTTAAAGATTATGACATAAAAAAATATTAGATTCTCATAAAAATTGGTTCAGTAATTGTGGTTTGAAAAAAAAAAAATTCGAGAACGCTGCCCCCAAATCCCCGAGAGGGTTCTCCTTCCCTGCCCACCCTTGTTTGAAGACCCCCCAACTTCAAATCCCTGGCTCCGCCACTGCCGGCCCATAGTCGGTTATGAACGAGCGTGGCCCGTTAAAAACTACACATTGATCATCAAATCAGCCCACTCAAAATTACACAAATGGGAACAAATTTAGAGAACATACAAGCAAATATCACAAGTTTAAACTCAAATGTATAAACATTACATTGATATTTTACTACAAATGCCAAATTTTTTGTCCTATATTAAAGACTATCAGATAAAAGAAATAACTACGCATTTTAAAAGGAAAAAAATCGAGATGAGTTTGATTCTAATTTTGAAATAGGATTAACTTGTTTAAACATTTTAGAATTTGTGAATTTTTTTTTGCAAAATAGCTATTTTTTTTGAAGTTTCTTTTCATCTCATTTTTGTTGGTTGTGAACTCCCAACGGTTAACAAGATAAGAATTTGAAAGTGTTTCAAATAGATTAATAGAATATGAGATGGTTTAGACAAGAGTATATTGGATAATGTCTTTTTTCTTTTCTTTTTTAAATTTTAAAAATTTTTTAATCTTACAAAATAGGTGAATTGTCATTTAGGTAAAGACCAACTAATCCCACCTAGTTATTCCTAGGGGTGAACGTGGTTTGATTTGGGTGGTTTGTGCTATATTTTCAACTCAAACCATTTTATGCGTTTTGGAATTTTTCCAAACCAAACCAAATCATTTTATTTTTCAAATCAAACCAAACCAAACCATTATTTGCGGTTTGATTCGGTTTTAATCCGCGGTTTACCTATCGATATTATAATAATATATTTAAAACAAGTTAACATATAAGTTTAAACGAGAAATAATAATGTTAAACGTTAAATTACATTTACATTTGTCTAAAATTCGAAATACAAACAAAAAGACAAAAAAGTAGTAACAAGTTAGCACCTAGCAACATGCCAACTTTACATTTTTTAAAATTGTAATATTTATAATTTAATAAAATTATTTTTTAATTTAAAAATTTTAAAACGGTTCGGTTCGATTTTGTGCGGTTTTTGAAAATTGAAACCTAAACAAAATCATTTTGAAACGGTTTGGTTCGGTTTAAGAGGAAAAAAAAAACGCGGGTCCACGTGGATCTGAACCAACAGTTTCGGTTCGATTTGCAGTTTCGCGGTTTTTTTGTGGGGATTTTTTCATAAATAAACCACTTTTTTAAAATAATTCTAATTTTATCAACTTAACAAATTTATTCTAAAAATACTACATTCTTAAAATTAAATTAATTAATAAAATAATAAATTAAAATCAAATCTATACCACAAAATATATATTTTCACGTGAATTTACTTAAATTTGCATTTGAGTCCTTGATTATTTGTAAAATAAGTCTTTCATCTTTATAAAATTTTCACTTTAGTCCCTATACTTCTTCTTTCATTTCAATTTTGTCCTCTTTTATTTGCAACCTAAGTCCTTCAACTTTTAAATTTTTTCAACTTGATCCCCCATATTTATACTTTTATATCAATTTAGTCCTTTGTAGTATCACTATTTGATACATATGTTACAAATGATATTGTGTATCATTGTTTGATACAAATGTTACAAATGATATTTTGTAACAATCTGTGTTTCAAATTGAAATATAAAATATCAGTGATACAAAATATTAATTCATATAACATGTATTGTGTAAAATTACATAATATAATCTGTAAAATATTTAGTGATACAAAATATTATTTGTAACATTTGTATCAAACAGTGATACACAATATGATTTGTAACAGATTGCGATATTAAACAGAAATTGTTATAACTGTTACAACTGCAAAATCAACTCTAAACTTCAATAAGTTCGTTATAGTATGATATAGATATGTAACACAATGTTAAATTTAACAAATAAAACTATTGATTTCATCATTTGTAACATACGTAATATCAGTGATACAGAATACCAATTCATGTAACATGTAATGTGTAAAATAACATAATATAATATATAACATATTCAGTGATACAAAATATCATTTGTAACATCTGTATTAAATAGTGATACAAAGGACTAAATTGATATAAAAATATAAATATGAGGATCAATTTGTACAAATTTAAAAGTTGAAGGACTTGAATTGCAAATAAAAAAGGACAAAATTGAAATGAAAAAGGAAGTATAGGGACTAAAGTGAAATTTTTATAAAGATGAAAGACTTATTATGTAAATAATTAAGGACTCAAAAGTAAATTTAAGTAATTCACGTGGAAATAGTTTTTTGATTTTAATTCATTATTTTATTAATTAATATAATATTAATTATGTAGTATTTTTAGAATAAATAAGTTAAATTGTTAGATTTAAAATTATTTTAATATTAGTAACTAGTGGATATAATATCCACTTTTTTGTGCAGCCTTAGTTATTCCTATAATAGGCCCAGCCCATTAGAATATCTGACAAATACACACTCTTTGCTTCCGTTGGCACAAACAAATCGCAGCAAAGGGCAAAAAAAAAAAAACACACACACACAAACACACAGACGCCATGGCCGACGAGGACTACGACATGGACGGAGGGTCGGTACAATTCGACAGATTTTTAATTTAATTTTATAATTATTCTCAAACCTTATTTATTGAGACTAGGGTTTAGCTAGGGTTTTCGTTTTCACTGACTAGAATTTTTGAATTTATGTAGTTACGAGGATGAGCCAATAGATCCTGAGCCTGATGTAAGAAGCTTTATTGCATTTTATTTTTAAATAATATCCCCTATAATGTTTTATTGGCCCGTCAGTGACTAATTTTACTTTGCTGTGGCAATTGATAGGAAGGGGTAGAGGTGGAGGAAGAGAACAATAACAATGAGGATGCTCCGGATGACATTGTAGGCGAAGGCGAAGAGAAACATGAGGAAGTACCTGTTGAACGCCCTCGGAAAACGTCCAAGTATATGACTAAATATGAGCGTGCGAGGATTTTGGGTACCCGGGCTTTGCAGATTAGGTGGGGTTTTAGGGTTGGAAATTTTGTTGATTTTGGAGTTAACCTAGTGGTTGTTGACTTGGAGGTATTTTTTGGTTGTGCAGCATGAATGCTCCAGTGATGGTTGAATTGGAGGGCGAAACCGATCCACTTGAGGTAAAATTTGTGAATAATATTAAGGAAATTATTACCTTTCTTTTTCTTGATACCTTCGATTATATGCTTAATTGAAATGCCTTACGGGGTACATTGTAACTGAAAGGCTAATTGTTCATGTGATTTACATACATATCAATTATCTTTTGCATTATAGAAACGATTATGCCAAACTATCCAAAGTTCAAGGGACTGTTCACCTTTTCCAATAAAATTTGAGTTTTGAAGAGTAATCACTTAAAAGAAAATGCTTTGACAACAATACCCCTCCTTCAAATGCAATTTTAGCATATATTGATTGTATACCCCAAGTTTTGAGTAGTGAACCCTTACTGTTTGAGCGCATGTTGGATGGTGCTGAAATTATGTTTTAAGTACTGAAATTATAGGTTGGTGGTGAATATATAGATAAAAAGTGGGTTATAACTTGTAAGTTGGGAATCTTACGAAATATTTGGATAAAAGGTATAAAGGAAACGTTGGCCCTGATCAAGTCCAAAACGAATGGCCTCTTTAGACTCTGTGTTGGAACGTCGATTTCATTTCACCTCTATCGATCCACTAACAATGCTAAAGGTATGGCATGCCTCTATCCCCGCACCTATCCTAATCCTCCAAGCCTGTCCTGCCCGTATTAGTTGTATGGGTTAACCCAAGTATAACGATTAGCTCAACCTATCTCTTCTCTAGGAGTGTATTGACCCGTGTAAGAAGATTCTAACGAGTATGCTCTTTCAGCTCAAATTATAATTTAAGCAACCCCAAACATGTGCTAAGTTGAATTGCTGGCCTTTGAAGTGCTATTGCTACACGATAGAAATAGAACAAATGACAGTGTGCACCTCAGAGAGTGAGGTGAGGTGACGGGGGACGGGGGACGGGGGAGTGGAGGTTGATGCTTATATGTATATGATAATATTATTACAATTGCTAGAAATGAGTCATGTGCATTTTCATTTTCTGAATTATTCACCCCTTGTGGATAAGCTTTTTTGTGTTAATGGATGTGAAAATATTTTGACGACTCTCTTCTGCCAGGAATCTTAACACCTGGGTTTTATTTGCTCTCTTAGACAGATGTCATCTTTTTTACTTTTACACGTCTTGCTACCTCTCTTCCTGTTGTTATGACATTGTGACGCTGACACAACCGAGCAAAAACAATAACACGCGATCACGAAATGTTGATTCGCACACGAATACCGGGTTGGATCAAATTGGAGATTGAATCTCTCAAATCCATTATTTTAATTCAAAAAAAAAATCCAACCAAAGTCTATGTTGGCTGAGTGCTTTAATAAGGAAAACACCTAATTGCTATTTTATTTGAAATTGCATATAAAACTCTTAAAAGCCACCTAAAGAACAATTAATAATAAAAGATAATAAGAATGACTATACATGACAAATTAAAAATAGATCAAGGCATCTTCATTGTTCTCTTCAAATTGACGAAGATTCACCCTTGAATCATGGTTGTATTTTCATCTGACACCTTGTAATGGCAATCCACCTGGTAAGTTACTGAGGACTCCAACTTTTAAAGATGTATTGCATATATCTATAAAGTGAGCAATTTTCTTCTCAAATGATTGGTTCAAGGATTCCTCACAATCTTGCAAATTTTCTTCCACTTTCTTGAAACCTTCACCAAGTTGCTCAATTGAAGACACAATCCCACGGAAACTAAGAATCTCCATTTGAAGGGTGGACAATTACCTATTTGTTCTCTTACCTCAAAGTCCAAAATTCTAGATAAAAAATCAAATTCTAATGCTTCATCGTGTAAAACATATTGATATTTTTTTTTCTCAGAATTTGAATAGGATGGAGCCATCATTTCAACCCAACTGTGCACATATGATTTACCAGGATCATGTGAATAGGCTAAGCTTGAACAATTGTTCAAGCACACACCTTTACATTGTTATGCTATTAGAACAGTTGACACATCCAGCATGTCTGAAACTTCCACATTTGTTATCGTCCAAAATACTTCTTCCTTGTTTTTATCACATGAATTATTATTTCTATCACATTGTAAGGATTTCCTCACACATCCACCAATCCAGTTCCTCTTTTTTATTTGGTTCATACCTGTCAGACAAAGGCACATAGTTGAATGTCGTAAATTACAGTTCCAAATGGCCAACACTTGTCATAAACAATAACAAAATCTATAGGAGCCATAGTTTTCATCTGCCATCCTCAAATGGCTCCGTTGGAAGTCAAGATTCCTTGGTGTCCATTAAAGGGCCGAGTTTGGTCTCTTGATATATAAGTCCCCCCTAGTCCAATGATGTGCATATAGTTATTTTTTTGCCAATCAGATTTTTTTTTCCTGTATATCATTTGCATATTACCAAGAGAAAACTTGAATAACTCACCATCAATTCATACTTTTTGTCATCTTGAAAAAGAAGTGGCATGAGTATGAGAGTATCTCTCAACCCTTTTGTTGCTCAATTTGCTCAGACCACTTCTTGACGACCTCGACATCGGGCTCCTCGGAGAGATTGGTAGACTATTGTAATCTTC
Organism: Forsythia viridissima; assembly: GCA_030279155.1. Lineage (NCBI taxonomy): Eukaryota > Viridiplantae > Streptophyta > Magnoliopsida > Lamiales > Oleaceae > Forsythia > Forsythia viridissima. The sequence continues at coordinate 36,858,742 of CM059034.1, read as the reverse complement.
ACCTAAATCAACATCCACAACTTTGACATGCCAATTCCTATAGTCGCCTCCCTCAAGCTGACAACCTCCAAAGGCACCCAACAATACCCATTGCTTTGCCTTCAACATATCCATATGTTGCTCCAACACATTGATCCGTTGGTAGATTTAGGTCATGCTTCTTGGCAGTGAATCGTATGCAAGAAGGTTTCACGAACAACACGTGCTCTCCTAGACAACATCTTTAGGGGCGTAGATTGTCTGTGACACCAGCTAGCTGAGAAGTAAGCAAGAACAATGCCACGTGTTCACAAAACATTGATTCGTGCATGAATACTGCTTTGGATAAAATTGGAAAACAAATCTCTCAAATTCATAATTTTTATTCAAAAAAACCCACAAAAGTCTATGTCGGCTGAGTGCTTTAACAAGGAACAAAACCTAATTGCTATTTTATTTGAAATTGCATATAAAACTCTTAAACGCTTAAGAATTTCTGAAAGGCACCTAAAGAAAAACTAATAATGGAAGACAATAAAAATGACAGTGACAAATTAAAAATAGATCAAGTCATCTTCATCACATTGCCTATGACTTAAAAGCTTGCTTTAATTAAGTTGGGGGTGTATGACATTGCACACTGTTCTTTTCTTTTAGATCTAGCAGGATTTATAACTAATCATTTTCTTTTCATTTTCAATGCTATAAGAAATCTTAGTGGTGACGTGTATAATACCACACGTAATTCTGTGGTGTATTCGGATGGATGGATTTGTGGCATAAAATGGAATTTAGAAAGCACTTTACAATTCTCCAGGCTAGGATAGTTGGTGCATGGGGTTTGTTATTATTATTATTTTTGTCTTCATATCATTGTACACTTGAAAATTTTGTAGCTGAACTCACGGCCGACATATTTCCATTGAATTTCAGACTGATTTTTCGTTATAGACACATTTTTCGTTTCTTGAAGCAAAGAACTTAGTAGATGTGGTCTCTTATTTTACACCTTTTGGTTGTGCTCTATTATTCTGTTAGATTGCAATGAAAGAGCTGCGAGAGCGAAAGATACCGTTCACCATTCGCCGTTACCTCCCTGATGGAAGGTATCAATCTCTCTATTTACTCAATTAATTGCTGCTTCTTTTCTCTTAGTCTCTCGTCCCCTTTTTCTGGTATTTCTGTACCCCTCCTGATTATCTTTTGGTATAATCCAGTTATGAAGATTGGGGAGTGGACGAATTGATAGTGGAAGACTCCTGGAAAAGACAAGTCGGAGGTGGCTGAGATGCTCGTGCCTGATAGCTGTAGCGTTCGAGGGGGGTTATGTTTATACTCGTGTGTATGTGTATGTGGAAGTTTTATACCGTACTACCTTTTAAGCATCATGTACTAGACTTATCTTCATATTCCTATTGGTTGTTTAAGAAGAGTGTTAAAACACAAATTTTACCCTGAACGCAAATCAGGGGTGTTGATTTATTCATGCATAGGGGTATTGGACGGGCTGGGCCAGCGTGGCTTTAGAAACCCGCAGCTCAAGTAGGTCATTTTTAATTATTTTTCTTTTAAGAAATAGAACATTGTTAAAAGAAAAAGGAAAAATGAATATTTATTGCTACACAAGATTATTGTTGTTCATCGAGGGTAAATATTTAGAATTTAAGACAAGAAAACCCAAATTTAAACACATATGTTATTACATACTATCAATTCAAATATTTTATTGTACACTATATTTAAAAGGACCACGTAATAGTCAATGAGTCGTACCATAGTTGAAAATTTAGTATTTGTTGGAATGTTTCATGAATTATTGTTATTGTGGTGAATATGCACGTGTATGAATGTAATATGTATTTATTTTGAAATATTAAAACCTTCAACTAGTATTTGTCACGTCGATTTATTATTCAAGTGCGGTGTGATTAAGTGTATGTTCATTAGTGTTTATAAACACTTATAAGTTAATTAAATATCATTTTTATTTATATATTTTATAAAATTTACAATTTTTGTTCATATATTTTATAAGATCTAATGCTTGCAATCTACAAAAATTCTTAACGCTAAATTAAAGTGTTAAAGAAAATTTTGTGAATTTGATTTGTTTTTGATTTTTCATACTTCTGCAGCACTTTTAAAATCAACAGAAAACAAGGAAATAATTCATTTTTTCCGGAAGATAGTTCAATTGAAATTTGTTATTGAGGGAAGTGGAAATTCAACTCCTATTCATACATTATTATTATTTTGAAAAGGTCTAAATTATTAATAACAAGGTTCACAACTCAAAATTTGTACATCGACATGATGTGTTTTGTCTCATTCTAACATTTAAATGAAGTAATTCAAACTTTAAAAAAAAAAATAATAATCATTCGAAGAATTGTTAACTTATTAGAAGTAATAGAAGAGCTTCAAATAGAAAAGAATGACTATGAAAAGGAAAATGAACATGTCCAAGACAATAGATGTTCCATGTCTTCAAGAACTATAAGAAACAACATTAACAATGAAAAAGATGGACTGAATTCTGTGTTACTTGATAAAGAAAGGATCTTTTCTCTTGTGATGCAAATAGGCAAAGGGACATTTACCTTACCGGGGTCTTGATTTGATGTCCATGGTTGGCAATAATTATAATGTCCACTGTCCACCATGGACATTAGATCAACCTCATTATCTTTAATGACTTTTGATGTCTTGTGAGTTCTTAGCTTATTATATCCTTTCAATTGTACATTGTTCTAAAAAGTGTATAGTGAAGTTAAAAGTGAAGATTAAGTTTCAAGTTTTTTAGACCTAGTGAGACTTAAGCGATGGGAAGACAGAGACAATGTGATGTGAAGATGAAGCATGAAATATAATTAGACATTGATACCGAACTTCAACTCTAGAGTTCCGTCAAAACTTTTTAGTGAAGTAATTACTAACATGCATTTTAGCAGATAAAAGTCAAGTAGGACCCCATTTTTCCCACCAGCTTCCAATTAAAAAAATGTTTATCTTCTTTGCCAGTTTTAACTTTGTTTCTCTACTTGTATCTTTTGCTTCTCATTTGAGATAGACGAAAGAGAATCTAGGGTAAAATCAAGAACCCATAAATCTCCACATAGAGGTGACTCCTTTTCCCTTTTATTCTGAAATTTACAGTGTTAATTTCAAGACTTCTTTTTTTTCTGGGTTTTTTTGTTCAAATTGATCTCAGCATTCATACTCAAGAAACATCTTGGCGGATTTCTGGGTGCAGAATAATGGGTGTATTTGATTTTCATAACATTGCTTCAACAATTATTTGTGAATTTAGTGATAATCACATTTCTTAGTTTGAACTTTTAAGTTAATTTGTTCTGATTATGAAGCCTAAGAGTTTACTCAGCAACCTTTTATGAATCTTTTTTGGTGTCAGAAAGTTCTTGGAATTTATATCTGTGAGATTTTTTTTCTGATGTAATATATGCTCTGATTGGTTGAATTTTTCTTCTACAAATCTTCGACTTTCAGAAATGTGTGTCAACATTAATGAATTAGAACACGCCAATATCCTTAAACAGGTTACTTTATTTTAATCTTGAACAAAGATTTTTGTTGGTCAAAGTAGATAACTTTAAATATGCATTTGCACCTATTGGAACATGCACACACACATATATTTTTTTTCTCCTTGCGACATCGTTGTTTCCCTGTCGTAATAGATGAAAATAAAACAATTAAGTAAATTCCTCTACAATTCTCTTTATTTTATGAGTAAAGCAGAAGAAAGATATAATCTTTGATATTTAATGCTCAATTAAGAATAATTTCCATAATCTTTCCCCAGTAGTTGTTTCCCGTTCATGATTTTTTATTAAATGTTGGTGTTATCATCAGTCTATCATCTGTTATCTTAGCAACCTGATCAACAAAAATGCTTGGAGAGAGACAGTGGCGAAGAGAAATAAATCTTTTTTTTTTATAATTTCGAAATCAAGATTCTAGATAATGATTCCTACATGGGTATATACATTTCCTTTGATACTAATGGCCGAATGTGAATATAACATGAATTGTTTTGGCATCGATTTATTGGAAATCACATGCTTATACCTTTCTTAAACTGCTTGATCTGTGAACTTGAGTTTCTCCGAGCACTTTATCTGCTGCTTCTGAAATTCTCCCTCCTTTAATTATAATGAAAATAATTATAAGCAGGAAGGGAATGATATTCTCTGGTAATGTCTGAAACATCCGTGATGAGTAACAACGAGGCATATAACCAGTATCTGAATGGTATGACCCCATCTGAAATTGCTGTACACTTCAAAGAGATTTATCCAGAGTTTGGTGATCTCAATGTTGAAGAAGTCCTTCTACAACAGGTACTTAAGATTCCACCTTCTTGGAAAGCAGAGGATACACTTTCCCAGGACAGTCTTGTTTTCTGTTTCTAAATTATGAATTTATTTGTCTGCTTTTATGTACTATGTCAGGAAAGTGCATATCTATATATTCAAGCCAGTGGAAAGGCAAAGGTTACAACTTCTGACTACGGCCAAACTAGCAATAGGAATCAGTTTTCAGCACAAGAGAATGAATCACAATTGGCTCTTGATGAAGCCTTGGCTAGATCTTTGGAATTGGGGGACGACTTTGTCGACTTATATAGTTCTGAGCATGGTGGCACCATAGCTGGTAATAAATTCCCGTCTTCATGTAATTTCAGTAATATAGCCTGTGTTTTTCCAAGTAGGTTAAAAACACTGGTGCTCACTGAGCTTCTAGCAAAATTTCATATTGACCAATAAGCTTCATCTTGTTTCATGTTGGTCACTGAACTTAAACTTGGTTCCCAGTTGGTCACTCAACTTAAACATTTGTTAAGATTTGTCCAGTTCATCCATATCTCTTAGTTTGACTAACTGAAAAGTTGATTGGGCAATCAAGTTGCCAGCCTTAGTGGCAAATAACTAGACTGCTACATTACCTTTTCTGTTAGTCAAATTAGCGGATATGGATGGAATGACTTAACTTGAACAAAATGAAGTTTCGTGACCAAACTTTTAACACTGTCATCTCACACTGGTGGAGAGGCAAGCAATATTCATTGCATAAGCCTTTTGTATGCAGGCATAGGTGTTTAGATATTCTTCGGTTGATAGTTAATGGAATCTAATAGTTTACTTGCTACAAGAACTCTAGTGATAGTTTTCAAATTTTAATTTTTTTTAATTGCCATATTGAATTTATTTTTCACATTAATGCTAATAATGAGAGTGACCTCTACATGATCTGCAGAGTGCACAGATTCAAGTCCCAGCGAAACACCTGCCAGGGTACTTGTGCAAACTCCTGCACCTTTCTGGGTGCGTATTTTGCAGCTTGAGGTTAGAGTTCGTGTTGTGATTCTTGGTTTGTGTTTTAAATGCAGATAGCGATTCAAAACACCAGGGAAGACGAAATTGATCCAGATACTATGAATTATGAGGTTGGTTATGTGAAAGCATGCATACTGTGTATTTTGTTCAACCCTGAAATTCTGTTCTCAAAAATAAGAAATTATTTGCAGAGAATGAGTCGTTTTTATCTTGTTTATAGGAATTGCTGTCACTAGGGGAAGCTGTTGGCCATGAGAACAAAGGACTTTCAGATGATCTCATCTCTCGTTTACCAACTTTTAAATACAAAGCAGGGTTGTTCTCCAAGAAAAAGAAAAAAGAAGAGTAGGTTTCTCTGATCTCAAATCTGCACCCGTTGTATACATTTCTTCTGTAAAGTGAAATATGTATCTATGACGACAAGTCCTCTCATGCATTCTCACCCCAGATAACAGGCCGATTAATGTTATGTGAGAGCATGTTTGGCTAATTTTAAAGAAAATTAAAAGTAACTAAGTGGACTTAGTTTTGTGAAAGCAAGTTTTTGAATTAATATCTAAAGGTAAAAAGGAACCGAAAATCCTCAAAACGTGTTTGGCAAAAAAAGTTACCTATAAGTAACTTTTAAGCTTAGGCAACGTCGGCTAGATGTTCCAAGAAGTTGGAGCTGTAGGTGTCAAGTATTTGATGGGAGACGATTGTTTTTCAATGGCTACTTCATCATTCCATGCATTTATAGGCATGATAAAGTACATAGAGGATAAATGATGTATGGCTCATACACCGATTAGAAAAAAGAAAAAATTTGATGAGTTTTACATGTTCTATGTCTACATTTTAGGTGTGTGATATGTTGTGCTGAGTACAAGAATGGAGCTAAGCTGATAACTTTGCCTTGTGCACACCAGTATCATTCAGGATGCATTTCGCATTGGTTGAAACTTAATAAGGTGAGGATCATTCGTGTTTATCTTTTCATTTTGAGAACTATCGACCCTTTTTCTAGATTATATCTGTCGAAACATTATTGAGCTAATTCATATTCTTGAATTCCCATCAAAAGGCATAAGAATGGCTACTGCATACGCATACAAAGGATGTTTGTTAAACTCGTAAGAAATAGAAAAATAGATTGTATGTTGCTTTGGAATGAATGTGAATTAAGCATTATTTCATATATCAGTTTTCAACAAAAAAAGTAATTTTTAGTTTCTATAACACATTCCATTTCTGCAAGTACTCTTTATGTGGAAGTATAACTCTCTCTCACACACAGAATTGCCCGGTGTGTCAAGAGGAGGTTCGAGGAGAATAATTTGTGAAGGCTTGCTTGACAAGAGTACGGCCTATGTTTCTGCTGCTTGGGTCTACTGGTTTTGGCAGCATTGTTGCATGCTAATATTGGATTAACCTGTTTTCAAGTTTACAAATTCTTCTTATAGGAGTTACTCTTTGTAATTGTCTTGTAAAGAGTGCTTGCAGTGATGTAAAATACCTTACTGCAGCAACTTTGTGCTTGCTTGTGGTCAGTGTTGATGGTTATAATTATCTCCGCTTCCAGTATGCATATGATGTAGCATTGTAGCACATGGCCGATTGTTTGTTAGTCTCCATCAATATCTAGGTAATAGAGTACAGTAATCAACCAAAAGAGGCACGCATCAAGTATTTGCCTTGAGAAATCATATCTCTGGTTTTGTGAGACACGAGGATTTTCAAGAACGAGTCTATATATATTGAGAATTGCTTACGGTAATCATCCTAAGCTTGAAATGATCAACGTGATGACTAGTGTGGTATAGGCTTACCGATTCTTCAATCGTTGTATGACTATTTGAATTTCAAAAAGGAAAATTAAACTTACCACTGAATTTAATGCCCGAACCATGATATAACACGTCGACTAACTAGTGGTTAAAAGTGAGCACGAACAGTTGTTCTTTCTGAAACACGTTGAAAGAGAATTGGATGGGCACCAGTCGACATTATTTTTGAATGGTAGGTTTTCAAATTTATGATTTTCATGGAGGATGCAAATATCATATTAACAACAAACTGTTGATGTTCTTAAATTCATGTCCATAGTTACACTTGCAACAAGCTTTAGAGATGATAAACTCACAAATGAAAGATGGTACAACAAACAAGAACCAAAGTTCAACTCCGCAATATTATCACAAGTTTCATAATTGAGGAAAATAAATGAAAACAAAATGGTAAGGTAAATAAAACAGCCTGTACAAAGTTATATTCCAGTTCACTTCATGACGAGATCAAACCACAACAAACTATGTTAGTCATACCTTCCAGTTATAGTCCATGTTATCATCGAGGTCACCGTTAAAAAATCCGTTTTCTGTGAACTCGTGGGCAATATCTCGTTCCATATCATCTGGCAAATGAAGGTTCTGTGAAAAATCTGATTCTTTTTTGCTGAAACCATTATTGCCAGTAGCAGCAGACTCGCTAGTTGAAGCAGTTTTGAAACTATTGCTTCTGCTTGTTTGGGGTCCAACAACATTGCCAGGCCCATTTGCAGCTGGATTAGTTGCTGGTGAAGGGCTGTTTCTATACCCAAGCCCGTCCCCATATACAATGCCACGTGCACTCTCCATGGAATGGAACTGCTGGGGAATCCCGTTAGTGCTATTACTCATATCTTGCAGCAGTTTCTGGATCATTTGCTGCTGTAAAGCTTGACTGCCTTGGGAGGGTGGAGGTTGATTGTGCTGTAGTACACCATTCCCACTCAAAAAATGCTGCGGTTTCTGTTGATGTGATACATGGGAACTCGAGAAGCCACTGACGGGTAAATTCTGCACGTTTCCGGGCAAAATACACGTGGAACCCGGATGTGTAGAAGCCAGAGCTTGATTAGAATTATTGAAAGAAGAAAAAGGTTCCTGCTTAAGTGAATTTTGGGTCGAGCTCATTGAGTTTTGTCTCATCAGCGAATTTTGGTAGTTTGTCACTGCAAGAGCAGCCTGGGCAGAGCCACTCAAAGCTCCTCCACCAACCATATGTTGGTTATTGTTCATTTGGCTATTGACCCCAGGCTGCAACGCCATTAGCTTATTGAGTGTGCTCTGATCAGTTGACAGACCTTGAAGACCCCCCATCTGCTCCGTTTCATGCATCTTTTGCATCTGAATCTTTGACACAGTGGCGTGTCGAGGAAAATTTTTCAAGCCCTCTGCAAAGAAACACCGAATGAGCATCACACGGTCGTAAAGAAATTCTTACGTGCACTTAATACAGAAAACAAATATAGAACAACTACAGCACATTTCCCATGAATAGATGGACGAACTCAAATGCCAAGTCCAGCCAATATACCATTACATCATATAAGTGAATTTTATGCGAATAGATCTATATAGCAGAAAGGGAGTAACATCACACGAGTTTTTCATATTATTCGAGTATTAATACAGTGGCAAGTCATTACCAATAGGCCCCGCTTTTTGGTCTCTGCAAAACTCCATCAGATCTTTCATGCTGTTGACAACCTCAGCTATCTGTTCATGGCAGCAGACAAAAATGAAAACCTTGTTGAAAAGCTCGGCAACAGGCCAATGGACATTAAAGAGCAGTTATTTGAGACATGCCTGTAGGCATCGCACATAACGTTTGGAGAATCCCAAATCATTGAGTGACTGTAACTCCAAATTCCTAGAAAGCTGACATCCAGCTGTTATAACCCTGAAATAGAAAAGACGTTAATACTCATACATAAATAGAATACAAGAAGTCGGTTTTAGGCAATTATAGAAACAAATGAATAATAATCAAATATTACCAAATTTGAAACTACTGCCATCAGACATTGAATCCACCTCAACAAGTGATATGCAGAAGTACATAGACAAAGGGACCAAAATATAACACTGAAAGTGCAAAATAATTCTCTTTTGATACTGAAACAAAATTGTGCTGAACTCTTGATCTTGACTTACATCTGAACACAAGAAAACACTTTTACCAGCTCTACTGCAAGAACACGCAGTAATACTGACTTATCGAACCTTCATGAGATTATTGGAGTTTGTTATCAAAATTTTGAAATGACAAATACTCTTCATTTTTCCCCCAATGAAGATAAAATGAAGATGAAAGGAACCTAAGTGGAGTTTCCTTAATCTCTTCTTCCAGGACAGGTAAGTTAACTGACGAGGTTCCATGTTCAACCCTTTACGCAAGGATTGTCAAGCAATCCAGTCTAACAAATGATCCATTGTTAAGTCCAACAACCATGTCAAGCATTTAACAACTACTAAATAAATTAAATCTATAATATTATAGGCAACATGAGCTTTAAGCTAATTAGATCATATTAGATCTTATAAACAGACTAGAACCAAGAGAGCCAAAGTATAAAAGGGAGAATATTCTTATAGCATTCTAAACCATCAATCACAAAGTGATTGTATATGTTGAAGCAATAGCGGCGGAGCGAGGGAGGATATGGCAAAGGGCTGGGCCGTGGCATAATTTTTTATTTTTAACTGCAGCTTCTTCCAGGACAGGGCTGGCCCTAGGCCCAGTGAGGCCCAGCCCTGTCTCCACCCATGGTCATAAACATTACATGCTAGAAAACCTAATAAAGTAAGTGGGAACATGTACAATCATGATGCACTTCCAAGCCAGGTGAAAGATCTAGCATCTCAAAGTGTGTTCTTAAATGCCAGTGATGATTAAATGTTTGGCCCACAAATTTATTCTCCTTTCAATCAAGAATTATAAAACCCTCAAATAGATTGCAAGAATATTATCCGTGTGATCCCTGAACAAAGACGGAGAAGACGAAACAAATGAAATGGACTAAATTGGAAGAAAGGAACTGGATACTAAGAGAGTAGAGGATTGTTCACTCACATAGCACTATTTGCCTGTAAATCTTGCTGAGAAACCCCATCTGGTGCATTTTCAGAAATTGTGCTCTGGCATTTCTGTGCAACCTGCAGTAATTGATTCACCTGTAGAAGAAATACGTTTTATAAGTACCATATTGGAGTTAATGTTTGATTGCTATATGTTATTTTCCTTCTTATTTTCAATCAATATATATCCATTATCGATTAATAAAACAATAAAAGGGAGGCACATTCAATGCTTTTATTTATTTATTATTATTATTATTTTTTTGGCTTTACTGAAAGGGGGATCAAATGATTTCACCCCTCCTCACCAGGAGGAGGCTCAAACCCAGTCCCACTGGCCTGGGAAGGCTTCGCTCTTACCACTTGAGCTAGGCCTTGGCCTACATTCAATTCTTGAGTAACAGGGTGATCAAGTAGAATTCCCAGAAGTGATAAGAATGTTAACAGAAATTCTACCAATTGTAGCCTAATAATTCTGCAGTATAAAACAAATTGCAATAGTTCGGGAACTTCAACATTCAAACTGTGGCATTCCCTATGACTATCAGCAATATGAAAAAATATTAGGGATTATAATTCTGAACATACCAGGTCTTACAAAGACACATTTACCACACTACACATAAATTAGCTAGATTGAAAAAGGATGATCATTTAAACCATATGGAAACTATTCAAAAAATTCCCATCGTGATTACAACAGATCAGTTGTAATATATCACTAATATCTGTGGTGTGACCACAAACTGAATATAAATCTAAAATTGAAGTAGCATAATTTAATTGAGAACGTAAATGGAAATTGCATACATAAAACAATCGAAATTAAGGGCTCAGCCAATAAATAGCAAGTCGTGTACAACGGTTACCTGTGGTACAACCAATCTACGGGGAAGAAGTTCTTCATGGCGCCTCGCGCAAAATTCCCATGACAATATCTGAAAAGGTATGTGATTGAATGCAGTGAAAGATATAAAAATGAGAAAATCAAACTGACAATACTTCCAAGTCAATCAATATTTCCAGTTTACCTTCAAGTCAGGGGTGAAAATGATACGAAGCTGACCCTCACGTACCACACGAAGTTGCTCATATACACTTTCTTGAACAGCTTTTGCATACTCCAACATCATCATTCCTGAAGGGAATCTACATTCACGAGGTAAGTCCAAAAATAAAAGCTCATCGATGACCCCACTGCCAAATTTGATTTCATTCAATCTTGGGAGTACTTCAAAAGTTGCCTCTGTTAAGAACCAATCACAAGTAAAATGAGTTAGAACATATCCTGAGATCAATCAATAAATGAATTGACTATTATATATTGAAGCTTAGACCAATTCTACATCCACAGGCACGGCCAACCCTATGAAAAGGTCAGTGACTGAATCATGAGCAGATTGGAGTAAAATATATGGACAAGAAATAAAGACAGAAAAATAAGAATGATTTATTTTTGGAAAAATATGATATAGAACACTTCCACTAAAATTAAACTCTTTTACCACCCCCCTGTCTCAGGAAAAAAAATGAATAAAAAGTAAACAGTACATCTAAGATAATACAACAAGAAGCTAAGCCTTATTTCTCAATAAACTTGGGTTTAGTGACACAACGTTTACAATATATTAGAAACAAAAGAAAAAAAAAATACTACTATTAATTATTTAAGAAAGAAACAAAGACATCCTTGACAGTTCAATAATTTCTAGTCATTTTCTAATACTACCCTCCACTTTTTAATTCGCACAAGCTTGTACAGTACCTTGTCAAGGTAAAGACTTAAGGATTTTTTATTAAGAACAATTATTGAAGATGGTGAGTACATAATTCAGAAATTAGCATACTGAAGTCATATAGCTACCAAGTTTAGGTACTGTTCTATGTTCTTTTATAATCAACATAAACTCAAACCTTAGCCAAGTATAGCAATTTTGTTAAAAAAGAAAGGGGGTCGAGAGAACTTCATAGTTTCTGCTAAAACCTTAAGAGACTTTTAACATGAACAATTTAAATACATAGCATTTTCTACATGAAGGATGTCAAGAAGAAAATTTGTGCCATCATAATAATATTTATTTTAGCTTACTACGTAAATGGCAACTAAGAATTGATAGTGATAGTACTACGACCATATAATCTTTTTAGTTTTAATAGAACACAAAAGTAATTCGCATCTGTCACAGTAGCTGCAAATAGGAAAGAACATGATATTCAAAATCATCATACATCAAAACACGTGACTCACCAAATCCTCTTCCAGATTTTGAACCACAGATATTGCACTTCCATGCGTCCTGATCAAAAAGAAGATAGAAAACTGTGTTTTTTAGACACCTTGGACAAATCAAAGTAGAAATAGAGAGAAAATAGTATAAGACGGTGCATAAACTAGATGAAAAATATATCTCTGCAATTCATGGGAAGTAACAATTTTAATGTAGATCGGCAGAAGGTTCAACAAGAAGCATAACTGATTCCATAAAATAACCTACAGCCTCAAACAATTACCATAGCTGCCTGTGGAAATACCCCAATTGAATGATGCACAACATTATCATATAAGGACAGACACCACCTCTTCTTTGCATGTGAGGAGTAATACTCAGCCACAAACTTTTTCCAATAGCCAATAGTGTTGTCCTAGCAAGATGCAAGCATATCGAAATTATCACAATGTAAGACAAACTTGAAATTGGTGAAAACAAAAAAGCAACTTTAAAACACACCCATACTAGGCCTACAATGGATGTAAGATTTGTTTGGAAAAAAATAGCAGAATGGATTAGTAAAAAAACAAGCGTTACTACATCAAATATTAATTTACTCACAGGAGGCCGCTGTCTCTGATGATACAAGTACTGCATTAGCCGCCGAGAGCATACACCACCATCGTAGGGGCGATTCATGGTAGATGCAGGCTGCATTCCCTGTTGTTGAAGCTGCTGTCTTAACTGCAACTGCTGCTGCTGCTGCTCCTGCTGTTGCTGTTGCTGTTGCTGTTGCTGTTGCTGCAGCAATTGAACCCGCTGCATTGGTGGCATGGACTGTAGAAGCTGTTGCTGCTGTTGCCTAAGTCTCTGCTGTTGAATCAAAGTTTGCATCTGAGGATTGGGGTTTGGTAGGTGCATGGAATCTTGTCTCTGAAGCAGTTGTTGTACGACCTGCTGTTGTAGGATATCTTCCTGCTTGATATCCAACCTAGGCTTCTTTTGTAACTGAGACATATAACTGGAATCCTGAACAAATGAACTAGGGGCCCTTGGATCACCAGGAAGCTGAACTTGCTCCATCCGTGACGTAGGCAAAGAAGTGGCACTGGAAGCTCTGTGATGCTGCTGACTTCTCTGGGTCTGTTGAGAGCTTGGGTCTTGATTGAAGCTTTGTTGCACGATAGAGGATCCGTCCATGACAGATGAACCAGAAATGCTAATGTTGTTAGATGAGAATGACAATGGTGATGCAGGCAAGCGCATATGAGATTCTGTATTAAAGCTAGCATTTCTCTGTAAGTGGGGACCTCCCGAAAGTCCTGAGTTGGCATCAGTGACCAAAGAACTTGCCCCAACACTTGGATTGGAGCTTGCCACACTGTGCAAAACTGTGTTGCTGACATCACCAGATGCTAGATCACTGTTGGAACGCGCATTTCCAGGCATTAATTTAGATGAGTTCCCAAATTTTGAACTCAACAGAGCACTCCCTGCTACCTGGGACTGCCCAACTCCTTGAAAATAGATTCCTGAACTCGAAGAAGAATGTGCCATCTCTCCAGCCACCCAAGAGGGCATCATTCAAGGCTCTGCTGAATAGTGGCTGGGACCTAAATAGCTTAACTTCATCAATAACCAGTTTAAATTAGAACTTCTAAATCTCAAAACCCAAGATGTCATAACTATTCTTTCAGCTTTAACTTCTTACACGGCCCCATATTTTTCAGTCCAAATTTCTGCTTGAGGCTCTACAAGGCAACATAAACATAAAATCAGCAAGTAACAAAATAAAGATTAAAAAACTACCGATTGCAAAATCAACACCAAAAAAACAAAAAAAAAAAAAGGAAACCCAGCAAGTGAATTAGAATTTAAATAAACAATAAAATGTTTACAATAATAACCCCATAATAACATTTACGTAAAGACCTACTGAATCCCTAACTGTCATACAAACCCTAACTTTGAACAACTAAGATTAAACTAGTATAGAGGAAAACACGAGTCTTTGGCACCTACAAGCTAAAAGTAAAGACAAAATCAGATCAATTTAACCAATAAACTAAAATATAACACGCTAACTTAACAAATTATACCTCAACTCGATAGCACCCATCGAAATTTGTAAATGTCATCAAAAGAAAAATCACGGTAATTAAGTAAATTTACTAATTAAAGATTTACAACAGTAAAAAAAACTCAGGTTAAGCGTCCGATTAGCATAATGTAAACTAACATAACAAATTAATTAAAGATCGGTAATTTACAAAACAATAAAAACTTAAAGACACAGGAAAAATTAAATCTTTACACTTAAACAGATTACTATAAAGCAAAAATGAAAAAAACATTTCTACTTATAGAAAATTTAATTATAAGTAAAATGGGAAAATTATTAGAAATTCCGCACCTGAAAATAGAGAGCTAGAGAGAGAAAGTAATCGGAACGGTGAATTAGTAGTGATAGAAGGATTTTCCGTGCTATCGGTGCTTATGTATCTAGCGGGGAGCGAGGAGGGAGAGTTACCGGATGTAGACGGTGAGAGATGTATGTGACCGGATACAGGAGGTGGCTAAAGTGACACGTGTCTGGTACTGATTGGATACAGAGTCGGTGCAAGATCCCACGGTGGCGACGCGAGGTCGTAATGTTTGACGGGCTACATGACCGTATATAACATATCAAATATGGGATTTTGGTGTAAATGGTCCCTCACGTATGTTTTTAGTGCGTTTTTGGTCCTTAATCTTTTAATTTAAGCTAGAAAGTCCTTAACCTATGCCATTAAGTAAAAAAGTGGTCCCTATAGACGGATTTCGTCCAAAATTACCGTTAGTTGAGTGCATGGAGTAGACTATCCTTTAATTTGTTTTTATCTGCATGGATAAAATCGTCACTTTAATTTACTTCTCTTTTCATTGGTTTCAACAAACAATTGCTATATATACATATATTTTCTCTCTCCTTTGAAGTAAGGTGTTTGACTGAAATTAGAAAAATTAAATAGAATCCAATCTTTGTTGAATGATGGCTGCTGTTGAAGATGAAGATTTTCTGGATATATCTAAACCTTGGAAAATGTTTTCTCGCTTTCCAGACAAGACGGGTGAAACATTGTTTTTATTTCTCTTTATCTGGTAATGGATTATTTGCAAATGTTTATAATTTTTTAAGTTTGTTTTGCCAAAGAAGATCGATGATCCTTGGAAGATTTGGTTTTTGGGTTTTATGTGCGGAGTTGCAATGTCGATGGAGGGTTAAGGTGTTGTAACATGTTGTAATGTGTATTGTAGTTGTTGGATGAATGAATTAAAATAAGAACATTATAATGTGTATTGTAATGTTGTATTGTAGTTGTTGGATGAATGAATGAAACTATTCTTTGTTTCATTATGTTGAATATATGGAGATGGTGTATAGATAATACCAAACCTTTTCAGTAAAAGTGTGTGAATGGTCCCTAACGTTTCAATAAAGGTGCATATGTAGTCCCTAACATTTTCAATAAAGATACGCAAATGGTCATTAATATTTTCAGTAAAGGTGCACAATTGGTCCCTAACGTGTGTAAAATGGTGCAATGTTAGTACTGAACCTATTGAAAAAGTTGCACAAATATTCATCTCAAACAACATTTGTAGAGAAATTTTCAATTAACTGGTGTCATTACACATTTGCAAAACCAGACAAATTTCATTAAAAAAAAATACATAGATTATCACATTTGAGACCTACAAACTATGAATGTCATTTATACATTTGCAAAACTAGAAACATTCCATCTATCGTTGTACACTAGTCCTAAAAAATAGTTCATCCAACGCAATCTATTTTTCTTCCCCTTGAGTTCAATTTACGTTTTTTGCAATAATTGAAAGAGGGTTTTCTTGCGCTTCAGTGTGGTGAGAATTTTTATTTTTCTTTAAAATTCCCAAACCATTTCTGGGTAATATGAAGACATGCAAAGTAAATGTAAAAAAAAATGTGATTTGTCGATTTTGCTCCTGCATATAAAGACAAATTAAAGGAGAGTCCACTCTATGAACCCAACTAACTGCAAATTTGGACAGAATCCGTCCACATGGAGGACATTTTTGCATCCAATGGCATAAGTTAGTGACTTCCTAGCCAAAAATAAAATGTTAGGGACCAAAAATGTATTAAGGGCATATATTATGGACCATTTGCACCAAAATTCTTATCAAATATACACTTAAATATTAGGGTAAATTACACACACAGTCATCATTCTTTCAGATTTATAACAATATCATCTATATTCAATTTTATTCACAGATAGCATCCCTATCTTTTTATTAATTTACATAAATGATCTCCAAATTAGGGGTGGCAAAATAGTTCATCAGCTTAGTCCATAAAAGTATGGGCTCGGGCTTGTCTAGGGATGAGCACGAACTAGGGCTGAGCCCAAAAAAAAAGAAAAGACTCGGCCAAAAAACTAGCCAACTCAGTTGGCTCGTGGGAATGAGCCCACGAGCTGGACTCATTATAGGCTTGTGGGCACGAGCCCACGAGCTAATTAGCACAAGCCACGAGACACTCAGCTCGTGGCTCGTGCCAACGGTCACATTATTGTGACCATTGGCCAATTAATTTTTTTTTTAATTCAATTATTTTCTTATAAATACCTCCATTCTAAACTAATTTTTTTCACATTTCAATCTCTCAATCTATTATATACTTAATTCATTAACAATTCTCAAATTTCAATCTCTCAATATTAGTATTATAATTAGTATCTCATATCTCATTATTTATATATTACTTTATAATTTTAAGTTTTAATTTTCTACTTCTTCTACTAATTCTCTACATTTCTATTTTCTATTACATATTCATCTTATACTTTTCTATTTATTATTTTATTACAAATGGTTTACAATCAAAGTGATGATGATTTCAGTGGTCTTAATGACAAATTAATTCCAAACGATATTATTGATCAGTTCGGAGATAGCACTTATCCAATTGATTTAGATGACGTTCAAAAAGATGCCGATACACAAACAACCATCGGTTCTAGCATTAAACGAAAGACTACCAAGCAAAAGGCTATGTGCTGGCAGCATTTTAAGTTGGTGCCGACTGGTAACTAGTGGACAGAATCCCTGAGTACAAAGCACAGTGTAAACATTGTAACAAAAAGTTAGCTTGGTAAAAGGAGATAGGCACGACCCATTTAAACAGACACTTTAAAAAGTGTTAATTCAAACATGGAGGTTTGGAATAAAATCAGGCACAACTACAATTTGAATCTCCGAGAACCGGGTCCAATAATCTCAATCTCAACAATTGGATATATTTACAAGATATCATGCGCCGCAAAGGACTGTCAGAATTGGTGGCAAATGCCGAATTTCCATTGAGTTTGGTGGAAAATCCTCATTTTACGAACTTCATCCAAAAATATCTCCAACCAAGGTATGCTAATGTTTCTAGAAATATTCTTCGTAAAAATACTATTGTTTTATATAATAAAAAGAAAAAAGCTATTGCAAATGATATTAATAATTATAACGGTGTTTTATCTTTTATCTTTTACGTCAGACTTATGGTGTATATTAGAAAACACTATTGTTTTATGTGCTCATGTCAGAAATTTTTTTAAAATTTTACGAAGCAAAAAAATGCATGTTCTGGTATATCTACTCCACTTGTTTTAAATCATTTATATTATATTGCTAACAATTTTAATAGGTATATGAATTTTGCTCTTTTTTCTAATATTATACATGTCATAAAAGCTAAATTTAGAAAATATTGAGAACAATTGCCTATGTTATTTTCATTAGCATGTATTATAGATTATAGACTTAACTTAGAAGGTACGAAAGTAATAATAATGGCAATTTCACAAAAATTAACTTACAAATCTAGTAACGTGTGGTAATTTAGAACAAATTTTATATCAAATGTATGAGGTCTATGCTGATAAAGTCGGTACGAACGTTGTAGTAAGTATTATTTTGTATTAGTATTTGATATTTTTTGTCTTAATTTAATATAAAAATTGTACACGTAACATCTTGTTCGTGTACAATTTTAACTTCACCTACTTTCAAAATAGACGATCCCAAGCCCGAAAAAAGGATGAGGATTTTCAACATTGAATTTTTAACATAAAGCATTCTCGATATTTTCTTTCTTTTTCATTTTAAAATTTAAAAAAAAAACATCAGGGACCGAGCCGAGCTCATGGGTAGACTCGGCTCGACTTGTTCGACTCACAAGCTCGTGGGCCGAACCGATCACTTAACATCATGTAACTTTTTCAAATGTGTAAAATCGTCTCTTTGTATTCTATTATGTAAAACAATTAAAAAAAGAAATTAAAAAAAAAAACATCATCCTCATCTTGGGATATTTGGCTAAATAACTGTATCAAACTGGTCATACAATAAAAAACCCTAACTTTCAACAAATAAGTTGTAAATGCCTCTTTTGATGTAAAAGATATTAATACCCTTATTAAGATATAAGAACCACTAAAATGGGTCAAAGGCAAAAGATATAAATACCCTTTTAATGACATATAGAAATAAAAACTCAATTCATTTATTCAATACACATCAACTGTTAATGGCTCCAGTTATTTTTAGAAACTTATGCATCCAACATTAATTCATTCACCATATTGCAGCAAAAGTTATCTTCAAAGTTGAAAACAAGCATCGCGTGAACAACACAGAAACCAACAATTTGACATTTTGTAATTGGTAAGAAGGTTCATTCTCATTTTCATGTGTTTCCTTAGGTGGGTTTCATAATTGCAAAATGATATATTGGCCTATTTTAGCGCATTTAGATTAATGGGCATGAATTGATGAACATATCGTGAATTATTGAACGAATTAATTGGAAAGATCTTTGTTCCTATGTTGTGTTAAAATTGAAGAAGGTAGAATGTAGGTAAGCAATTTGTTAAAACCAAGTTAGAAAGTAGGTTAACCTAACAAGATAGAACATATGTTAACCCAGACTTTAGGTTGTTAACCTACACTTTTGGTCGATTAACCTACACTGTTGGTCAGTTAACCTACACTTTTAGTTAGAAAACATACACTTTTGGTCGATTAACCTGCAATTAATAAGTAGATTAACCTACTAAATAGCCACTAATTGATCGAACTTAGCAAACATCATAACCGACCAACTGACATTAACAGGCCATATCATACAGAACATAAAAAACCATCAGCACGTAGTCTATTAACAGTCCATATGGCTTTCCAGCAATACTTAGCTAACATCATTTTAAATTTTTTGTTGAAATGCACATACGACATTCCTCGCTATTTGTTACTTCAGTGAGTTTTAAGAAAATGACCAAGGTCAGTGGACATGGAAATTGACCGGGAGTAATGAAAAATTGGTTGCTGCACTTCATATATCTGTGAATACATCGTATATGGACTTATATCGTGATATAGGAAACCTCTTTATTTTTTACTCTTCGGAATACATTATAGAGTTTGGATTTCTTTTTCCTACCAATACACATTTTTTAGTTCTATCGGTAAAGATAACTTCAGACATGCAGTTGAAGTGACTGATTAAACTGAACAAAAAGCATCATACTCTTCTAAGTGTAACTCTTGTGAGGAGGGACCCACCTATGAATAGACATGACGCAGAGGATAAAGTAGGGGATGAAATGTACCGTAACGGAGATTATTTTTAGGATACAGTAGACATAGCTTGAGATGATGATGTAGTGTTTCCGGAGACGAATGCTACACAAAGTCCTCTTAAGATAGTTCAAGACAATGAAGAGGAATTTTCATTTACAATCGAGGATCTTATTGCCTCAGCTACACGTAGACAAGAGTCTGGTGGGCACTAGGCTGGTCCTAGTTTACGATCTTCTCATACGACTCAGGTGATTCCTGATGGTGAAGATTTAAATGTTGACCAGTTGTTTGATAAGAAAAAAGATCTGCATGAAGCTGTACACTTGATTGCGTTGAAACATAACTTCAAATTTAAAGTGAAGAAATCAAATAAAACAGTGTACACATTTGCTTTTGTAGATGACAGTTGCAAGTAGCATTTGCGAGCAACGAAGTTTGACACATCTAATTTCTTCGTTGTTTGAAAGTATGCACTGGAACAAACTTGCGAATTTAACATCCTTAGGACCCTCGTCCACTGCTTTCTTATAGCCCATTTATCTACCAAGTCCGGTATAGCCTCATAAGCCCATACCTACAAATTTAGTAGCATTACATATACAATATTACTAAAATGCTACAAATTATAAGTTTCACTAGTGGCCTGCATGGTCAATGGAAATTCGTATACATCGTATTTGCAATCGGACTTCAAATCCTTCATTGTATGCAGTCTCTTAAATGCATTGTGTCCAGAAAATTCCTCCAACCCCATGGATATGAGTTAAATACCTCTACATTGTTGACTACGTCCAATCAAAAGACATCGATACTAGTCTTATGGTGTTTGCATCTCAACACGGTCTCCAAAATATATACCAACCCAAGTTTATACGTATCCTCCATCATAGTGCATGCATCAAATGCAAACTCCAGTTCAAGAGGTCTGACTTTTTCTTCATTATCGGTATTCAGACTAGTGACAATAATAAACTCCAACAAGGTGAACTGGGCAACTTTCTCATCCCCTAATTGAAACCACAGTTCTTCTGTATTTTCTGACTTCACCAGTCGAAGCAATAAATTGTCGATTATTTGACTGGAGAACTGCATGGACCTTACCCGATGGAATTTCTTTAAGCATGATCAGCACAACTCTTGTTTGTGGTGGTCATCAAGAGCATCCTCAACCTTCTTGATGTATGTAATGTTACAAATGGCAGTCACCTTCCCTGAAATGTCACATAATCTACGATCGAGTGCATACTCTATCCTGCAATAAAATGTACATTTAATAACTTAAATAACCAAATAAAAAAATACATGTCTGTTAACTGGTACATTTATACTTGGTAACTGTTAACACAGAAACGATAGGTTGACCTAAAAAAGTTTCCTATTAACAGGTACTAAGATTCGGTTAACTTAACAACTTGTTCTGTTAATAGGCAACATATGTCCTGTTAATGGAATAAGTTGATAGGTTAACCGAACCTTAGTTCCTGTTAACAGGACACTTTGTTAGGTTAACCTAACGTTTTTTTAAGAACAGAACAAATGTCGTTATAAAATCAAATGACTTTTTCTTAGTTGTGAATACGACTGAAGAAGAAACCAAAAATTTCAAGTTTGCAAACGGGAAAGTTAAGCAATGGTTAGACTTTACAATTTTCACCAATATTTTGCAATTGTTTTGGGACTTTTTATTTTTAACATCGTTTTAAAATGATGTGAGTATATTGGACAACTAAGAAAAAACTCATTAAAAAGTTTTTTTTTAAGGTTTAAGTGGTCAACGGCCATTTAACACTATTTCCACTCTTCATTTTCTTCTCCACGCGCACCCACACCCACACCCACACCCGTACCCGTGACCAAAATCTAAAGAAATTTGCTCCCCGATTTCGGACCCAAACGCGCCGGAGTTCGGGTCCAAAACCGATAAGGAAAAACCCCCTCCCGATGTGCGCAAAACCGAGTATTCACAAGCAATTTCATTCCTTTTCGGCACCCCTTGTGGTACAATCATCCAAAGCCAATTTTTTCAAAACCATCATTGTAGAAACACTGCATTTTCTGCATTGGAAAGTGGAATTGGAAATTCTAATAGGTTTTATGCTACCAGCTACGAGTCTGTATATGTGCTGGGACAATGTGAAGGTGATTTTAAGTTTTGGTGACTGTGTGGAATGTGTGAAAAATGCTGTTCAAAGAGCTCAAGTTGAATTTGGGAACTCCAATTCTGGTCAATTTTATCTTCATAAATGCTTTATTAGTTACATATGTAATCTGAATGGGGTCTCAAAGAAATCTTCATCTTCTTCTTCATATTCTTCTCTTTCTTCATCAGATATGGATTTGATTACTTGTGAGTATACCCTTGGTTTCGCGTGAAATTAGGTAAAGAATTTTTTTCGATTTTGGTCATCAGTCACGGGTGGGGATGGGTGGGAAGAAGATGATAATGATTATTTTATGTTTTGTTTTTAATATTTTAAATAATAGAATATAAAGAGACCATTTTGTATTTTTAAAAAAGTTATGGACCCAAATTGCAATTTTTCATTATGTTTTATTTTCTTTCTATTATTTAATTTTATTTAAGCAAGGGATGAAATTGTCCAAAAGACCATTTGTGGTCTATTTATGCGAATTAATGAAAGAAATATGATGATATATGCGAATAAAATTGAATAAAAATCATATTGTTACAAAATTGAAAGAATGAGGAATGTGAGTGTAATTTACCCTAAATATTATAAACTAATAACTATATGTAATTTGAACATTGGGTTAATTTCAACAACAATTATTAAAGTTTGTTAAAAAAATTAAATGGTTATTGAAGTAATTTTCTTATAAAAATAGTCACTCAAATTTTTAATAGTTACAATAATGGTCACTTGGCTGAAAACATTAACATAAAATCTTATGTGGCATTATTAAATTTCAACGTAGACATAAACGGTGTTAACTAATACGTCACATCAGCCAAAAGCCGTATTAATTGCAGTTAAATACATTGTTATACTCATATTTCTTCAATTCTAGTTAGCAGTTAATTGGTAAAATTTCTCATTTTTGTTAATGAATTTTTTAAGGTGGAGCATTTTTCTCTAACGTTGTGTACTAGTAAATGATGTTTGTATCCACATTAGAATTTTACACTGATACTTTATGATTTTAGGTTAACATTTTTAATTGAGTGATCATTAATGTAACTGTTATAAACTTGAGTGGCTACTACTATAAAAAAAAAAATTATTTTAGTAACAATTGTTGAAATTAACCCTTTGACCATTATTAAAGAACAAACATTTATAATAGAATTTGTCATGATTTTATCAAAATATATTACCGACGTACTAAACATGTTAATAATATATTGAACTATAAATGAATAGTTATTCATCGTTACTCATAAATATTCAGTGTACTTTAGGGGTGGCAATGGGCTGAGCCAAGTCGAGCTGGCTTGGCCCATTGAAAACGAGCTCTGGACGAGCCAAGCTCGGGCTCTGCTCTTCTCCAAAACAAGTACTCGGTTCAACCCATGAGCTCGTGAGCTGAACGAGTCGAGCCGAGCTACCCACGAGCTTGACTCGACACCTGATGTTTTTTTTTTAAATTTTAAAATAAAAAAGAAAGAAAATATTGGGAATGTATTATGTTAAAAATTCAAGGTTGAAAACCCTCTTCCTTTTTCTGGGCTTGTGACTGGTTACTTTAAAAGTAGGCGGAGTTAAAATTGTATACGAACAAGATGTTACGTGTACAATTTTTTTATTAAAATAAGACAAAAAAATATCAAATTCTAATGCAAAATAATACTTACCACAAATTCAAATAATCCATATTCAAATCTTCAAGTTCTTCGGACATTATTCTGTCCAATTTGTTTTAGATTCGAAGTTCTGCGTCATCCCAATCCTTTAGACACAGTAAGTTTTCTAAAATGTCGGCTTTGAGTCTTGACTTGAAATCAAACAAAACTCTATCACATGTACTAAAAGTAGACTACGATGCTAAAGTTGAGACTGGAGGTGTTAGTAGATCACGTGCAATTTTTGAAAGAATTGGGTATGAACGTTGATGTTGTCTCCACCATCGTAGTATATCAAAAAAATTTATCTATTCATCATCTAAAATACTAAGCATGTCATGTGTGATATACCTAACTAACTCTACAGGTGTATTACTAGAATGGGGAATGGAAGAAGTAGAAGAAAAATCAACTGAATGTTGACCTTGACCACTCGGTTCACTCTTATGTGAACTCACTTAACTCCATAAGTCAATGTCATCAGTTGATGACGAAGTATATGTTGAAACAGGGGGTCGTACAACGTTCGTACCGATCTTTTCAGCATAAACTTCATACATTTAACATAAAGTTTTGTTCTAAATTACCACACATAACTGGATTCTCATAAGTTAATTTTTGTGAAATTGTCATTATTATTACTTTCTTACCCTCTAAGTTAAGTCTATGATCCATAACACATGCTAATGGAAATAACATAGGCAATTGTTCTCAATATTTTCTAAATTTAGCTTCTATAACATGTATAATATTAGAAAAAAAATAGCAAAATTCTTATACATATTAAAATTGCTAGCAATATAATAGAAATAATTAAAACAAGTGGAGTAGTTAAATAATATACACAAGAACATGCATTTGTTGCATCGTAAAAAACTTTTAAAAATTTTCTAACATGAGCACATAAAACAATAGTGTTTTCTAATATACATCATAAGTCTGACATAAAAGATTAAACACCGTTATAATTATTAATATCATTTACAATAGTTTCTTTCTTTTTATTATATAAAACAATAGTGTATTTACGAAGAGTATTTTTAGAAATATTAACGTACCTTGGTTGAAGATATTTTTAGATGAAGTTCGTGAAATGAGGATTTTCCACCAAACTCAGTGGAAAGTGGAAACTCGGCATTTGCTAGAAATTCTGGCAATCCTTCGCGTAGCATGATATCTTGTGAATATATCCAATTGTTGAGATTGAGATTACTGGACTCGCTCCCGGAGATCCAAACTGGAGTTGTGCCTGATTTGATTCCAAACCTTCATGTTTGAATTGACACTTTTTGAAGTGTCTGTTTAGATAGGTCGTGCTATCTCATTTTGTCAAGCTAACTTCTCGTTACAGTGTTTACACTGTGTTTTGTACTCAGGGACTCCGTCCACTAGTTTACGAGTCGACACCAACTCAAAATGCTACCAGCACTTAGCCTTTTGTTTGGTAGCTTTTCGTTTAGTGCTAGAATCGATGGTTATTTGTGTATCGACATCTTCTTGAATGTCATCCAAATCAATTGGATTATTGCTACCTCCAAATTGATTAATAATATTGTTTGAAATTGGAATGTCATTAAGACCACTGAAATCATCATCACTTCGATTATAGACCATTTGGAATAAAATAATGAATAGAAGAGTAGAAGATGGAGATCTAATAGAAAATAGAAATGTGGAGAATTAGTAAAAGAAGTAGAAAATTAAAGGGTTAATTACACTAATGGTCTCCATTCTTTTAGGTTTGTAACGATATCATCACCATTCTTTTTTTTAGCAGATATCATCCTCATTCTTCTATTTATTCTCACAGATTGTCTCCAAATCACTATTTTTCACTATTCTGAAAATTCTATGACAATTTTTCCCTTTGACTCAAATAAATTAAAATGATAGAAAAAAGAAAATACAATGAAAGCATTGCAATTAGGCCCTTAACCTTTTCAAAAGTACAAATAAATCCTAAACTATTTTATTTTATACAGATAGGTATTCTCTCCCAACAAACCCACCCCACCCCACCCTACCCTAAATGGCGTGTTGGAAACTTGCCGACCTTCACACCTTTACAGATTTGTCCAAGCTTCCACTGTACACTATCTAGTTCTAGCCCCAATTCTCTGCTTCCTCCTCGTGATTCTTTTCCACCGCCAAGCACTTGATGGGTCCGTTGTGCCCAATAAGCACTGATACGCAGATGTGGACACCCCTCTTCCCACCGCCACACGCAAATGCTTTTGTCGGCGGAGCTGCTCAACACCATGTTTCCATCCATTGCCATACACAGGACATCCAGTTTATGTCCCCTCAGCACTCTGTCGTAGGACTTGAAGTGCTTTTCCATCTCCCAGAAATTCACCAGTCCATCGGAGGACCCTGCGTACAGCACTGCCGCTATGGGGTTCAGCGCTAGCGACGTTATCTCATTTTCTTGCTTCAATAACATCTTCACGAGCACATGCTTTGTATTCTTTCCCACCAGCTCTCTTCTCCCGACCTTAACCGTTCTATCAGCAGAGCTGGTGAATACCAGCCCATCAAACGCCACAACCACCGAATTTACTGCATCGTCGTGGGTGGTGATGGATTCCAAGCATTTCGAATCAGAAATTCTCCAAAATTTTAAAGTTTTATCCCAAGAACCTGAATACAACAACCCTTGATTGACATCCACACTCAATCACGAGACTGCGTCAAAATGCTTGATCCATAGAACATTTCGATTTCTTCGTACTTCAACGTAGTTTTTGGGATTCATAGACTTTTTAAAATAATCTTTGGTGATCAGCAAGTTTCCAACACGCAATTTAGGGTTAGGGTGGGAGTGGGGATGGAGTGGATGGGTGGGAAAAGATGATTCTTTTTAGTTGAAGAATATAAATTAAAATAGTTTAGAATTTATTTGTACTTTTAAAAGGTTAAGGGCTCAATTGCAATGCTTTTATTGTATTTTTTTCTTATCATTTTAATTTATTTGAGTCAACGGGTAAAATTGTCATAGAATTTTTAGAATAGTGAAAAATAGTGATTTGGAGACCATTTATGAGAATAAATGGAAGAATGGAGATGATATATGTTAAAAAAAAAGAATGGGGATGAAATCGTTACAAACATGAAAGAATGGGGACCATTAGTGTAATTAACCCAAAATTGAAACTTAATATTATAGAGTAATATCTAGATAATGAGATATGAGATACTAATTATAACACTAATATTTAGATATTGAAATTTGAGAAATGTTAATGAATTGAGTATATAATAAATTGAGAGATTGAAGTGTGAAAAAAATGAGTTTAGAATGGAAGAGTTTATAGAAAAATAATTGAATTTAAAATTTAAAAGCTGGTTATCGGTCATAAATGTGACAGTTGGATTGTAATGTGACCGTTAGCACGAGCCACGAGCCGAGCGGCTCGTGCTAATTAGTTATTGGACACAAGCCCACGAGCCCATCTCATGGGCTCGTTCCCACGAGCCAACCGAACCGACTTGTTTTTTGGTCGAGTCAAGTGGGCTCGACCCTCTTTTTTGTTTGGACTCGTCCCTAAACGAGGCCGAGTTGACGAGCCGACAAGCCATTTTGCCTCCCTTAGTGTACTTACATATTTTCAGTTACACAATTAATTATTGAACTTAATTTTTTTTTTCACTCATTTCAAGTTTTGAACTAGTCTCAGAATAATTTATTGTTTGATATAAATAAGAATTTTACTTTTTTTTTTATTTAAGAATAAATTTGTTTTGTTATAGTCGTTGATATCTTTAATTGTCTTATGATATAAATTTTTTAATATTAATAATTTAAATTCCGATAACAAATCAGACAATATCTCTGTCTCACTTCAAATGACATGGAAAATGAATCCACGATGTTTAGAAGATTTAAATTTGGCGAACAAATTATTATACACGAAGTACTAATATATATATAGTTGTTGAATGTAACTGTGTGAAAGAAAAATATAAGTTACCTAATAATTTTTCAAAAGACACGTGAAACAATGCGCTTTCCTTTTTTTTTTTTTTTTTTTTTTTTTGTTTTAAAGAAAGGACAAAATATTCTACATGACATTAATGTTTGATAGGTGATTTTTTTTTTTTTTTTTTGGCCACATGTTGACAAGTCAAACGAGTCTCTTAAGATTCAAATTTTTATTCATCCACAATAGTTTGAGCGTGTAAATATGTTATGTTTCTCGACTTGTAATGAAAAATATTATAAAAGCGTTTAAGAATATATGGTTATTTATAGGTTGTCCAAAACATGTATCTAACATTGTATATGTATCAAGAAATTATTACATGTCTATCTCACGATGATTCATGTATTTAGCAAGCACATGAATTCACTTATTATGTGTATCTAATAATTAGAATACAAGTAAGGTCATTTTTATTATTTGTTATATTTAGCAGTCATTTAAGTCTAATAAATTGCAATTTAAAGATGTTTCAAACATTTCTTTACGTGTTAACTTTCTCAAAATTGTATTAATGTTTAAAATTCCAAACTGTTGGGTTGCTTCTAACAAATTGGTGCATTATTTATATTCTGACAATTTAATCACGTGCATACAAAACAAACAAAATGACAATTTACAGAAGTATCGAGAAATTAAGAATTATATTCGGTCAAGACAAGAGTTAGACTCTTTCTCCTTAAGACGAAATTGTCACGTACGGTTTCTCGGCACACGTCTCCCAAAATACAACGATCACTTCTCGTAATAGGAGCACTCCAAATTACGTAAAAACAATTAACCGGACAACATTTTATTCTCTCTTTTAAATGAAAATTGGTATTGAACTTTATGCAGAAATTATTTCTAGATTATAATGATTCGTGCAAAAAGTGCATTGGCATTTTGTTTGAAGTGAAGTGATATTATTTATAATCATAAAAGGTTTACTAAAAGTTGCATCTCAAAAGATACAACTTTATGGAAGAGGCTTGTTCAAATAACATGTCTTGTTCGAAAGCAAATATTCAAAATGACATGTTTCTAAGATGAAAATATGTGACTGTTTGGAATTGATATGTCCAAAAAAGGACAACTTTTTAGCCAAACAGAAAATAGAATATTCTACAATATTCTAATCCATTTTTCAATAATATTCGTATATTTAAGCGAATCACTTTGGGCCTTAATTTATCATTCACCCGAAATTAGTTCGAGCAACTAAATATACTATGTTAATCTACTCGCTAAGCAAAATACGTTTGACCTTACAATTCCCGTACTCGACTAATGGGCATCACTTAAATAATTAATCAAAATTAGTCAAAACCAACATTACTAAACCAATTTTCAACACTTCTAACCAACATGTTCATAAACAAGACCCGACTCTTGACGTTGCAATTCTCGATCATTGTACTTATGATTTGTCGGTTGTATGTTTTGACAGATGCGTGGAAAGGACATAACTCATCAATAAAAAATCATGTATTTGAACGTGCGTGATTATGTGCATTTAAAAAAATGTTACATTTTTCACGGAAAAATGTTACAAAAACATTCCAAGATTTCTCATCTAGCTTGGGATAAACTTTGTTTGGTATTTTTAATAGAGAAATCTCGTCGAAGATTTGATAAAGCAAGATATATTTTGCATCATATTAAAGAGACTCGTTGATTCAGGTCGAAGAAGTAAATCGCGTGCCATACAATCCAGAATTCAGCTTCATTATGGAGCTTATCGACCCGAGTTTCTACAAAAATTTCTCCAGACCATACACCAGATTCTGCGAAGGTAAAGGGAGCAATGGTTAAAGGGTAAACTGAATTTTTGTTTCAAGAATAGAAAATTAAATTTTTTTGAATGTTTTTACTACCTTGAGGCGCACAACTTTTCTGATGGCCAGAATTAGGCCTGGCATGAGACACTGCACATCCGTGACGTCGTGTTTCAAGGTGTAAACCTACAGAATGATTTTTTACAGAGAAGAAATGGAAAAGAAAGACATGTTTAGTATGTAATATTATACTACAAATGATACCATGATTAGACGTCTTGTCTAATAACCATGCCAAAAAAGGGTTATTGAAAGAATAACAAGTACGTACCTCGCCTGGCCGGGAAAAGTAGACCGTTGTACTGGATGGGAGGCCTGGAAGAACCATGCTGTGCACCCTTACTCCATCTTCTCCCAGAACTTGACCCCTTGCCTTGTATGATGAAAGTTTTTTGCCGCGCAAGATGGTGTTATGCATTAGTACGAAAAGAATTCTTCGGTAGATTTTTTAGTATATATGGCGATATGGAATTGAAGCGAAAAAAGATTCATTTACTCGACTCTAAATTTATTAGAAATAAGACTTAGTTTGGATTGCTCACCTGAAAATCTGTTGAAATATCATCTCTATTGTATATCTGACCAAGGTTGGAAATATTGTTTGCTATTTGCACTGCATCCTGTGATGGAAAATCCTGTTCCCCCAAAAAGCAAAATTATTTCTTAGGACTTACAATTTACATGTGCAAACTTCTCAAAGAATTCGAGTAGACATTGGTACATTTGGTACGTTGAATTGAACAAGATTGGACATCACAACTATAAGTGCCCGTTAGAAAAATACGGGTCGTGTCGAGCGTATAGACCACCTGCACCGACACAACCAGTTTCGTTCAATGACTAAAAAACCATTGACAAAATGAGCTTAGGAAAATTTGACTTACCCCTGCAGTTGCTCTTGATTCAACAATCTCAACATTGTTGTAGTGAAAAGAAGCTGAAATTGCAGCTTGCTGCAGAAGTATTGATCCTATTGAAAGAGTTGGTGTCACCAGGCAACCCTATAAACCAATTCTCAAAATTATAATTTGCTAGAATTCAAGCTTCATGAAGTTGTACATTGATGCAAAGATGGGGAAAAATTAAATCTATCTTTATATATTTTCATGTCGTTTACCAAAATCGTGATCTCTTTATTGTCTATTCAACAATATCACCCACAAGTACGTTGGAAATTCATTTTAGGGTCGCTCGACTGACAATAATACTTTGAGGATTTGTGTCAAATTTTTGAAGAGCACATGAAAGAACTTGTTAAAGATATAAATAAACAAAACAATCCCCTTCTTAATAGCTTGAAATTAAAGCTTTTTAAGTTCAATAATATGAATTCTCACCCTGTGCTCACCATGCTGGCTTTCTCACAAAATGCAGATAATGCAGAAACTGTCTCCAATTTGATACGAGGCACATAAACTACACTGTTCATTCCAAAAGCTGTTGCCTGTTGAATCAACATAGGAAATCAGTAGAATTAAACCTTTGCGGCATGTTTGGTATACTCGACTAGACAAGATTAAGAAAGGTAATGTGATTAAGATTAAACCTGTTTAACATTGTCATAAACCGTTGAAGGGTCAGTGAAATCCACAACAACTGCAGTAGCTTTAGTCTGCCAAGAAATTCGTACTTTATAAGCTTTCTTTTCAAGAACAACGAGCCGAGCGTAAGGGCCGTAAAAGTTTAAGAATGTTAGTGTCACCTGGGATATTGAACCTAACACCATGGTCAGATCATTTATTATGGGTATTTCCAAAGCCTCTTCCATGTTACAGACCTACATTAATAATAACATTATTAGGACAATGAAACTCAAAATTAACCCAAGAAAAGTATTAATATTAATAAAAAAAATTAACAGAACAAACCTTCCCTATATCTTCTCCAATAAGGTAAGTATCAACTGCACCAGCCACCTCCATTCCTCTTGCCTTTGTTACAGCCAACACAGCTGCCCTACCTATTTCCTTAGCTGCTCCATTTATGATTACCTTTTTTTTTTTTTTTTTTTTTTTTTAGATTTATGGGTAAGTAAATAAAAATAATCATTTTTTTACTTTAATATTTCATTATTTTTAATGACATTTTAGTCATGATAAGGGTTAACTTATCTCGATACCGAATATGAGGTTTGACATTGTCACTATCCAATTTTATTAATATTGCAAATATCAACAAAATCAAACTTAATATCGCATTATTTTGAGCATCGAAAAAAGAAAAACGAGATGTAGAAAAATGTTACCTTGATACTGCTTTGAGAGGGCTGGAAAGAGCAAGAGATGGAAGGGATTTTATTGAAAAAATTGCAGTGTTTATAGGTTGTGGGATGAAATTTGCAGCTCAATGCTGCCATTGTTGCTAGTTGCTACAAAGAAAATGGATAAGTGTATTTGTTATTTTTGTAATTCTAGAGTTCAAAGATAAGATTTTTGTGTCTTTTTTGCTAGGCAGGTAATGTGGGGACAATGGTAATTTGGTAATAAAATGATTGGCCACCAATGTTGTGCTGCATTTGGACCTATGACATATATAAGCATATGTTTGATAGTGATAAAATTATTTTTTAAGTGCTTATATTATAAGTTATGGGTGAATGTATGCATTAAAAGTGAATTTGTAAATTGTGGTTCCTATAAAATGTGTAGATAAAAATATGTTTGATCTGTTTGACCAGCTGAAATAATAATTTAAACAATGATAAACATGAGCTAAGAGTATGTTTGTCAGTGCTTATAAATACTTATTAGTTAGTCAAACATTATTTATATTCACACATTTCGTAGGACTCGCAACTTATATCTACTTTTTGTCCACATATTCTATAGGACCTACTGTTTATAATCTACAAAAATCTTTATTAAACTATTTTTAAGTATTATTTGAATTAAAGTTGATAAATGAAAATCGTCATACTTGATTAGATAACGAAAGATTACTATTAAGAAAGAAAATTTGTGGTTAATTAATTAACTTTTCTGTACATATAAATGAGTATTATGTATGTAACAAATAAATAGTCACGTCTCAAATAAATCGACTATAATGTCATTCTTTGTAAGCGTGACAAATTTAGTACAGTAATAATAAATTTCGTGTTTGATCTTGATAAATGTAGCATAACCCCTCTATGCACCGCACGTCTGAAAAATATGTGGCTAGGCATGGCTATTGGCTCACACGGACCATTTCTATTTAAAAAATTATTAAATAAATTTAACAAAAAAATGAAATATATAAATTTTTTTGAAGGGGGAAAAAGTAGATATGGTAAGTTGTCAACTTTCTATGTTTGGGGCAGCATGTGCACATGACCAGTAATGAGGGACAATCATGCAATTTATACAAATGTTGTTAATTCTAGAAAACTCCAAATTTTAACATGAGTGGCAACTTGAAACTAAAATAGACATCAACCTAATTATACTGCTAATTTTCAACTAGCCATCATTAAATGATTATATGTTTTATTAAAGTTGTAGTAGTTGAAAGTATTTATTACGAGGCTAAATGATATTATAACTGTTTTATTTAAAAGTTTATACTGTTAAAATTTTATATATTTTTAATGCACTCCTTTGTGTATAGATGGAATTAATTTTTTGATTAAAATATGACGATTTACAAGTTTTCATAAATGATTGGGGACGAGAGTGGATATACATCAACACAAGAAATGTACATTGCTTTCGAGGTATTAAATTGGATGTGCCGTAGGCTGTTGGGTTTTCATTTTTGATTGGACATAGGTTCTCATTTTCATTGTCCAAATTTTAATTAATTTGGCTGTTGAAAAGACTTTGGACCACCTCAGAAACCACGTCTACTGAAAAATTATTCAGAAACTCAAATATGAAGGTCCTATCAATTAAATTTTTTATAAAATAAAAAATTAAAATTATTGTACTTTTAAGTATATATAATTGCTATATAATTTGAAAAATTTGGATAAAAATTAAGTTAAATAAATAACAAAATAACGTATATAATTTATGACATTGAACCACTCTTATTATATTTTTTTAATATAAAAATAAAACTAATAATTAATCTACATATTATGTGTTCTTTATTTTTGAACGATAAATTATATTATGAATAATACAATTGGAGTTTTAATATTTGTAGTTAATAAATGAACATTTCAATTAAATAAAAGTATTTGAGCCACAAATTTGTGATAAAATTATTTTTCTGTTTATGTTGTAACGATAAAATTAAAAAAACTAAATTTAAATAATATAATTACTTAATAATAATAAATTTTTTTTTAACATATTCATTAATAATTATGAGTTTAAATTTTAGTTATTTTATAATAGTTCGTAAAATATACAAAAAAATTTAGTACATTATTAGTCAATAAAATGGTAATTTAAAAAAAAAACTCGTTAATTTTCTTTAATTTTTTATAAAAAATAAAATCATCATACCTATTTGCACTTTTTGCAAAAATTAAGAATATAATAATAATTTTCTTTAATTAAAACTAAATGCATATTTGTCTTTTTCATCAAATAAGGGTGAATTGTGCACTAAAATATATAAGTTAAGATCTTCTGTGTTAAAAACAAATATTAAAGTCTATTTCCATACTAAAAATAAAGGTGAGGGACCGTTTGTGCCAATTTTTCATTTCTTAATGATGTTCAATTTCATTCAATTCCTTCTATATTACCATAAAATTTTACAACAATATGTAGATAATATCCAAGACGTTGACTTTTTTGCTTCTCATTTTTTTCAATCATGCAAACTTTACAAGAGCATATGCCGATTTAACAAAGATTAAACGATTTTGACTATTTGAAATTGATTATAAATAATGATAATGTGGCCAGGCTGGGGCGTGGCCCTATCCATTCCGTCTTGTTATAAATTTTGGAGAGTGGATTGGGACGGGGTATAAAATATTTTAACTTTTTGTTTTGTTTTTGTTTGTTCATTAATTTATTTTTATTTTTTAAAAAAATTAAATTTAAAATAATAATTGAGACGGGTTCAAAACGGATATCATGTTCTCCTTGATTCACCATAAGGTCGAACATATTCTGAATCTTTTCCTCTCAATGGTCAACTAGAGATGAGTCACTAACGCTATTGAATTATTTGTCAAAAGAGTGCACAAGATATAATTGCCCACTTCCAATGTGCCAGACTAATCGACGATTTAAAATATGCCATGTGAATAGAATTTAATCTAACGGCCATAAATTGTCGGTGGGGATTGACATTTGATTTGAAGATGGAGAAAAGTCAAACTAAAGGGGGGACAGTTTGACTGACACGTCTTTGTGTAGAAACGATATGACGTAAGCGACGTATGGTTGGCAAGGGGACGCTGACGTAGAGCACAATGTATATATTGCGTATCTTTTCATTTTGTCTTGTTACACTGCTAGTGACCAAATCGTCCCTCACATATTTTAGGTAGAAATATTGATCATATAATTGATTTTAAATTTATTAATTATTAATTTAATTTTGATTAGTTGTCATTGATGGATATGCAAAGTTCGTTTTTATATCAGTGTTTCAAAAAGCGTAAAATGTGGTTAGGATGCAAAGTTCGTTTTTATATCAGTGTCTCTAGGCGAGACAAGATCGAGGCGAAAGCGAGGTGTGAGACGTGGCTAAACGTAGAGGCTGCGCCTCACGCCTAGGTAAGCTTTTTAGAGCAATACTTTATGTAAATACAAAATATTCAAATTTTGTACGTTTAATTTACACAATACCCTCTATCGTTTGGAGTATTTGCAAAATGGTATATATCATTACAATCTTGACATTCTTAACCGCATTTCAACCTTTTGCCGTGAAAACTATTCTTTTCGTCGACTACTATTTATTTGACCTTTAAAAAATTAATATTTTAAATACCCTTAAATTTAATTTAAAAACAATTTCATCTCCTCCAACAATCCACCGTCACCACCATCCAACCCAAACCCCACTACTCTAGTCCCAACCAACTCAAACCTTCTCTTTACCACCGACCTCTCCCTCATGTCCCACCACCTACTATGGTTAGTAGTCACCAGTGAATTAAGAAGGATCATCCCCTTCTCAAGCACCTTGATCAAGTAAATGAAAGAAAAACCAAATGACTATGTTTAGGGGCGGATTTTGACGGTAACTGAGCTAATATATATATATGGTAATTAGCACATTTCGTCCATATCATTTGGATCTATTGCACAAATCATCCATATCGTTTCAATTTTGGCAATTGGGTCCTTAAATCACCAATTATTTGTGCAAATCGTCCCTACCGTCCAAATTTGTCAATTTTTGCTGTTAAATCTTTGCGTAAAAGGTCCCTATAGTGCACTCCCTCAATTTTTAAGGGCAATTTCGTCAAATCATAAATTCCACTATTCATCCACCACTACCTCCAAAAAAAATTGTATATTCGAAATTTCAAAAATTTCTCCATCTTTCAACAATTTGAAAACACACTATCAGTGCTCCTAGTTGTATAGCAAGTATGCAGTCGCCACTCATAATGGCCATACGCTGTCAATCTCCATCGCAGTTGAAGTTTCACAACATGTCCACCACCAACTCCACCGAGCTGCAACTCCTCACCGTATCTTTCTTTTCAAAGTCCCACTTCCAATCGTCCCTCAAAAGAAAAGATAAAATGAAAAGCAAGCTGGCTCTTTTGGGTATTTGATTTTCTAGGATGCGCTGAATGTGAGTAACTAAACATATGGCTGAAAAATTAGTGGTTGGGTTATCAATTTCTGTCTCAATTTCATACATAGTTACAGAGCATTATACTCAGATAAAGATCCATTTACTAGTTCAGAATTCTAGGGCTTTTGCAGTTCGATTTATGAATTAAAGAGCCATTCAGAAGAAGAACAAGAAAAATGGTACTTTGCAACTTCTCTGTATATTGTATCCGAGTGTCTACCCTGGTGAGATATCCATTTTTGATATATCTGGTGCCAGTTCCAAGTTTAGCAAGAACCCACTTTAGAACTGTACGGGTATTGCAGCCATTGCTGTTATGAAGATGCTCAATAATGAATTTGTTGGGCTCTCCCTTTTTCCTTCAGGGTGGTGGCTGGCGGTAGTTGGTTAGGGTGCTGGAAGTGTGGGTTTCTTGGTGGTAGTGGTGGAGGAACAGTTGAAGTTATGATTTGACGAAATTGTCCTTAAAAAAATTGAGGGAGTGCACTGTAGGGACCTTTTGCGCAAAGATTTAACGGCAAAAATTGACAGATTTGGACGATATGAATGATTTGTGCAAAGAATGAGTGATTTAAGGACCCAAATGCCAAAGTTCAAACGATATGGACGATTTGTGCAATAGACTCAAAGGATAGGAACAAAACGTGCTAATTACCCATATATATAAATTCAATTAAAAAATTTGGGCGAAGGGAGAGTCAGACCTTACATCCCCCCACTCCCCAGCGGCGGCTAGATTTAGTGTAGTCATAACAAGAAATTTCAAAACCATTGCTAGTTAGTGTATATTTGCAAAGCTTTTTTAAAGTTCAAAAACGCTTTTTGGAGCACAAAATTATTTTTCATTAAAATATTGAATGTTTAGTTAAGAGCTTGTTCTGTAGAGTGTTTTTGGGCAAAAAATTAGTTTTTCTAGCATGGCATATTTGATTTTTTAAAAAATTTGAAAGTGAAATAACAAAATTGTATTTAATCAACATAATTCTATTTCAAAATAGTAATGGCAATTTTGTCATTTCACTTGCAAAACTTTTGAAAAATCAAATTTGTCACGCTAGAAAAACTCATTTTTGCCCAAAAAACTCAACCGAACAAACTCTAAAGTCAATAAGTGCTTATTGACCAAAAAAATAGTCCTTTTAAATTGCTTTAGAGAAGTTTAACTTTGAAGTCTTTCTAAAAAAAATTAAATTTAACTTTTACGCGGAGTTAAATCTACATAAAATGCAACTTTTAAATTTTCAAACATATTCAAATTTCCTTCACATTAAAGGGGAACAAAAAAACACTTTCTAAATCTTAATATTATCAATTAATTTTGAGACAGTTTATGACATATCTTAATAATATTTTTTGTCATTATTTATCATTTTATTTTGTTATTAGTGTTACTTCATTTAACAAATATATGTCATATATTGATATGTTATATATATTATAGTAATCACACATTATTTTTATTTAAACAAATAAATTTTATATAATATGATATATATTAAAATAATTGTACTATAGTAATTTAATTAAAATATAATTTTAATAGATTTAATAGTGTATTGAAATAATATTATTTATGAAAGAGAAATTTGTGAAATGTACAGAAAATAATTAATGTTTAGCCAAATAATATATATAAAAATATATTTATAATTACATAATCGAATAATTATTTAATGTTGACAATACTTTTCGGATTGACAATCAAACAGTCA
Organism: Forsythia viridissima; assembly: GCA_030279155.1. Taxonomy (NCBI): domain Eukaryota; kingdom Viridiplantae; phylum Streptophyta; class Magnoliopsida; order Lamiales; family Oleaceae; genus Forsythia; species Forsythia viridissima. Next base: position 36,820,650 of record CM059034.1, on the reverse strand, counting down.
ATAATTTTATACTAAAAACAAAAAAAAAAAAAAAAAAAAAACTCTATTGACATAAACTCTACTGACAAAAATCTTACTCGAAGCAGTCGTGTCAAGTGGACCTTTAAAAAAATGAGATGACAGAATGATATATCATATTATATTGTATTTACTTTGGTGATATATCATATTTAAAAAACGTTTCATGAGCATATAAGAGGAATTGGTTTACTTTTTAATTCCACCTACATTTTCAAAGGAAATATATTGCATAAATTTGCATTTAAGAGGAATTAGTTTTGTGTGTTGAAGAATGAAATGACGGAAATGACAGTAATCTTTGAAACATTCGTAATGTTCTTCTTCCGAAAACTTGAAATTTATTTAAATTAACAAAAAAAATGGGTTAATCAAGATGCGAAATCAACGAAAAAAAATGAAAAACAAGTTATGAATTTCGTGGAAGTGGGTTGGTATTGACCAATAATGAGAGTTTAGCTAGTTATACAAAAGCTGTAGCTGGCCGAAACATGTGGATTTTTTTGTAGTTCCGGTCTTGTTTGCTGTATCCATTTTTAATTTATTAGGATTTTCTAGAAAAATTGAAGATGAGATCGGATTGGTGGTGGAGGAGGTGGTAGCGCCGTGGTGGTAGAGTGGGTTTGTAGGAAAAGATAAAGCGTTTTTCTTTTATTTGTTTTTTATTTATTTTTAATTAGTATTGTTACGCCTCGTAATAATGCATCCACATGGCACCCTCCGTGTAACTTTAGTCGCCAACTTAGCTCTACATAGGATATAACACATAGGTAACATCTAGAAGATGTTTAAACCCCAGTCAAACTGCCTTTGTCAAGCAGTCTGAGGACTTACGAAGACCGGATTGACATGATTGATTGATGGGACATGAGTAATATGGCTATGATAAACTGACACAGAGAAAGAGTGTAAATGGGATGAAGTGACTGCCTGAAAACCCAAAGTCAGACGTATAAAAAAATTGCAACAATGACTACTTGATGGACGCAGGTCAATCAAACACGTGTAAGAGTAGAATGATTATAGGCCTCTTAAATCCAAGTTATAAATAAGAGGAATGAGACCAGTAAGAAGGTAAGTTTTTCTCACTTAAGTAAAGAATTGAATATATTCTGCAAGTTAAACCAGTCCGGCGGAAGCATAAATTCTAATTTGTGCGTCAGATCGTATACGGTGGCCACTCTGGCTGTCTATATTAGCTAACATTTTGTTGCAAAGTGTGTAGGGACTAAGCGCTTGGAGCAAAGGATCTCAACTCAGTGTTGACCTTGAATCCAGCTACGATTGAAGGTCAACATATTGGGGCCATCTGTGAGAAAACGAATATTGAAAAACCACGAGAAAACACGTGAAAATGCCTAGGCAACTCTGAAGCATACGAAGGTTTGGATCCAGAACTAAAACGGTGAAGCCCTTCATGTTACAATGAAAGCCCATAGCTGGATGATATGGTTTGGAAGGCATTTGAAAGATTGCTCAAGTCTCTTGAAAAAGGAGATGTTGTAGTTCAAACCCTTCTATTGCAAATTTTTTCTATTTCCCTTTGAAAAAGGGTGGAATACATTTTAAAATGTTGTGATTGTAAAATTTTCTTTTCAAAAAAGGTGAAACTTGGTTTGAAGTGTTGCGGTTATGGGCTTTCCCTTTGAAAAAATGTGAAAATTTGATTCAAATTATTTGGATGAAATAATTCCTTTGCAAAAAAGGAAAGTTTAATCCAAGGAAAGATAGAGGAAATAATCTTGTTTGCTAAGTAAGGAAAGAGAAATCCCAATTAAAATATTTTAGTACAGATAAAGAACTTTCACAATGAACGATGAAGACATAGATACTTATCCTAGGCAAACCAATGAGCGATCAGGTGGAAAAGCTGAATAAGACCCTGAAATTGAACAGTCGCCAAGACGAGGAAGGCACTCCAAAGCACACCTGGCGCGTAACATGGAGTTTATGGCCGGCCCAAATGCTGGAAATGCAAAGGCAACAAGCAACTCAAACTGTTGTTCTTAATGTCTACCTACAACAAGGATTCATGCCCCCTGCACCATCTATATATCCTTCATACCGACTCAAGGGCCATGAGGACTGGCGCAAGGATGGAGAATATAGGGACTACTATTCAAATGCATCGTTAACCCAGCCTGAGGTCCTACTTCAAAGAAATGAAGAAGTGGATCCATTCCAATACCAAAATCAAAGGAACAATATGGAAGAAAATTATAAGAATCCAAACCTCCTATCTAGATACTCCCAAGAACTGGAAACATCACAGGCATCCAGCGTGTTCAACAGGTTTGGAAGGCAGACCTCCTAGGAATATGAAATAAAGAAGGGCAGCTACGGCCGCCAACTGAGTGCTGCATATACCTCAACCACACCAGTATCAACCTGCTCAGGCAGAAGTGCCGCCTACTGCCAGGCCGCTGAAGGAGCCGGGTAAGCAAATACGACAGAACCAATGTGCTCAATCCCCAATGATGATATCTCCATTCCATCTTCGATCCTACGAAATTGATGACGATGATGAGATAAGTCTCTTTTCAAAGGGCATGCGACAATATATGGTCCCCCATGACTTTGAAATGCTTAAGATAGGCAAATATGCTAAAAGAGGAAATCCATATGATCACCTTTTGAACTATAATTCCAGCATGGGTATTGCCGAAGCAACCCCAGCGCTAAAATGCAAAGCCTTTCTCTCTAACATTCAAAGGAATTGTGCTTAGATGATACAAGAAACTCCCTCCTGGAAATATCCACAGTTGGAAAGACTTGAAAACAGCCTTTAGGAACGGATTTGTATCCTCAAGGCCCGACCAACCCCTCATTCAATGCTTGTAGGATTTGAGGTAAGGAAAGAACAAGTCATTGAAAAGCTACTTAGCCCGGATCACCGAGAAAATGCACAATTGCGAAATATCACAGAGGTAGAAATGTTCTCTTCACCCAAAGGGAGACTAGACATGAGTAGCATGTTCTGGAAGGATGTTCGAAGCTCGAAACCCCGAGACTACAATACTTTAATGGACTTGATGAAAGAAGAGATAATATATGAAGAGATGGCTAGGGCTAGAGATAATTATGCCCAACAATGTTACAATAATTGGGGACAGGTAAATGCCAAACTATCTTATGATGGAACGCGTCACCAGACTGGACACAGCCAGGGGGTCACCAGCACCCATTCCTTGGAACTGGATCTCTAGATATGTAGCAGAGATCACGGAGGCTATCCCAAACTTGCATGATGGGGCGAATACTCTCAATCAAGGCGCACCCGTTGGAGAAGTAGGCTCCGGCAAGTTAAAAAAGCCATTTATCAGTCCTTACTGTGCCTACCATAGATTATATGGGCATAGGACCGACGACTGCCGTGACATACAAGCACTGGTGGAACAAATGACACAGAAAAATGACCATCCATCTTTTAGAAGAAACATAGGTAGAAACAACTCACCATATCGGTCCAACGAGCTGTGTCATGGGCGACGCTAGGACGCCAGAGATGAGATACAAGAAGAGAAAATGGATAGAGAGAACGTGGTCGACATTAGGAGAGGAAAAACATTCCAAGGATGGGAAGGCCAGACAAAAATCAGCCACAACAGTCGGTCCAGCCCCCTATCCATGAGATTGACACCATTATAGGAGGCCCCCATCCAAGTGAAAACTTAAATAACTCTCAGAAGAGGTATATCCGCGAAGCTAAGGAGCCTGTAAATGTGAATTACTACCTATATACTCATCCGGCAGGCAAAGAAGAAGTAACCCCATCACTTTTTTTTTTGGTCGATGCGGTTGGAGTACATTTCTTCCACAATGACGCTCTGGTGATCTGAGCTATTATGGCTAGAAATGGTCTGGAGAGGATGTTGGTGGATGATGGAAGTTTTGTTAATATCATATGTGGGACAACATACGATAAGATGGGGATAGAAACTCATTTGACTCTAGCGACATATCATATTTATGGGGTCACTGGGGACTCTATCATTCCAATGGAGACCATTGTCTTGATAACAGAAATGGGGAAGGCACCAAAAACCATCAGAACTCCAATGGAATATTTGATAGTAAAAAAAAGTTCTTCATATCATGGAATTCTTGGAAGACCGGCCCTTATCGACTTGGAATTCTCTACAGATCGTGGGATCGCCATATTAAATAGAAATCAATCTAAATCTAGGGCATGTCATACCAATGCCATGAGGAAGTTTGTTGACCGAGAAGTCGATGAGGAAGGCCCCCACATATTCTTAAAAAATGGATGTTGGGCCCAAGGAAGAGAATGAACAAATGATAGACAGAAGGACCATGAGGACCTAGATCTACGGGTGATAGAGGATGAGCCTTGAACATCTCCAATTGAGAAGTTAAAGTGTTTTCCTATGGACCCCGTTGATTCTACTAAGGAGTTACAGGTAGGAAGCGAATCTCCGACGGATTTCGAAGACCGTTTAAAGAAGTTCCTATCTAGAAATTTGGATATATTTGCTTAGAAGCATGGAGATATGGTTGGAATTGATCCAAATGTCTCGTGTCATAGACTACATATAGATATGAAGTATTTTGGGCACAGGTAGAAACGGCGACCTATGAGTCCTCAAAAGTATGTAGCATTGGAGAAAGAAGTGTCCAAGTTGTTGAAAAACGGCTTTATCAAAAAGTCCCATTACCCAAAATGGGTTTCCAACCTAGTACTAGTGCCAAAGTCAAATGGAAAGATGAAGGTATGCATTGAATTTTCCAACGACAATCAAGCCTGCCCAAAGGACAGTTTTTTCTTTCTTCGCATAGACCAGATGGTCGATGCCACAACCGGACATGAAGTGCTCAGCTTTATAGATGCATACTCCAGGTACAATCAAATACCCATATACCTACCGGACAAAGAGCACACATCTTTTATCATGGATAGGGGGTTGTATTGTTATAAGGCCATGCTCTTTGGTTTGAAAAATGCTAGAGCAACATATCAAAGACTGATAAATAAGATGTTTTCCAAACAGCTGGGCAACACGATGGAGGTATAAGTGAATGACATACTGGTCAAAAGTCTAGTAAAGGTCGAACATATCGACCACTTGAAAGAGATATTTGACGTACTAAAAAAGTACAAGATGAAGCTGAACCCCCTCATGTGTGCTTTCAGAGTGTTTTTCGAGAAGTTCTTAGGATTCATGGTAAATCAAAGAGGTATTGAAGCGAATCGGGAGAAGATTAGGTCAATGCTTGAAATGAACCCTCTTCGGACTCTGAAGGAGATGCATAGTTTAACTAGTAAAGTAGCTGCTTTGATTTGTTTCATCTCGAAGTCAACTGATAAGTGCTTGCCTTTCTTCAAGGCTATGAAATGAAAGAAGAGATTGGAATGGTCCACTGAATGTGAAGACGCTTTCCAAGCTTTGAAACAATACTTGGAGAGAGCTCTGCTCTTGTCAAAGCCATTTGAAGAAGAGCCCTTAATGTTATATTTGGCCGTCTCCGAAGAGGCCATCAGCACAGTCCTCATCAGGGAGAATAATGGCCATCATCAACCTATTTACTATGTGAGTAAGGTTCTACTTGATGCTAAAACACGTTATCCACACATGGAGAAACTAGCATTAGCTTTGGTCACATCCTCCAAAAAACTCAGGCCTTACTTCCAGTCACACACCATCTGTGTATTGACTACTTTTCCTTTGAGGCAAGTGTTGCAGAAAATGGATGCCTAGGGAAGATTGATAAAATGGGATATAAAGCTGAGACAATTTGACATTCAGTACCAATCTCGAAGTGCCATCAAGGATCAGACTTTAGTTGACTTTGTGGCTGAGTTCACCCATACTCCAGATGTAGAAATGATTGACCAACCTAAGTCAACTCAACCTTAGAGACTATTTGTGGATGGATCTGTGGGTAAGACCGGGTTTGGAGCGAGAATAATGCTAATCAGCCCAGAAGGACACAAGTTGCATAGTGTTTTGTGCTTTGGGTTTAACGTTTCTAACAACGTTGCTGAGTACGAGGCTCTCTTAGCTAGGTTAAGGCTTGCCAAGGCTCTACAAGTGAAAATACTAGTAGTATATAGTGACTCGCAACTTGTTGTCAGCAAAGTGAAGGGCAATTTTGACGCAAAAGACAAGAATATGGCTTCGTATCTCCAAAAAGTCCAAGACCTAGCACCGTACTTTGAAAGTTTTGAATTGTTCTAAATCTCCAAGATCGATAACCACAGTGCAGACGCACTTTCAATACTTTCCGGCAGTAAAGACCTAGACCTCATTGGTTGTGTCCAAATTGAATTTCTCTCGAAACCCACTACAGAGCAGGACCATAATTTTTCCACTATTTAGGGGGTAGATTAATGGAAGAAGCCTATCATCGTATACTTAGTGGATCAAGTTCTTCTAGAGGACAAAGATGATGTGCGAAAAATGAAGAAGCTATCAGTCCAATTCGTTATACTGGATGGGGTGCTCTACAAGAAGGTTACTCCTCTCCACTCATAAAGTGTGTAGGTTCGGACGAAGTGGACTACATAATAAGAGAAATACAAGAAGGAGTATGTGGTAACCACACTGGGATTATCTTCTTTAGCCCATAAAATTCATCGACAAGGATACTACTGGCCTTATCTCAAGAAAGAAACTCTTAAATTTGTACGCAAATGCGACAAGTGCCTTTTGATAAATAGAGAATTGATATTATCGGTCCCATGCCACAAGGACGGGGCAATCATTGTTATGCGATTGTGGCTATTGATTACTTTACCAAGTAGGTTGAAGCGGAGACAAAAATGAAGATCACGAAGGCAAATACCTTAAAGTTTATCTAGAAAAATATCATTTGCCGATTTGGGGTACCTCGCTCGTTAGTCTCAGACAATGCAAGATAGTTCAGAAACTGCAAGATTGAAGAGTTATGCAACAACTTGGGGATAAAACAACATTTTTTGTCACTGCACCACTCTCAAGCTAATGGTCAAGTGGAGGCAGTGAACAAGACCATCAAGTATACATTGAAAAAGAAACTAGAATCTGCAAAGGGAGTGTGGGTCGATGAGCTTCTCCAAGTGCTATAAGCAATACGCACCACCTCTCGAACTGTTACTGGGAAACCCCGTTTTCAATGGCCTATGGAGCCGAGACAATGTGTTCTGTAGAGGTCAGACTGCCGTCCCATAGGCAAATCCATTTCGAAAAATTCTCCAATGAAAGTTCTAAAAAGATGAAATGGATCTCATCCAAGAATGGAGAGACAGTGCACAAATAAAGTTAAGGCGTTACTAGCAGAAGATGGCACGTATAATAAAAGAGTAAATGTCTCTCATTTCAAATAGAGGACTTGGTACTAAGGAAAGTATTTATATCATCTTAAGAGCCCAATGTGGGAACCCTGGGCCCCAACTAAAAAGGTCGTTACAGAGTTGTGAGTGAGGTGGTCCCCAGGACATATGTAGTAGAGGACCAGTCAGGCAAACATTTGCCGCATCCGTGGAATGTGGAGCATCTTCGCAGATATTACCAGGAAGCTTGCTTGTATACCACGATGACTTTGATTATTGTGATGATAAGTCTATATTAGAATGATGTATCCATGACATAATATGATTGAGTGTTTTATCTTTGTTGTCACCTATATTGTTAAAATTCTAACTGGTGGTTACATGAGCTTCAACGGTTACTATACAATTTAAAAGGAGAAACGTAAATTTCTCGGTATGGGATGAATAGATCATCTAAATTGTTGGTTAAAAAGGGGATAAAACATCCTTAGGTTATTTAATTCCTTATCTTTATTTTCTTTGGTTGACGTTTGGAGAGCCAACACTAATACGCTTATGCCGGAGCACCTTAATATGGAGATATATTAAAATAAATAACTTTGGAAATTGGCTAAGTACCATGATTTAAATTGGATTTATACTTTGAATTCAGCAAACATGATGTAAACCAAGCACAAACACAGAAACAAACGCATTGAAAAAAAAAGTTGACAATTTATTCAAAATGAAAAATTACAATGATTTTCCAAAGGAGAGAGTGCAAAAATCCTATCCTATGCTCCGTCAGCCAGGTTGGACTGCTTCTACCTCGACATCCTTTGGGGCTGTATAGTCTGCTTCAATGAATGATATGTCCACATTTGCGAGAAGTTCATTTAGTTCTGTGAGCCCCTGCCTAGCCCCGTAGTTGACGAAGAAGGACCGGAGGTTTTTATAGTCTGGAGTGTGTTCGAACTGATTCCTGAAGTTTTCCACTACGGTCTACCGCCTCCTCAATGCCCTTCTCCATTTCAGCATTTTTCTCTTTTAAGCTGGAGCATTCGTCCTCAAGGAATCTAAAACATTCTCGAGCTCCACTACTTTATCCACTAGACATTTCTTCTAGTCATTTGCCTCATCAAAGGCCTTGGCACTCACAGCCTGAGCCTGAGTAGCGTGGTTGTATCTTTTTGAAAATTCAGCTACGTCAAACTCAGTGTTCTGCAAATCTTTCTTGAGTTTGTCCCTCTCATTGGTAATGAGCCTCAATTCCCTTGTAGCTAAGTAACCCGCTCTTTGTACTAATCCCGATCATTTGCCTTATTAAAGGCTTTGGAGGTCACGGCCTGAGCCTGAGTAGCGTGGTCGTATCTTTTTGAAAATTCAGCTACGTTAGACTCAGTGTTCTGCAAATCTTTCTTGAGTTTGTCCCTCTCATTGGTTATGAGCCTCAACTCTTCTGCAGCCAAGTAACCCACTATTTGTACTAATCCAGGTCCTTTATAATCATGTTGGTGTTGCGGAGAGTTGTGTCTACACGTCTCTAATTAAGTTAAAGGTCTCGAACTTTAACTTTCGCTTCTTCAATCAAAACCAAAGACTGGGCAGTAGGAGCTCTGGCAGCAGTCAGCTTGGCTTCAGCAGAAGATTTTGTTTAGTACTCAGCCCAGCCTTCTGTCCAAAGGGAGTCCACGGATACCACATCTTGCTGCATGTGGTTTGGAAGCATGCTCAAGACCGTTGTATCAATTTCAATCGGTTTTCCTTCCATGTCCTTCTTAATATGCCCCGAGTTGTCATAACTCCCAGCTTCCGATTCAGAAGTTTCTACGACCTCGCCAATATCTGAAGTCTCGATGCTCCCAACATGCATGTTCTGGGACGATTTAGAGGAGGCGATCTTGGGATTTTTATTTTTCTATTGAGGTCCTCTTCCTCTAAGACAATAAGATCATCTACACTTGCCTTAGTCACAGTTGAAGTGTGGGGGGTTGATCTCGCCTCACTTTTTTTTTAGGCTCTTTCCTTATCTCTGCCAGTTTAGTCCCACCTCTTGCTTTTGCAACATAATTTGCAGTCCCTAAGAGGATGTGACGGGGGCTATTATAGTTTGGCGAGAATCAGAAGAAGCAGAGTTTTGATCATTTTCTCCAGCCTTAAGATTGAGCCCGTAGAAGGTCCTCTTCTGGTCATGATCGGTAGTTTTCCCATTCATCACTGAAAGAATCTTATTTGTCGCCAGACCAATCTTGGGTAAAGCGTTGGACCCTAAAGTAAAACGACACTCGTATGAGAATCGCTTTCCTGAATACAAGTAAAAATTGACTCATTCATTTTAACTTACCTTATCTCTTCATTAAGTGGTGCTTAACAAAGAGATGATCACTTCAAATAATGCCAAAAAAATATCCCTTGTAGGAGTAAAGGTCACCTATGACCTTTAGGTCTTTCTCAGTTAGGAAGAACATTGGCACCTCCCCAGTATAAAAATAAATCTAATTAAAACTCAAAGTAATACTTAAGAAAATGACAAAACATGCAGACAAATTACAACATTGCGATGTAAGTATGAGCTAAGACTTACGCCGGTGGTAGAGAGTCCGGGAGACTGTAATCTCGGGAATCGGATCCAAATGTAGACACTACCAGTCTTCGACGGCCTACAACTACTTGCTACTCCAGTGTTTGATGGATGAAGGGTGACCGGTAATAATCGGACTATGGGTTCCTTTCGGCGTTAGGTAGTACCAATCTTTAACCTCCCTTAGGACCCCCATCCCTTTTGGCACACTTATTAAACTTGAAAAGTGTATGGAAAACATAAAGTGGCATGGGATATTCTGGGCTCACCTCTTACCATAGGAGCCAAGTCCCCACGGCCTGAGTCCAGAAGTTATGAGATAGTTGGTAGGGACAAACATTGTAACTCCTAAGTATGGCTCTAAGGAAGAGATGGAGGAGAAGCCTTATCCTGCAAGCAAAGGCATCACTCATGACTGCCACCTGCCCATCTAGAGGGCTATAAGGCTTATCCTTCTTATTTGGCAAAATCTTGTTCCCTCTGGGATTCTATATTGATCCCTAAGCTTAGTAAAATATGATATGTTCAACTCAGAGGGATATTTGTTGCATGCCCAGTAATTGGGGTTGGACTCTGGATCCTCAAACCCCATGGACAGGTCTTAACATGTTCTACCCATTCTTCCACTTGCTCCATCTCATCTGGTGTAAGACCTAGGTTGACCCTATGGGTTCTATGGCTGACTTGGCCCTCCCATCTCCAAGGTTATCCCTCTCGGAAGGATCGGTCACTCCCTTTTTATTCTTTCGCCTTAGGCTCTCCTTTTTCTGCGTCTGCAGGCTTGCTGCTTCTTCCACAGTTAGACTTGCCGTCACAAATTCAGTCTTCTCTGCTCATTCTCTGCTCTACTGTCATAATCACTTAAAATTATTACTCTAGATAGTTGTTCTATTCGTATTTTCCTAAGCATTCTAAAATAGTTGGAATTAAAAGCCATCTTTGAGATAGAATAGACAGCCCTAATGGGCTCAGCCATGACCACTATCTCCTCAGGAGCAGTCCCACAACCTCTTCCAAATTACTATCATCACTGTCGCCCACCTTGCGGTTGTAGGAATTTGTACTTCATTTGTAATAATAATAATAATAAAAAACAAACAAAAAATCAAAATGCAAAAAATAAAATAATAATAATATATGAGAGAAACGCAGATAAATACACATGCTCTAAAAAAGAGAATATACCTTCTACATTTGCGTGCCGGTACGGATCCAGCTCGTCTAACTGCAGAAGGACTTGTTGCTTCGCGATATGACTCAATAAACCCATAGACTCACATGAATGATTAAGTCATGGGCTTAGGAAACTAATGTTACGCATCGTAATAACGTATCCACATGGCACCCTACATGTAACTTTAGTCGCCAACTCAGCTTTACATATGACATATCACATAGTTGACATCTGGAAGATGCTTAAACCCCAGCTGGACTGCCTTCATCAAACAGTCCGGGGGCTTAATGAGGAGTGGACTGACATGATTGATTGATGGGACAAGTGTAATATGACTCTGATAAACTGACATAGAGAAATAGTGTAAATGGGATGAAGTGACCGCCTGCAAACCCAAAGTCAGACGCATAAAAAAACGACAACAATGACTACTTGATGGGCGCAAATCAATCAAACAGGCGTAAGAGTAGAATGCTTACAAACCTCTTAAATCCAAGCTATAAATAAGAGGAATGAGGCCAGTCAGAAGGTAAGTTTTTCTAACTTAAGTAAAGAATTGAATATATTCTGCAAGTTAAACCAGTCCAAGAGAAGCATGAATTCTAATTTGAGTGTCGGAGAGCATATGGTGGTCACTCCAGCTGCCTATGTTAGCTGACGGTTTGTTGCAAAGTGTGTAGGGACAAAATGCTTGGAGCAAAGGATCTCAACTCAGTGTCGACCTCGAATCCAACTAAGATTGAGAGTCAACAATTACGATAAAAAAAAAAAAAAGATTGAGAGTCAACAAGTATTGTAGTTTTTTTGATCAAAATATTGATTTTTTAACTATTAAATAAACATTACCGAACGAACATGGTGCTATCCATAGCTAAAGGTTGAAATGTGGTTAAGAATATCAAACTTGAAACAATAAGTAACAATTGTGCAAAGACCCCAAACGACGATAGACAGTATTGCACAAATTAACCAATTTTTTTTACACATTTGCAAGTGAAATTAAAAGTATGCACAAAATAATATATTTTCTCGAAAAGTAAACTAAACAAAAATAATGAAACACGTTTAGATTATGGCACATGATGTGAATATGAAAATGTTAATTTCACTAGCGGTCATTGAAGTAACAAAATTTCAGGGTCGATCACTTAATTATATTAATAAGTTCACCAATTGTCACTCTATTAAATTCTCAAAGTAAATTGATAATGTGTCACCGTTAAGTGCTCATGTGACATACAATCGATCGACATTTGGGAAAAATTGATACCACATAGACTTAATACTAATAACAATAAATTTGGACCATAAAGAATATACATAAAATATGATGACCTAATTGCAATTTCTGGATTTCTGGATAATACCTAAATTAGATCCCCAAATCATTTGCACAACCCGATTTTTTAATCTGTTAAATTCTCAACATAAATTGATAACGTGTCACCGTTAAGTGTCAACTTTGCACACAATAGGTCGACATTCGACAAAAATTGATGTTACATGGACTTAATACTAATAACAATAGATTCAAACCACAAAGGATACACATAAAATATGAAAATTTAGATGCAATTTGTGGATAATATCTAAATCAGATCACCAAACTATTTGCACAACCCAATTTTTCCCCAAAAACAATCTCAAACCATAATCCTCCACCTCCACCTCCACTTCCACCTGATTAAATTGGGTTGTACAAATGGTTTAAAGATCTGATTTAGATATTATCCATAAATTGTAGTAGGTCCTCATATTTTAGGTACATCCTTTGTGGTTTGAATTATTATAATTATTGCATTAAATCCACGTTGATTCAATTTTTGTTAAATGTCGATGATAGCGTGTCACATGGACTCTTAAGAGTGACACGTCATCAATTTACGCTAGAAATTTAACAAAGTGACCATTGGTGAACGCATTAGTATACTTTAGTGACCGAAAAATTCTTTAACTTTAGTAAATGTTTTGTAATTTTACTAAAACTTTAATGACCGTAGATGAAATTAGCCCGATATGAAATTCCATCTACTCTAATTTTGTACGAAAATAATTTGCCTGAATTGATGTTTTGCCATCAATTGATGCCATGAAAAGTGGATAATGAAATATGATAATTTTTTTGCTTGTTAAAACAAGGAAAATTATAGCATCAGTCCTCGAATTATTGTTCAATTAGTAAGACTGTTTTCAATCTTTAAAAAGTAACAAATTTAATTATAATTGTATAATCAATCCAAAAAAACAAAAACAAAAATTGTTTAAATCTTTATTAAATTGTCATGAAAACAAGTATCACACCAATTTTCTAAATACAATTGAAAAATAAGATTTATTTTCATAAATTTGGACAAGGAAAGGTCATTATACAACACTAATGCTAAATTAAGGACTAATTCGTTTCTTTTAAAAGGTTTAGAACTAATTTGTGAAAAAGTCAAATTATTAAGCTAAGCCAAAAAAAAAAAAAAAAAAAGCAAATGATTTGGAAGTTAAGTGAAAATTCATGGGAGCGGTCGATTAAGATTTTCCAGCGACTGAGCAATAGAGACATCTGTCCTGCATTTTGTAAATTGCACACCCACTATTTAGCTCATCATAATTAACTGCACAATGATTAGAACAACCTCAAATTCCCAAAACGCCCTCATCGCCGCCACATGTTAGTGTTAGTGTTACTAGTACCTAATCCTATGATAGGTCAACCCTCACAAAACCACAATATAATATATTTTCAAAATAAAAAAAAAAAAATCTTTAATTTAATTAAATAAATAAGAATAAAGAGAGTATTGCAGTGTAATAGACTCTACCAAATACGCTCTGATAAACCCTAATGCAGTGTTGAGATGTAATTTGTATCCATTAACAAGCTTTGGCGGCTTTGTATGGCAGTTTAACAATTTTTTCTTGATTAGAACAAAGTTTTATTCTTTATTAACTTATTTATATATATATATATATATATTGTAATCTGAGTTCAATGTTCTTTCTGTTCGCTGTCCATACATTTTTTATTTGTCATATTTTTCTCTCTCTCTTCTCTCTCTCTATCTAATTTTTTTTTCCCGAGTCTTCTCCATAATCAGAGAGATTGTGAGAGAAAAATCAACCCAAGATTCATAAATTTGTAAGCTGATTTTTTTCCCATTGTTTTCTGGGCTAATTTCCATCGGGTTAATCGGAGTTTCAAGATTTGAAGAGTCAAGATTCTTGGCAGATTTCACGCTACCATTGATTCTTTCTTCTACATTCCAGGCTTTTTGTAAGAGATCTGAAAATCCCTCTCTCTCTCTCTCTCTCTCAATTTCAACTTAAGGTCACATATTGAATTTCATTTCACTGCCAGCCGGAGACCCATCTCCGGCGATCTCGTTTTGCATTCAAGATTCACGGGTTTGCTTGTATTTTTCTTCAGAATTTAAAGTAAATTCACTTTTTCTCACTACAGGGGTACATATATACACACATAATTACTGTATTACATACAGTTACGGCTACTGTATATAGATATAAATTCTGTGTGCGGACGCGTGGCTACAGTTTTGGACCGTAGCTTTTTGGGATTTTGTCTCAACCTAAGATGGGATATGTATGAATATACTGTTTGATCTGAATTTAATCGCGTCAAATTCAAATTAGCATCAGCAATTCCAATTGTGTGTAATTTGACGAGGGATTTTTGGGTCCAAAATGATGCGAATGAAGACTAAAACTAATGGAGTGCCGCCGATGAACGGTGGTTCCGGTGGCGGCAACCACGGTGGGGGAAATGATGCTTGGGAACTTAGGCCTGGTGGAATGCTTGTTCAGAAGCGTACTGGTACTGATGAAAATCACGCGCCACCACCAACTATTCGGGTTCGGGTCAAATTCGGGTCCATTTACCACCAAATTCATATCAGTTCTCAAGCCACCTTTGGTAATTATCAATAATGAACTACTCTTTCAATGCTCGTTAAATATTTAAATGCTTTATTTCCTTGGTTTTTGATTTACAATGGATATGCATTAGATTTCTAAAAGGATTTACAAGATCTTCAGTAAGTAAGCAGTGTTGGATGAGACTAGACAAAACTGTTCATGGATTAAGACTTAGTTTGTTATTGTTGATTTATAATTGATTAACAAAGGCTTTTTTCCTGGGAACGTAGGGGAGTTGAAGAAGATGTTAACAGGGCCGACTGGATTGCACCATCAGGATCAGAAGTTGTTGTACAAGGATAAAGAGAGAGATTCCAATGCATTTCTTGATACTGCAGGAGTTAAAGACAAATCTAAACTTGTTCTAATGGAGGATCCAATTAGCCAAGAAAAACGGTATCTTGAGATGAGGAAAAATGCTAAAATGGAAAAGGCTGCGAAATCTATATCAGAAATCAGCTTGGAGGTAGATAGGCTTGGTGGACAGGTAATTCCCGAGGCATGCTTAATACACAGTACAGGAGAGTACATTCGATAAAAGTTTTAGCATATTTATCTTCATTAATACCATCTAGTGGTTTAGAAGAATGAATGCAGTAGTGAACTTATTTTCTTGATTGCAACTTGTAGGTTTCTGCTTTTGAATCTGTAATTTCTAAAGGAGGGAAAGTGGCTGAAAAAGATTTAGTAAATCTTATTGAGCCGCTGATGAGTCAACTGCTTAAATTGGATGGTATTATTGCTGAAGGGGATGTCAAATTACAAAGGAAAATGCAGGTACAAGTTTAATTGTGTTATGTCTCAAAACCTAATTTTTCAATTTGGAAATACATTTGAAGGGATCTTTTAAAAATTCTCGATTTGCCTGCTTATTTTGAAGGTGAAACGAGTACAGAAATATGTAGAGACTCTCGATATGTTGAAGATAAAAAACACAGTGCCTACTAGCAGTGGAACATCGACTCAACAGCATCAGCAACAGAGCTACACAAATGGGCATGCTTCGATACCAGTTCAAGAGCCCCCGTACTCAAATGGGAGCATTTTGTCTCCCGTTCAACAGCAACAACCACGGAATTCATTTGGGCTGTCATTAATTGATTCACCATCGAAGCAACAACAGCAGCCCACAAGGCACTCAACCTCCGGGTCTGTCGTGATAACAACACAGTGGGAAACGTTCGATTCTGCACCAGCACCGGCAATGTCGGGCATTGGCGCGGGCACACCTTCAACATCCAAAATGGCATCAAGGACAGTTAATCCTGCACAATCTAGTTTTAATTGGGATTTGCTTTGAGTAGGTAGTAGGACAAAGTATATGTGCCTAGTGTGGATGTGCATTTGGGACTTGTTTTCAAGTTGGTTTGGTATCTATTCTCCATTCTTTTCTGTATTTAGAATTTTGTTAGCATCCCCTTCATATGTGTCATTCACTTAACAAATAAATTGTGCTACTATGTAATAGTGTTATATATTACCTTCATTCTGTTCACTTGTTCTTGAAAATCAAGATTTTTCTATGAAGTAGAACTTCGTCGAAATGAGCTTTATTATAAATACATTTAGGATTGACTATCTTAATTCTTTTCTCCACTCGATTTGGTTTAATGCTAGATCGAATTCATGTTAGTTTTGGTCTATCACTTGCCATTCTAACTTGTTCTATCGAAATTGTCACCCTCGTATAAACGGAAATTCCTTTGGGCCTGCGCAAACGTGCCCAAAGAATCTACAAAGTCATCATTTCTTTTAATTTGTTTTCAATAGGTGCTACCTCGAGTGGTTAATGCATGTTCTCAATGACAATATATTTATCTTCATTTATACTATATTCATCTTAAGAACATTTTAACGTTTACCACCACAAAACATAGAAAATTCTTGTAAAGAATCGTTGCTATCTCGAGTTGTTAATGAGTATTCAATAAAACTAATCTCTTAATCTTTAAAGAATCTTCTTATCATATAGAATTTTCTCGTAATGCTTATTCAAAAGGATCTAAATCCTCATTCATGTTGTTTGGTTCAAACCTACTTTATTTTGAATAAAGCAATAGTTGAGGAATAATGATTAATCTTTATACCTTGCTTCCTATTGAGGATGCACGAGGACAAAAAAGAACATGCACCTCGATGATTTTTTGTAATCAAATAACTAACCCACCCAAATGATAGAAATAAAGACAGGTAAGATTTAAGTGGGTTGCGGAAAATGATTAGAAGTATATTATTATAAGTGTTTTAACCATTAATAAGTAAAAACAGGGTCTTTTTATTACTTTGCCTCCGATAATCTCTTTTGCACTCTTTCCTAATAGGGAAGCCTATAAATTTATTTTTTATGTTGTGACTTGCACTTTAAACCGAAAAAATTACTGTTACATCTGGGAGGTGAAATGTTAGATTTTACGTGACCCACATGATAAGTTAAGATGATTGGCACAAAACGTTCCTACTTTTTGAAGTAATTGTCTAAATCATCATTACTTTTGAAATTTTGGCATTTTCAACCTCAAATCCACATTTCGTGCACAAAACATCATCTTCGTTTATTGCCATCCAAAAAGCTCCCTTAACTCTCATCATCAACACAGCTTGTACCAAATTGCAAGTGTAACTTCTTCCACACACTTTCTTCCCAAATTAATTTCCACCTAAAATTCTTTTTCTGTGATACAGATAAATTAGCTTATAGTAGAAGCAGAACCAGTGACAGTAATGCTTCGAATTTGCGAAAGTTGGACTCGCCGGAGCTCCATCCGTTACTGCTGTTGGATACTCATAGTTTCTGGCATAATTACAAAAATGTGAAGCTGTGGTCGACTAAAGATGAGGAATTCTTTGTCTACTTACTCTTCATCGATAATGTGCAACACCATAGTCGCTAGAGCTTGTATTGTCACCACCTCGTGCGCCACCGCCTCTGTGTACTTCATCCTCCTCAACTGCTTCGCCGCAATCACAATGTCGAATTCTGGTACCTAGTATTTCGTGACCTATTTCCTCACCCGCTTTAAAACTTCTGGGTGTAAATACAAGAAATCCACCACTCAAAGCAAATATGAAGTGGATGCATCTTGTGATGCAAACAAGAAATCAAAAGATGAAGTGGATGCATCTTGGATTATTGCTTGTTTCGCTTAGTTCCCTCGAGTGTTCTTGCATCCAAAAATCAATCAAACAACTGGGTTATTCTCCATTCTTCATTTTCTTCTCACTTACTTCCACATAACCCGCAAGTGTCTCTACCAATCTTTCTACAACAAGCCTGGCATTTCTAAACGCAAAACCCGGTAAATCAATCTGGAGCTTCATCAACCCAACGTTGAAAAAATTGTAGTCTATGTTGAACCGCTCAGGCGCCGCCACGCTTAAGTAAGGCCCGACAAAGACTATTTAGGAGGTTTCCAAATTTATGTCACGGCAGAGGATACGTAGTGGAATAGACCCAGATGATTCATTTCCTATTTTTCGGCATAAGGACTTTAGGTGCTTGAGGATAATCTGCTGCTGCATATTCGTGTATGTTTGAAGGGCTCTTGGAGTGAAATTGGGCGCTATACCTCCTCATTCTCCTCCTCCACCTTTCTCTTTGCCGATATTATGTTTGGTAATTTGTCTAAAAGAATTTCAAGTGAAAATTAATTTGGGAAGAAAGTGGGTGGATGAAATTACCCTTGCAATATGGTACGATCGTGTTGAGAATGAGAGTTAATTGAGCTTTTTGGATAGCAATGGACGAAAAAGATGTTTTACGCAAGAACATGTAGATTTGAGGGTGAAAATTTTAAAATTTCAAAGGTATGGATGATTTGCACAATCGCTTCAAAAGGTATGGTCGTTTTGTACTAATTATCCAATAAGTTACTGAAGAAGTTGATTTTCTTTAAGAACTCTATTTTGATGGAAAATAGAAATACAATCTAACTAGGAAATTGGTCCTCTCTCTATCTATAAAAAGACATGTAATTCTATCTATTTATTCATGTCATTATGTAAGTGGCAAAGGAAGAGAAACACAATTTCTATACAATTAAACTACATATCTTAAATATGTTTGGAGATTGGAGATACACAATTAAATCGTTCGACAGATATTCAAGAGATTTAAGATACATAATTAAAAACCATTTACTATGGATCAAGTTACATTATTGGTTAGTCCATATTTGTTTGTAAAAATCATGAAACTTAAGATCTTGAAGTTTATGTTCATGTAAAATGAACAAATAAAAACTAACATGTGGTATTAAAGCTTATAGTTTACAAACTCATGATTTTCCTTTAACGCTTAATCTCTTTCGATTTTATATACTCCTAAATTCCTGGCAAGATTGTGTTATATAAATAAACTAACAATGTTCATATTTGTTTTAAAACTTGCCGAGACTAATTTATTGTGACACAAAATTAATGGATCAAAAATTGATTGTTGGACTTTTGTGGTTAAGGCATGTAACTAAGGATGTGCTTTGATTTGAAGTTACAACAAGATAAGTGTATGTATTCCCTTGCTTCAAATCCAAACGATTTCTAAATCGTACTATTTGGCTTGAACTTTAAAGTTATGTATCTGATTTTGCTCACTAGTACATGGATAAATGGGATGTGCCTCTCAAAATATTCATACTGATCACAAAATCGATAAACGCAGTCATTCTGAAATGGATGTAGTGCTATTTTAGTTTGATGTCTTCCTATATATTTATTGCATTGTTTATGAATTGATTATTATAATATTCAACTTTATATTCCTAATGTTAAAGGTCTTAACGAAATAAGTCAGCATGTCAGATTTAGATCTATTAATTAAGTATTATGAATTAACTAATTGGATTAAGCATATTGTGAAGAATAATGTTTTATTTTCATTCATATATTTTTACACAAGGATACATGGCCTTATATAGCCCTTTGTACAAACTTGTTCCTAAAGACTAGGAGATATATATGGTATATCATATAATTACAGGAATCAAACAAAATCTAATCACAACTAATTAGAAAATAAAATAATTATGGCAATGTTCAACACTCCCCCTTAAGTTGGTGCATAGATGTTCTGCATGCCCAACTTGTCTACAACTTTGTGGAAGACTTTACTTGATAGTGCCTTAGTGAGAATACCAGCAAGTTGATCTTCAGATCGAACATGAAGAACTTCAACTATCTTTGCTTCCAGCTATTCTTTAATAAAATGTCTATCAATTTTCACATGTTTTGTTCGATCATGTTGAACAGGATTATGAGCTATGTCACACGCTGCCTTGTTATCACAATATAATTTCATAAGAGATGTTGGTGAAATCTTCAATTCTTGCATCAATTTTTTAATCCATAATAGCTCACACACACCTTTAGCCATGCCTCTGTACTCAGCATCTGCACTAGATCTAGCCACGACTCCTTGTTTTTTTTACTTCACCATGTAACCAAATTTTCTCTAACAAATGTTAAGTATCTTGCAGTTGAACGCCTATCGTCAATTGAACTAGCCCAATCTGCATCGATATAGCCTTCAACAGATAAAATATCTCCCTTAGTGAACATAATTCATTTTCCTGGAGAAGATTTCAAATATTGTAAGATACGTATTACGGCCTTCATATGTTCTTCACTTGGAGAGTGCATGAATTGACTAACAACACTAAGAGAGTATGCCAGATCGGGCCTAGTATGTGCAAGATATATCAACCGTCCTACAAGCCTTTGATATTGTTCTTTATTTACAGGAATCTTGTCTGGAAATGTACCCAACTTGATATTTTCAGCAGCAGGTGTATCACTCGGTCTGCAAGCTAACATGCCAACTTCATTCAGTAAATCTAGAACATATTTCCGTTGTGACAAAAATATACCTTTTTTAGATCTTAAAACCTCAATTCCCAGAAAGTACTTTAAAGGTTCGAGATATTTCATTTCAAATTCACGAGAAAGATAAGTCTGCAAGGCTTTCCTTTCAACAACATCATTTTTTGTCACAATCATATCATCAACGTATATAATAAGCACCGTGAGCTTTTCTTTATTATGCTTTATGAAAAGAGTATGGTCAGAACTACTCTGTCGATATCTAAATGCCTTCATTGAACTTGTAAATCTACCGAACCAAGCTCTTGGTGATTGCTTCAAACCATACAATGATTTTTGCAGTCAACAAACATGTTTGCTTTCTTCAACCTATAGCCTACATCCTGGGGACAACTCCATGTATACTTCCTCTTGGAGATTTCCGTGTAGGAATGCATTCTTTACATCAAATTGATGTAGTGGTCAATCAAGATTTAAAGCTAATGACAAGAGAATATGTATTGTATTTATTTTGGCCACCAGTGCAAAAGTTTCTACATAATCGATCCCATATGTTTGACTGTATCCTTTAGTTACAAGCCGAGCTTTAAATCTCTCAATATCACCATCAGCTTTGTATTTGATGGTAAAAACCAATCGACATCCAACATGTTTTTTTTTTCAGCATGTAAATCAACCACCTTTCATGTTGCATTTTTTTAAAGAGACTTCATTTCTTCGTTCATTGCTTCTTTTCACACGGTATCTTTTTTGGCCTCCTGCACACTATTAGGAACATGTACAGTAGATAACTGATTCACAAATGATTCACATGTCTTTGATAACCTATGGTAAGATACATAATTATTTAGTGGATATTTAGGGTTAGAATTAAGAGCAGGTTTATAACTAACTCTAGGTACTCCTCTTGTGATACGATAATGAAGTATTCAGAGTAGAGGTTCATGAATTACCAGAGATTCAGTAACTGATGATGACTTATGAGGAGTAGAAGCATCAAGTGGAGACAATTGTTGTTGTGATACATCTGGTTCAGCTATATTAGAATGATCACACGGTAGAAGTTTAAGTTCTGTCGGCTCAGTTGCTACATCCATCTGTTGTGATTCAATTATGCGGCTAGGAAACTGCAAGTCATCTGTTGATTTAGGTTCTGCAGGCTCGGGTTCAGAAGGTTTAGGCAAAATGTGACTCATGTTCTCAGTTTGATAGCTAAAGAACTGCGAGTCAATACTTTTCTCCCCCTGACTTGCAATTGAGATTGCAGGAAAGTACATCTGGTGTTCATGGAATTGTACATCCATAGTAACATACAATTTGCAAGTTGGTGGGTGGAAACACCGATATCTTTTCTGTTGAAGACCATAGACGACAAAGACACATCGGAGAGCACGTGGTTGGAGTTTATGGCGAGCATGATTTGGTATGTGTACAAAAATAATGCAGCCAAAACTTTTGGGGGCAGGTTTGGCATGGGTGGTGAGGACAGGCTACAGTTTAATGTGTCAAGAGGTGTATGGAAGTCCAAGCTATGGGAGAGAATACGATTTATCAAGTAGGATGCAGCAGTGAGTGATTCACCCCAATAATGAAGGGTCATATGGGCTTCAAATAGTGTGGCTTGAACCATTTCCATGAGATGTCAGTTTTTTTCTTTCTGCAACCCCATTTCGTTGAAGAGAATATGGGCATGTGGTTTGATGAACCATGCCATGAAGATGTAAGAATTTCTTTAGCTCATGATTGACAAATTCTTCGCCATTATCAGTACGAAGCACTTGAATTGAAGTTTTATACTGAGTAGCAACCATTGAATAAAATTGTTTAAATAGTGAGCAAACATCTTGCTTTGTTTTCATTAGACACACCCAATTCACACGATTATAATCATCAATAAAAGAAACAAACCATCGTACCCCATTTAGAGTTGGAATTTTTGCAGGACCCCAAACATCAAAATGTATAAGCATAAATGGTAAATGACTTTTATTCAAACTTATGGGAAAAAAAACACGATGGCTTTTTGCCAGTTCACAGGTTTGACATTTAAATAATGATGGAGATGTGTTTGAAAATAATTTAGGAAACAAATGCTTTAAGTATCCAAAAGAAGCATGCCCGAAGCGCTTGTGCCACAACCAAATCTCAGAAGTAGATGCTGAACTAGTAGCTGATAATAACTGAGTCAATTCACTTGAGCTAGCTATTGTGAGATCAAGATAATAGAGCTTCCCTTTTCTAGTACCACACCCAATCGTCTTCCTTGTCTTGATGTCCTTGAAAATACAATAGTCAGGCAAAAAAATCATGATACACTTCAAGGCAGTGGTAATTTGAGAAACAAATATCAAATTAAAATTAAGGGAGGAAACTATAAGGACATAATCTAAATTTAGTTTGTTTAGAGAAAAAGAACCTTCACCAATAAATGTGGCTGGAGTAACATTAGCTGTAGAAACTACAGATGTTTCAGATGTTTCAAATTAGAAATAGATATAGTATCAAATGACATATGATCAGTTGATCCAGAATCAATAATCCATGTACAAGGTCCAATAGAGGCAGGTTTATCAAAAAACTTACCTTGTGAATCTGAAGAGATATATAAGGCACTAACATTAGGTGGAGACACTTCAGCTATGGCAGTGGAAGCAAATGCTGTTGACTTGTCTTTATGTTTTGGAGCCTTGTAAGGGTCCCACCATTCAGGGTATCCAATCAAGTCATAGTATCGATTTTTAGTATGTCCCGTCTCACCACAATGGGTACAATATCTAGATGAGCTAGACTGTTTACTGCCAATATCAAAGCTATAAGATGTTGTTGTTGAAGAAGATGGAACGATACCAGTGGTGGCTTGTCGTGTAGGTGGTGTGTTTCGACGGGCTAACATGGCCACAGAATCAAGGGCAGCTAGGTCACTAGTTAAGAAAGTTCGAAGATTTGCTTCACGACGAACATACGCATATGTGCACTCAAGATCCAAACTTGGATCCATGCAAAGAAATTTCCATTGCACTTGTTCAAATTTAGCGTCAAGACCATTTAAGAAGATATGTTTCTGTAATTTCTCAACAGATGCTTTATATATAATGATATCATCAGGATCCTTCATGTTGACTTTGTCACGATAGTCAAGTTCTTAAAATATTTCCACTAGTTTACCATAATATGTAGGGAGAGAATGACCTGATTGACGAAGGGAAAAGACACATTGATTAAAAGCAAATATTTGTGTTTCATCTGATCCATCATAGAATGCTTTAGCAAGAGCACTCCATATTTCACGATCAATGCGTAGGCGAAGATACCTCTTTATAATCTCTGGTGTCATTGATGTAAGTAGCCAACCTTTAACTTTTTGGTTTTCAGCATACCACTTAGAGTAAGACAGATCCTTTGTTTCAAGTTGAGGAGAGTCTCCAACAAGGTAATCAGTTTTCACGACCAGCAATGTGCATTTCAATGATTTGGGACTAGGTGTCATAATTGGTTTTAGTGAGGATTATGCTAGCGTTGAAGCCGAAATTTTCAGATTGGACATGTATAACTGGAGAGGGTGATATGGTGGTGGGTTCGGTTGATTCGGTACTCATGGCTGAATTTGTAGGAATTTAGATACAATGAAGAATTTGCAAGAATTTAGATGCAATGAAGATGCTCTGATACCATGAAGAATAATGCTTTATTTTCATTCATATATTTTTACACAAGGATACATGGCTTTATATAACCCTTTGTACAAACTTGTTCCTACAGACAATGAGATAAATATGGTATATCATATAATTACAGGAATTAAATAAAATCTAATCACAACTAATTAGGAAATAAAATAATTATGGCAATCTTCAACATATTGTGCCACCTGTTGTGGGATTATTTGGGCCTATAAATTGGACAATTATATTCATTTATAATTGTGTGAATTTTTTTATATATAATGTTTATAATATTTGTCCAGTAGCATTCAAGTTATTGAATTAAATATTTATGTGCACACAACATATTGTTTGCATGTTAATTTATGAACTTTTCTATTATTATTCAATTTAAAGATATTCATATTATGTTTAATTTGTTAGTCACCAAAGTGGCTAAATTAGAATGTTTCATGGATATGTGATTGTTTAATAAATAAATATTATTGTTGTAACTTACAAAAATATTTATTATTCAATTTTAAAGATATTCATATAAAGTATAGTTTGTCAGTCACCAAAGTGACCAAACTAGAATGGTTCATAAATATCGAATTGTTTAATAAATCAATATTAATGTGTATAGAATATTTATTACTCAATTGAAAATATTCATTTATGTATAGTTTGTTAGCTACTAAAGTAGCCAAATTAGAATGTTTCGAGTATGTCAATTTGTTTAATACAGTTTAGTAAGGTGTACCATTTGCTATAGATGCTTAATTATTAATGATACATAATATATGGGTAATACATTTGTTAATCATAGAGATATTTTGTCACTCAACGGTGGATCAACAATCATATGATTTATTAATACAACGGGGTAATTGATATTTCTTAATTGGTCATTTTATATATCCAAAAGATAATAGAATGTACCACTTGAGAAATAACATAGTTTCCCATTAAAAATAAAGGTTATTAATGGTGTATCGTAGTATCTACCCAAAGTAGATCTTCGATCTATATTTATTGTCTATTTGAATATGATTTATCTCATATCCCAAAGCATTAACGTATAGAGCACCTACTTTATTGTATCAATTCAAATTTCTCTTTATTATTACACTTTATCTGTGTTGATAGTTAATGAATTAAACTTCTCGTATTAGCGTAAGTAAGTCTAATTTCACCTAAGTATTTTGAATTTTGATTTAGATTTGCTATCTGAGAAATCTATTGCTATTATTGATAGAACAATAATGAAGAAAATAATTTCTATAAAGTTTTGAAAACCCTTCTATAAATGAAAAGAATATTTTGAGTGTCTAGAATTTGAATTGTTGATAAGTCACTCGTTTTATGGCTAACTTTACCATCATGAAATTTGATAGTACACGTAGCATGTATGAATATGTCTTATAAATGACTAATATAAAAGTAAAGTTGGAAACCTTAAGGATGAAAATTGATAATTCCCTTTTAGTTCATTCTGAACTATTTGCCTCCTAAGCATATATCATTATAAATTTGCTATAACACTATAAAGAATAAGTGGAATATAAATGAATTGATTAACATGCTTAAGAAGAGATACGACTTAAGCGCAAGAAATTAATTATGTTAATTTCATTACTCAAGATAAAGAATGAACTTTCTAAAGTTATTAAGAGTCAAAATAAAGAACATAGTAATGATAAGTGTCAATTCTTTAAAAACATATGTACACTATTTGAAATATTGCCATAAATATAAGGCATGGTTCAAAATAATTGTAAGCCTAGTGCTTTGAATATTTTGAACCATATTTAACAAAAGTTCCTCATAATACTTGGTGGATAATTTATGAAACTACCATTTATATGTCCAACATAATGTAGTTCTTCAACCAAAATCATAGAGACATAATGGTATTTTGCTTATGTGATGAGGAATTAAGTTAGAGTTTCAGTTAAAGAGTTCAGACCTAGCATTAAGTTTATACAATGGTCATCGTTGAGACTTACTATAGACACTCTGTCCCTTACGATTCTCATAATTTTGTGTCCATTTCTAAAACTCGACACTTTTGGACATAGAGTCAAATTTAAGAAAGAATATCTTAGTTTATTAAATGCAATAATTGGTTCTTGGATTTAAGTTATGGATTATACAAATTGAAACTTGAAAGCAATTTTGTCGAATTCGTTCTTATCCTACATGATGATGTTAGAATTAAAAGCACATGGGTATATGAAAATTCTACTTTCAGATTGATATATTTTGTCCTTTTTGATATTAAAAAGATTTGGTAGACAAAAATATTTAATCACATTTATTGATGATTTTCAAGTTATGGTTATTTATGTATGTTGCATGATATAACTCTAGCAATGGACATACTTGAGGTATATATCAATCAAGTATAAATACAACTAGATAGAAATGTGAAAATCATACGATCTGATAGAAATAGTGAACATTGTCGGAAGTAATACTTAGGTCCATTTGCTAAACTCATCAATACACTATGCTAAATACGCCACAGCACAATAGAGTAGCTGGAAGACATAATTGTATTTTGATAGATATGATTATGAGTATATTAAGTAATTCATCTTTACTCTTATTGTTGTGGATGTATGTTTTAAAAATCACTATTTATATATTAAACCGGGTTCCTAGTAAGGCAGTTCCAAAGATATATTTTAGATTTTAGAAAGAAATGAAACCCGTATGTTTGAGGATTCCAAGTGGAAGCTGTGATTTATAATCCACTTGAATGAAATTGGATTTTAAAATGATCAACTGTAACTTTATTGGTTATTCTAAACAAATTCAAAGAGTATAGGTTTTATTGTCCTAACCATAGTTTAATAATTGTTGAAATTAGAAATGCTAGGTTCATTAAGAATGTGATGTTAGTGGGAGTGCGGAACTACGAAATGTGGATATCAAAGAAGTTAAGGTATAAATTCATTTGCCTAAATCTTCTAACATTGTTGTTCATAAAATACCGTTGTTGAACGACCTAACAATGGTAATCAACCACTCTATGAAGAAATCACAAATAATGAACCTAAGGTAGAACAATCACAATCAATAGTATTAATAAAATCCCATAAGAAAATGAGACAAGCTATTCCTAATGATTATGTAGCACATCTACAAAAATCAAATTATGGATCCGATTTCGTTTTCACAAGCCATAGAATGAAATGATTCTACTAAGTAGATTGATGCCATGAAAGATGAGTTAAAATCTATAGGACAAGATAAAGTTTAGAACATCATTGAATTGCCTCATGGATGAAAAAGAGTCTTTCAAATAGGCTCCAAATGAAAGGAATGTTCGATTGGGGATGCACAATGTAATATTTGTGAAAGTTCTAATAATAATATAAATTAAACTAAGAAGAGAAGAATAAAGAGGAAGAAAGAACAATCAATCTTATCAAGCAAACGGGATTATAAAATAATAGATAAAACTTGTATTTATACTAATGCAAATCCTAACCTATATAAGGTAAAATACTCTATTATTAATGCTAATACAACTCTACCATATATGATATACTACTAGTATAAATCTAACATCCCCCCTCAAATTCACGATGCTACAACAAGAAGTAACGAGAGTTTGCCAAGCAAAAACAAAAAACGATGGACGGGACGGTACTTCATGAAAAAGTCAGCAAGTTGCAACGATAAAGAGACAAAAGGTAAGGAAATAGTGTCATACTGAAGATGGTGGAAAATGAGATGACAATCAATCTCAATATGATTTGTTCACTCATGGAACACAGTTGTAAGGGATCCGAATAGCACTCTTATTATCACAATACACAGGAGTTGGAGAGGAAAGATGAATATCCATGTCTGCAAGTAACCAACGTAACCATACAATCTCAGTGGTAGTAGACGTCATAGCACGATACTCTACTTCAGTAGAAGAACAGGAAACAATAGTCTGCTTCTTACTCTTCCAAGAGATAAGAGAATCACCCAAAAATAGATAAAAAACCATTATTATAGAAAGAAAAGAAAACGGGAGAAAAGAAGAAGAAAAAGGAAATGAGAAGATAAGAAATAGATAGAAAGTGGAGACCAAAATTCTAAATTAACTTGACCAAATATTAAATTTCAAATTAACTAGACCAAATTCTAGATTACTGGACAAAATATCAAATACCAAATTCCAGATTAACCGGAAACAAAACCAACCAATTCTAGGTTACTAGATCAAATTTCAAATCCAAATTAATGGATGCAAATACCAAATACCGAATCCCAGATCAACAAAATCAAACAAATTCCATATTGTCACTTGGATGCAAAACCAACCAAATTCCATAACAGAATAATTGGACAAATTTTAAGTTCCAAACTAACTTGGACATAAATACTCCAAATAAGCCAAATAGTTCAAGTAATCTAATCAGTCAATACTAAAACATCCCGACGAACCTACAAGAAGACTCTAAAAATAAAACTTAGATAGATGACAATATCTAAAAGAAATAAAAAGAGACTTGGCCAGACGAGTGGCTTAGGGCCACTCGCCGAAAAATAGAAGCGATTTCAAGTTTAAACCAAGTAGAATCAAACTTGCTTTGATACCATGTAAAAGTTCTAATAATAATATAAATTAAACTAAAAAGAGATGAATAAAGAGGAAGAAAAAACAAACAATCTTATTAAGCAAAGGACATAACCAATTTTATTAAGCAAATGAGATTATAAAATAATAGATACAACTCGTATTTATACTAATGCAAACTCTAACCTATATAAGGTAAAATACTCTATTATTAATGTTAATACAACTCTACTATATATAATATACTACTAGTATAACTCTACTATTAATATAAAGAAAATTTTTTCAAGTAAGCTATCTTATGTTATTATTTATAAAAAAAAAACTGTAACATGTTTTTTATTGGGCAAATTCAGGGCCGGTTACTGTTTGGGCACTTATGGGCTCTAAAGTCATATACTCAAAACTTAATTCAATTAAAGTCACATTTTAGAGCTAAAATATCAACATACCATTAATTGTAAAAAAACATTAATTGTGATACTGTTTTGTGGTGATATTGTTAAACCTATTTTTTGTACTACTAATGAAACATTTTAAGAACAATATTATTCTCTTGTTTATTCTCTACTGATTAATTCGTCTACCTACCATTAAATACCTTATATATTTATACTTATCTATCCAATGGGAATCTATGTCCTAATTGAATCTCAAACATGTTCTAATTCAAGGGAAGAATTAGAAACATTGTTCATAATTTTAGATGAGAACCCTTTGCATGACTTTCCATTAACTTGAAAATGATTGACAGTTCTTCTTTCTTCATTTTGGCATTGTTCTGAAGTATGTGTTTGCTTTTAAGAGACCCAGATACCTTGGAAGAGCTTTAATTTGCAGCAAAAAAGATGTACATTTATCCGTGATACTGTTTTAGAGGATTTGTGATACTGTTTTGAAAAAAAAATTAAAGATTGCCATTTTAAACTAAAGAGACGACTTCAAACGGGTAAAATTCATCACACGCAGTGGTAAAGCAACTGGTCTTGACCGTCTCGTCGAGACCATTCCGAAAACATGTTATAATAAAAATTATGAGCACGTGTGCAAATTCTATATTCATTTCTATTGTGATACTACTTTTTGTGATACTGTTATGCATAATACAGTATAAAACAACACACATGACTATGATATCATGATTTTATCTTTGATACTGTTTAATTAGTCATGTGTTTTGTTTGATACTGTATTATGCAATACAGTATCATAGATTAAAACATGGATTAAAACAGTATTAAAATATATTAATGCACATTACCTAAACAAAACATTATCATGGATTAAAACAGTATCATAGACAAAACTAAGACATTCAAACAGTATCACAGGTTCAAACATTACCATAATTAAACAGTATCAAAGATAAAATCATTGTATCATAAATAAAATTCATTCCACATAGATTCAAACAGTATCATAGATTAAAACAGTATCAAAATATACTAATGTACATTACCTAAACAAAACAATATCATGGATTAAAACTAAGACATTCAAACAGTATCATAGGATTAAAACAGTATCATGGATTAAAACAATATCAAAATATATTAATGCACATTACCTAAACAAAACAGTATCATAGATTAAAACAGTATCATAGACAAAATTAAGACATTCAAACAGTATCACACATCGAACTTTTTCATTTATATAGAAATTCAAGCTGCTATTTACAATAACAAATCATGGCAACTCTACAGAAATTCATCAAACAAATCTTCCTTAATATTTTCTATAATACAGTATTATGATACAAATGTGTTTATGATAATGTTTCTGATTCTTGATTACAAAACTACCCATTACAAACTAAACCTTCAACAAAGAAGTGAAAATGCATGCTAGCGGCAGACAGCATAAACCAACGAAGCTTTCCTATGTGGAAGCAGGAACCACAAAAGAAAAATAAGAGGTTTACTCAACTTCTAGCACCTTCCCCCAAGAAAAAACAAAGAAAAATAAGGAAAAACCAACAGATGCACGAATAGAAAACTAGGATCAGACCAATAATGAATTTTTCTATCTAGGACAGTTCATAATTCAAGTGAGCAACAGTCTCCAACAGAAATTTTGAAGGGCAAAACCATCTTTAAGGTTATTGAAAAGAACATAATCAGTGGATCCAGATCTCAACGAACACGATATAACAGTTGCTGAAATATACTGAAAAAGATCACAACATAAAAGCAGAAAAAATCCGACAAGTGGCTATGGGTTCAATGAAAAAGATCTCCAACGATTTCTACAGCTTCCAAGTTCACTCCATCACCAAGAAAGAAAGTTTTGGTGCTGAGCCAAATTCTGATATGATGGATTCAGATCTGAATAAGATTTTTGGAATGTTCTCTTGACTCAGCAGTAGCAGCGGAGGCGGTGGCGGCGGCGGCGGTGGTGGTGGTGGTGGTGGGAATAGTGGTGGCTACGACAGTGTGTGGAAAATATGGATCATAGGGATAATTTTGGAATTAATATGAAAATTTGATGAATGTATGACTTATTAACAATTTTGAAATTTGTTTTGACCTAATTTGAAACAAGTCACTTGTAGATGACTTTTAGACAATTTTTCATTTTTTATTCTAAAAATACTAGGTTTTATTTAATTTTTAATTAATTATTTAATTGATTAAATATTGTAACAGAATCCTTAATTATTTCATTTACTATTTTGATTAAAATTTTATATATAACTAATTAAGAAATATTCTCTCTCATCAATCTAATCTCTCTCATGTTTCTCTCTCTTTCATCATTTACAATCCTAATCATTTCAACATCTCTCCAACATTACAATAAACTGCAACTCGTCTCGGCCAACTGCAAAGCATCTTTTTCATGCAAATCGTGTCCGATGATAACATCTCTATATTTATAACCGAAACAGATTTTTGTAACATTGCAACAGATTAATAACAGAGAGAACAAAACAGATTTTTGTAACATTGTTTGCAACAGATTAATAACAGAGACAGCGAAACATATTTTTGTAATATCGTCTGCAACAGATTAGTAATAGAGACAATGCAAACTGATTTTGTAAAAAGATTTGCAACACATTAATAACAGAGACAACGAAACATATTTTTGTAACATTGTCTGCAACAGATTAGTAACAGAGACAATGCAAACTGAATTTATAATAATGTTTGCAACAGATTAAGAACATGGACAATGCAAATTGATTATGTAACAACTTTTGCAACAAATTAGTAAGCACATATTCGCCGACGACTTCCTTCAAAATGTGCATCCAAATGACTTTCTGTTTGGAATGTAATGTAGGCTTCTTCACATAGTCAGTCGATTCCTTCTTTGCCGCCGACTGAGTCATTCTGCGAGTAGGCGTACCCATGTTGGGTATCTTTGTCCAGCGACTAAAATTCCTACAAATTGGGGGTTAGGCTTTCACATAGTGATGGAACCCTAGATATTAGAGAAATAAGATTATACTATTGGCAGCAATGTCGACGATATGGATGTGCTGAAGAGGGATATAGAAGATGAATATGGTATTTTCTCTCCCACAGTTTTTTCTCTCTCTCTCCGCGAAATTAATGGGGATGTATATTGTGTTTTCTTTTGTAAATATTATATTATATAAATATTGAAAATATTATATAAATAATACTC
The DNA here is from genome assembly GCA_030279155.1 of Forsythia viridissima. Taxonomy (NCBI): domain Eukaryota; kingdom Viridiplantae; phylum Streptophyta; class Magnoliopsida; order Lamiales; family Oleaceae; genus Forsythia; species Forsythia viridissima. Next base: position 36,788,031 of record CM059034.1, on the reverse strand, counting down.
AATATTTTTGTAATAAAAACATTAAAAAAGTTAATTTAACAATATATTATATATACATAGTAATAGATGTAATTTCCTCTTAATATAACTCTAACAATATTTAGTTGGACTTTTAGCTCAATATCCTTAACTAATTGGCTTAGTATACGTTTCAATCAAGTAAGAATTAATTGATAAGATACAAGCAGTCTGTAGCACCAGGACCATTTCAAGAAACTCTTCCATTGGGCTCTTCGAGAAAGAAACAGCTCCTCAAAATGAAATAAATTCCAGCAGTTGCAATTATTGCAATAAATAATGCATATCAAGTCGACAACTACAACTACGGATCTTAAAATAAGATACAAATAAGTTTATTTTATTATTGTGTTGTAATCAAAAAATCGAAAATGTTTTAATGTCTACAGTACTTTATACTTATCTAATGTCTATTGGACAAGTGTCCAAGTAGACATTATAATATTATCTACTGTAAATATTAGAACGATGCTCATAAAAAAATAATGTGTTTATTCATACTTATTTTTTGTTTTTTTCTCTTTTCAGCCTAATATTTGAAGATAGTGATTATGATGTAAGAGAGACGGGATTTTTAAACCAAAATATAATAACTAGATGGATTTATTATTAGTATTATGAAATATCAATAATTACAACAAATTTTATATAATATTTAGTATTCAATAAGATTGGACATTATATTACCCAAGGTTATAGCTTCTTTTGTAATATTACTAATCAGTGTTTTAAAAAACGTAAAGTGTGGTTAGACGTGAAGACTTAGTTTCAAATTTTTCGAGTCTAAACGAGATTTAGACTAGAACTAAGCGCGAAAATTTTTTTCGTTTATTTTTAATATTATTTTAAATATTAAAAAATAGATAAACAAAAAATTCAAACAAAAAGTACGTTTCTAAATGTGACTAGATGCGCACTTTTTAATTAAAAAAACACATTTAACTATTTAATTGCGTGTCTATAATTTAAGCAAAGTGTGTATGCCACGCTTCACGCCTAGACAGAAACAAATAAACATGAAACTATATTAAGGGTTCGTTTATTTTGAATTAAAATTTTGCTAAAAAATTAAAGTTCAAGTCAACAATTAATTTTAACCAGATATTTCATGGACTCACAACTTTTTACAACTTTTCAACCACATATTTCATCAATTTTTATCTACATTTTTTATAAAAAAAATTAATTTTAATCAAAATCAAACACACCTAAAATAAATTGTGCTGCTAGAACATGGTAAATTAGATTTCGATCATGACCCAAATAATTTTTCTAAATGAAGTATTCCTTGACACTTGTATCTCCACCTTTGCTTTAGTCCACTCTTGACACTAGTTTATCATCATACTATTTTAAACCTATAATCGGATTGATTTTTGATTTTCGAAACCAAGAAATAAATTGTCTTAAATGTACAATTACCCAACAAAGAATTTCAATACTTTGGAGCCTCCAGGGAGTATAGGCGAGTTGGTAATGCCTAAGGTGGCATGAGGAGAAATCCTCCGACAACGCATGTTCGATTCCCCGTGTGGGACAGATTTTCACTGAAATATTGTGGGGTTTGTCCTAGGGGTTAACATGTTGGCTCTTTTTCTCAGGTTCCTGCCACTCGTGCACATCTCTCGATTTACAACCCGCCTGGTCAAGAGACTTCTGACACAGGTGAGAAATTTCGTCTTCGAGATTTTCTCATTAACAAAAAAAAGAAAATCAAAGACGATTCAATTATTTCTTTTTGTAAAGAACTAATTTGTCTTCTGAAAAAGTCGTTTAAGGGTAAACTTTCACGTCAAACTACTTTTTGTTTAGAAGTTAAGGGCTTGTTTTTTTTGTCATTTTCAACCCATTTTCTTTTTTGTGTTTTTGAAAATAATGAAAAAGTGTTCTCTTTCCTATTTTCAAAAATGCATTTTTCAAAACATCAAAAAAATTTACAAAGGAAACAGAAAACGACTATTTCTTCGTTTTGAGCGTTTTGTGCACAAAACACGGAGGTGTCCAAAACGGCCAAAATGCTCGTTTTGGCCGTGGAGGTCAGTGTTTCAATTCTTGGTCTCGGTATTTTTTTTTTTTTCGTCTTACGCTGGGCAAAAAACTGACGATTTAAGCATTTTTTGTGTTTTTTTTTAACAAAATGCGATTCCTTTCCCAAGTTGCCAGACACGCGATTTGCATGGTGGAGGTCAAGGGTTCAATTCCCCTTTCCTTTCAATGGTTTTTGAATATTTTTAAATTCATAATTAAATGTTTTTAATTTTTAAACAGTTTTTAAATATTTTAATACCATAATTAATTGTTTTTAAATGTTTTTAATTATTTTTAATTGTTTTTAAATATTTTTAATTCCATAATTAATTGTTTTTAATTATTTGTAAATGTTTTTAATTGTTTTTGAATATATTTAAATGTTTTTAATTATTTTTAATTGTTTTTAAATATTTTTAATTGTGTTTAAATATTTTTAATTCCATGTTTAAATAGTTTTTAATTGTTTTTAAATGTTTTTAATTATTTTTAATTGTTTTTAAATATTTTTAATTCCATAATTAATTGTTTTTAATTCCATAATTAAATGGTTTAACTGTTTTTTAAATGTTTTTTAATTTCAACAATAATTATTTTTAATTGTTTTTAATTAATAATTATTTTAATTCCAAGTAAGTCCAAATCTCTAAAAAATTTCAAGTAAAAGCGTTTTCGAATTTTCTATTTTTAGAAATAATTTTAGAAAATTTCAAAAAGAACGTATTTTCAAAAATCTCAAAACAAACACTCAAAATACAAAACATAAAATGAATTCAAAATTCAAAACACAAAACTCAAATGTGAAGAGAACACCACCTACTTTTTTTTTTAGAACTTCAACTCTTAATATGATATCAAAATCAATAAAGCTTAAACGAATAATTCGATACTACTAATTCAAATAAGCACACGGATTACAAGATTGATATGCTCAAACAAGTCACTATCTTGCGGAACATATTAATGGAAAAATTCTATATTGAATAACGATGAAATAACTATATTAAAACTTGAAATTCTATCTTAAAAAGTCAATTTTGTTAAGAGGAGTAATACAATCTCTTATTGTCTATTTAAGAGTTTTGGAGTACCGATTATGAGAGTTTTTTAAAGTATCGATTTTGAACGTTTATGAAGAAAGTGATTTTGAATGATTTTTAGTAGCGGCTTTTAAAACGGTCCAACATATACTTGGGAATTTATTATCTAGCGGTTCTAAAAGTTTTTTTAAAGAGTTAAATTACATATATGTCCATATATATAAAAAAATTATTTTTAAAAATTTTATATATCGACCTATCATTGAAAATATGAAATTAAATTTATGTTCTTGCATATGTTCTTTTATTTTTATAAACATTAAGTTTAAGTTTAGGGTAGTTTGAAAATAATTGTTTGAGATATAATAAAATTAGAAGAAAATTTGAAAAACGGTAAAAAATCACCGATTTGGGGAGTTGGGTAAATACACTCCAAATTACACTTCATCAATTTTGGGCGGTTAAAAAACCACACAAAATCGGTGCTCCAAAAAACTAACAAATACCGATTTTTTCAACCCTTCATAAACAGTACCATCCAAAACCAGTTAAAATCGGTGAAAAAAAAAACTCTCAAGCAAGCCCTTATAGGTTGTGTATTTATTTCATCGTTAATCGTTATGAAATTTAACATCAATTGTGTTAGGATTAGAGTAATAAATAAAGGGCGAAAAAAATAAAGAACACAAGGATTTTATACAGATTCGCCTCAACGTGAGACTACGTCCCGTCTTCAACCGCTGCAGTAATTCACTATAATGAATAATTCACTATAATTCACTATAATGAATAATGATTTGTTTACAAGATATCAACCCAATAAATATAACAACCCAATGAAAATTTCTTAGTTATAATAAAATTTTAGAGCAATTTAACGAATGTTCCTAATTATAATGAATTTCTAGAACAACTCAATGAAATTTTTTTAATTATAATAAAATTTTAAAGTAACCCAATTATAAATGTAAAATTTCGAAAAACACATTTATTTAATCAAATAGAATCTTTATTAGTTAGTTCTGATTCTCATAAAAATGAGATTGACGAAAGATATCGGTCCCAAGACACCAATAAGCGATATGGCCTTAACAAGTTCCATATTGTTTCTTAAGCCAGACCGTTCCTTTAACCCCAACAACAACAATTAATGTTAATTAACTATTTTAGTCCTTAGTCAAAAATTAATTGTGAATCCTAATATTGTTAATTGAATTTGTAAATATATTAGGGAAAGAAAATGAAATTTCAAAGTTCCAAGTTATGAAAAGAAGAGACTTTTACATATAAACTAGTTTTTTCTAACATGCGTTGCACGTTCGTGAAAAATGTAGTGATAAATTTTATATTTAGACTGTAGGTATTACTTGAATATATATGTATAAAAAATATTAAATATATAATACGTAAATAATAAATATGAAAAGCACATACCATTTAATACAATTAATTAAGTAAAATATTGAAATTATAATAAGAAAATCAGAATCAAATAAGCACATAATTCGTATAAAAAATTAAATAACTAAGATTCGTAAACGACCTTGGTAAAGTGATGTGGCAAAGTGACCATTTTTTTATATTTTTATTGAATTGCACCATTTCGAGAATTTGAATTGGACCAAACTCTCAACTACAACTTTTTCAGTTTTTTTACTAATGATTCAAAAGCCAAATATTAAAGAATTGTGTACAATTTGTTTATATCATCAAACAAAAAAAATTGGTGAAAAATTAAATGAAAAATAAAAGAAAAAATATTAAGGAAAAAATAATAGTATTTATTTAGAATAATTTGTAAACTTAAAAGGTAAAATAGAAAAACAAGATTAGTAAAAAATTGAATGAAAATTAAGTGTAAAAGAAAAAAAAATAAGAAAAAAAAATTAAAGAATATTTTTTTAGGTTATTAGCATATCTCAACGATTTTAAAACAATAGGGACCTTTCATGCAATTTTTTCTAAAATAAAATTAAAAATGACAATGCCCAACATGTTTAAAAAAAAAAAAAAATTTCCCAACACAGTGTTGTCGAATTACTCGACAACATTATGTTAAAAAAAAAAATTTCCAAACACATTGTTGCCGAGTTACCCGACAACCAAAAAAAAAAATATTTAAACACAATGTTGCCGAGTTACTCGGCAACATTGTGTAAAAAAAAAAAATTCAAATACAATAAAAAAGGATTTGAACATCTTTTTCTTTCTTAGTATTACCTAATACTGTCCAATCTCTATTAACTTACCAAATGTGCTATTATTCATTACGTTTCTATTTATTAAGAAGTGAATTAAGTATTAAAACCTCATTTGCAAATGTTCATGACCAGGAAAGCATGCAGTGGGAGAGGTTTCCAGTCATGTTCTTCAAATCATATTGTATAAATCCCGTAGAAAGGTTGCAAGATCTTGAAAGAATCTTGAGAAGAATGGAGATTTCTCTAACCAATTGCTTTCAAATTCCTGTTAGATTAGCGAATTTAGAGTTGGAAAATGATCTAAAAAGTAGTCTGGAAGAACACATTTCTAATGAAATAAAGAGCATACCCCTTGTCATGACAATTATCCCACGATCACAAACAGAAAATGATTTGAAATTCCTCCATAAACTTCATACAATTGTCCCAGTGACAGATAAAGATTTTCCCTTTTTGTTCTTCTTGTTCTGTTTAAAACTCCTTCAAGGCAAATTGACAGACACTTCCCCAAATGGTTCTGACAAAAAAGGATCAAATGACTCAGAAAAACAGAAAAAATAGTACTTTTATTAATGAAAAATTTGAATGAAAAGGTGTAAAATAAAAACAAATAAGGAAAAATAAACTAAAGAAAAAAAATTTGTCAAAAAGATTAGAAAAAGCAAAAAAAAAAAAAAACTTGGAAACTGTTCATCATCGCCGAGCAACTCGGCAATGAACAATACTAATTTTTTTTTTTAGGTGGGCTTTTCTATTTCCTTTGGTTTTTTGCATAATAATTCATTTGTTGCTTAATAAATGAAAAGTAATTACAAAAAGTTTTCATGCATTCTCATACAGAATAACAAAATGCTGTGTCATTCTATGACTTCTCTTCCTAGTCGAGACTATCTTAACTTAACATCATGATATTAATGCATTCTTACAAACCCCAAAGTTCATTTGGCCTACTACTTTGTTCACAACCAAATCAGCTTAATGAATTGTCCTGTTGGTTGCTCTTATATTGTAATTGTTCTAAGGGATAATTGCATCAAAGGTCCCCAACGTTTCAAAATTGTTGGGATATGCCCCTAACTTAAAAAAATAGCACCACACATCCTCAACGTATGAAAACATTGGCGTGGTAGGTCCTTTATAACCAAATTGCCCTTATCTTTAAACAAACAAAAAACAAAAACAAAGAAAAAAGAAAAACAAGATTGAAAATTAACCAAATGTACTCCAAAAAATAAAAAGTAAGAAATATACCCCAAAAAAATAAAAAGTGAAAAAAGGTCATCTTCTCCAAAAAAAGATATTTGAGTACATGCTCTGCTGCCAAAATCTGGCTTTGGTCAATAGGATTCTGTTGCAAAATCTATTAACTTATTACTGACATCGGAATCAAGAACAATTTGCATATGTGCTTTCAAATTGAGTTTATAGACAAATCCATAAGATATCCTGCATCAGTAGAATGAAATTACAGGCTGTTCATCGGGTTTGGTTGCAAGTTCTGTGTAGTTTGCATATCTTTGACACAGAACGAGAAGAAAGGATGAAAAGCTTTACGTGAGGGTTCAACAAACCATTTCTGAACATGGAACAAGCTCTCAAGGTTCAGATGAGCCACATACTCTGGTCCCAATTGAAGCTCGTGCATCTTGATTAATGTTAGTGACCTTTTTTAAAAACCACGGGAAGTAGCAATTCATGCTTTTCTGAAGTGGTGATATCAATCGAAATAAACAACAGACCATTGGTCAGCTCCAAAGCTTAGTCCAAGAAACATTAAAAGAAGACATATATCAACTTACAATTCTTACTTGCTATCAATCGTCTTTATCACTTCCGTATTGTTGGCATAATGATTGTAATCCACTTCTTGCAACAGTGATGGGTCTTGCCTCCTGATTCTTAGGCTCCTCCTTTTCTGGCTTGTTACTATTGGACTCGGGAAGTGGTTTCTTTAGAATAGAAACTGTGAACGATGACGACTTGAAAATGAATTTACCACTATCAAAAGCACCATAATCCTGCATACTATCTGCAATAGCCACAATAATTGTTTTGGAGAAGATGACCTTTTTTCACTTTTTATTATTTTGGGGTATATTTCTTACTTTTTATTTTTTTGGGTACATTTGGTTAGTTTTCAATCTTGTTTTTCTTTTTTCTTTGTTTTTGTTTTTTTCTTTGTTTAAAGATAAGGGCAATTTGGTCATAAAGGACCTACCACGCCAAGGTTTTCATACGTTGGGGATGTGTGGTGCTATTTTTTTAGGTTATGGACATATCTCCAACGATTTTGAAACATTGGGAATCTTTGATGCAATTATCCCTTGTTCTAAGTAGTGAAATGTTTACATATATGCCAATCCAAAAATTAATATGCCAAGGAATTACGCGAAGCAATATCTCTGTATTCAAAGTCACAATGAAAAGGCATAGTATACTTTTCCATAACAATTTGTTTAGTTAACCTTGCAAGCATTTATCAAGTCAATAAATTATTTCTCTTCAGACCAAGTTCAAGTAGCATAGTCCATCTTGTCAGATAAGCTCACAACTCTCCATCAATTAATGGGAGCATCCTTTATCTGAAGGCAAAGAATTGATTTAATAATTTAAACACAAAATAGCCTTTCAAAGGTACAGTGTACCAAATCTCACTTTAATGCGTACCAAATCTCACTTACCAACTTTCTAATATGCACAACATTACTTGATATTGCTTGACCAATTAATAAAGATCAACTCATAGTAGAGATGTCTTCATCATTTCAATGATTATGAATCTAGCCAAGACCAAATTCAAATTTTACCATTAACTCTATCATCATGTTGTTAGGCAACATTAATTTAGTATTAGTTGTGCTAGTTTGAAAGCTAAATTTTGAGTAGCCAAAATTTGATTTGATCAATTGTGGTTGCCAAGTAGCTCGGCAACCACTCTGGTTGTCGAGTGATGGGTTTGCTAATTTTTGGGTATTGATGACTGCCATTGCAGCAATTGCGACAGTGAAGGGAGAGTTAATGCAGTGCAAGAAATCAAGTACTGAGCCAATATTTGAAGAATTCGTACCATTGAAGAAAATTAGTGACGATTTAGATGAAAAACTTGAGGCTCCAAAAGATGAAATTGTTAGCAGTAGATATAAATTGAATTGGATGAGCTCTGTGCAGCTATGGAACTCTGGTCACAGTGTTACATAAAGAATATTCAGTGCAGGTGGTTTAAAGCTGGTGATAGCATTGTATATCCTTACCTTCTCATTTTAAGTATCTTTTGTTGTGCTACGACAAAGATATTTTATTTTTTTTATTTGGGGCACAGACTTATCCATAATGTAAAGTGTAAATTGTTTTGCTTTGAAAAGATATTGTTTTAAAGGCTCTTTAAGCACGATATATTGTTTATGTTATCTATAATGGGAAAAAACAGAAAAGCTTTGGGTAGTAAAAAAAAACTGTGGGATGCTTTATTTCCTAACCAACTTGGTTGTCGAGTTACTCGTCAACCAGCACAATTGCCAAGCCAACTCGACAATCGTGACCATTAGTAATCTTATAAACTATTTCTGTATTTCTTTAATCTCTTAAATTGTTCTTATGAAACTTCAAATGAGTCCCAATAACAATTAGTTTTCTGGTGTTTTAGCCCACACACAAAAAAAAAAAAAAAAAAAAAAAAAAAAAAAAAAAAAAAAAAATTATTGTTCATTGCCGAGTTGCTCGACAATGAACATTGTTCTTTTTTTTTTTAGCCCAATTTCTTTGTCTTTTTCTCATTTTTTCCACAATTTTTTTTTCTTTAGTTTATTTCTATTTTTATTTTACACATTTTCATTCATTTTTTTATTAATCTTTTCTATTTTATCTTAAGTTAACAATTGTCTAAAGATGTATATATACATTTGCTTTTCTAAAACAAATATTTATTTATTTATTTACTTTCTGTTAAATTTTATTTATCACTGTAATTTTTGTGGATACCAAATATAAATAAATTTTTTATATTTATTTTTTAATATGGAAATTTTCTGAACAACCAAAAGGTTGCCGAGTAACTCGGCAACCAGTTTTGGTTGCCAAGAATTGGTTACCCCTTTTTTTTCGTTTTTTCTCTTGTTAAAAACAACAATAATATAAACATACATTTTGTGTTATTTTTTTTGGAGGTCAACTAATATAAACATATTTCACTGATTATTTTGGGAATAAAAGGTTTCATTGTCGATTGTCTACAAGTCAAACTCAGTTCCGATGATCCCATTTCTAGCCAGATCTTTGGTTTTCAATTAATCAATTATCCCAGTTTTCTTGTGGTCTAAATTCATTTGTTCCAATAAATATAAACACAAGTCATCACTCCAGTTAACCCACTCAAAAGTCCATAAAATCATATTGACATTATGAAATAGCAAATGATAAGCTTAGATGTATCCCACTTTCTTTTGATCTCCAAAACAACATTTTCAATAATTGCATTTTAGATTGTGTCTGTTTTCAGCTTCGAGCTCACAGTTTAGCCATGAAACAATAAACTCACCATTTAATATTTGAACTGCGAGCATCCAGAGAGGCAATTCATTCAAGTTGTTGGGAATTCAGCCATATAACTTGGGGATTTGCCATATAGCAGCTTGGCAACCACGCATGGTTTTCAACCTTAGGAGTTTGATTTTTGGCAAAACTTGGCATGGTCTTTAATAAGCTCACATTTTGCTGGTTTAGAAATGTTATTGAAGATTAATACTTGCTTGTAAGTTGTGATAAGTGTGATTTTACACTTATCTAAACTATCAAAATTGGACAATTGTAAGTGCTCTTAAATGATTTTTTACTTAATTGTGAGTTAATTTAATTATTTTAGATCAAAACCCAAGTTCTGAAGGAATTGTAGAAAAACAAAGCAAAATAGGCGAAAAGGACTGAAAGTGTACGAAAACTTGGAGATTGGGATCAACTTGCAAACCTCCAAAAGTTGAAGGACCTGGGTTGCAAATAAAAGAGGACTAAATTGAAATATAAGAAGAAATCAAAGGACTAAAATGACTACAATCAAAAGTTGAAGGACCACAAGCGCAGAATAGACAGAATTTGGAGCTGGGCGAACGCCCTAGATCAAAGCTGGGCGTGCGCCCAACTGAAGCAGCAGGTGACTGAGGCAAATTCAACTGCCTGGGCGATCACCCGGAAAAGGCCTGGCTTGGCCCGCGGATTTTCTGATTATTTTGTTTCCTTTTTTTTAGTCCAAATGTAATTGGAAAACTTTTAGTCCACGATTTAGAGGATTTTGAGGGATCTTTTAGGTCATCTTGAGAGACCTATAAATAGGACTTATACACTCATAATTATGGTCGTTAAATCTTGTAAAAAATCATATGAGAGAGAGAGATACAAAGAGACGAAGAACAAAAGCGGAATTGAAGATTGGAGCTTGAAGACAAAGATTTCTTGGTGCAAGATATTGAACGTTTCTTCCTCTATTATTTTCAAGATCCGGTTATGTCTTCAATTCTCTTCATCTTTTCTTTCTCCCGAGTCATGAATAGCTAGATTTAATGTTTGGATGAACGATGTAGCCTAAGTTTAATTCTTTAATTTCGAATCTCAAGTTTTAATAAATAAATTGTTTATGTATTTGATTCTACTTCTTTTCTTAATGCTTGAGATAATTGGCCATTATTTGTCATTGATTTGTGGATTGTAATGAATCAAAAGGTAAATTATTAATCTAGACCACGTAGTAAAATCTGACAATTGGATAAAAGGTAGAGATACACTTTGTTATTGTCACGGTCTTGAATTGAATTCTTAGGAGATTTAATGCATCTAATTAAGGACCATTCTGACTGCCTAAGTTGACTTAATTAGATATAACTAATTTGAACTCGAGAAAGGTAAATTAGGTTAAATTTGTGAATTCGACCGAATACAACTTTAGGAATAAATCTTAAGAGGAGAAATTAGAGATGGTAACTAGGTGAATTTGTTTGTCCAAACGCTTTAACCATCATATTTTATTAATTCTTGATTTTTTCTTTATTATTATTTTCGAAAAATCCAAAGTTTTAGCTTAAATCTTTCAACTTAATTTATTTTAAATTATTTACAATAGACTAGCACTTTGATTAATTTAACTAGTATCTAAATAAGATAGTATTTGTGGGAACGATAATCCGAACTCAAAAAGTCCACTTTATTACTTGTTAACGATATTGTACACTTGCAATCACGTTATTTTAACAACAAGTTTTTAGCGCCGTTGCCGGGAACTATTCTTATTTAATATTAGTTTAGATTAATTGTTAGTGTTAGTTTTATTTTATTTTTTATTTTATTTCTGATTTCTTTTATTATTGTTATTATTACTATTTTCTTTCTTCTTTGTTTATTTCTATTAGATGGCAGATGCACAAATAAGAAGAGAGCTTGAACAAGAGGCTGCAAGAGCAGCCGCTGTAGAAGCAGCCCGAATGGCAGTTCAGCAAATTCAACAACATGAAGAACAGGAAGAAGATGACGATGGAAATATGCCAATGGCTCAGTTCCTAACTCCTGCAGCAGCTCCTGATCGTTCAAGCATAATTTATCCAACTTTTGGTCGGAACGACTTCCAACTAAGAGCCGATATGATTAATCTTTTCAGCAACAACTTGCAATTCTATGGAAAGGCGACTGAAAACCCTAATACTCATCTCTCCATATTCCTACGTATGCTCCATAATTTTCAGTTTCAAAGAGTAAATGACGATGCCATTAGACTTCGGTTATTTCCCTACACTTTGAGGGATGGGGCTCTGGAATGGTTAGACTCAGAACCACATGCTAGTATCACAACCTGGGATGACTTGGCTAGAAAATTCTGCAACAAATACTTTTCACCAGCTAAAGTAGCCAAAATAAAGCTAGAAATTTCTACTTTTCAGCAACTGGAGGGCGACAGGTATCATGAAACTTGGGACAGATTCAATGAGTTACTCAGAAAATGTCCAAACCATGGTATTAAAAAGGGCCAACAAGTTCAATATTTTTATTCTGGGCTATCTCCTTAGTCTAAATCGACAGTGGACTCCTCTGCAAACGGGTCCATCGCGAATAAAAATGTCAATGAAGCATGGGATCTCTATGAGCTGATTGCAAACACACAGACCATATTTTCATCTGATCGTACCACTCCAAGAAAAGTAGCAGGCATACATGAGATTAATGATCTGTCAGCTACCAATGCACAACTTGCTACATTGACAAAGCAGGTGGAGCTCTTGGTCAGAACACAAATGCAAGGAGTGAATGCAATCCAAGCAACCATCATGTGCGAGAACTGTGGAGCTAACCATTCAACATCAGATTGTATGTTATTAGCCCCTTTAGAACAGGTCAATTTTGTGCAGAATAATACACATCAACAGTACAATCCATATTCACAAACATATAATCCAGGTTCGATGCAACACCCCAACTTTAGATGGTCTGAGAATCAACAAAGTGGTAATGCATATAATGCTCAGCAAGAAAGAGGACCGAGTTTAGGAGAGATGTTCCAATAGTATATGCAGAAAACTGATAAAGCATTGGAGCGATTGGACATCAACAGTCAAAATCAACAAGCATCTATCAGAAAAATAGAGGCTCAGATTGGTCAGTTAGCCCTACAATTGTCAGATAGAAAACCAGGCACTTTACCCAGCACTATAGAAACAAATCCAAGAGAACAGGTAAATGCCATCACTATTAGGAGCGGGGTACAACTGCCAGAAATTCTTGTGAAAAGAACAGAGAAAAATGATGAACAATTGATGATTAAGAAAGAAGAAACTGGACAACAACATGAGAAATCAAAAGAAGAAGTTTCAAAAGAATCTACTGAATCATCAAAAGTGAGGGCGCCAATTCCTGTCAAAGCTTACGTGCCACCAATTCCATTTCCTCAGAGGCTGCATAAGAACAAGCTTGACAAGCAGTTTGAATTTTTTTTTTGAAGTTTTCAAGAAACTACATATCAACATTCTTTTTGCCGACGCATTAGCTTAAATACCATTGTATTTGAAATTTATGAAAGAAATGTTGTCCAAGAAGAGAAAACCAGACGAAAACGAGACAGTAGCTTTAACTGAGGAATGTAGTGCTATTCTGCTAAATAAGTTGCCTCCGAAGTTAAAAAATCCATGGAGTTTTAAATTACCTTGCACAATTGGAGAATTTTATAATTTTAATGCTTTATGTGATTTAGGTGCAAGTGTAAATTTAATGCCTCTTTCTGTCTACAAGAGATTATGGTTGGGAAAAGTAAAAGCAACAAGTATATCTCTACAGCTTGCTGATAGATTGATCAAGTACCCACGGGGTGTGGTTGAGGACGTGCTCATCAAGGTGGAAAAGTTTTTCTTTCTAGTTGATTTTATTGTCCTTGACATCGAAGAGGATCGCAATATGCCAGTAATTTTGGGACGACCATTCTTAGCAACGAGTCGGGCCCTTATTGATGTTGAAAAGAGTGAGCTAATCTTGATGGTATAGGATGAACGAGCAGTATTCAGTATGTACACCATACCCGAGCAACCTATCGACCTCGAGGAGTGCTTTAGAGTTGATGAAGGGGTAACAATTGGCCAAGAAAACTACAAACCGGATACAGGTGGACTAGTTTCACCAATTAAAGACGAAAAGGTCGATTTCAAATATGGAGAGCAAAGGAAAAAGCGTGCAAAGCTGGCAATTGCAAGCAATACAATACTTCCAAAGATAAGCCTCCATAACTGATACTTGCAAAAAAAGTCGAGCTCTAGACTATAACTCGAGCTCTTAATGGGAGGCAACCTATTTTTCTATCCCTTATATGTTTATTGCATTACATGTAGAATTTTAGGACTGCATTAGAAAGTAGAGCACGTTTTCCATTTTTTAGTGATTACGTATATTTAATCATTATTGTTTTTCATATTTCAGGTTGCACATCGTCATTCCAAAGCAATGCGTACTGATGAGCTAAAAGTCCGATTGTTATCCCCATGCCTTTTGATTCGGGTTGTCTCTTTCCTTATTTCTTATTTACTTTGCTTTCTTCTATCACATTGAGGACAATGTGAACTTTAAGCTTGGGGGTGACTTTAATTACTTTCATTATTTTTGTGTGTGCAAAAAAAAAAAATGAAAGACATGGCACTTGCATTATCTTATACCTCTCTTCGTAGCCTAGTTGACTCGAGTGATAAAGTCCATTGGAGTTCTAAAAACTCGGTATCCTAAGGTTTAACAGACCTGGGAGCCTAAAGCTCGCTACAAGGGTCATCTAGAAAGCTTAAGGTAGTGAGGTCTAACACATAAGATATATATCAATATAAATTGTTGAAAAAAAAAAACAAAACAAAAGCAAGATTGAACCATTGTGCGCATAACTTGGGGATATAGATGACTAGTGGGTTTGACTTACCTAGTGAAAACTTGATGGTCAAAGCACTCAATGAAGGGAGAATCATCACAGATCTAGATAGCTAATGTATTGACTAGACCTAACCAAATTTTGAGCAGTAAAAGAATAAGTATCTTGAGAGTCACTCTAGAGCTAATACCCAGGGTGAGAAAATTGAATATCGGTTTGGGGTGTGTATTCTTACGAGCGAGAAAGAAAATATTTGACCATTGGGGGCATAATATCACCAACCTAAAGGCTTATGGTGATTGAATTGACTATGCGTATACACATATATCTGTCGAGCATTGGATAAGTAAAACTGATTGATTTTGGTAGTATGATTTAGAAGTTTTAGTATGAATTGTTTGACTGTTTCAAAAATATAAGGCAAATACGGCAAGCTATCTGTTATAATATATTTTGTTTGATTGTTCAAATAAATAGTTATGTTCGAAGACGAACAAATGTTCAAGTTTGGGGGTATTTGATAAGTGTGATTTTACACTTATCTAAACTATCAAAAGTGGACAATTGTAAGTGCTCTTAAATTATATTTTACTTAATTGTGAGTTAATTTAATTATTTCATGTCAAAACCCAAGTTCTGAAAGAATTGTAGAAAAACAAAGCAAAATAGGCGAAAATGACTGAAAGTGTACGAAAACTTGGAGATGGGGATCAACTTGCAAACCTCCAAAAGTTGAAGGACCTGGGTTGCAAATAAAAGGGACTAAATTGAAATATAAGAAGAAATCGGAGGACTAAAATGACTATAATCAAAAGTTGAAGGACCACAAACGCAGAATGGACAGAATTTGGAGCTGGGCAAACACCCTAGATCAAAGTTGGGCGTGCGCCCAGCTGAAGCAGCAGGTGACTGAGGCAAATTCAACTGCCTGGGCGATCGCCCGGAAAAGGCACAGGCCAAATTTGGCCCGCGAATTTTCTGATTATTTTGTTTTCTTTTTTTTAGTCCCAATGTAATTGGAAAACTTTTAGTCCACGATTTAGAGGATTTTGAGGGATCTTTTAGGTCATCTTGAGAGACCTATAAATAGGACTTATACACTTATAATTATGGTCGTTAAATCTTGTAAAAAATCATATTGAGAGAGAGAGATACAAAGAGACGAAGAACAAAAGCGGAATTGAAGATTGGAGCTTGAAGACAAAGATTTCTTGGTGCAAGATATTCAACGTTTCTTCCTCTATTATTTTCAAGATTATGTCTTCAATTCTCTTCATCTTTTCTTTCTCCCGAGTCATGAATAGCTAGATTTAATGTTTGGATGAACGATGTAGCCTAAGTTTAATTCTTTAATTTCGAATCTCAAGTTTTAATAAATAAATTGTTTATGTATTTGATTCTACTTCTTTTCTTAATGCTTGAGATAATTGGCCATTATTTGTCATTGATTTGTGGATTGTAATGAATCGATAGGTAAATTATTAATCTAGACCACGTAGTAAAATCTGACAATTGGATAAAAGGTAGAGATACGTTTTTATTATTGTCACGGTCTTGAATTGAATTCTTAGGAGATTTAATGCATCTAATTAAGGACCATTCTGGCTGTCTAAGTTGACTTAATTAGATAGGACTAATTTGAACCCGGGAGAGGTAAATTAGGTTAAATTTGTGAATTCGACCGAATACAACTTTAGGAATAAATCTTGAGAGGAGAAATTAGAGATGATAACTAGGTGAATTCATTTGTCAAAACGCTTTAACCATCATATTTTATTAATTCTTGATTTTTTCTTTATTATTATTTTCAAAAAATCTAAAGTTTTAGCTTAAATCTTTCAACTCAATTTATTTTAAATTATTTACAATAGACTAGCACTTTGATTAATTTAACTAGTATCTAAATAAGATAGTCTTCGTGGGAACGATAATTCGGACTAAAAAAGTCTACTTTATTACTTGTTAACGATATTGTACAATTGCAATCACGTTATTTTCACAACAAGTTGTACAATAATATTTTGGCCTTCAACGTTTGTGTGCCTTTCTGTATTGTTTCCCTTTCTCTTGCACAGTGCTAACCAACATGGAAGATCACACATGGAATTGTTCTTCTCAATGCGTACCACGTGTTTTTATAATTAATTATTTTCGGCCAAGTGTATGTTTCTCTGCAACTGACTTGCTATTTCTGTTCTTAATATATTCAAGTTTTGCCTAACAACCATCTTTCTGGTGAACTTAATATCTAACAGGCCAGCAGAAAGGACAACAAATAGAGGTTTAGCCTATTGGAAGAAAATGGGGAGGTTCTCATACGTGCAAACCAAGGCCACACCATAACAATAATGCATCGTCTAAAGATTGCAATTAAGACTGCATTTCAGGCTGTCAAGCTGAAGTATTTGAATATTGAGATGAAACTAATAATTGAAATTTGCCTGTCATTTCTGTTATCTAAAATATTATTGCTCACTTTCATGTTTTTCTTGGTTGAAGGAATGAATTGAGATTTTTAATTGAAGTTGGGATGCGAAATTCTTTAACAAATTTTAGTAGTATAATATTGAAGTTTTAATTCTCAGAATTGGTGAAAGTTGAACCAGCTTTGAGGGAACTTCAAATTCTGAAAATTTCTATTAGAAGTGTCTCAGTGCTGCATTTGTCATGGTTCATCACCTCAATATAATCTTTAAATATACGTTTATGAGCTTATCAGTGTTTGAAAGCTGCTAGTGTTGATGTTGATTGAACTCTGAAAAATGCATTAGTAATAAGTAGTGGATGCGTTATTTATCCAAATGGAAATAGTGGCTTCAGAAAAGGTAGAGAGAGGACTGAAGTAGGTAATAAAACAAATGATAGTTGTAAAACGACCACGTGTTGGACGAAAAAATGAATAGTAAAAAAATTAAGGCTATTATATTATTGTTTTTGCCTAACAACCATCTTCTGCTGAACTTAATATCTAACAGGCCATCAGAAAGGACAACAAATAGAGGTTTAGCCTATTGGAAGAAAACGGGGAGGTTCTCATACGTGCAAACCAAGGCCACACCATAACAGTAATGCATCGTCTAAAGATTACAATTAGGACTGCAATTCAGGCTGTCAAGTTGAAGTTTTTGAATATTGAGATGAAACTAATAATTAAAATTTGCCTGTCATTTCTGTTATCTAAAATATTATTGCTCTCTTTCATGTTTTTCTTGGTTGAAGGAATGAATTGAGATTTTTAATTGAAGTTGGGTTGCGAAATTCTTTAACAAATTTTAGTAGTATAATACTGAAGTTTTAATTCTCAGAATTGGTGAAAGTTGAACCAGCTTTGAGGGAACTTCAAATTCTGAAAATTTCTATTAGAAGTATCTCAGTGCTGCAATTGTCATGGTTCATCACCTCAATATAATCTTTAAATATACGTTTATGAGCTTATCAGTGTTTGAAAGCTGCTAGTGTTGATGTTGATTGAACTCTGAAAAATGCATTAGTAATAAGTAGTGGATGCGTTATTTATCCAAACAGAAACAGTGGCTTCAGAAAAGGTAGAGAGATGACTGAAGTAGGTAATAAAACAAATGATAGTTGTAAAACGACGGCGTGTTAGACGAAAAATGAACAATAAAAAAATTAAGGCTCTTATATTATTGTAAGGATAGACCACTATTTAAAATATATATATATATCATAAATTCTAAATAAATTTAGGAGGTATATTCAATTGGGACTTTTAAAAACTTTTATATGTAAGTGACTTTTGTAGAATTTTTGGACTTTTTGAGTGACTTTTATAAATGTGGTAAGAATTAATAAAAATCTTCATTAAATTTTTGTAAATTTTTATTATAGATTTCTGGAGACTTCTATAAACTTTAATTAAATACTTTCATTTTTTTAAAATATTAATCTAAATTTTCATATAATATAATATTATTTTGAGTAACTTCTTGCATGTACAAATCATCCGCATCATATATAATTAAGAACTCAAAGTCAATAAAAATATTTATTTAAAAAAATAAAAAATTTAAGTCACATCAATTAAATTAACAAATAACACAAATCCCATAAAGAATTAGAGGGTGTATTCAAATGGACTTTTAAAGGCTTTTATAAGTGGGTGACTTTTTTATAATTCGTGGACTTTTAAGTGACTTTTATTGATTTTTTGAAAATTAATAAAGCATATAAAATTTGATTAAAAATTTTTGTAAACTTATATAGACTTTCATTAACAATTTTTTTTTTTTAATTTTTTTTTCTAAAGTACATATAAATTATCTATAACACATATAATATAATATAATATTAGTTTGAGTATGTCTAAATCATCCACACGACATATAATTAAGAACTCAAAGTAATAAATCACATTTCTCAAGTCAATAAAAATATTTATTAAAAAATATAAAAATATATAATAAATTAACAAATAACATAAATCCAAAAAAGAATTAATAACATTTTAATAATACTCAATAAAAAAAATATCAAATAATCCTAATTTAGGATAAACGAGAGAGATATGAGAAAACCCTAAAAGTGAAATAAAATAAGCGTTCTTTATTTTTGGGCTATAAAGTCTTCACAAATCTCAAAGTAGAAGGGAGATTTTTTTTTTAGATTTACTATTTATACTTTCCACCAAAAAGTCTCTAAATAGAGAATCCCTAAAAGTTCTTCTTAATTTGAATACCCCATGACTTATAGAAACTCTTAAAAAATTTAATTGAATATTCGGTGACTTTTAAAGACTTTTTTAAAGTCTCTAAAAGTCTTTATTGAATACACCAATATTTTTAAAGAGTATTCAAATTGAGAATTTTAAAGACTTTCAATGATTTAAAAATTTAGGAGTATTTAATGACGACTTTTTAAGATTTTCTAAAAGTATTGATGTATTTAATACAGACTTTTAGAGGCTTAAATTTTTTTTTTTTAAAAGTCACGAGGTATTCAATTAAAAAATTTTAGGAGTCTCTATAAGTCATGGGGTATTCAAATTGAGAAGAACTTTCAAGGATTATCTACTTACCAGACTTTTGGAGACATATAGAGACTTTTTTGTTGAAAGTACAAATAGCAAATCCAAAAAAAAAAAAACCTCCCGTTTACGCTGAGACTTGTGAAGACTCTATGATAAGTGCAATTTGTGCACTTATTCGGGCTATAAAACTAAGTTTTTGTTCCGTTATTTTATTAATTTTCTACTTAATTTATTGTATTCTCCTTTTTATTTCAATTTTGGACATATTTATAAGCAATTGGAGAAGAATAAATGAAAAGAGCAACAAATTAGAAGATGATTCAGAAATACGATAATCAAATTTCACTCAATTGAAGCTTGAAGATTAAAACGACAAAATTTTCGAACTCAAGTCACATTGGTGAAATCGACGAGCAAATGAGAAGAAATTGAATTTTTAAAGTGAATATCAAGAGCCAAACATTGGAGGACGAAGAAGAAGATAAAATCAATAAGTTTATGGTGTGTTGGAGTGACAATAAAGAGTTTAAGCAAATGATCAAATACCTGAAAGCCAAAAAAAAAAAGAATTGAGAAATTACCTACCAAAGTATGTGAGAAAATTAGAGCGCAAATTTTGATATTAAAATCTCAACAAGGAAAATGATATACCATTGGAAAGATAATTGAATTACAAGTCAAACACTTTTTACGGATCTCAATTTGGAATTTCCTACAAGAAGTTATGATCATTTGAAAAACAGCCACAAATTTGAGACAATTAAAGTTGGACGATCGCCCAAGCTTAATGTTGTCCAGCACCACTTTAAGGCAGTAGAGATTTAAAAAGATGCTTGGGCGATCACCGGGGTTTGCAATGGCGATTGCCTGGTGTAAAAATTTCTCGTGCGAATTTTGTTATCTTTTGAGTTCAACTTCAATTATAAAATCTTTTAGGACATGATTTTAATGATTTTTTTTGTTTTTATCTTTTGGGACAAAATGATGATACTATATATATACATATATATATATATATATATATATATATATATATATATATATATATATATATATATATATATATATATATATATGAGTTTTTAACTCATAATGAAGGATTTGAATTATTGGAAGAATTTAAGAGGAGAAACAAGAAAAGAAGATTCAACCAAGATCAAGATCTATTCTTCTTTTGAAGATTCAACGAAGATTAAGATATATTCTTTTGAGTTTTCTTCTTCTCCGGGTGTTGGCTTTTATATATATATTTTTTTTGTTTTCTTCTTCTTAGTATGCTAGAATAGATTATTTTGTGCTAGGATTATGATGAAATTTATATCATGAACTTTTAATTCTTTGAACCTTGTTTTTTTTATATTCAAGCATATTTTTAATTTTAAATAATTGATATTGATTTCTTCTTCTCTATAACTATATGTGCAATGGTTGTATGAATTTTGTGGCTTATTTTACTATCGAGAGATTGAAAATAAGTTAAACGTAGTATCAATTATCGTAGAGTCCGATAGAGGATAGAGATATACCACTATGCTTCACAAGATGTTTAAGTATTCACAAATTTTAATGTATTTTTGTATGTTCGCATAGAGATATAGGAATATGTTTAATTCTACTCGCGAGATATTATTAAATAAATTAAGAATATTGATCTTCATAATTAAATTGTGTTATTAAATTCAACGGTTCAAATTAAAAGTGATTGTTATAAGTGGATTTGGGATCCTAGTACGATTTTCTTTCTCATATTCAAAGTAATTCGACATGAACTTAATTTTTTATTTGTTTAAATTACAATTAGTCAATTTTTTAGTTAATAATCTAATTAGTTCTTAAGCAACAAAACTTCAAAAGCTAATTTGATTCGGTTAAGATTAATTTAATTGTATTGAACTATCTAAATTCATGTGGGTACGATACTTGGACTCTCAAAACTATTATATTACTTGTGTGATCTGTATATTTGTACAAAATAAATTCGCTAATAAGTTTTTTGCACCGTTGCAAGAGATCTTATTTTAGTTCTTTTTAACTATTTTAGCATTAATTCAAACTTTATTTGTTTTTATTATTTTTCAGTTTATTTCAATGTTTGAATTTTTTCTTTTCAGGTCTTTGTATGCGAAACGTGAGACATGAGTCTCTAATATCAGCTGATCTAGATATCGAACGCATTTTCCATTGTAGGCAAAGAGAAATAAGAAAGACACAAAAAAACAAAAAAATAAAAAACAGTACGACACAATGAATAACAACTAGATTACTCCAACAAGACGATAGAATAATGAAGAAAATATGCTAGTTGGAGATTTTATGATTCCGTAGATCATCTAGAGCCAATCTAGCATTGTCTACCCACTTTTTTGGCAGCCGAACTTTCAGTTGAAGACTAATGTAATTCATCTATTTCAGAATGTACATCAGTTCTATGACAAGACCGACGAGAATCCACATACACATGTCTCACGATTCTTAGAAATGTGCCAACATTTCAAATATCAAGGGATCTCAGACAATGCCATCTGTCTATGTTTATTCCCACATGCTCTTCAGTCTATCCTGAGATGTTGAGAATATTTGATATTTTTTTATTGAATATTACTAAATTCTTATTAGGAGGGTGGGTGTATTCAAATTGAGACTTTTAAATACGTTTAAGATTTAAAAATTTAGGGGTA
Organism: Forsythia viridissima; assembly: GCA_030279155.1. NCBI lineage: Eukaryota > Viridiplantae > Streptophyta > Magnoliopsida > Lamiales > Oleaceae > Forsythia > Forsythia viridissima. The sequence continues at coordinate 36,765,709 of CM059034.1, read as the reverse complement.
TTCAATGTAGATTTTTAAAGACTCTTTAAAAGTATTGGTATATTCAATTAAGACTTTTAGAGATTTTTAAAAAAGTATTTAAAAGTCACGGGGTATTCAATTAAAATATTTTAAGAGTTTATATAAGTTATGAGGTATTCAAATTGAGAAGGATTTTTAGGGATTCTCTACTTACTACACTTCTGATTACTTTTTGGTGGAAAGTATAAATAACAAATTTAAAAAAAAAAAAAAATCTTTCGTCTACTCTGAGATTTGTGAAGACTTCATATCCCAAAAATAAAGAACACCTATTATTTTTAACTTATAGAGTTTTCTCGTATCTCTCTCGTCTATCTTGAGATGTTATGAATATTTGATATTTTTTATTGAATATTATTAAAATGTTATTAATTTTTTTGTGATTTATGTTATTTTATAATTTATTATATTTTTAATTAATATTTTTATTGACATGAGAAATGTGATTTATTAATGAGTACTTAATTTTATGTGGTCTGGATGATTTGGACATGCTGGAAGTTACTCAAACTAATATTTTATTATATTATATGTGTTTTAGTATTTAAAAAAAAAAATGAAGTCTATATAAGTCTACATAAATCTTTAAATGAAGACTTTTATTAATTCTCAATAAATCCATAAAAGTCACTTAAAAGGTCACAAATTATATGAAAGTCACCCACTTATAAAAGTTTATAAAAGTCTTTAAAAGTCCTAATTGAATACACTCACCTACAAGTCTATATTGAATATTCTTAAACTTTTAAATCTTTAAAAGTATTTAAAATTCTCAATTTGAATACACACCCCTTAATAAGATTTTAGTAATGTTCAATACAAAAATATCAAATATTCCCAACATTTTAGGGTAGATAGAAGAGATACGAGAAAATTCTAGAAATAAAAGAAAATAAGCGTTCTTTATTTTGAGGATCCGGAGTCTTCACAAATCTCAGGGTAGACGGAAGATTTTTTTTTTTAGATTTACTATTTATACCAGTGTTTAGAAAACCGGACCGGACCGGCCGGTTCAACCGGAAAAATCGGGAACCGGTCGAAAAACCGGTCCGATTTTCCATTTTAACCGGGTATCAAAAAATCGGACCGAAAACCGAGTTTTTTGTCGGTTGAACCAGTCCGGTTTTCAGCAAAAACCAGATTTTTTTTTTGATTTTTTTTTATTTTTTAATTAAAATTAATAAAAACTCTATTTAAAGCCACATTTTGTGAGTAATTTTATCTACAAATGTTGATTTATTTACAAATAACTTATTTTTAAAAATTTTGTGAGTGTTTTTGATTAATTTTTAATTTTTTAATTGAAAACGGTTCGACCCGGTTCGACCTTTTGACCCTTGACCCGTTGCTTTTTTCGGGTCGATGGCCGGTCCGGTTTCCTGAACATTGATTTATACTTTACACCATAAAGTCTCCAGATATCTCCAAAAGTATGGTAAGTAGAGAATCTTTAAAAGTTCTTCTCAATTTAAATACTTCATGACTTATATAGACTCTTAAAAAATTTTAATTGAATACTCGTGACTTTTAAAAACTTTTTTAATATCTCTAAAAGTTTTTATTGAATACATCAATACTTTTAGATAATCTTAAAAAGTCTACATTAAGCACATGTTTGGAATTGCTTAAATTATAATTTCAACTGGTCAAATTGGTCAAACATATTTTTTATCCACACATTTCATAGGACTTACAACTTACAACATACTTTTTATTCACACATTTACCAACAACTTATATAATATAAGTACTTAAAAAATAATTTCAGGACTACCAAACATTCGCTAAATACTCTTAAACTTTTAAATATTTAAAAGTCCTTAAAATTCTTAATTTGAATACATTGCCCTTAGTCCGTCTTTTTTTTTTTTTAGTTAGTAATGTTATTTTTTAATTACGTTATATGCCATAATTGAAAGCTAATTAATAGTGAGTCATCGTAATCCAATATTGTAGAATATTTAATTATAAGATAACTGTTTCAATCATTTAACTTTGATATGTCTATTTGAAAAATAAAATTCTCTCTCTTCGCAAAATGAAAAAGAAATTATTGGTCATTAATCACTTATAAACATCAACTCAATCAGTTAATATAACGTAGCAAGAGTTAAAAATCACAGCAATATCACATTTGTAACAGTTCGTGCTATATATAGCTCATTATAATAACATTTGTAGCATCAGTCTTTTAAAAAAAATTAATAATGATATTTTTTAATTACATTATATACCATAACTAAATGCTAATTAATAGAGAGTCATTGTAATGTAAGATTGTAGAATCTTTAATTATAGGATAACTGTTTCAATCATCCAAATATTAAAAAAAATATTATCTCTCTTCACAAAAAGAAAAAGAAATTATCGGTCATTAACCACTTATAAGCATCAACTCAACCAGTTAATGTAACGTGGCAATAACCAAAAATCTCAACAATATCACATTTATAATATTTCGTGCTACATATAGTAAAGCATAATATAATAACATTTGCAGCACTTTATGATACATAACATTAGTATCACTTTATCTTACATACCATTTGTCACGGTGTGACATAACGCAATCACTTAACATAATATGACAAAACCCAAAAATCCTAAGAAGATTACATTTGTAACAATTCGTGTTTCAAATAAAAAACTCATGATAAAAATAGTTGCAGCACTTTATGATACATGTTAACGTCGGAACCTATACCGTCCACGTGTCAACAGATCTCCAGTCACTCCTCTGCCAGCTTGTATGTTACCTACACACTTGGACAATCGTTAGGCACCAAGATCTCTGAGAGAAAAAGGTCCGGCGATCGTTGGTGCTTCGACGATCAAGTCAACTGTCGGTATATAGAACAATATACAGGGGACGAAAATAATTGGGTGTGGGAGGGACAAACAGATAGATTTGAGCAGAGTTTAGGAGTGAAATTCAAGCGTAAAAAGAGCGTCAAAAGTGCGTACCTTAGAATAACTAGAGTCCTTGTATTTATAGTTGCAGAGTCCTAATTATTCTGTGTTAGCAATCAATTAGAACTATGATTGGATTCTCATTCCTTATGAGATAAGGGCAATCGGTTGTCAAGGCAATCTCCCAGATTTCAACCCTTATTTGAGTTGATCACGTTGCCTAATACTTAGGAAATTGGGATTTGGTTTCTTTGTGAGAATCCTTATGATTATCAAATACAATCTTTCTTTAATTACTTATCTGGTTGTCAAAATATCGTGCCGCCTACTAGTTATAATAAATATGAATCTCGGCAAGGCTCTCTGAGTCAGCCATGAGTGTCGAGGTCCTTCATGGGCCTCGCAATACTCTGATTCAGGAATACTAAGATGTTCGATGAGCCTTCGAAGCCTTCGCCAGGCCTATGGGACCTTTATAAATCTAGAAGGCCCTCGCTGGGCCTATAGGGCATTAGCGGGTCTGAATTAGGCCTAGATGAGACCTTTAATAGAACTTTGCTGACTTTGAGGTCTCACCAAAATCGGGTGGTAACAATAGTCCTCCAATTCCAAGCCTATTATTTATATCAGGCGTGAAACTTTAAGAATGAGCATTAAATGAGGACGAACGCCTTTAGAAAGCGAACCTCCAATAGAATCCCTGGGATCACCTCTCCCATTATATTTCTCTATATGAGGCATTTTGAATCCTGCGATGAGTTCTCTAGCCTTTAATTCTTTGGAGAATATGTGGTCTTCGTCTTCGTCTTCGTCGTCGTCGTCGTCGTCAAGATCGCACAACCGTTTTGGTCATTCATCCACAGCCCTAGAGTCACTTCTCTTCTCTCGGTGGTCATCGATGGGCTCGCTATGCCGGCTACTCAACGATTGAGGTTGAGCCACAAATGACTCGGTCCCCAACTTGTCGAATACGCTGGCAGAGGCCTGAATTAGGCCTAGATGAGACTTTTACTGGGACTTTGCTGGCGTAGAGGCCTCACCAAAATTGGGTGGTAACAATACATAACATTTGTGGCAAGATGTCAATAATCATACACAATCAGTTGACATAATATGACAAGAATCAGAAATCACAGATACTCACATTTGTGATACATATGATACTAATAATTGTAACACATAAATCCACAATTGTCTCATTTCGTTGTACCACATCTTTGATTTTTTTGAGATTTTTTTGGGGTTGAATATTTGATGCGCGAGTAAAGAAAACAAAGGAGGAAATTATGATAAAGATGATGATGGAGAAAATTTTGAATATTTGTTCTTCGATTTATGAGCTTCAACCTTTTGATAAAGATGACAATGGAGAAAATTCAATTATATTGAAGACACATGCGATTTTGAGGCTCTATTCAAAAAAAAAAGGAAAAATGGGTGCAATTTAGTAATTTATCTTAGATTTTGAGAGTTAAATAGTAGGAATGTTGATAAAACTAATTTCCATATTCATCAAATTACTTTAATTTAATTTATTATAAAATATAAAATAATATAAAATATTTTTATGATTAAATAATAATATTTAAAATATTATTATTATTTCTAAAGAGTCTAGTATAGGGTGTAATTTCTTCTTAAAATAACTTGTACATTCATGCATTTATAGGTAGATAGAGATCGGTTGGGCCATTGAATATCGTTAAGTAGGCACAATACAAATCTTAATATTTGGGCCTGGGCCTACATTGCTTCTAAATCCATGAATTCCAAACTTATCCGTTAGGCCTATTTTCTAGGCATGCTCCAACCAACTTTTCCAGCCCTTTAGCCCAATAAATCCTACTGCAAGGTATATCCAATATTCTAAAAAACGTAAAGTGTGATTAAGTATAGAGGTAAGTTTCAAGCTTTTCAAACCTAAGCAAAGGCTTTGCAAGGATGAGGTGAAGGAGAGGCGTGATTCATAATTAGGCGTAGAGATCGAGTTTCAAGCATAGACGAAACCTAGACGCTATTTATGCAAACTTTTTCAAACAGTGGATATACCTCACATGGCATATTCACAAAGATGAGATGTGTTGTAGCTGTTTGACCAGCTGCGGAATGATTTTTGTTGATTTGATTATTAGAGTGATAAAATCGAGAAAGGCAAATAAATTTAATAAAAACAATAAAAAATAAAAGAGAAAGGAAAGAATGAATAAGTAAAAAATAACAATTATTTGTCCCGACCAATTAACTATTTGTCCGACGCCCACATTCCCACTCCCACTAGCTCGTATCCTCACCCCCACCACTGCCTATTTGGGATCCCTCATCCCTCATTCAACTACCTAGATTTCTCCTTTTTTCAATCCCGTTGTTTGGTTAGTAAACAGTTATATAATTAAAAAATTAAATATTTATCTGCAGATTAAAAACAAAAATAGCTTCCTCCATTGTCTCAATCCATCTGCCAAACCCCACCCTGCTACCCCTAGTCTAGGATCCCTCATCCACCATCCAACTAGTTGGTTTTCTTTTCTTCAATCTCGTCTAACTATTAAGATATTAAAAGACTAAAAAATTAAAAATTGAACGATAAAAAGTCGATAATAAGTGAAGCTTTCAACTTTAAAAGCAAAAAAAAAAAAAAAGAAGTTGCAAATTTAGATAGAAAACATCTGCCTAATAAAAAGGTACGTAATCAACGGCCAACGGCATGATTCATGTGATAACATAGAAAAGACAAAGATCACGAGATTAAGAATGTCATTATCAATAACACAAGATGTACCTAATTTTGACACATCTTATCACTTCCAATTTTAAGGATAAGGTTTTGCTTTTAATATGTCAATTTTTTCTGCTGAGTAGACGAATTTTTATTGAAATTGGTGTCTCAAAGATCCCAACACTTTTTCCTCTTTATCTATAGTAATTTATCTCTTAAGGATAGACCCAACAATTAGGTCCATTTCTTAGCTATTCTAATCCCATTATTAACACATTTATGCACAATAATTAATGTTTTCTTTTTCTTCGTGCTACCAACGGCGGCTATGGGACGTTTTAATCCTTCTATTACGTCTGCAAAATAAAATACTTTTTCCGTCTTATAAAAATAAATTTATTTATATTTTTACACAAATTAAAAAAAATTTAATTATTATAATTAGAATGATAAATTATATATATTATATAAATTTAATTATATATATATTTTCCTTTTCTTAATATAACATTATATTAATATAATGTTAGTTCATATTTGTTAATATCAAAACACATTAAATAGAGGTATATTAAAAAAATAAGAAATTAATTATACTATCAACAATGAAAATGAAATATATTAGAGACAGATAAATAAATGAAATAAGTTTATTTTTATGAGATGAAAAGAATATGTAATAATCGAAACATAAATTTTATTTTTTGTTAAATTTAGAATACGATTAATTCATGTGAAAAAAAATTATAGCAAAAAATATTTCATCGTAGACAAATAATTTATCTTAAGCTCGAAATTTAAATTTGTTTATGATTTCTTCTGATAAGGGGAAAGTCCTAAAAGCGAAGCCCGCCCCCTCCCTCCCTCCCCAAAACAAAAATCACCTGTGTCAGAGGGTCCTTGACTAGATGGGTTGTAAATCGAGAGATGTGCACGAGTGGTAGGGGCCTGAGGGAGAAAGCCAACATGCCAAATCTCAAAATATTTCAGTAAAAATCTGCCTCACCCGGGAATCGAACCTGCATTGTCGGGGAATTTCTCTGCACGTCACCTCAGGCCTTACCAACTCACATATGCCCTTGAGGGCTTGTTTATGATTTCTTACCCTCTCAGAAATAATAAAAATTTATATGGGTTAATTTCACTAATTGTCATCGAAGTTTGTGCAAAAGTTTAAATTAGTTATTAAAATATTTTTCTTATCCTATCAAATTATTCATAATTTCATAAATGGTCATTCGATTTCAAAAATTGTCACTCAAGTTATAAGTTAGATTTAAAAAAAATTGCAATTACCATCCCCAATATTTATCTACTTTAACACTATTGTCCTGAACCTTTTAACAATCCTATGTCCAATATTTAATTTAGTAGGACCTCTAGTTCTTATCGACAATTATGTCAAAAAAATGATATTAAATCAGTGTTTAGAAGATGCATTTACCTCTAAGTTCATATAAGGAAAAAATATATTAATAAAAAAATAATTACTAAAAAATATAAGGAAAATAAAATTAATTCACATTAAATTAGTGGTGATGCTATCGAGATTGAGGTTTAGTGTATATTTGGTAGTGTTGAAATTATTTTTTAATTGCTTATATTATAAGTTGTGGATGAGTGTGGATAAATAGTGAGATATAAGTTGTGGGTTTTATAAAATGTGTGAATAAAAAGTATGTTTGACTATTTAAAATTATAATTTAAATACCACCAAACATGTGCTAAGACAATATGTTATACTGTTATGACTATTACTGATCAAATTCATAGTTTCTTCTTAAAATTGATTTTGTGTTTGATTTTTATTTTACCTAATATTTTCTTCTATTAATTCTTAATTGGAGTTTGGTGCTAATATAAACGGGTAGTCGATATACTGCTATATAAGAGTAATGATAGTTATTTGTGGTAGTGTCAGTGTGTGGGAGTTCTGGTGGTGCATCGAGATGGTAGGCTGCTAACATCGGATGTAGTTGTAGTTAGTTGCTTGTTGTGGTGGTTTATTCTTAGGTAGAGATGAAGATTATGTTGGATGAGGAATAATGATCAATTTTTTTTTTTTTTAAATTTACATGTTTTTTACTTTTTTTAAACTTATGTGTAAATTATTATTTATCACTCTAGAAATTATTAGTATGAGCTAAGGGAATCAAACATTGAAAGGTTATTAATAATATACTAAGAAATTAAATTATCAGAATAAAAGTATGAAAGAGGAAAACATTAGAGACTAAAACTGCAATATTTTTTTTTTAAAATTTATTAAGTGAGTGACCATTTGTGAAATTATTAATAATTTTTAATGAGTAATAGAATTAAAAAAAATATTTTAAAATTTTACAAAATCTCAGTGACAATTAGTGAATTAACCCAAAAATATATGGAAAAAAAAAAACTTGTGCAAAATTAAAAATGTCAAATCAAATGACGGCGCCGCCCTGTCTCCACTAGAGGGCGCGAGTGCGTGTATTGACTCCTCAATGGAATTTTAGGCCGTGGCCATCTATTTGTGGGCTATTAATAACAATTCATAATGACTACTTTTATATTTTTAATAATAATAGCAAGAAGATATTAAGATGGACAATAATTAATTATTTATGAGTCCATTTTATTTTTATTTTTCTTTAAAAGATAAGTAAATTTATTCTTAATAAAAAACAAAATTTTTAGTGAGTTGAGATCTTCTAATAAATAGTAATAAATCAAATTAAACAGAGACAAATAATTAAGAATAAAACGAAATAAAATTGTGCTAATTGAAAGTACTCCGATTCAAGAAAGGTAATTGGATAGAGCTTTGTTTTAATAATTAATCTTTTTCCACAACTTGATTTTGGCATAAGTTGAGTATTTATAGAAAATGAAGACTCGGAGTTGGCGAGGGAGGGTTATTGCTTTGAAAACACGCTTTTGTAGAAGAGAATTTGACGTGTCACTATTGCATGTCTTGTTATTGAATTTTCGAATCGATTATATTGTACAATATATGTTATTGAATGATCGAAATTGAGGTTTGAAATTTCAATCGCAACTTTTTTGAAGAGAGTTATATATTCGACACGATAATTATCCATAACTATTTGATGACCCACTAACCGAATTGTGGTCTCATCCAAAGGTGGCTAATAAAACCTTAGTGCATGTTATGTCATTGATTGGGTTTTATTGGACATTTGTTGTCATCACCAAAGTATAACACTTGGTTCCCACTGCTTTTGTAAATATGCACTGAATTAAGTATAAGCATATTAAATGACATTAAATAGAAAAAAGAAAGGAAAAAAGAATACATGATATGTTTGAACATAAATGGAAGAAAGGATAAAAAAGTGGTCAAATATGGCCTTAGATCACCAAGGCATGGGACCAGCCCTTTGAAATTAAACCTCTTAGGCATGTCAAGAAATGCTTTAACACAAGTAGATAACAATTGCTTACTACATAAAGTTCCAACATGTATATCTCTATATTCAGCATCTTTCAAGTGTCTAAATCAGACCACTCCATATTAATTCATTTATAAATATTTTTGTTGGAGTGTATGATAATATTAATTAACATGTAAAAACTTACGTTATTATTTTTAGTAAAGATAGTAACGAGATATGAGACGATAAAAGTTCTTTTTATTTTTTAAACAACGAAATTCAAAGTTTAACAAGTGTCATATTTTATTCAATTGTTACGTTCGAATATTAAAGAATATATTTATTCAAAAATTTGGAGAATGTGCATAAAATCAAGAAACTTAGATGCATTTTCCATTGTTTCAAAGAATAATTTATTACGTCATCACTTAAGTAAGCATAATTCAATTTTGGGCTACAGAAAAAAATAATAATATTTTGTCAGGCGCCGCATGTTTAAATGTCGCATTTAGATTCGAAAGTGAACCCCCTCTTGACATCCGGCCGCCGCCCATCTTCACTATTGGAACCCGATATTAATATCTTTGTTTTATAATTATATATCTTTTTTTATTAGGAATCTACGACAATTTTTAGGGTGTGTTTGATTGGCACGCATGAAAAAAGATGAAAAATGAAAATATTTTTTATAAAAGTGAGAAAATAAATTCTAGTATATAGGTAAGAAAATATTTTTCAAGAAAGTAGGCAAATATGTGCTTTAAATGCTTGTACTTAAAAAATCTATTTTCTTTTCTATGTGTAATCAAACAACAAATGTGGAAAATAAAAGTTTTGAATTTGACAATATTTTTCATGGAAGTGACATTTTCTATGAAAAATGTGCCAGGGTGTCTTTGATTGGAAGATTTTCCATGGAAAATGTCTAATCCATGGAAAATCTTATCACATTAGTGGAAAATATTTTCCATCTTTGACTGTTTGATTGCACATAAAAAATGAAAATGATTTCCAAGGTACAATCAGTTAAAGTATGGTTAAGAAGGAAAAGTTGGAAAATATTTTCTTGCCAAAATAGGTGGTTTTTTTTTTCCTACTTACATGAAAAATCTTTTCTTTTTCATGGAATCCAATCAAACACATCCTTAGATTAGTTTAGGTGGGAAGTGATTTCGGTTCCGAGTAATTGTTATCTTGCCCACAAATAGAAGATCACTCCTCTAATTTAGGTTTATTTTTAAAAAATATCAAATATATATGAATGGACAATAATAACGATAATGAGAACACATAAATTTAAATATATATTGTTTAAAATCAAAAACTCGTGACCATTTATTTGGAACATAACGTGTATATTAGATGTCAAAAAAAAAAAAACCCAAGAAAAGCAAGAGAGAGAGAATTAGTTGGTGGTGCACTTTGAAGTGTTCGTAGTACAACGGACCAAATACATGTAAAACATATTCCTTCTGTCTTAAAAACATTCCTATTTTATGCTTTAGGTAAAGCATGGCATGTTGTGTTAAAAATGAATCAATATGCTCATGCACCATAAAATTTAAGTAGATAAATAAATCAATTACCAACTATTATCCACGTAATGAATTAATCTAATTAAATGTCTATTTCATAGTGCTAAAATTATTTTTTAAATAATTATAAATTTTGAGTCTTATAGAATGTGTAGATAATAAATGGGTCTTACGAAATTTATGTAACGGATTAATTTATTTTGGATTTTATAGAATGTGTAGATAATAAGTGGGTCCTCTCCCAACTATTATGCACGTAATGAATTAATTTAATGTGTATGTTTGACAGTGCTGAAATTATTTTATAAGTGCTTATAAGTTGTAGGTCTTATGATATATGTGATATATAATAATTATTAGATAGTAAATTGTGGATTCTATGAAATATGTTGATAAAAATTATGTATGATCAACTTAAATTATAATTAAAACAAAATTGATCCTTGCACTCATGCTAACATAGTCATAGACATACGTAAATACGTAAATCTATCAAAATTGACCCATCACAAAACAATTGTGTGTAATTTGTTGCGTAACATGTATGATGGATTAAACCACATTGACTGCATTATAGGTGGTAACGAGACTTGAATTTTTTAGGATTACTACAAGAAAAGTAAACAACAGCGGCGACAATAGTCATTGCAAGAGGTAACAAACTCACTCCTATTAATATTTTGCGATGAAAAAGTTGTCTCCAAATTTTGTGGCTATTAGTTAGTTGTAACTGTTAATTTGAAACAACAATATGACGTTGCTATTGAACATATAATTAATAGAGACGATGTTGTCGTCGTATAATTCACAAATTAATGACAAACTGCTCAAAAATAGGACAATTATTCAAATATTATTTTGTAAATCACAAACAGTCCAACTCGAGGACGTGTGGTTTACAAACTAATCTTCGAACGGTTTTTTACGGTTTATTAAAGTGTAATAAAGTATACAGAATAACAAATTTCACATAAAGTAAAGGATGATAGCAAAAATTTAAAGATAAAAGTTACTCACCAAAATACTAAATTTCGTCTAAAATCTGGCAACCAAGAGAAACTGGTCCAGAGAGCAAATGGAGGAGTAAAAAATGGGAAGACCGGCGAACTGCTGTAAATGTAGTCCTTGTCATTAGCGGCGACATAATGTCGTCAATATTATACAAGAATGTCATTTCTAAATCACATATTCGACGCGAAACTATCCCGTCAATTGTCTTGATCATCAGTAGCGGCGTTCATATCGTCGCTATTACAATCTCCATTAGGCCACAATATATCCCGCCAAATTTCATTTCTGTTGTAAAGGGTGTGTCATTTCTAGAGCGATGGCATTTTTCAGTAGCCTCAATTGGTCTTATTCTATAGCAGCGACTTTATTGTCGCCTCCATTGTCCATAACTAATAACGATGACTACATTGTCATTGATATAGGTGCTTTTTCTTGTAGTGGATGTTTAATATTGTTAAATAATAATAATAATAATAATAATAAAGATTGAAAGATGAGAATACACTTTTTATCTACACATTTTTTATGACAATAATTTATAAACACTTAAAAAATAATTTCAGCACTACTAAACATACACTAAACCAAGTAGAAAGTTTGACATTGCCCCTTAAACCTAGTATATTAATAGAAAAGACAATTAAGTGCCAATTTGGTAGAGTTTATAAACTAGTTTATTTGATCAAAATAGTCTATTTGATCAAAACTGGTCAAAAATGTCAAATTACCAAGATAATTTTTTTAGTCAAGTAAATAATTTAGTCAAATAAACTAATTTATAAACTTTATCAAAGACACTCTAAATAAAAAAGACACGCTTGTGTTATATTATCAAAGTCCAAGGGTGATTTTGTTGCATTACAAAGTTGAAAAGTCAACATCGTAATTCCTCGTAAAAGAGTTAAAAAAAAAAAAAAAAAAAAATTGAACAGATAAATGAAGAAGAATTGTCATTAATCAACTTCGAACAAAAACTGAAAAACCCAAGAAGGAAATTTTCAACATGTCTTATGATTACTGATCAAATGAAACCTACCTGTCTATTACATTGTGATATCAAAATGGCTGCTGATCCTTAATTAAATTCTAGGTATATATATGCTATATGTAGAGTACAAACGACAAATGCATGCTTGAATTTTCAAGGCTAGCTGTGAAAATTAGCAATCCTAAAATAAAAAATAATAAATAATAAACCACCCTTCTTCCTACTTTACATTTTTGTAACAAAAAATTATCATCTTTTAATATACTATACTGTCACCTAATTAGCATAAACAAATTTCCTTGATTTCTGCTTCAGTGGTATGTTCCTTAAGAGGAACGAATAGCATGGATGGTAGCATGGAAGAAAAAGAAACTAAAATCTTGTTGATTATACTAATTGTCCAGTGGTGTTTACCGAGCATGCACTAAGTGATTTATGTTCCTCAATATCTTCACTGTCATCAACAATGGCTGATCCAGTCAGTTCTTTGGCTTTCTCGGATTCGAATTCCCAATCTGTAAGAAGCAAAACCACCATCATTGTCACCATACATGATGCCTGTGCAGCCAAAAGTCCAAGCCACAGGCCTTCAAAATCCAATTTCAGGAAGAACCCTAAACCTACAGCCACCGGCATTCCGACGAGGTAAAAGCATCCTAAATTAATGTTTGCTCCAACTTTAGGCCTGGCTGTTCCCCTCAACACCCCACAGCCTGTTGTTTGTGGGCAGTTTCCAAGTTCACAGAGTCCTATAATTGGTAAAACTAATGATGTCAATGCAATAATCTCTTTGTCATGAGTGAAAAGTTTAGCCCAATTGTTCCTTACTGATAATGTGAAAAACAGTGCTGAAGACCCTAGTATGAAGCTACCGGAGAGGCCTACAATGGCTGCACGTTTCGCGTTTTCTGGTCGGCCTGCACCTAGTTCATTGCCTACTCTGGTTGACACACTGAAGCTAAGAGAAGATGGGAATATGTAGATTAATGAGGTGGTTTGTATCAAAATCCCCATTGAAGCAACTGTTGCCTTAGGGTTCAACAATAATCCACAGAGCAAAATCATGATTTCGTACCACCACCATTCGAGGCAGACTGAAATGCAGCTAGGAATGGCCAAATTCAATAGGTATTTCCAGTCCTTCAAGCACTCCATGGATAGCCCTCCCCATGTTTTCTTATAAACTTTAGAGAAA